>OW052185.1:65689806-66289806 GCA_932526625.1 Rhingia campestris
GGACTACGGATGATAAATCAATTTGGGAATCCTGAAGTTTTTTACTAACAGCATTAAAACGATCTAAAATTACATTCCAAACTATGACTAGTATTGCTGTTTCTAAATGCTGTAATTTCTGTTTTAATCCAATAGCTTCAGATCGTGTACTCGGTTTCTCGTCATTACTTTCTCCAATAAAGTCCAATGCTTCAATTATTGCACACCACTCTTTTTCTAAAGCATAGCATGCATCATGTCGAGCAGACCATCGAGTTTGAGAAAGGCTTTTGAGTCTTAAATTTGTCTGTTGCGCCAGGACCTCCCAACGATGTGTAGATATCGTAAAAAAATTATACAGTTCTTGCAAAGTAGAAAAAAAATCAACTGCTTCAGGTACAGATTCAGCTGCACAAATGCCTACTAAATTTAGCGAATGGGCAGCGCAAGGAACGTGATCTGCTAATGGATTGTTGTTTTCATTCGTGCTTGAACTCCTGAATATATCCCTGACATATTACTTGCATTGTCGTACGATTGACCAGACAGTTCATACTGTCCAAACCATTTTTTGTTAATGAGTTTAATACAGCATCTTCAATATCCTTTGCTTTATGACCAGTACTAGGTATAAATTCTAAAAATCTTTCAACGGGTTCACCATTTGCACGTACATATCTAATAATTATAGTTATCTGGTCGACATGAGCAATATCAGGCGTAGAATCTACAATAATACCAAAGTACTTAGCGGATTGCACTTCAGTAGAAATGTGCTTTAATACTTGACTTTGAATCAGTAATATAATTTCTTCGTAGATTGTTTCTGATAAGTACGATATGTTGCCACTACCAGGATGCGCACACGACTTTAAATGTTGAGATAGAAATGGATCGAATTCAGCAACAAGTTCTACTGATGCTAAGAAGTTTCCATTACGGGGATCTCCAATTCTCTCTGAATGCCCTCGAAACGGCAGTCCTCTTATTGCAAGTGATTTAACGATTGCAATTATCCGATACAATATTTTTTTTCCAGTACGAAATTTCTTCGTCGAGCTGTTTTAATAAATGTTGATCAACACGTCCTTGAGCTACCGCTCGAGCTTTTAAGTTACTAACATTAGTTTTATGAACGTCAGAGTTTTCGTGACCTTCAACGCGTGCTTTTGAGTTTTTCCAGTCTCGGAACCCTTCGCAGGTGAAAGCATTTGTTTCACCACATCTACTAAATAGTAAGCATGGAATACAAAATACGGATCCTTTAGTTTCTGAATACATCAACCACTCACGGCGTTGAATCTCTCCATTCTTCATTCTTCGTTGAAATAAATTTTTTTTCGAATATTATTTTGTGGTGCACCGTTTAAAATGATATATTCTTGAGTTTCTTCGTTTAAATTCCATAAGAAGGGATCACTACTGATTCCTAAAACATTACCTGCAATTGAAGTGTCACCTAATAAATTAGTTGAAGGAGAACTTGACTGTATTTCTTCAGTATCTTTTGGTGAAGGAGGGCCTAACTGTCTTTCTTCGATATTTGGTGTTGAAATCTCGTCTATTTTCTGCTGAAGAAAAATACATTATTTTTAAACAACTGATAACTCTTTTTCTTATTCTCTTATTTTCTTAAGCCGGAACCACGCTTGAAAGGTAACGTGTGGTGTGTCCTGTCGCGTTCTGTGCACACTTGGATTGTGTGCTGTGGTTTTTATTTAAATGAATTCTGATTTCTAGATCTTTCACATACCCAATTTCAGATAGTATATTTGTCTCGTTTTATTGCTCCATAGATCGTTGTGGTGTGGCGCAGTCGTAATAGGAGCGATATCGACTCAACGCGCCACACTGCACCACACGACAAAAATATGTTTCTACGCATATGAAATTCATTGGAGTGATAGCAACAAACCACACGTTACAAAAGTGATTCCGCCCTTAGATTAAGAACAACGTTACATTCAATTTAAAAAAAATGTTGATAATTATAGTAAAATACTTACAGTAGATGAACATAATGGCTGTTGATCATTATTAGAAGTTTTTGACGAACTTGTTTAAAATTAGATATTTTTGGGATTTTCTTTAGTAAATTACATTTTTTCGTAGATTCTTCTGCCTTTCTTTTACGATATTCAGCACCACTGAGTTTATTTCGATATGCACTCATATTTGATTATAAATTTATATCAGAATTGCGACAATTTTACTTGTAAATTTGATTTTTTTTAAACTGATGAACAAAAATTTTGCATTCCGCAATCACTTCACTGAAAAAAACTGAGAAATTGACTGCCGATTTTTTAGTGTATTATTTTCAACGGCCAATAATATTGATCTAAAAAAATTGTATTGCACCGGCAAATTAAAGGGTAAAGTCGGAATTACCTATATTCAAAATTTTTCATAGTATAAAGGTAAATTAATCCACAAAAATTATCAATTTCAAATTACAGTCAAACTTGGACAACCTTATTTTTTTATAACTCGAACAAAATTATGTGGCAACAACGTTTAGAGTTCAAATCCCATACATTTTTTCCATGATAACTCGAACAAAAAAATCGCATATGCATCAAGCAAGTCGAACTTTTTTAGGGGAATTCCCATTTAGTGAGAAGAAATAACAACATCACGTATGCATTTTAAATTCGAATTTTTGAAGCGAATTTTCATTTGAAAAGAAAACGAGATACTTACCTACATACACACAAAAAAATTATGTAGGTTTAAGAAATTTGACTTTTTTATTACCGACATGTTTCCTTGCTGGTTGGAAGTTGTAAGTACATACATATATGTACATACAGGCAATAATTTTATGTATGTTGTAAATACTTATGTACTACATTAATGTAAAATGTGTTAGACTTAATAAAAGCACAAAATGTGTGTGCATATGTATTTCAGATACATATTGAATTGTTTGATTATTTTAATTTTGAGGAACAATTTGGATTAATCGAAGTCTTGATAAGTCGAGCTTTTATTGTGGATAATAGTGGTTTGAGTTATCGAATTTTGACTGTATTCTAACATTTTACGGTTCTTGATTTTCAGGGTTATCAAAATTTTGCCGCCCCTAAAATCATGCCGCCCTAGGCCCGGGCCTTACGGGCCTAGGCGTAAATCCAGCACTGGTGACAATGTCATTTTCTATATTCTAGGCCCATAAAGCCCATTTTTTGGAGATAATAATTTTAAGGATGGGATGGGATAGGGTATAAAACGATACGCACAGGGGATTGTATAACCTTCTCATATGTTTGTACCCTATCCCATAGGGGTATATTAGTTTTGACATTAAGTTTGTAAAATAGAGAAATAATTTCGATACATATACCTCAAAGTATATGGATCGATTCAGAATCACTAGCTGAGTCGATTAAGCCATGTCTGTCTGTACGTCCGTCTGTGTGCTGCCGAGTTTTGGGCCTTAAATTTTGAGCTAGAGTGTTGAAATTTGGTATAAAGACTCTCTGGCCGACGAAGCAGAACAAGTGTAAACATTTTTGAAATCTGAACACTGCCACGCCCCATTTTAGAAAAACGTTGTTTTACGCCAAACCGTATGGAATTTCAAAAAAGTGTCTGAATGCAATATTTAGACAATTCTAATATCTATATTTCTTTCATACAAAGTTTTTTGCCACGCTCACTTTTTGAGGGCGTTTTTAGTAAAAAACGCCTTTTGTCCAAATTTTACCACTTTCGAAAAAATTTTTGATGCAAATAATTCCGTAATGGTAATATAAACATTGTCAATAGATCGTTTTCACCTACGCCCACATTTTGGGGGCGTTTTCTATAAAAAAAACATATGAGAAGAGTAAAATCCCCTGTGCGGATCGTTTAATACCCTATCCCATCCCATCCTTAAAATTAATATCTCCAAAAAGTGGGCTTTATTAGCCTATAATATAGAAAATGACATTGTCACAACACATTGTTCAAACAGTTTAGCAGAATCTTTTGTTGTTTGACAAAACACATCGTTTTCCTCCTGCATATGCTATGGGGTAGGGTATACAAACGGTTTTTGTAAGAAAACGCCCTCAAAAAGTGGGCGTGGGCTAAAATGATCTATAGACGAAATGTTTATATTAATATTACTAACTATTCTGCATCAACATTTTTTTCGAAAATTTTAAAATTTGAACGTAAAACGTTTTTTATTAAAAAAGCCCCCAAAAAGTGGGCGTGGCAAAAACCTTTATATGAACGCAATATAGATATTACGATTCTCTAACTACGTTTTGCAGACACTTTTTTAAAATTCCTTATGGTTTAGCCAAAAAACACGTTTTTCTAAAAAGGGGGCGTGGCAGTGGGCGGATTTCAAAAATTTTTACACTTGTTCTGCTGGGAGCAACAAAGAGCACGTGTACCAAATTTCATCCTTCTAGCTCAAAATTTAAGGCCCAAAAAGTGGTGACGTACGGACGGACGGACAGACATGGATAAATCGACTCAGCTATCGATTCTGAGTCGATCCATATACTTTGAGGTATATGTAGCCAAATTATTTCTCTATGTTACAAACTTAGTATCAAAACTAATATACCCCTATGGGATAGGGTATAAACATATGAGAAGCTACAATCCGCTATGCGGATCGTTGAATACCCTATCCCATCCCATCCTTTAAATTAATATCCTTAAAATATAGGCCTTATGGCGATGAAATACAGAAAATGACATTGTCACAATATATTGCTCAGACAGTTTCTCAAAATCTTGTGTGGTTCGACAAAAAACTACGTATTTCTATTGCTAATGCCTTGGGATGGGGTATACAAATGGTTTTTGTAAGTAAACGCCCCCAAAATATGGGCGTAGGTGAAAAACATATGAGAAGGCTACAATCCGCTGTGCGGATCGTTGAATACCCTATCCCAACCTATCCATAAAACTAAAATCCCCAAAAAGGGGACATGGCTAAAAACACGATGTGGATAAATAGAAAAAAAGATATAATGACAACAAATTCTTCAGACTGCTTACAAAACACTTTAACGGTTCTACAAAAGACAAGGTTTTCTCTTGCATATGTTATGGGGTAGTGTATAAAAATGGTTTTTATATAAAAACGCCCCCAAAAAGTGGGCGTGGGTTAAAATGGTATATAGAAGAAATGTTCATATTAATAATGTTAATGATTCTGCATCAAAAATTTTTTCGAAAAATTTAAAATTTGACCGAAAACAGTTTTTTATTGAAAACGCCCCCAAAAAGTGGGCGTGGCAAAAAACTTTATATGGACGAAATATAGATATTAATATTGTCTAAATATGTTGTTTAGAAACTTTTTTTAAATTCCTTACGGTTTGGTCAAAAACTGAGTTTTTCTTAAAAGGGGGCGTGGCAGTGGGCGGATTTCAAAAATTTTTACACTTGTTCTGTAGGCAGAGACGAGGATCCTATATACCAAATTTCATTATCCTAGCTCAAAATTTAAGGCCTAAAAATCGGTGACGTACAGACGGACGGACGGACGGACGGACGGACAGACAGACATGGCTTAATCGACTCAGCTAGCGATTCTGAGTCGATCCATATACTTTGAGGTATATGTAGCAAAATTATTTCTCTATGTTACAAACTAAGTATCAAAACTAATATACCCCTATGGGATAGGGTATAATGATCTATGGACAAAATGTTTATATTACCATTTCGGAAGTATTTGCATCAAAAATTTTTTTGACAGTTTTAAAATTTAGACAAAAAGCGTTTTTTTGATATTAGGATTGGATATTATTATTATTAGGATATTAGGATGAGAAGGCTACAATCCGCTGTGCGGATCGTTGAATACCCTATCCCATCCCATCCTTAAAATTAATATCTCCAAAAAGTGTGCTTTCTTAGCCCATAATATAGAAAATGACATTGTCACAACAATATAATGTTCAAACAGTTTATCAGAATATTTTGTTGTTTGACAAAACACATCGTTTTCCTCCTGAATATGCTATACAGAGTATACAAACGGCTTTTGTAAGAAAACGCCCCAAAAAAATGGGCGTGGGCTAAATTGATCTATGGACGACGTGTTTATATTAATATTACTAATTATCTTGCATCAAAATTTTTTTCTAAAATTTTAAAATTTGACCGTAAAACGTTTTTTATTAAAAACGCCCCCAAAAAGTGGGCGTGGAAAAAAACTTTATATGAACGAAATATAGATATTACGATTGTCTAATTACGTTTCTTAGACACCTTTTTTAAATTCCTTATGGTTTGGCCAAAAAAACGTTTTTCTAAAAAGGGGGCGTGGCAGTGGGCGGATTTAAAACAAATTTACACTTGTTCTGCTGGGAGCAACAAAGAGCACGTGTACCAAATTTCATCCTTCTAGCTCAAAATTTAAGGCCCAAAAACTGGTGACGGACGGACGGACGGACGGACAGACATGGCTAAATCGACTCAGCTAGCGATTCTGAGTCGATCCATATACTTTGAGGTATATGTAGCTAAATTATTACTCTATGTTACAAACTATGTATCAAAACTAATATACCCCTATGGGATAGGGTATAAAAACATATGAGAAGGCTACAATCTAAGTATCAAACCTAATATACCCCTATGGGATAGGGTATAAGGATGGGATGGGATAGGGTATTCAACGATCCGCACAGCGGATTGTAGCCTTCTCATATGTTTAAAATTAAGATCCCCAAAATGTAGTTGTTTGGGATTAAACGAGTATCAACAATGTCTTATAATTGTACCGAAGAAATGAAAGAATCGATCAGATTGATGTACAATTACAAGAGAGAAATATTTATTTGATACAAAATGAATTTAGATATATTTGATTAATGGTAAGATTTACACTTATCCAACAATGTCGAGGTTCCAGATGTGGTTTATGCTGCGATCACGATTAAAGTGAAAGAGATATGCAAGTTTGAATTAGGCGAACCTGCAATAATTGCATATTTTCCCACCCACGCACATTCGCACAAGCAATACAATTGTTGCTGTAATGCTGTACGAGTGAGCATGGTAAGAGAGGAACACTATGTATGTGAGCAAACACCACACCGTTGACCAATACATAAGCATGACTTTGCCAAGATCAAAGTGATTGATAACACACAAGTATTGATCGTGCGCATCATACAAAATTAATAGAGAGGGCAAAAATGTAATGCAATTACAGGGAATTTGAACTAATAGCAACAATAGATTAACAGAAAATAAATGAAAATAGATACAAACAGTAGCTCAAACATCCAAAGATTAACATTTAAAATAATAAACAAAAAAATATATGTTAAGTCCTAAACATCCCGGCCCCCCTGGAACGAGTTTCAGGACGTCGGTAATAGAGCCAATTTCGAAATGGAGCGAACAAAAGTCCCTCCTGCAGTCTTCACAGTGGCGACTCGTACATTTTGATCACAGCCAGGGTTGACTGAAGTAATTCTTCCCAGTATCCACTTTTCGGCAGGTTCGGTTCTTTGATGACCACTAGGTCCCCTGTCTTGAGGTTGGTGACAGTACGTTGCCATTTAGGTCGCTCCTGCAGTGTCGTAAGATACTCCGTATGCCATATCTTCCAGAATCCTTGGGTCATACTCTGGATATGGTTCCAGTGCGTTAGGCGATTTGGTGGTGTATCTAGATGGCAAGGCTCGTGAACTGCAGTCAGTGGCTCACCTACAAGAAAGTGTGCTGGGGTTAATGGGTTTAAGTCACAATCAGACATAGAACAAAGAGGACGAGAATTAAGAATGGCTTCAATTTGAGTAAGGACAGTACAAAGATCTTCGAAAGTTAAAATTGCGTTGCCTATAACGCGACGAAGATGAAGTTTGACTGACTTTACGCCAGCCTCCCAGAAACCACCAATGTGTGGCGCAGACTGAGGGATAAAATGCCAAGCTATTCCATCCTTGGCAAGTGCGGCAGTGATTACGTCATTGTGGTTTTGAGATATAACCAATTTATGCATTTCGGTTAAGCATCTCCGAGCTCCTTGAAAGTTTGTCCCATTGTCGCTGTAGATATTGGAACACTTCCCACGGCATGAAACAAATCTCCTTAAGGCTGCGAGGAAGGCGTCCGTGGTGAGGTCACTCACTAACTCCAAGTGCATGGCCTTTGTTAACATGCACACGAATAGTGCAAAGTAGGCTTTGGACATCTAAGCTTTGCGGCAGCGGGGCAATTTGATGTTGAGCGGGCCGGCATAATCGCATCCGGTGTTTGTAAAGGGACGACTTGGTTGAATCCGGTGTAGTGGAAGATCTCCCATAATCTGCTGGCTAGTGAGTTTCCGCTACATGAAACACGGCTTGCATTTGTGGAAGATTTGGCGTATCATGTTTCGGCTGCCCATAATCCAGTATTCTTGTCGTACGAACGCGAATGTCTCCGACACTCCCGCATGCAGATAGAGTTGATGTAAATCTTTAATTATGAGTTTCGAAACAGTGTTATTTGTAGGTAATATAATTGGGTGCTTGATACTAAATGGTACGCATGCGTGTTTGATGCGTCCACCTCTGCGAAGTAGTCCATCGCTGTCCAAAAACGCTGTGTACTTCAAAAGTGTCGATTTCTTAGGAAGCTGGTTTGTAGTACGCAGATGCTGGATGTCATCTTCGAACGACGTCGATTGTACGAACTTCAAGATGGTGATCCGTGCATTTCGAATTTCTGCATGCTCCAACCGACGACAAAAGAATTTTGGTTTTACGATTGAGGCAAACCTAAGAACGTATGCAACAACTCTTTGGAGACGATACCAAGATGATATATTTTTTATTAGGTCGTCGAAGACATGATCATCAAACGACGTGACCAGTGCATGCCTTGCGACGACTTTCTCCTCCCGCTTTACGGATTTTACGGTCCAGCCAAGATGGACCGGTCCACCAAAGATGATGCCTCTGAAGATTCGACGGCAAAACACCACGCGAAGCACAATCCACTGGGTTCGATTCCGATGGGACATGCTGCCAAGAGTTTCTGGGTATAGTGTCCAGTATAGCTGCGGTTCGATTCGCGACAAAGGTTGTCCAGCGACGAGGAGGTGACGATAGCCAATGAAGCACGATTTCGGAATCGCACCACGCGAATGTTCTAGCGATTTTGGCTGTTATCGACGATTTCACCAGGGTTAGTAACCGCGCTAATAACAACGCTCCACATAGTTCGAGACGCGGAATGGATATGGGTTTGATAGGGGCCACTTTAGTTTTTGCCGCAACGATTGTGACATTGATATCACCGAGGGGAGATTTTGATACGGCATAAACGACAGCGGCGTAAGCGAGTGACGATGCATCGGAGAAGCCGTGTAGTTCGATTTCTTCAACCGATGAAAACACATTCCGCGGAACTCGAAGTCGTTCGAAAGATGGGAGTTGTTCGCGATAGTTCATCCATCTTTCAGCCAGTTCAGAAGGTAGAGGATCATTCCAACCAAGTTTTAACTCAGAAGACCAGAGCTTCTGAAACATAATTTTAAAAAGGATGACCGACGGTGCAAGGAGTCCGAGTGGGTCGAAAATACGTGCTATTTCGGATAGCAACGTTCTCCTTGTTGCCACGGGACATGGAGGAGGAGGTGTCAAACGATAGGAAAATACGTCTGTGGCAGGATTCCAAAACATCCCTAACACTTTAATTAGGGACTGCGAACGCTCAGGGTCGACAAATGAATACTCGCAGTCTTCCGGATTTTGTTTAGCGAGTAGTGCCCAACAATTCGAACTCCATTTCCGAAGTTGAAGACGAGCTTCCGATAGCAACGCGATGAGCTCTGATTGCAAATCGAATAAAGATTCGATCGAGCTTGTCCCCGTCATAACGTCATCAACATAGACGTCGTTGAGCAAAATCCTAGCAGCGTTCGGATATTTCGATTGGTAATCATCGGCCAATTGTTGCAGTACGCGAACCGATAAAAATGGTGCCGATGCTGTACCATATGTCACAGTCCGTAACCGATAGTGCTGAATTTCGAAGTTAGGATTTTGCCGCCAAGCGATGCGCTGATAATCAGTGTCTTTGTCACACATCCATATTTGCCGAAACATTTTGACGATGTCGGCAGTAAAGACAAACTGATGTTGACGAAAACGAAGACACACACCGATAAGATCGCGTTGTATTGGGGGCCCGATAAACGAATGGCTATTTAGCGATTGTCCGTTTGAGTCTTTTACCGAGCCATCAAACACGACGCGAAGTTTTTTGGACGAACTTTCCGGTTTAAGTACGGCGTGATGGGGCAGATAAAACTGATTTGAATTGCCGATTTCAATTTTATCGCGAGGGATCAATTCCATGTGTCCAAGTTAAAGATACTCTTGCATGAACTTAGAGTACTTTTGGTGCAAATCGGGGTTGGTACGAAATCGGCGCTCCATTGCATATAAGCGCGATATTGCCGACTGCAAAGTATTTCCAAAGCACGGAGCAGGGTTTTTAAAGGGAAGAGACACACTATATTTTCCGTCCGAAGCGCGAGCGAATGTTTTTTGGAAGTGTTCTTCTGCTGGGTCGTTAGAGGCACAATGAGATTTATGAGGAATGACTTCCTCTAGCTCCCAAAACCTTTGCAAAAGAACATCCACGTCGACAGTCGAATGAAGCGATGAGAATTCATAGTTGCGGCAATTGGAATCGACCAGCTCCCCTGAAATTACCCAGCCGAAAGAGGTAGCTTGAGCTATTGGTTTGCCTTAAGGTCCAAGAATTTGTCCTGGCTCCAAAATTGACCAAACCTTATCAGCTCTGAGGAGAACATCAACAGCACTGGAAACATTGAAGTTTGGATCCGCCAATTCTAGATTCTTGATGTGCTGCCAAGTTGATACATCCAACGACTTGGAAGGTAAATTTGATGTCAATTTACCCGGAACAAATGCATCAACCGAAAGAGATGTTGTGTTGTATCTTGACACAAGATTAAAAGATATACACCCATTAGTGTGACCTGCTTCTCTTGAAGATAAACCCAGAATTGGGATTCTGGCATGCGTCCGTTGAAGCCCAAGTCTTTGGGCAAACGATTCCGTAACGTACGTTGACTGTGACCCCGTATCCAGCAGAACACGACAATGTACATACTGTCCCGAGTTGTCTAGTAGTTTAGCAAGAATGGTGGGCAAAATAGTTTGCTTCCGCTGGCTAAACTCTAGCGAATGGTTGTTAACCAATGAGGCAGCAGTATGCGAAGTGGATGGGGTCTCCGAATAAAGAGGTTGTTGTGACACAGGTGACGACGAATTTACAGGTAAGGGTGTTGGTACCGATGTTGGATCATCTTGATGAACAACAGAATGGTGACGAGCTTTACAAACGCGACAGCGATAAGACGAACGACATTTATTTGAGGAGTGACCTGACCGTAGACAATTGAAACATAACGATTGGTTTTTGGTTAGGGCTCTTCGCGATGGAATGTCTAACGAAAGAAAGTTTGAACACTGAGACAAATTATGGTCACTTTTGCACATTGGGCAACGCGGGTTATTGTCTGGGGCTTTGGCTAAGTGGGCTCGAATAGTACTAGATTGTTTGACAGCGAAGTACTTGACTTATTAAGCGATTGGCACGATTCCAATGCGTCGCATTGAAGCTCGAGAAATTCGATAAGGTCTGCAATCGAATTGTCTTCACGAGAACCCACTTCTTCTGCCCATGCGTGCTTTGTCTCATTGTCGACTTTATTTAATAACAGATAAATAAGCCATGGATCGCGAGTATTTTTATCAAGTGCGTTAAGGCCACGAATCACTTCATCTGCACCGTCTGTAATCTTTCGAAGTGCTTGCACATTCGAAACGTTTGTAGATGGAAGTGACAAAAAAGTTTGCACGAACGACTGCACGACAAGATTAACGCGGTCGTATCGTTTTTCAAGTCCTTCCCATGCTACGAAATAATTAGCATCGGAAATCTTGATATGCTGAATAAGGTCGGCAGCATTTCCACGCAAAAAAGATTTTAAATAGTGAAACTTTTGAGTTGCACTTATATTGTCTTTGTTATCGACCGAACCGAGGAATAAATCGCGAAACGAATGCCACTCTTTGTAGTCACCCGAAAATGGAGGAATATTTGGCGCAGGGACATAAGTCCCGAATTGATTTTTCGGGACTAATGTCCCATTAAAGTGGGAAATAAGTCCAGAATTTAGTTGGGGACTTATGTCTCACTAAAGTGGGACATTAGTCCTGAGTTTTTATTGTTGAAAATGGGACACAAGCCCCGAAAAAAATTAAACAGTGAGCGGAGAAACGAAGTTGCGTGAGCGTGGACTTTTCCCAGAAAGACAGTTGAAATTGTTCCGTGACATAAGGCCGAGCGACATAAGGCCAAATCTCAGAATTTGCCCTTATGTCGCTTTTAGAAAGTGTCAGAAGTGCCAAATTTTGGCATTTGGCAATATGACACTTTTGCAAAGCGATTTAAGGCCAAATCGGGAAAGTGACATCACGCCAAATTCGCCCATTCGGCAAGCTACGAAGGCAACTCATACGCATAAGAAACCAGGCATTTACAAAAGTTCCCGTTGCCCCATAAGATGTGTCGGATATATTTAAAATTAAAAATGTCATGAGTAAATTTGATATGTCTCGAAACTGAAGTACCGAGGAGGAAAAAGTAAAAATACCCATAACGTTTTCAGGTTTTATATTGAAAAAAAATTCGCGCGAATTTTTTTTCTCAAATGTTTTGATTTTTTCTTTGAGAAAATAACAGTAAATTTTTTTTCAATATAGAACCTGAAAACGTTATGGGTATTTTTACTTTTTCCTCCTCGCTATTTTTACATTTTGTTTATGAGTTTCAATTTGTGAAAACAAAACGCCTAAACAATCTAGTAGATATATATTTTTGTATAATTAAAAAAAAAACAATTTTCAAGCAAATTGTTAAAAACAGCACAAGAATATTTTGTTAAATATAAAACCTATATATGTACACATCAGCTACGCAACATCGCATATGCAATCAAAAGTGTCATAAAGCGAAATCGGCCTTATGTCGCTTTGCAAAGGTGTCATATTGTCAAATGCCAAAATTTTGTCTTATTAAAAAACAGAATGTCAACCGACACACAATTTGTATGGCAATTTGAATATTTGTTTAAGCAGATGGGGAGGTCTTCTTAGTTTTTCTCAAGGCGTATATTTGCTATTTGCTAAAAGTGGGACATAAGTCCCGCATTGAATTCGGGACTTATGTCCCACCTTAATGGGACATTAGTCCTGAAATATCAATTCGGGACTTATGTCTTCGGGACTTATGTCCCTGCGCCGAATATTTATCGTTGGCAAATTAATTTTCGAAACAGATTTCGTCGAGGAGTCTACAGTTTTTTAAAAACGTGGCTTGCTGATTGGCAAGACGTTCAAGCACAGAGTCACTAGCAGTGTTAGCTGGGTTTTCCACGTTCTTCCGTTCGCGAATTGCCTTTTTTAAACCCGAGTGCGCGTCGAAATACTTGCCCTCATAAACTCCGAAATCTGTTTCATATTCCAACACTTCAGTTTCCTCCACATGCTTTAAGCATTCGCTGTGTAGTGAAGAAAACTCATTCCATGCCTCAACGACTCTGCTTAAACGAATTTCTAACATCTCAATTGATGTATTTTCGTCGATTGATGCTAGAAAATCGACCGCACGTGTTAAGCAGGCCTTCGCATTCAAATATCAAAAATAATAGTCTAATAAGCACAACAGAAAAGAAGGAAAACCAAAGGTGAAAAGCTGGCTTTTAACAACCGAAAAACTCGTTTAATAAATATCTTAGCGCTCGGGCTATATAGCAGAGTATTTGTCGCTAACGAATTCAACAAAAAATGTTAAAACTCTCGCTAAAGCACAGCAGAATGTATTGCACACACTTGATTTTCTTCACGGAAAAGCGTCTCAAGAAAATTTAGCACCACCAAATTACACGTGCACACATAAATTAATTTCACACGTGCAGCTGATAATTTTTACACCGAAAAAGATTAAATCAGGCTACCGAAGGACCAATATGTTTGGGATTAAACGAGTATTGTACAATTCTAATTCGCGACACGGCGAATGACTACGAATTAAAAGACGTACACGATTGAGTGGTTGTAAGACACTGGTTATTATACCCTATCCCATAGGGGTATATTAGTTTTGATACTTAGTTTGTAACATAGAGAAATAATTTTGCTACATATACCTCAAAGTATATGGATCGACTCAGAATCGCTAGCTGAGTCGATTAAGCCATGTCTGTCTGTCCGTCCGTCCGTCCGTCCGTCTGTACGTCACCGATTTTTAGGCCTTAAATTTTGAGCAAGGATAATGAAATTTGGTATATAGGATCCTCGTCTCTGCCTACAGAACAAGTGTTTTGAAATCCGCCCACTGCCATGCCCCCTTTTAAGACAAACTCAGTTTTTGGCCAAACAATAAGAAATTTTAAAAAAGTGTCTGAAAAGCATATTTAGAGAATCGTAATATCTATATTTCGTCAATACAAAGTTTTTTGCCACGCCCACTTTTTGGGGGCGTTTTTTTTATAAAAAACCTTTTTTGGCCAAATTTGAAAATTTTCGAAAAAAATTTTGATGCAAAATCATTGGTAGTATTAATGTGAACATTTCGTCAGAAGACCATTTTAACCCAAGGCCACTTTTTGGGGGCGTTTTCCTACAAAAACCATTTGTATGCCCCACCCTAAGGCATATGCAATACAAAAACGTGGTTTTTTGTCGCACCATAAAAGAATTTGATAATCCTTCGGAACAATATGTTGTAACAACGTCATTTTCAATACTTTATGACCATAAAGACCATATTTTGGGGATATCAATTTTAAGGATGGGATGGGATAGGGTAATAAACGATCCGCAAAGCAGATTGTAGCCTTCTCATGTGTTTTTTATTATAAACTACATCTATTTATACAATATTCTTAATCTACATTTACATGCTAAAATGATGTGTGGGAAAAGGGATCTGCTATGCTCGTCAGAGATAAGAGTTTTATTATACATAATATGAGATAAGCGCATATAAGTTAACACCGTCAACCACTCGCACGCGCAGCGGAAATGCTGACCTAGCGTCTGGGGCGAGAAACGAATTTCCAGGGAAATTCACGTTGGGAAATAAAAAGTGCAAGCTTCAATAATTTCAATAATTTTACTTGTAAGAGTTTCTTTGGCTTTAGTTTAGTCTTAATCGATATCTCATACAATAAAGGTCAGGGCAATCTGCCCCGAAAAATATTTTTTTAACAAATTCGGCGTAAATGTTATTAACTGGCGCCCGAGCAGGGACCGTGCGGTTTTACTAAACAGTCAATACGCGTACGAATAATAAACGCACTTATAAATTAAAAATAATCGTGGAAATAGTGCTAGTGATAAAATATAGTGGACACCAAGCCGCGAAATCATCGTTAGTGCGTGAGACAAAATAGTGGACCCCAAGCCGCAAGTTTCATAGTGGACATCAAGTCACGAAATTTTCACCATAATGCGTGTAAGCAACAAAAGTGGACACCAAGCCGCAAGTTGTGTAAAGTGGACACCAAGCCACGAAATGATTGATAGTGTGTGTAAAACAAAGTGGACACCAAGCCACAAGTTTCGTAACGTGGACACCAGGCCACGAGACTGATTAGTAATTGTGTAGGGGAAAAGAGGCCCCCAAGTAATCCTGTAAAACAGGGATAAAAAGGAGTTCCGGAATAGCGAACAGCCGCCCCAACCAACAGCCACGGTCCAGAACCCATCTACGTTATGAGAATTGAAGCCGTATTATTTTTGTAAGAATATTTTTTGTCCTTTGTAATTTTTAATCGATTTTGTAACATCCTAAGACTCAACTAGAATAAGACTCAAATTTTAATTTCTGTAAGAATATTTTTTTTTATTTTTTATTTCGTGATTATTTGTGTAAAAACTTAAGACCCATTTTAATTATCTTGATTCAATCTCAATTGCGAATCTCGGTTCATATTCATTGACTTAATTTCAAAATGTCGAACCCAAATAACTTAATCAGACCAGCCCGCTTAGAAGTACCAGGAGAAAATGCTGCTCCTCCTGCTCCTCCTGCCCCCTCCTTTACAAACCAAATAGACGATAACTTGGTACATCTCATAACCAGACTCGTAACCGAAACACTACACATTCAGGGACGACAGATATTCAATTCAATTATGAATCCAGCCTCAGATATCAATAATGATATTGATCAACCGATTAACACCACTGATCAGAATCTTTCCGACATGGACAAAGTTCCAGATGTGGTTAAAAGTTTGCGCGAATTTTCAGGTGAAGCTCAGGAGTTCAACTCGTGGAAGAAAAGTGTTGAAAGAATACTTACGATGTACGAGCACCTTAAGGGTACTCCAAAATATTATGGCATCTTGTCCGTTATTAGGAATAAAATAACAGGCCATGCCGATATAGCGCTCGAATCATATAAAACCATTTATATTTATCATTTATCTCTGATTCTTAACAAACTCGGTTGTATTGAGATGAGTCGTTAAATAACATGACTCAATGTTATAGAGATAAGGCACTTGATACTTTCGTTAGAGGACTGAAGGGCGACCTCGCCAGACTACTCGCAGATTTGCCGCAGGCTCTGCATCTTTGTCTTAAACTCCAAAATGTTGACTTCAGAACTCAACACGCTAATAATTCCCAATCAACAGTTCGGAAAACCTTCCAGCAAACGCCTCCACTGGTTCCTCCTAGAAGATTCAATTCCCCACACCCAGTTCCTGTTCCAGCCCAAAGGAGAGATTTCTTTCCACAATTGCTTCATAACCCTAGTCAACCTCAGCAACCCCAATTTCACAGGCAACCACAATATCATTCTAGGTCTTTCCAACAAGCCCAACCGCAACGGTTTCCACCAAACCAACGCGAACCTCCTCCCAAGCCTATGGACATAGACCATTCCATTAGAACTCAGAGGGTAAATTACCTAAATAGACCGAGAAACCAGCCTACTGCACAGAAACGAGAGCACTCACAACAAGTTCATCAACCCTATAAAATGCAACGAGTCTACCATACTGAAGAAGCCGTCGCCGAAGAACAAGAAATAGAACAATACGAAGCCACGATGAACCAAGAAGACCAAAACCACGAACAAACATTTACGGAATACAGCGACGATCAAACAGGCGAACAATATTATGATCCACCGCAACAAGTTGATGACATATATTTTTTAGATTAAAACACTCTTCGCTTCCTTATTTCGAGCACGTTGCAAAGAGTGGACAGGTGTATAAATTTCTAATTGACACAGGCTCGAACAAAAATTATATTCAACCACGACATATACGCAATCCTCTCCCCAACAAAAAGATTTTCTATGCTAACTCCGTAGGGGGAAACATAGTCTTATTCCTCTTTTTGGTTCCGAAATAGGCCCCTTACAATTTTTTATACTTCCTACCCTTATATCATTCGACGGCATTATAGGAAACGATACCCTTAAAAGCTTGAATGCGGTTATTCACATAAATGATAACTATATGAAAGTTCAACAGAACACCTTTATCGAACTTAAACAACATCTAACTGAAACCGTAAATAGCGTAAATATCCGAACATCCCATCTGAACGATGAAGACTCTAACTATCTCACTAAAGTTATTGGATCTTTTCCGAAACTCTTCTCTGATCCTGACGAGAAATTTACTTACGCGACAACTGTGAAAGGAGAAATTCGTACAATAGGTAACGAACCAGTCTATTCCAAATCTTACCCCTACCCAAGAGGACTCAAAGAAGAAGTTGAAAAACAAATCAACCAACTTCTAAATGATAGTATTATCAGGCCATCAAAATCTCCATATAATTCGCCAGTCTGGATCGTCAACAAAAAAATGGACGCTTCAGGCGAAAAAAAATATCGAATGGTGATCGATTACCGAAAACTCAACTCGGTCACCATTGCCGATAGATACCCCATTCCAGAAATCAATGAGGTCCTAGCTAACCTCGGCGACAATAGATGGTTTTCTGTCATAGATTTGAAGAGCGGATTTCACCAAATCAAGCTCAGAGAATCCGATATTGAGAAAACGGCGTTCTCCATCAATAACGGGAAATTCGAGTTCACCCGTCTTCCCTTTGGTTTAAAAAATGCTCCGGCAATCTTCCAAAGAGCTCTCGATGATATCTTAAGAGAGCACATCGGGAAACGATGTTACGTCTACATCGATGACATCGTCATCTTTGGAAAAGACAAGGCTGAACATTTTGAAAACCTGAAAGCCGTCTTTGATACTCTAGAACGCGCCAACATGAAAATCCAATTGGATAAATGCGAATTTTTCAAGACCGAAGTGGAATTCATAGGATTCATCATCAGCACTGATGGCATTAAGACTAACCCTAAGAAGGTTCATGCCATTACAGAACTACCACCCCCAAAAACGCTTAAAGAACTTAGATCCTTTCTAGGTATGTCAGGGTATTATCGCCGACTTATCAGAGATTATGCGAAAATAGCGAAACCCCTGACATCCCTTTTAAGAGGGGAAGATGGACGAGTGTCCAGACATCTATCTAAAAATAAAACTATAGATCTTGACGAAAATTGCATTTACTCATTTAACCAAATTAAAGACTCCTTAACTTCAGAAGAAGTAACTCTCACTCACCCGAACTTTAACAAAGACTTTGAACTCACGACGGACGCATCCGACTATGCAATTGGTGCTGTCCTATCCCAGGACAGAAAACCCATAACATTTCTCTCAAGGACACTGACAAAGACAGAAGAAAGCTACGCCACTAACGAGAAAGAGATGCTCGCCATCATCTGGGCTCTAAACTCGCTTAGGAATTTCCTTTACGGATCAAAAAAGGTAAAAATTTATACGGACCACCAGCCATTAACATATGCGCTGAGTAATAGAAACACAAACCACAAGATGAAGCGATGGAAGGCAATTCTGGAGGAGTACAACTACGAACTCAAGTACAAACCAGGAAAAGAAAATGTAGTTGCCGATGCTTTATCTCGACTGCCACTAAAAACACAAATAAATTCAATGACCATGACGCAACATAGTGATGAGAGTTCTTCACATAACCTGATACCAGCAGTTGAAGTACCCATTAACGTTTTTCGAAATCAGCTGATTTTAGAAATCGGGGACACAACTAGCCATCAATTCTTAATTCCTTTCCCCACGTACCACAGACACGTTTTTGTGCAACCCAGTTATAGCAACTCAGATATCATTTCAATTTTTAAAAAATATTTAAATCCCAGTGTTATAAATCTCTTGCAAACAAAAGACGAAATTATGGGTCGAATACAAAACATTTATCCCGAACATTTTTCAAAATACAAAATTAGGTACACTCAGACAATGGTCGAAGATCTGGCTAACGAAACGGAGCAAGAAGAAAAAATATTAAGTATTCATCGTAGGGCACACCGTAATCCAGAAGAAAACCGCATACAACTTCTCCAACACTTCTATTTTCCGAAAATGGCATCAAAAATCAAAAGACTAGTAAAAGTATGTAGAATCTGCAAAGAAAACAAATATGAACGACACCCAAATAAACCTATCCTTGAACCAACTCCAATCCCTAATTATCCTGGCCACACTCTGCATTTAGATATTTATTCAATGGAAAAAAACCTGGTATTAACCGCCATATGCAAGCTCACCAAGTTCGCCAAGACTAAAATTATCAAGTCAAGAGCAATAACCGACCTCAGGCAACCTCTTCGAGAAATCTTATTCTCTTTCTGCATTCCCGAGAGTGTTGTCATAGACAACGAAAAAGCCCTTAATTCGGTATCCATATTATCCATGATGGAAGATGAGTTCGGCATTCGCATTCACAGAACACCACCCTACAAATCCGAAGTAAACGGGCAGATTGAGCGGTTCCATTCAACTCTCTCAGAGATCATGAGATGCCTCAAAGCTGAAAAGGTATCCCGATCCTTCGAGGAACTGCTCGAAAGAGCCACTAACGAATATAATTTTACAATTCACTCCACAACGGGAAAAAAACCGGTCGAACTCTTCTTTGGTCGATCTCCACAAATAACCCCCGAAGAACTTGATAAAACTAGGCAGAATAACATAGATAAAATTATCCAGAAACAAGAACAAGATTTAAGCTATCATAACCAAACCAGGAAACCATGTAAGATGTACCATCCTGGAGACGTCATTTACATAAAACATAACAAAAGAATTGGTTCTAAACTCACCGTCCGATATAAAAAGGAAGTAGTTAAGGAAAACGAAAATACAACTGTCGTGACGGAATCCGGCAAAACGATCCACAAAAGCAATATTAGGAACTGAACAATAAATTTCACATCTCTCTTTTCAGACATGCATTATGCATCGCGGAAGCGGAAATCCAAATTTTGGACTTCACTAATTCTCAATTCGTTTCAATACACACTGGACAAACAAAGATACAGAACGGAAATTTCAAACTAATTCATGACATTGACCTTGACCAATACGAACAACTCGTGACCAAAATTTCTCCAATGCTTAAACTTAACGAAACAAGGAACGATTCCCTTTTCCTATACCTTTCCCATGAGCACGAGCAAATAAAAAATTTGATATCTAACCTAAAACCAAAAAGGGTAAGAAGATCTCTAGACTTTATAGGTTCGACGTGGAAGTGGATTGCTGGCAATCCCGACCACAACGATTTCATTACTATCAAAAGAAAAATGAATAACCTACTTAGTAACTCTAACGATCAAGTTGTAATAAATAAATTACATAATGAAAGAATTAATAACATAACCAAGATTACGAATGAGATTGAATCAATGCTAAAAACCAATAAAAATTTCAACAGAGATGTAATATTAAATATTCAATACAAATTTAAAATTTTAAAAGAAGAATTAGTTAACATTATTTTGGCAATACATTGGGCGAAACTAGGAATTGTTAATTCAATGATTTTATCAAAAGAAGAAATAAGCCTAGCTGTAAAAACATATGAGAGGCTACAATCCGCTATGCGGATCGTTGAATACCCTATCCCATCCCATCCTTTAAATTAATATCCTCAAAATATAGGCCTTATGGCGATGAAAAACAGAAAATGACATTGTCACAATATATTGCTCAGACAGTTTCTCAAAATCTTTTGTGGTTCGACAAAAAACAACGTATTTCTATTGCTAATGCCTTGGGATGGGGTATACAAATGGTTTTTGTAAGAAAACGCCCCCAAAATGTGGGCGTAGGTGAAAATGATCTATGGACAAAATGTTTATATTACCATTGCGGAAGTATTTGCATCACAATTTTTTTCGAAAGTTTTAAAATTTATACAAAAAACGTTTTTTACTAAAAACGCCCCCAAAAAGTGGGCGTGGCGAAAAACTTTGTATGGACGAAATATAGATATTAGGATTGTCTAAATATGTTGCAAACACACTTTTTTGAAATTCCTTACGGTTTGGCTCAAAACTACGTTTTTTCTAAAAGGGGGCGTGGCAGTGGGCGGATTTTAAAAAATTTTACACTTGTTCTAGTGACTCGGCCAAGGATCCTATATACCAAATTTCATTATCCTAGCTCAAAATTTAAGGCCCAAAAACGGTGACGAACAGACAGACGGACGGACGGACGGACGGACAGACAGACATGGCTAATTCGACTCAGCTAGCGATTCTGAGTCGATCCATATACTTTGAGGTATATGTTGCAAAATTATTTCTCTAAGTTACAAACTAAGTATCAAAACTAATATACCCCTATGGGATAGGGTATAAACACTAAATCAAGAGAATGTCCCTTTCACTACTATAGAAGAAGCTCTCAATTTTGCTGAAATAAAGATAATAACAAACACAGCTTCCATACTTTATATTGTTAATATCCCTACTACCGATCCTACCACCTATGAACGAATATTATTAAAACCTGTGAAGAGAAATGGAATAGCCATAGAAATAGACTATAATGAAGTTGTAAGAAACAAAAACGAAATATTTGGCGTAACTAATGATTGTAAAGTAATAAATAGTGTTTCAATTTGTAATAAAAGAGATCTTATAAATATTGTTAACTCAGCATGTATTCCCAACCTATTAAATAGTAAAATAGCAACATGTAATAAAGTGAATAGTCAGCATATCCCGTCGATCGAGGAAATAACAAATGGAATGATCCTGCTTAACGACTTTAACGGAACTCTCCAAGTCGAATCCACACCTCGGAACCTTACTGGTACCTTCCTTATTAAATACGAGAAAACCAACATAACAATAAATAATAGAGTATTTGCGGCATACGAAGCCTCTACACACACCGTTCTTCCAGCCATACTGCAGCCAACACCCATAGAGAACAGATTCCATCGACTATTGTCGCTCGAAATGATGGGCGAACTCCACATCAACAATACCAAAAGTATCGAGTTGCTCAAAAGCGAAAACGAAACTTACGCATTCATCAGCTGCGGAACAATAAGTCTCATCGGGATTATCCTAGTAATTATCACCATCTATAGAATCATAACAAGGCATTCAAGTATTGAAACCAGAGTCATGATCCAGCAACAAGAAATTAAGAACATCGAAGCTCCACCACACACTGGAAGTTTACCAAAAGGAAAAATCCATAAAAACAACGACCTTCCTTACTTTTAGGCGATTGAGGACCATCGCATTTAAAGGGGGAAGAGTTAACACCGTCAACCACTCGCACGCGCAGCGGAAATGCTGACCTAGCGTCTGGGGCGAGAAACGAATTTCCACGGAAATTCACGTTGGGAAATAAAAAGTGCAAGCTTCAATAATTTCAATAATTTTACTTGTAAGAGTTTCTTTAGCTTTAGTTTAGTCTTAATCGATATCTCATACAATAAAGGTCAGGGCAATCTGCCCCGAAAAATATTTTTTTAACAAATTCGGCGTAAATTTTATTAACTTGTATATTAAACTCAATAAGGTGATAAGAATACAATCTTATCACACATTGAGAATATGGGTTCTTGTGTGAGGATAAGGATTTTATGACGGTCTGCTATATGCGCTTATCTCATATTATGTATAATAAAACTCTTATCTCTAACCAGTGTCTTACAACCACTCAATCGTGTACGTCTTTTAATTCGTAGTCATTCGCCGTGTCGCGAATTAGAATTGTACATTTTGGTCCTTCGAAACGGATGTCGAAGCATTTATTCCTTCGAGTTTTTTGAATCTCGTGTTTTCCCCCACCAGCGGTAAGAAACACTTGACTATAGTGACTATAAATATAAATATTAGAAATAGTGCACTAGTGTGAAAAACCAAAAAAAAAGTGTTTTCCGTGGCTCTAACAACGGAATTAGTGTTGTGTTTTTAAAAAAAAAATAAATAATAAAAAAAACATATGAGAGGCTACAATCCGCTGTGCGGATCGTTGAATACCCTATCCCATCCCATCCTTAAAATTAATATCCTCAAAATATAGGCCTTATGGCGATGAAATACAGAAAATGACATTGTCACAATATATTCCTCAGACAGTTTATCAAAATCTTTTGTGGTTCGACAACAAACAACGTATTTCTATTGCTAATGCCTTGGGATGGGGTATACAAATGGTTTTTGTAAGAAAACGCCCGCAAAATGTGGGCGTAGGTGAAAATGATCTATAGACAAAATGTTTATATTACCATTGCGGAAGTATTTGCATCAAAAATTTTTTCGAAAGTTTTAAAATTTGGACAAAAAGCGTTTTTTACTAAAAACGCCCCCAAAAAGTGGGCGTGGCAAAAAACTTTGTATGGACGAAATATAGATATTAAGATTGTCTAAATATGCTGCTCAGGCACTTTTTTGAAATTCCTTACGGTTTGGCTTAAAACTACGTTTTTCTGAAAAGGGGGCGTGGCAGTGGGCGGATTTCAAAAATTTTTACACTTGTTCTGCTTCGTCGGCCAGAGAGTCTATATACCAAATTTGAACTCTCTAGCTCAAAATTTAAGGCCCAAAAATCGGTGACACACAGACGGACGGACGGACGGACGGACGGACGGACGGACAGACAGACATGGCTTAATCGACTCAGCTAGCTATTTCTCTATGTTACAAACTTAATGTCAAAACTAATATACCCCCCTATGGGATAGGGTATAAACATATGAGAAGGCTACAATCCGCTGTGCCGATCGTTGAATACCCTATCCCATCCTATCTGTAAAACTAAAATCCCCAAAAAGTGGACATGGCTAAAAACACGATGGATAAAATAAGGAAAATGACATGGTGACAACAAATTCTTCAGACTGCTTACAAAAAACTTGTACGGTTCTACAAAAGACAAGGTTTTCTCCTGCATATGTTATGGGGTAGTGTATAAAAATGGTTTTTATATAAAAACGCCCCCAAAAAGTGGGTGCGGGTTAAAATGGTCTATGGACGAAATGTTCATATTTATATTACTAATGATTCTGCATCAAAAGTTTTTTTCGAAAATTTTAGAATTTGACCGAAAAAGGTTTTTAATTAAAAACGCCCCCAAAAAGTGGGCGTGGCAAAAAACTTCATATGAACGAAATACAGATATTCAGATTGACTAAATATGTTGTTCAGAAAGTTTTTCAAAATTGCTTATGGTTTGGCCAAAAAATACGTTTTTCTAAAAAGGGGGCGTGGCAGTGGGCGGATTTCAAAAATTTTTACACTTGTTCTGCTGGGAGTAACAAAGAGTACGTGTACCAAATTTCATCCTTCTAGCTCAAAATTTAAGGCCCAAAAACTGGTGACGTACGGACGGACGGACGGACAGACATGGCTAAATCGACTCAGCTATCGATTTTTATACCCTATCCCATAGGGGGGTATATTAGTTTTGATACATAGTTTGTAACATAAAGAAATAATTTTGCTACATATACCTCAAAGTATATGGATCGACTCAGAATCGCTAGCTGAGTCGAATTAGCCATGTCTGTCTGTCCGTCCGTCCGTCCGTCCGTCCGTCCGTCTGTGTGTCACCGATTTTTGGGCCTTAAATTTTGAGCTAGAGTGTTCAAATTTGGTATATAGACTCTCTGTCCGACGAAGCAGAACAAGTGTAAAAATTTTTGAAATCCGCCCACTGCCACGCCCCCTTTTAGAAAAACGTAGTTTTAAGCCAAACCAAAAGAAATTTCAAAAAAACGCCTGAGCAGCATATTTAGACAATCCCAATATCTATATTTCGTCGATACAAAGTTTTTTGCCACGCCCACTTTTTAGGGGCGTTTTTAGTAAAATACGTTTTTTGTCCAAATTTGAAAACTTTCGAAAAAAATTTTGATGCAAATACTTCCGCAATGGTAATATAAACATTTTGTCTATAGATCATTTTCACCTACGCCCACATTTTGGGGGCGTTTTCTTACAAAAACCATTTGTATAGCCCATCCCAAGGCATTAGCAATAGAAAAACGTTGTTTTTTGTCGAACCACAAAAGATTTTGATAAACTGTCTGAGCAATATATTGTGACAATGTCATTTTCTGTATTTCATCGCCATAAGGCCTATATTTTGAGGATATTAATTTTAAGGATGGGATGGGATAGGGTATTCAAAGATCCGCACAGCGGATTGTAGCCTCTCATATGTTTATACCCTATCCCATAGGGGGGTATATTAGTTTTGACATTAAGTTTGTAACATAGAGAAATAATTTCGATACATATACCTCAAAGTATATGGATCGATTCAGAATCGCTAGCTGAGTCGATTAAGCCATGTCTGTCTGTCCGTCCGTCCGTCCGTCCGTCCGTCCGTCCGTCCGTCCGTCCGTCCGTCTGTGTGTCACCGATTTTTGGGCCTTAAATTTTGAGCTAGAGAGTTCAAATTTGGTATATAGACTCTCTGGCCGACGAAGCAGAACAAGTGTAAAAATTTTTGAAATCCACCCACTGCCACGCCCCCTTTTTAGAAAAACGTTGTTTTAAGCCAAACCGTAAGGAATTTCAAAAAAGTGCCTGAGCAGCATATTTAGACAATCTTAATATCTATATTTCGTCCATACAAAGTTTTTTGCCACGCCCACTTTTTGGGGGCGTTTTTAGTAAAAAACGCTTTTTGTCCAAATTTTAAAACTTTCGAAAAAATTTTTTGATGCAAATACTTCCGCAATGGTAATATAAACATTTTGTCTATAGATCATTTTCACCTACGCCCACATTTTGGGGGCGTTTTCTTACAAAAACCATTTGTATACCCCTTGGGATACAAACGTATTAGCAATAGAAATACGTTGTTTGTTGTCGAACCACAAAAGATTTTGATAAACTGTCTGAGGAATATATTGTGACAATGTCATTTTCTGTATTTCATCGCCATAAGGCCTATATTTTGAGGATATTAATTTTAAGGATGGGATGGGATAGGGTATTCAACGATCCGCACAGCGGATTGTAGCCTCTCATATGTTTATACCCTATCCCATAGGGGGGTATATTAGTTTTGATACATAGTTTGTAACATAGAGAAATAAT
Source organism: Rhingia campestris (assembly GCA_932526625.1). Taxonomy (NCBI): domain Eukaryota; kingdom Metazoa; phylum Arthropoda; class Insecta; order Diptera; family Syrphidae; genus Rhingia; species Rhingia campestris. Next base: position 65,716,291 of record OW052185.1, read on the forward strand.
TTTGCTACATATACCTCAAAGTATATGGATCGACTCAGAATCGCTAGCTGAGTCGAATTAGCCATGTCTGTCTGTCCGTCCGTCCGTCCGTCCGTCCGTCCGTCCGTCCGTCCGTCCGTCCGTCCGTCCGTCCGTCCGTCCGTCCGTCCGTGTGTCCGTCCGTCCGTCTGTCTGTTCGTCACCGATTTTTGGGCCTTAAATTTTGAGCTAGGATAATGAAATTTGGTATATAGGATCCTTGGCCGAGTCACCAGAACAAGTGTAAAAATTTTTGAAATCCGCCCACTGCCACGCCCCCTTTTAAGAAAAACTCAGTTTTTGACCAAACCGTAAGGAACTTTAAAAAAGTTTCTGAACAACATATTTAGACAATATTAATATCTATATTTCGTCTATATAAAGTTTTTTGCCACGCCCACTTTTTGGGGGCGTTTTCAATTAAAAACTGTTTTCGGTCAAATTTTAAATTTTTCGAAAAAAATTTTGATGCAGAATCATTAACATTATTAATATGAACATTTCGTCTATATACCATTTTAACCCACGCCCACTTTTTGGGGGCGTTTTTATATAAAAACCATTTTTATACCCTACCCCATAACATATGCAGGAGAAAACCTTGTCTGTTGTAGAACCGTAAAATTGTTTTGTAAGCAGTCCGAAGAATTTGTTGTCACTATATCATTTTTTCTATTTTATCCAAATCGTGTTTTTAGCCATGCCCCCTTTTAGGGGATTTTAGTTTTATGGATAGGATGGGATAGGGTATTCAACGATCCGCACAGCGGATTGTAGCCTTCTCATATGTTTATTCCTTTATTTATAATCATTTTTTATACCCTATCCCATAGGGGGGTATATTAGTTTTGATACATAGTTTGTAACATAGAAAAATAATTTTGCTACATATACCTCAAAGTATATGGATCGACTCAGAATCGCTAGCTGAGTCGAATTAGCCATGTCTGTCTGTCCGTCCGTCCGTCCGTCCGTCCGTGTGTCCGTCCGTCCGTCTGTCTGTTCGTCACCGATTTTTGGGCCTTAAATTTTGAGCTAGGATAATGAAATTTGGTATATAGGATCCTTGGCCGAGTCACCAGAACAAGTGTAAAAATTTTTGAAATCCGCCCACTGCCACGCCCCCTTTTAAGAAAAACTCAGTTTTTGACCAAACCGTAAGGAACTTTAAAAAAGTTTCTGAACAACATATTTAGACAATATTAATATCTATATTTCGTCCATATAAAGTTTTTTGCCACGCCCACTTTTTGGGGGCGTTTTCAATTAAAAACTGTTTTCGGTCAAATTTTAAATTTTTCGAAAAAAATTTTGATGCAGAACCATTAACATTATTAATATGAACATTTCGTCTATATACCATTTTAACCCACGCCCACTTTTTGGGGGCGTTTTTATATAAAAACCATTTTTATACCCTACCCCATAACATATGCAGGAGAAAACCTTGTCTGTTGTAGAACCGTAAAATTGTTTTGTAAGCAGTCCGAAGAATTTGTTGTCACTATATCATTTTTTCTATTTTATCCAAATCGTGTTTTTAGCCATGCCCCCTTTTTGGGGATTTTAGTTTTATGGATAGGATGGGATAGGGTATTCAACGATCCGCACAGCGGATTGTAGCCTTCTCATATGTTTTTTTTATAATTTGCGCGCACTCAAGGGGTTATGAATACCCTTTATATGTTTTAGCACAGTGCGGGCGTTAAGGAAATTCAGGTTAAGAAGAAAGGAGGTACCGATGCACATTGATTTTAAATGCCTGAAGGTTATAATGGAAAGGGAAAACAGAGTTTGGTAGAGCATTCCACATTCGTGTTGTTCGGTTTATGTACGAATCTCTATATTTCAGCGTTCGTCCGAAGATAGGCTTAAGGGTAAACTGATTTGCATTCATAGCGTAACGAGTATTGCGGCTGAATTGTTGAATGGGGGGAATGCAACTGGCTATTTCATTTGAGCATTTGTTGTTAAGATAGCGATAAAACAGTGTAAGGCAGGAGATATTTCGACGATGTTCTAGCGAAACTAAAGATTCCGCTATTCTAATGTCTCCTATAAGTTTTTTCGCACGCGTTTGAATCCTATCTAGGAGGTGCAATGTTGTTTTTGGTGCACACGACCAGACATGGGCGTTGAACTCAAGTTTAGGGCGTATAAACGCTTTATATATTGTGGCCAGATCAGAGGGGGTGAAATATTTCTTACACCGATTAAGGAAACCTAGACATTTCGCTGCGTTTTTAGCGATTTGAAATATGTGGTCGTTCCAACGTAAGTCGTTACTAACACACATACCTAGCATGGAAAGTTTTTCGGTTTCTTCGATGTATGTGCCATTCATGGATAATGGCTCTAGATTTTGGTTTCGCTTTAACGACAGAAGACAGCATTGTGTTTTGGAAGCATTGAATTCTACTCTGTTGGATTTACCCCATTTGATGATGCTGTCAAGGTCGGAATTCAATGAGCTTAACATATTTTGTCGTTTTGAGTCCACGTTCGAAGATGAGGGACGTGAACCTGAAAACGAGTATGAGAAGCTGAGAGTACTGTCATCAGCGAAGGAATGAATTGGATTAGAAGTTGCAGACAGGAGATCATTTATAAAAATGAGAAAGAGAGTCGGAGACAAAACTGAGCCTTGAGGGACACCAGCATTTATTTGGTGAGTTGCAGACTTGAAACCATCCAAAACAACTTGAATTGAACGTTTCGAAAGATAATGTCTAATCCATAGAAGAAGTTTTTCGTCGATTCCAAATGCACGCATTTTCGACAAAAGGGCTTGGTGCCAAACCCTGTCAAATGCCTTTGAAATATCAAGCGCAACAATCTTGCTTTCGCCACCATGGTGGATTGATTGGTTCCACTTTTCGGTGAGATATGTCATCAAATCACCAGTAGACCTGTTGCTGCGAAAACCATACTGCCGGTCATTTAGAAGTTTTCGTGTTTCGAAATATTTCATTAGCTGACGATTTATCAGCGTTTCCATGACCTTGGAAAGAAGGGACGTAAGTGCAATTGGTCGGTAGTTGGAGAGAGAAGAAGATTCGCCTTTTTTTGGTACAGGCTGGACAAATGCTGTTTTCCATCTACTCGGAAAGAGTCCTGATGAGTAGGATAGATAGAAAAGCTTATGCAGTGGTTTTGCTAGCGTAGAAGAACACCTCTTCAGAATAATGGGGGATATACCATCTGGACCAGCGGATTTGTGAATGTCAAGATCAGATAAAACTCTTGCAACTGTACGAGTACGAAAGTGAATTTGTCCCATGGAATGATTTACGTTCTCAAGTACAGGAGGAGACTGAACACAATCTGGCAATGTAGAGTTGGCTGCGAAATGCGCAGCAAGCAGATTGGCTTTGTCTAAAGAGCTGACAGCTGGAATGTCATTGTGAATGATCGTCGGAATTGATGATGAGGCCGAATTTTTTATATTTTTAACAAATGACCAACATTTTTTACTACATCTGGGACATTGTAGAATTTTTTGCCTCAACTTTTGATCATAGAGGAATTTGACACGCTTTAAATGGGCATTACAGTCATTTCTGGCTTGTTTGAACTTTATACGGTTTTCCTCTGTAGGGTTGGTCTTGTAGAACCGAAAGTTTGACTCTCTCAACCTGATAGCTTCTTTGCAGCTCAAGTCATACCACCCTTTTGCCTTTGGTCTGATACTCTTAATTCTGTTGGGAATAAAAGAACTCATACCAAAGAGAATGATATTTGATATCATATCAGCAGCAGCATCCACGTCACTATCGAGGAAACATAGTGACCAGTTAAAATTCCTAAAGAAACTGTTTAATGCTTCCCAATTGGCTTTCTCGTATTGCCATACAGTTTTTTTTGGAATTTGCTCTTTAACTGTGTGGTTGGAGTACGAGAAATTTGCTGATATGATACAGTGGTCTGACGAACCTAGAGGCGATAATACATTTATGGTGTATTTATCAGGGTGAGAGGTAAGAAACAAGTCCAGGGTGTTGGCGGCTTGACTGTTAATATCCGGTATGCGTGTCGGCTCATTTACAAGCTGGGTTAGGTTGTTTACCTCAGCAAAGATCTCAACATACCTTCCTTCGGGTGTTGTCTGTCCAGAATGTTGAAGCCACGTAGAATTGTGTACATTGAAATCGCCCGCAATGACGATTTCAGTGTGAGGATGCAGGGATACAATTCTGGAGATGGAGTCAGACAGCGCATCAAATTCATTAAAAGTTGAATGGCTGTCAAGGTTTGGGCTTCTATAAATGAAACAGTAGTGGATTAATTGCCTACGGGCATGGAATTTCAGCCATATAAAATTAAATTCCGGAGTGGAAAATTGGCCGTTTTGAGTTTGAATTTGGTAGGCTACGTCACTACGTATATAAATGGCGAGACCGCGGTGAAAAAAGAATAATGGCACCAAATTATATCCAGGAAGGGGTAATTCTGATAGGTCAGAATTCACCCCCACCTGTGTTTCACTTAGTGCCAAAACAGCTGGTTTATATATGGAAATGTGGACGTAAGCCGAAAAAAGATTAGACCTTAACCCACGAATGTTACACACGTCCACTCTAAATTTCCTTTCCATTATTACCACAGACATAAAAGATACAACACCGGCGACAAACTAAGCTGAGAAGTGAAGTGAAGATTCAGTATAAAAACATCCAATACAACTTGTCATAGGTGTTATGCCCTTACGACAATTTGCATTGAATGTTTAACAGATCTTCATTCACGACCCGCTATTCATCGGTTATTACCTACGCCCCACCAACGCAAGCGCACGCATGCAAAAAAAAACATACGGCACTTGCATTGGTGCGGCAAAGGCAAACGAAATGGAGAGAGGCGAGATGGATTACCACACACTGCACTTGCTTTTATTGTTGTTTTGTTATATTTTTTATACCCTATCCCATAGGGGTATATTAGTTTTGATACATAGTTTGTAACATAGAGAAATAATTTAGCTACATATACCTTAAAGTATATGGATCGACTCAGAATCGATAGCTGAGTCGATTAAGCCATGTCTGTCCGTCCGTCCGTTCGTCCGTCCGTACGTCACCAGTTTTTGGGCCTTAAATTTTGAGCTAGAAGGATGAAATTTGGTACACGTGCTCTTTGTTGCTCCCAGCAGAACAAGTGTAAAAATTTTTGAAATCCGCCCACTTCCACGCCCTTAGGGGGGTATATTAGTTTTGATACTTAGTTTGTAACATAGAGAAATAATTTTGCTACATATACCTCAAAGTATATGGATCGACTCAGAATCGCTAGCTGAGTCGAATAAGCCATGTCTGTCTGTCCGTCCGTCCGTCCGTCCGTCCCTTTGTCTGTTCGTCAGCGGTTTTTGGGCCTTAAATTTTGAGCTAGGATAATGAAATTTGGTATAGAGGATCCTCGTCCGTGCCACCAGAACAAGTGTAAAATTTTTTGAAATCCGCCCACTGCCACGCTCCCTTTTTAGGAAAACTTATTTTTTGGCCAAACCGTAAGGAATTTCAAAAAAGTGTCTGAGTAGCATATTTAGACAATCCTAATATCTATATTTCGTTCATACAAAGTTTTTTGCCACGCCCACTTTTTGGGGGCGTTTTTTAGTAAAAAACGCTTTTTGTCCAAATTTTAAAACTTTCGAAAAAATTTTTGATGCAAATACTTCCGCAATGGTAATATAAACATTTTGTCTATAGATCATTTTCACCTACGCCCACATTTTGGGGGCGTTTTCTTACAAAAACCATTTGTATACCCCATCCCAAGGCATTAGCAATAGAAATGCGTTGTTTGTTGTCGAACCACAAAAGATTTTGATAAACTGTCTGAGCAATATATTGTGACAATGTCATTTTCTGTATTTCATCGCCATAAGGCCTATATTTTGAGGATATTAATTTTAAGGATGGGATGGGATAGGGTATTCAACGATCCGCACAGCGGATTGTAGCCTCTCATATGTTTATACCCTATCCCATAGGGTGGTATATTAGTTTTGATACTTAGTTTGTAACATAGAGAAATAATTTTGCTACATATACCTCAAAGTATATGGATCGACTCAGAATCGCTAGCTGAGTCGAATTAGCCATGTCTGTCTGTCCGTCCGTCCGTCCGTCCGTCCGTCTGTCTGTTCGTCAGCGGTTTTTGGGCCTTAAATTTTGAGCTAGGATAATGAAATTTGGTATATAGGATCCTCGTCCGTGCCACCAGAACAAGTGTAAAAATTTTTGAAATCCGCCCACTGCCACGCCCCCTTTTTAGGAAAACTTATTTTTTGGCCAAACCGTAAGGAATTTCAAAAAAGTGTCTGAGCAGCATATTTAGACAATCCTAATATCTATATTTCCTTCATAAAAAGTTTTTTGCCACGCCCACTTTTTGGGGGCGTTTTTAGTAAAAAACGCTTTTTGTCCAAATTTTAAAACTTTCGAAAAAAATTTTGATGCAAATACTTCCGAAATGGTAATATAAACATTTTATCCATAGATCATTTTCACCTACGCCCACATTTTGGGGGCGTTTTCTTACAAAAACCATTTGTATACCCCATCCCAAGGCATTAGCAATAGAAATACGTTGGTTTTTGTCGAACCACAAAAGATTTTGATAAACTGTCTGAGCAATATATTGTGACAATGTCATTTTCTGTATTTCATCGCCATAAGGCCTATATTTTGAGGATATTAATTTAAAGGATGGGATGGGATAGGGTATTCAACGATCCGCATAGCGGATTGTAGCCTCTCATATGTTTATACCCTATCCCATAGGGGGGTATATTAGTTTTGATACATAGTTTGTAACATAGAGAAATAATTTTGCTACATATACCTCAAAGTATATGGATCGACTCAGAATCGCTAGCTGAGTCGAATTAGCCATGTCTGTCTGTCCGTCCGTCCGTCCGTCCGTCCGTCCGTGTGTCCGTCCGTCCGTCTGTCTGTTCGTCACCGATTTTTGGGCCTTAAATTTTGAGCTAGGATAATGAAATTTGGTATATAGGATCCTTGTCCGAGTCACCAGAACAAGTGTAAAAATTTTTGAAATCCGCCCACTGCCACGCCCCCTTTTTAGAAAAACGTAATTTTTAGCAAAACCGTAAAGAATTTTAAAAAAGTGTCTGAACAGCATATTTACAGAATCGTAATATCTATATTTCGTTCATATAAAGTTTTTTGCCACGCCCACTTTTTGGGGGCGTTTTCAATAAAAAACTGTTTTCGGTCAAATTTTAAATTTTTCGAAAAAAATTTTGATGCAGAATCATTAACATTATTAATATGAACATTTCGTCTTTATACCATTTTAACCCACGCCCACTTTTTGGGGGCGTTTTTATATAAAAACCATTTTTATACACTACCCCCATAACATATACAGGAGAAAACCTTGTCTTTTGTAGAACCGTAAAAGTGTTTTGTAAGCAGCCTGAAGAATTTGTTGTCACTATATCATTTTTTTTTATTTTATCCACATCGTGTTTTTAGCCATGCCCACTTTTTTGGGGATTCTAGTTTTATGGAAAGGATGGGATAGGGTATTCAACGATCCGCACAGCGGATTGTAGCCTTCTCATATGTTTATACCCTATCCCATAGGGGGGTATATTAGTTTTGATACATAGTTTGTAACATAGAGAAATAATTTTGCTACATATACCTCAAAGTATATGGATCGACTCAGAATCGCTAGCTGAGTCGAATTAGCCATGTCTGTCTGTCCGTCCGTCCGTCCGTCCGTGTGTCCGTCCGTCCGTCTGTCTGTTCGTCACCGATTTTTGGGCCTTAAATTTTGAGCTAGGATAATGAAATTAGGTATATAGGATCCTTGTCCGAGTCACCAGAACAAGTGTAAAAATTTTTGAAATCCGCCCACTGCCACGCCCCCTTTTTAGAAAAACGTAGTTTTTAGCAAAACCGTAAAGAATTTTAAAAAAGTGTCTGAACAGCATATTTACAGAATCGTAATATCTATATTTCGTTCATATAAAGTTTTTTGCCACGCCCACTTTTTGGGGGCGTTTTCAATAAAAAACTGTTTTCGGTCAAATTTTAAATTTTTCGAAAAATATTTTGATGCAGAATCATTAACATTATTAATATGAACATTTCGTCTTTATACCATTTTAACCCACGCCCACTTTTTGGGGGCGTTTTTATATAAAAACCATTTTTATACACTACCCCCATAACATATACAGGAGAAAACCTTGTCTTTTGTAGAACCGTAAAAGTGTTTTGTAAGCAGCCTGAAGAATTTGTTGTCACTATATCATTTTTTTTTATTTTATCCACATCGTGTTTTTAGCCATGCCCACTTTTTTGGGGATTCTAGTTTTATGGAAAGGATGGGATAGGGTATTCAACGATCCGCACAGCGGATTGTAGCCTTCTCATATGTTTATACCCTATCCCATAGGGGGGTATATTAGTTTTGATACTTAGTTTGTAACATAGAGAAATAATTTTGCTACATATACCTCAAAGTATATGGATCGACTCAGAATCGCTAGCTGAGTCGAATTAGCCATGTCTGTCTGTCCGTCCGTCCGTCCGTCCGTCCGTCCGTCTGTCTGTTCGTCACCGATTTTTGGGCCTTAAATTTTGAGCTAGGATAATGAAATTTGGTATATAGGATCCTCGTCCGTGCCACCAGAACAAGTGTAAAAATTTTTGAAATCCGCCCACTGCCACGCCCCCTTTTTAGAAAAACTCATTTTTTGGCCAAACCGTAAAGAATTTCAAAAAAGTGTCTGAGCAGGATATTTAGACAACTCTAATATCTATATTTCGTTCATACAAAGTTTTTTGCCACGCCCACTTTTTGGGGGCGTTTTTAGTAAAAAACGCTTTTTGTCCAAGTTTTAAAACTTTCGAAAAAATTTTTGATGCAAATACTTCCGCAATGGTAATATAAATATTTGGTCCATAGATCATTTTCACCTACGCCCACATTTTGGGGGGGTTTTCTTACAAAAACCATTTGTATACCCAATCCCAAGGCATTAGCAGTAGAAATACGTTGTTTTTTTGGCGAACCACAAAAGATTTTGATAAACTGTCTGAGCAATATATTGTGACAATGTCATTTTCTGTATTTCATCGCCATAAGGCCTATATTTTGAGGATATTTATAATAACGATGTGATGGGATAGGGTATCCAACGATCCGCACAGCGGATTGTAGCCTCTCATATGTTTATACCCTATCCCATAGGGGGGTATATTAGTTTTGATACTTAGTTTGTAACATAGAGAAATAATTTTGCTACATATACCTCAAAGTATATGGATCGACTCAGAATCGCTAGCTGAGTCGAATTAGCCATGTCTGTCTGTCCGTCCGTCCGTCCGTCCGTCCGTCCGTCCGTCCGTCCGTCTGTCTGTTCGTCACCGATTTTTGGGCCTTAAATTTTGAGCTAGGATAATGAAATTTGGTATATAGGATCCTCGTCCGTGCCACCAGAACAAGTGTAAAAATTTTTGAAATCCGCCCACTGCCACGCCCCCTTTTTAGAAAAACTCATTTTTTGGCCAAACCGTAAAGAATTTCAAAAAAGTGTCTGAGCAGGATATTTAGACAACTCTAATATCTATATTTCGTTCATACAAAGTTTTTTGCCACGCCCACTTTTTGGGGGCGTTTTTAGTAAAAAACGCTTTTTGTCCAAGTTTTAAAACTTTCGAAAAAATTTTTGATGCAAATACTTCCGCAATGGTAATATAAATATTTGGTCCATAGATCATTTTCACCTACGCCCACATTTTGGGGGGGTTTTCTTACAAAAACCATTTGTATACCCAATCCCAAGGCATTAGCAGTAGAAATACGTTGTTTTTTTGGCGAACCACAAAAGATTTTGATAAACTGTCTGAGCAATATATTGTGACAATGTCATTTTCTGTATTTCATCGCCATAAGGCCTATATTTTGAGGATATTTATAATAACGATGTGATGGGATAGGGTATCCAACGATCCGCACAGCGGATTGTAGCCTCTCATATGTTTATACCCTATCCCATAGGGGGGTATATTAGTTTTGATACTTAGTTTGTAACATAGAGAAATAATTTTGCTACATATACCTCAAAGTATATGGATCGACTCAGAATCGCTAGCTGAGTCGAATTAGCCATGTCTGTCTGTCCGTCCGTCCGTCCGTCCGTCCGTCCGTCCGTCCGTCTGTCTGTTCGTCACCGATTTTTGGGCCTTAAATTTTGAGCTAGGATAATGAAATTTGGTATATAGGATCCTCGTCCGTGCCACCAGAACAAGTGTAAAAATTTTTGAAATCCGCCCACTGCCACGCCCCCTTTTTAGAAAAACTCATTTTTTGGCCAAACCGTAAAGAATTTCAAAAAAGTGTCTGAGCAGGATATTTAGACAACTCTAATATCTATATTTCGTTCATACAAAGTTTTTTGCCACGCCCACTTTTTGGGGGCGTTTTTAGTAAAAAACGCTTTTTGTCCAAGTTTTAAAACTTTCGAAAAAATTTTTGATGCAAATACTTCCGCAATGGTAATATAAATATTTGGTCCATAGATCATTTTCACCTACGCCCACATTTTGGGGGGGTTTTCTTACAAAAACCATTTGTATACCCAATCCCAAGGCATTAGCAGTAGAAATACGTTGTTTTTTTGGCGAACCACAAAAGATTTTGATAAACTGTCTGAGCAATATATTGTGACAATGTCATTTTCTGTATTTCATCGCCATAAGGCCTATATTTTGAGGATATTTATAATAACGATGTGATGGGATAGGGTATCCAACGATCCGCACAGCGGATTGTAGCCTCTCATATGTTTTTATATAAAAACGACCCCTAAAAGTGGGCATAGGTTTAAATGGTATATGGACGAAATTTTTATACCCTATCCCATAGGGGGGTATATTAGTTTTGATACTTAGTTTGTAACATAGAGAAATAATTTTGCTACATATACCTCAAAGTATATGGATCGACTCAGAATCGCTAGCTGAGTCGAATTAGCCATGTCTGTCTGTCCGTCCGTCCGTCCGTCCGTCCGTCTGTCTGTTCGTCACCGATTTTTGGGCCTTAAATTTTGAGCTAGGATAATGAAATTTGGTATATAGGATCCTCGTCCGTGCCACCAGAACAAGTGTAAAAATTTTTGAAATCCGCCCACTGCCACGCCCCCTTTTTAGAAAAACTCATTTTTTGGCCAAACCGTAAAGAATTTCAAAAAAATGTCTGAGCAGGATATTTAGACAACTCTAATATCTATATTTCGTTCATACAAAGTTTTTTGCCACGCCCACTTTTTGGGGGCGTTTTTAGTAAAAAACGCTTTTTGTCCAAGTTTTAAAACTTTCGAAAAAATTTTTGATGCAAATACTTCCGCAATGGTAATATAAATATTTGGTCCATAGATCATTTTCACCTACGCCCACATTTTGGGGGGGTTTTCTTACAAAAACCATTTGTATACCCAATCCCAAGGCATTAGCAGTAGAAATACGTTGTTTTTTTGGCGAACCACAAAAGATTTTGATAAACTGTCTGAGCAATATATTGTGACAATGTCATTTTCTGTATTTCATCGCCATAAGGCCTATATTTTGAGGATATTTATAATAACGATGTGATGGGATAGGGTATCCAACGATCCGCACAGCGGATTGTAGCCTCTCATATGTTTTTTATTAATTTTCCCACAATCACCATTTATATATATATATATTTATACCCTATCCCATAGGGGGGTATATTAGTTTTGATACTTAGTTTGTAACATAGAGAAATAATTTTGCTACATATACCTCAAAGTATATGGATCGGCTCAGAATCGCTAGCTGAATCGAATTAGCCATGTCTGTCTGTCCGTCCGTCCGTCCGTCCGTCCGTCCGTCCGTCCGTCCGTCTGTCTGTTCGTCAGCGGTTTTTGGGACTTAAATTTTGAGCTAGGATAATGAAATTTGGTATATAGGATCCTCGTCCGTGCCACCAGAACAAGTGTAAAAATTTTTAAAATCCGCCCACTGCCACGCCCCCTTTTTAGGAAAACCTTTTTTTTGGCCAAACCGTAAGGAATTTCAAAAAAGTGTCTGAGTAGCATATTTAGACAATCCTAATATCTATATTTCGTTCATACAAAGTTTTTTGCCACGCCCACTTTTTGGGGGCGTTTTTAAAAAAAACGCTTTTTGTCCAAATTTTAAAACTTTCGAACAAAATTTTGATGCAAATACTTCCGAAATGGTAATATTAACATTTTGTCCACAGATCATTTTCACCTACGCCCACATTTTGGGGGCGTTTTCTTACAAAAACCATTTGTATACCCCATCCCAAGGCATTAGCAATAGAAATACGTTGTTTTTTGTCGAACCACACAAGATTTGGAGAAACTGTCTGAGCAATATAATGTGACAATGTCATTTTCTGTATTTCATCGCCATAAGGCCTATATTTTGAGGAAATTAATTTAAAGGATGGGATGGGATAGGGTATTCAACGATCCGCATAGCGGATTGTAGCCTCTCATATGTTTATACCCTATCCCATAGGGGGGTATATTAGTTTTGATACTTAGTTTGTAACATAGAGAAATAATTTTGCTACATATACCTCAAAGTATATGGATCGACTCAGAATCGCTAGCTGAGTCGAATTAGCCATGTCTGTCTGTCCGTCCGTCCGTCTGTCTGTTCGTCACCGATTTTTGGGCCTTAAATTTTGAGCTAGGATAATGAAATTTGGTATATAGGATCCTCGTCCGTGCCACCAGAACAAGTGTAAAAATTTTTGAAATCCGCCCACTGCCACGCCCCCTTTTTAGAAAAACTCATTTTTTGGCCAAACCGTAAAGAATTTCAAAAAAATGTCTGAGCAGGATATTTAGACAACTCTAATATCTATATTTCGTTCATACAAAGTTTTTTGCCACGCCCACTTTTTGGGGGCGTTTTTAGTAAAAAACGCTTTTTGTCCAAGTTTTAAAACTTTCGAAAAAATTTTTGATGCAAATACTTCCGCAATGGTAATATAAATATTTGGTCCATAGATCATTTTCACCTACGCCCACATTTTGGGGGGGTTTTCTTACAAAAACCATTTGTATACCCAATCCCAAGGCATTAGCAGTAGAAATACGTTGTTTTTTTGGCGAACCACAAAAGATTTTGATAAACTGTCTGAGCAATATATTGTGACAATGTCATTTTCTGTATTTCATCGCCATAAGGCCTATATTTTGAGGATATTTATAATAACGATGTGATGGGATAGGGTATCCAACGATCCGCACAGCGGATTGTAGCCTCTCATATGTTTATACCCTATCCCATAGGGGGGTATATTAGTTTTGATACTTAGTTTGTAACATAGAGAAATAATTTTGCTACATATACCTCAAAGTATATGGATCGACTCAGAATCGCTAGCTGAGTCGAATTAGCCATGTCTGTCTGTCCGTCCGTCCGTCCGTCCGTCCGTCCGTCCGTCCGTCCGTCCGTCCGTCCGTCCGTCCGTCCGTCCGTCCGTCTGTCTGTTCGTCACCGATTTTTGGGCCTTAAATTTTGAGCTAGGATAATGAAATTTGGTATATAGGATCCTCGTCCGTGCCACCAGAACAAGTGTAAAAATTTTTGAAATCCGCCCACTGCCACGCCCCCTTTTTAGAAAAACTCATTTTTTGGCCAAACCGTAAAGAATTTCAAAAAAGTGTCTGAGCAGGATATTTAGACAACTCTAATATCTATATTTCGTTCATACAAAGTTTTTTGCCACGCCCACTTTTTGGGGGCGTTTTTAGTAAAAAACGCTTTTTGTCCAAGTTTTAAAACTTTCGAAAAAATTTTTGATGCAAATACTTCCGCAATGGTAATATAAATATTTGGTCCATAGATCATTTTCACCTACGCCCACATTTTGGGGGGGTTTTCTTACAAAAACCATTTGTATACCCAATCCCAAGGCATTAGCAGTAGAAATACGTTGTTTTTTTGGCGAACCACAAAAGATTTTGATAAACTGTCTGAGCAATATATTGTGACAATGTCATTTTCTGTATTTCATCGCCATAAGGCCTATATTTTGAGGATATTTATAATAACGATGTGATGGGATAGGGTATCCAACGATCCGCACAGCGGATTGTAGCCTCTCATATGTTTATACCCTATCCCATAGGGGGGTATATTAGTTTTGATACTTAGTTTGTAACATAGAGAAATAATTTTGCTACATATACCTCAAAGTATATGGATCGACTCAGAATCGCTAGCTGAGTCGAATTAGCCATGTCTGTCTGTCCGTCCGTCCGTCCGTCCGTCCGTCCGTCCGTCCGTCCGTCCGTCCGTCCGTCCGTCCGTCCGTCCGTCCGTCCGTCTGTCTGTTCGTCACCGATTTTTGGGCCTTAAATTTTGAGCTAGGATAATGAAATTTGGTATATAGGATCCTCGTCCGTGCCACCAGAACAAGTGTAAAAATTTTTGAAATCCGCCCACTGCCACGCCCCCTTTTTAGAAAAACTCATTTTTTGGCCAAACCGTAAAGAATTTCAAAAAAGTGTCTGAGCAGGATATTTAGACAACTCTAATATCTATATTTCGTTCATACAAAGTTTTTTGCCACGCCCACTTTTTGGGGGCGTTTTTAGTAAAAAACGCTTTTTGTCCAAGTTTTAAAACTTTCGAAAAAATTTTTGATGCAAATACTTCCGCAATGGTAATATAAATATTTGGTCCATAGATCATTTTCACCTACGCCCACATTTTGGGGGGGTTTTCTTACAAAAACCATTTGTATACCCAATCCCAAGGCATTAGCAGTAGAAATACGTTGTTTTTTTGGCGAACCACAAAAGATTTTGATAAACTGTCTGAGCAATATATTGTGACAATGTCATTTTCTGTATTTCATCGCCATAAGGCCTATATTTTGAGGATATTTATAATAACGATGTGATGGGATAGGGTATCCAACGATCCGCACAGCGGATTGTAGCCTCTCATATGTTTTTTATTAATTTTCCCACAATCACCATTTATATATATATATATTTATACCCTATCCCATAGGGGGGTATATTAGTTTTGATACTTAGTTTGTAACATAGAGAAATAATTTTGCTACATATACCTCAAAGTATATGGATCGGCTCAGAATCGCTAGCTGAATCGAATTAGCCATGTCTGTCTGTCCGTCCGTCCGTCCGTCCGTCCGTCCGTCCGTCCGTCCGTCTGTCTGTTCGTCAGCGGTTTTTGGGACTTAAATTTTGAGCTAGGATAATGAAATTTGGTATATAGGATCCTCGTCCGTGCCACCAGAACAAGTGTAAAAATTTTTAAAATCCGCCCACTGCCACGCCCCCTTTTTAGGAAAACCTTTTTTTTGGCCAAACCGTAAGGAATTTCAAAAAAGTGTCTGAGTAGCATATTTAGACAATCCTAATATCTATATTTCGTTCATACAAAGTTTTTTGCCACGCCCACTTTTTGGGGGCGTTTTTAAAAAAAACGCTTTTTGTCCAAATTTTAAAACTTTCGAACAAAATTTTGATGCAAATACTTCCGAAATGGTAATATTAACATTTTGTCCACAGATCATTTTCACCTACGCCCACATTTTGGGGGCGTTTTCTTAC
The DNA here is from genome assembly GCA_932526625.1 of Rhingia campestris. Lineage (NCBI taxonomy): Eukaryota > Metazoa > Arthropoda > Insecta > Diptera > Syrphidae > Rhingia > Rhingia campestris. The sequence continues at coordinate 65,731,940 of OW052185.1, forward strand.
AAAAACCATTTGTATACCCCATCCCAAGGCATTAGCAATAGAAATACGTTGTTTTTTGTCGAACCACACAAGATTTGGAGAAACTGTCTGAGCAATATAATGTGACAATGTCATTTTCTGTATTTCATCGCCATAAGGCCTATATTTTGAGGAAATTAATTTAAAGGATGGGATGGGATAGGGTATTCAACGATCCGCATAGCGGATTGTAGCCTCTCATATGTTTATACCCTATCCCATAGGGGGGTATATTAGTTTTGATACATAGTTTGTAACATAGAGAAATAATTTTGCTACATATACCTCAAAGTATATGGATCGACTCAGAATCGCTAGCTGAGTCGAATTAGCCATGTCTGTCTGTCCGTCCGTCCGTCCGTCCGTCCGTCCGTCCGTCCGTCCGTGTGTCCATCCGTCCGTCTGTCTGTTCGTCACCGATTTTTGGGCCTTAAATTTTGAGCTAGGATAATGAAATTTGGTATATAGGATCCTTGTCCGAGTCACCAGAACAAGTGTAAAAATTTTTGAAATCCGCCCACTGCCACGCCCCTTTTTTAGAAAAACGTAATTTTTAGCAAAACCGTAAAGAATTTTAAAAAAGTGTCTGAACAGCATATTTACAGAATCGTGATATCTATATTTCGTTCATATAAAGTTTTTTGCCACGCCCACTTTTTGGGGGCGTTATCAATAAAAAACTGTTTTCGGTCAAATTTTAAATTTTTCGAAAAAAATTTTGATCCAGAATCATTAACATTATTTATATGAACATTTCGTCTTTATACCATTTTAACCCACGCCCACTTTTTGGGGGCGTTTTTATATAAAAACCATTTTTATACCCTACCCCATAACATATGCAGGAGAAAACCTTGTCTTTTGTAGAACCGTAAAAGTTTTTTATAAGCAGTCTGAAGAATTTGTTGTCACCATGTCATTTTCTTTATTTTATCCACATCGTGTTTTTAGCCATGTCCACTTTTTGGGGATTTTAGTTTTACAGATAGGATGGGATAGGGTATTCAACGATCCGCACAGTGGATTGTAGCCTTCTCATATGTTTTTTATTAATTTTCCCACAATCACCATTTATATATATATATATTTATACCCTATCCCATAGGGGGGTATATTAGTTTTGATACTTAGTTTGTAACATAGAGAAATAATTTTGCTACATATACCTCAAAGTATATGGATCGGCTCAGAATCGCTAGCTGAATCGAATTAGCCATGTCTGTCTGTCCGTCCGTCCGTCCGTCCGTCCGTCCGTCCGTCTGTCTGTTCGTCAGCGGTTTTTGGGACTTAAATTTTGAGCTAGGATAATGAAATTTGGTATATAGGATCCTCGTCCGTGCCACCAGAACAAGTGTAAACATTTTTAAAATCCGCCCACTGCCACGCCCCCTTTTTAGAAAAACCTTTTTTTTGGCCAAACCGTAAGGAATTTCAAAAAAGTGTCTGAGTAGCATATTTAGACAATCCTAATATCTATATTTCGCTCATACAAAGTTTTTTGCCACGCCCACTTTTTGGGGGCGTTTTAAAAAAAAAACGCTTTTTGTCCAAATTTTAAAACTTTCGAACAAAATTTTGATGCAAATACTTCCGAAATGGTAATATTAACATTTTGTCCACAGATCATTTTCACCTACGCCCACATTTTGGGGGCGTTTTCTTACAAAAACCATTTGTATACCCCATCCCAAGGCATTAGCAATAGAAATACGTTGTTTTTTGTCGAACCACACAAGATTTGGAGAAACTGTCTGAGCAATATAATGTGACAATGTCATTTTCTGTATTTCATCGCCATAAGGCCTATATTTTGAGGAAATTAATTTAAAGGATGGGATGGGATAGTGTATTCAACGATCCGCATAGCGGATTGTAGCCTCTCATATGTTTTTATACCCTATCCCATAGGGGGGTATATTAGTTTTGATACTTAGTTTGTAACATAGAGAAATAATTTTGCTACATATACCTCAAAGTATATGGATCGACTCAGAATCGCTAGCTGAGTCGAATTAGCCATGTCTGTCTGTCCGTCCGTCCGTCCGTCCGTCTGTCTGTTCGTCAGCGGTTTTTGGGCCTTAAATTTTGAGCTAGGATAATGAAATTTGGTATATAGGATCCTCGTCCGTGCCACCAGAACAAGTGTAAAAATTTTTGAAATCCGCCCACTGCGACGCCCCCTTTTTAGGAAAACTTATTTTTTGGCCAAACCGTAAGGAATTTCAAAAAAGGTCTGAGTAGCATATTTAGACAATACTAAGATCTATATTTCGTTTACACAAAGTTTTTTGCCACGCCCACTTTTTGGGGGCATTTTTAGTAAAAAACGCTTTTTGTCCAAATTTTAAAATTTTCGAAAAAATTTTGATGCAAATACTCCGAAATGGTAATATAAACATTTTGTCCATAGATCATTTTCACCTACGCCCACATTTTGGCGGCGTTTTCTTACAAAAACCATTTGTATACCCCATCCCAAGGCATTAGCAATAGGAATACGTTGTTTTTTGTCGAACCACACAAGATTTTGAGAAACAGTCTGAGCAATATATTGTGACAATGTCATTTTCTGTATTTCATCGTCATAAGGCCTATATTTTGAGGATATTAATTTAAAGGATGGGATGGGATAGGGTATTCAACGATCCGCATAGCGGATTGTAGCCTCTCATATGTTTATTTTTATTTTTCTTATGCACTGTAGGTACAGCACTTCGCTATTGTGATTTTTATACCCTATCCCATAGGGGTATATTAGTTTTGATACATAGTTTGTAACATAGAGAAATAATTTAGCTATATATACCTCAAAGTATATGGATCGACTCAGAATCGATAGCTGAGTCGATTTAGCCATGTCTGTCCGTCCGTCCGTCCGTCCGTACGTCACCAGTTTTTGGGCCTTAAATTTTGAGCTAGAAGGATGAAATTTGGTACACGTGCTCTTTGTTGCTCCCAGCAGAACAAGTGTAAAAAATTTTGAAATCCGCCCACTGCCACGCCCCCTTTTTAGAAAAACGTATTTTTTGGCCAAACCATAAGGAATTTTGAAAAACTTTCTGAACAACATATTTAGACAATCTGAATATCTGTATTTCGTTCATATAAAGTTTTTTGCCATGCCCACTTTTTGGGGGCGTTTTTAATAAAAAACGTTTTTCGGTCAAATTTTAAAATTTTCTAAAAAAATTTTGATGCAGAATCATTAGTAATATAAATATGAACATTTCGTCAATAGACCATTTTAACCCGCGCCCACTTTTTGGGGGCGTTTTTATATAAAAACCATTTTTATACCCTACCCCATAACATATGCAGGAGAAAACCTTGTCTTTTGTAGAACCGTAAAAGTTTTTTATAAGCAGTCTGAAGAATTTGTTGTCACCATGTCATATTCTTAATTTTATCCACATCGTGTTTTTGGCCATGTCCACTTTTTGGGGATTTTAGTTTTACAGATAGGATGGGATAGGGTATTCAACGATCCGCACAGTGGATTGTAGCCTTCTCATATGTTTTTTTTTTTCAGTTAGACTGACGCGCACTAGGAGGGTTCTTATTTATTTGCAATTTTGATGATTTTAATGATGGGATTAAGGATTTTGTTTGTTTTAATTATTTAGGTTATTTGTTATATATATGGTGTATATTTTGTTCTATTTCTTTGTTCACTGGCTATTGTGTTGTGTTGGGGAGTTGGGTGGTCGAGTGGAGAGCGAGAAACGAGCGTGTAGCCGCGACGGAAAGCAATCGGTAACTGAGTCGATCCATATACTTTGAGGTATATGAAGCTAAATTATTTCTCTATGTTACAAACTATGTATCAAAACTAATATACCCCTATGGGATAGGGTATGAAAATGGCTTATTATCAAAAATTGCTTGAAACCCAAAAAGATTTGGCAGACAAGTTGGTCCATATCAGGGACCAGGTCAGCAAAGCGACTTTTCGTACATCAGTTCTCGGTGCAATTGAAAATTCTTTTGGATTACATAAAGGAGAGTTTCTTAAAAACAGCGTGCTAGAAAGATGGGAGGATAAAAGTAATGACTACTTTCTTAGATCATTTTCGACCATACTATGATCATCATAAGGGAAGTTGAAGTGCTCATTGAAAAAGTACGAAGACGATCAGCTCAAGAAGTTGAAACTTCTAAGGATTCCAGGAGGAACCTTGAAGAAGATATAGATGTTGTGCCTCAGCAGACGGCGGAACCCATAATTCTACCTGAAAAGTCCCTGGAGGACAGGATGAAGTTAGAAGAAGTGCACATTGAAGCACGAGGAAGATCTACTGAAGAAGTTGGAACTTTTAAGAATTCCGAAACAAGAATTCAGATTGAAAAGTCCCAGGAGGACAGAGAGAAGAAAGAAGCTAAGGCTGTATTTCAGATGACAGCTAGCTTTATACTAAGGAGAATAGAGGGCGAAGATATTAACTCAAGCTTCGTCGAATGGCGTTAGATCTTGAGGGGACATATCAAGACATGAGGAAGAAGTCAGCTGTGGATATTGAAGCCGTAATTGAGTGGCAAAATATCAATATAAAACTAGACTCTTTACTTGAGAGTTTATTAAAAAAGGAATCAAAAATTAAACATATGAGAGGCTACAATCCGCTGTGCGGATCGTTGGATACCCTATCCCATCACATCGTTATTATAAATATCCTCAAAATATAGGCCTTATGGCGATGAAATACAGAAAATGACATTGTCACAATATATTGCTCAGACAGTTTATCAAAATCTTTTGTGGTTCGCCAAAAAAACAACGTATTTCTACTGCTAATGCCTTGGGATTGGGTATACAAATGGTTTTTGTAAGAAAACGCCCCCAAAATGTGGGCGTAGGTGAAAATGATCTATGGACTAAATATTTATATTACCATTGCGGAAGTATTTGCATCAAAAATTTTTTCGAAAGTTTTAAAACTTGGACAAAAAGCGTTTTTTACTAAAAACGCCCCCAAAAAGTGGGCGTGGCAAAAAACTTTGTATGAACGAAATATAGATATTAGGGTTGTCTAAATATCCTGCTCAGACACTTTTTTGAAATTCCTTACGGTTTGGCCAAAAAATGAGTTTTTCTAAAAAGGGGGCGTGGCAGTGGGCGGATTTCAAAAATTTTTACACTTGTTCTGGTGGCACGGACGAGGATCCTATATACCAAATTTCATTATCCTAGCTCAAAATTTAAGGCCCAAAAATCGGTGACGAACAGACAGACGGACGGACGGACGGACGGACGGACGGACGGACGGACAGACAGACATGGCTAATTCGACTCAGCTAGCGATTCTGAGTCGATCCATATACTTTGAGGTATATGTAGCAAAATTATTTCTCTATGTTACAAACTAAGTATCAAAACTAATATACCCCCCCTATGGGATAGGGTATAAAACATATGAGAGGCTACAATCCGCTATGCGGATCGTTGAATACCCTATCCCATCCCATCCTTTAAATTAATATCCTCAAAATATAGGCCTTATGGCGATGAAAAACAGAAAATGACATTGTCACAATATATTGCTCAGACAGTTTCTCAAAATCTTTTGTGGTTCGACAAAAAACAACGTATTTCTATTGCTAATGCCTTGGGATGGGGTATACAAATGGTTTTTTGTAAGAAAACGCCCCCAAAATGTGGGCGTAGGTGAAAATGATCTATGGACAAAATGTTTATATTACCATTGCATAAGTATTTGCATCAAAATCTTTTTCGAAAGTTTTAAAATTTGGACAAAAAAACGTTTTTTTACTAAAAACGCCCCCAAAAAGTGGGCGTGGCAAAAAACTTTGTATGGACGAAATATAGATATTAGGATTGTCTAAATATGTTGCTAACGCACTTTTTTGAAATTCCTTACGGTTTGGCTTAAAACTACGTTTTTTCTAAAAAGGGGCGTGGCAGTGGGCGGATTTTAAAAATTTTTACACTTGTTCTGGTGGCACGGACGAGGATCCTATATACCAAATTTCATTATCCTAGCTCAAAATTTAAGGCCCAAAAATCGGTGACGAACAGACAGACGGACGGACGGACGGACGGACAGACGGACGGACGGACGGACAGACAGACATGGCTAATTCGACTCAGCTAGCGATTCTGAGTCGATCCATATACTTTGAGGTATATGTAGCTAAATTATTTCTCTATGTTACAAACTAAGTATCAAAACTAATATACCCCTATGGGATAGGGTATAAATAGCTATGTTGCGGCAATTTCATTTTCTGCATTTCATCACCATAAAGCCTACATTTTGAGGATATTATTTTAAGGATGGGAGGGGATAGGGTATTCAACGATCTGCACAGCGGATTGTAGCCTTCTCATATGGTTATACCCTATCCCATAGGGGTATATTAGTTTTGATACATAGTTTGTAACATGGAGAAATAATTTAGCTCCCAGCAGAACAAGTGTAAAAAAACTTGAAATCCGCCCACTGCCACGCCCCCTTTTAAGAAAAACTTATTTTTTGGCCAAACCGTAAAGAATTTTAAAAAAGTGTCTGAGCAGGATATTTAGATAATCGTTATATCTATATTTCGTTTATATAAAGTTTTTTACCACGTCCACTTTTTGTGGGCGTTATTAATAAAAAACGTTTTTCGGTCAAATTTTAAATATTTCGAAAAAAAATTTTGATGCAGAATCATTATATATATTAATATGAACATTTCGTCTATAGACTATTTTAAGCCACGCCCACTTTTTGGGGGCGTTTTCTTACAAAAACCGTTTGTATACCCTACCCCATAGCATATGCCGGAGAAAAACGATTTAAAATACCCTATCCCATAGGGGTATATTAGTTTTGATACTTAGTTTGTAACATAGAGAAATAATTTAGCTACATATACCTCAAAGTATATGGATCGACTCAGAATCGCTAGCTGAGTTGAATTAGCCATGTCTGTCTGTCCGTCCGTCCGTCCGTCCGTCTGTCTGTTCGTCACCGATTTGTGGGCCTTAAATTTTGAGCTAGGACAATGAAATTTGGTATATAGGATCTTTGGCCGAGTCACCAGAACAAGTGTAAAAATTTTTAAAATCCGCCCACTGCCACGCCCCCCTTTTAGAAAAACGTAGTTTTAAGCCAAACCGTAAGGAATTTCAAAAAAGTGTGTTTGCAACATATTTAGACAATCTTAATATCTATATTTCGTCCATACAAAGTTTTTTGCCACGCCCACTTTTTGGGGGCGTTTTTAGTAAAAAAGTTTTTTGTCCAAATTTTGAAACTTTCGAAAAAAATTTTGATGCAAATACTTCCGCAATGGTAATATAAACATTTTGTCTATAGATCATTTTCACCTACGCCCGAATTTTGGGGGCGTTTTCTTACAAAAACCATTTGTATACCCCCTCCCAAGGCATTAGCAATAGAAAACCGTTGTTTTTTGTCGAACCACAAAAGATTTTTATAAACTGTCTGAGCAATATATTGTGACAATGAATCATTAACATTATTAATATAAACATTTCGTCTATATACAATTTTCACCCACGCCCACTTTTTGGGGGTGTTTTTAAATAAAAAACATATGAGAGGCTACAATCCGCTATGCGGATCGTTGAATACCCTCTCCCATCCCATCCTTTAAATTAATTTCCTCAAAATATAGGCCTTCTGGCGATGAAATACAGAAAATGACATTGTCACATTATATTGCTCAGACAGTTTCTCCAAATCTTGTGTGGTTCGACAAAAAACAACGTATTTCTATTGCTAATGCCTTGGGATGGGGTATACAAATGGTTTTTGTAAGAAAACGCCCCAAAAATGTGGGCGTAGGTGAAAATGATCTATGGACAAAATGTTAATATTACCATTTCGGAAGTATTTGCATCAAAATTTTGTTCGAAAGTTTTAAAATTTGGACAAAAAGCGTTTTTTTTTTTTAAAACGCCCCCAAAAAGTGGGCGTGGCAAAAAACTTTGTATGAACGAAATATAGATATTAGGATTGTCTAAATATGCTACTCAGACACCTTTTTGAAATTCCTTACGGTTTGGCCAAAAAAAAGGTTTTCCTAAAAAGGGGGCGTGGCAGTGGGCGGATTTTAAAAATTTTTACACTTGTTCTGGTGGCACGGACGAGGATCCTATATACCAAATTTCATTATCCTAGCTCAAAATTTAAGGCCCAAAAACCGCTGACGAACAGACAGACGGACGGACGGACGGACGGACGGACGGACGGACGGACGGACGGACGGACAGACAGACATGGCTAATTCGATTCAGCTAGCGATTCTGAGCCGATCCATATACTTTGAGGTATATGTATCGAAATTATTTCTCTATGTTACAAACTTAATGTCAAAACTAATATACCCCCCTATGGGATAGGGTATAAAAAGAAAACGAGTTCCGGACAAATGTAAAGCTCGGAGATCTTCGAATTCCCGAATTTAGCGACAAAGTGGATGACTGGGAGTCATTCCACGATTTATTTAAGAACCAAGTTCACGATTCACCACACATATCCGACGTGGAAAAGATGTACAGGCTAAAAGCAGCCCTAAAAGGAGAAGCCAATCAACTACTTCAACATTTAAAAATAACGGATGTGAACTATAAATTAGCATTTGATCTACTAAAAGAGAGGTACGAGAATAAAAGAGCATTATTCACAAGCTTAGTGGATAAGATTCTTGATCAACCAATGTTGGATAGTGATTCAGCGCTAAGCATCAAACAAATGTTGGACACAACGAAAAATAATGTTCAAGCTCTGAAAGGGATGAACATATCTACATATCTATTTATGCTCCTTCTCGAGGTTTAAGATCGAGGCCTTTATTATTTGAAGTTTCACATAGAACTAATTATGGTTTACGAGAACCTTTAAGTCATTGCAGTAAATTATTTAATGAAGTATACTATTGTCTTGATATAAGCATGGAAAGAAATACATTTAAAAATTTATTGTTAGCATATTTAATGCATAAATTTAATACTAATGATAACTAACGATATTATATAAAGTATCACTGTTTTATAAATTATTTTCAAATCTGTTGATATAAATCGTAGAGAGAATAAATAAATAAATAAATAAATAAATAAGAAGATGCAGAACCATTTATTGCTCGAATAATTGTAAGAAAATTCGACAAAAATGGCTTGCGATTGTATGAACAACAAGTGAGAAAGCCGAGGGAGATCCAGACATTGGACGACGCGTTGGAATTTTTACAACAGCAATATCTTGCGTTAGAAGCAGCTGGAGAGCAGCACATATCAATTAGTAAGGCGTATAACAATTGTGGCAAAATTGGTTATCCAGAAACGTTGGCTATTAAATTCAAATTGGGATGAACCGTTGCCAGAGGAAGTAAAAGCAGAGTGGCTACGGTTCACAGATGGATTGTCCTCCCTTCAAGAACTAAGAATACCCAGATGGGTGGGCACAACTATAAATACGAAAATGGAGCTACATGGATTTGCAGATGCATCAGAAAAGGCATATGCAGCTGTAATATATGTGAAGTGCGGTTCCATAGTAACTTTTCTTACAGCCAAAAGTAAGGTAAACCCGATCAAAAATAGGAAAACCTTGCCGAAGCTGGAATTGAGCGCAGCACATCTATTAGCAAGATTAATCAAAAAGGTGGCAAGCACATTCAATCGCAAAATCAATTTGTTTGGATGGAGTGATTCAACTATTACATTGGGTTGGATAGAGAACAATCGTAATAAGGACAAGTTCATAAGAAATAGGGTGGATGATATAAAAGCTATGATACCAAGTGCTCAGTGGCAATACATAAACACAAAAGAAAATCCAGCGGATGTACTCAATCAAATAAGTTTAAAGGCCACAGTTTATGGTGGAATGGACCACCATGGTTACATAAAGCATCCGAAAATTGGCCAAAATCAATGCCAAAAACACAAATTGTAACAACAGCGGTAGCAAGATCAAACGGAGAACCTAATTTTATTGATGGCCTAGTGGAAAAATATTCAAGTTACCACAAATTACTACGAAAAGTGGCTTATATTATGCGATTTATCAACAAGTTAAAACATAAACATCATAGTTCTGAAAAATTAACGATCAATGAGTTGGAAGCAGCAGAGGTTTGCATAATATTGCGTCATCAACAGATGGCGTTCCACAAAGAAGTCAATAACTTCAAGCACGGAGGCGTTATTGATAGAAACAGCAGAATAGTGGGATTACATCCTTTCTTGGACAGCAAAGGTCTTATGAGATTAGGAGGCCGTATGCGAAATGCTAACATGCATTATAATCAGAAACATCCACTGATATTGGACAAGTCTCATTTGGCTTCGATAATTATACAGAAGTCTCATATTTATACACTGCATGGAGGAAACAGACTAACGGAATCGACGATTAATTGTTTATTTTTGTTTAATTGTTTGTATGTTTATTTATTTTTGTTTTTTTAATAATACGTCAAACTAACTTCAGTGTTTTTTTATGTCCCACTAACAAATGCACTAAATGATGAGCCTGTGGATGCATTTCATATGCTGTGGCAAATCTTTGCTCGTAGATGCGCTTGTATTAAGCTCGCTACGACACAGATCTGATAGTGTAAAAAAAAAAACAAACGGAAGTATTGGATTTTGGGTGTTAAAAAATCAATTAAACAAGTGGTGGGTGCACGACTGGGTCGTACGCAACTTTCTCTTTCACAGCGAGTTAGGCGTTAGATCAAATAGTACGCATTTTGATTATTAATGCTTAATATGATATAAATAATGTCGAAATGTGATTATACGAATGTTTCCTCCAAAATGATGATTTTCCGTTATTGGCCAAAATTGAAAATTCCGTTTAGTGATAGTTGGGCTAAAACTAATTATGTGGAATTGTTTCAAACTATAATCTAACGGGTGATTTTTTAGCTGGTTTGGTTTTGGCAACACTGGTTTTGACAGCTGACGTGTGTTAAGTACCTTGTGTCACTGTCAAACAGCTTCAGTTTGGTTTGCAATTTAACCATGGATCGTCTTACAAATGAACAACGCTTGCAAATTATTGAATTTTACTATCGAAATTCGTGCTCGGTTCGAAATGTTCATCGCGCGCTGCTTCCATTTTATGATCGGCATTCTCGACCTTCTGAGCAGTCTATTCGGAAGATTGTGACCAAATTTCGCACCAAATTTACTTTGCTGGACATTAAACCACCAACACGTTTACGTACTGTGCGTAGTGAAGAAAATATTGCGGCCGTATCAGCTAGTGTGACAGAAGACCGCGAAATGTCGATTCGGCGCCGTTCCCAGCAGTTAGGCCTTTGTTACAGCACCACGTGGAAAATTTTGCGGAAGGATTTGGGCGTAAAGCCTTTTAAGATACAGCTGGTGCAAGAACTAAAGCCAGCCGACCTACCACAACGCCGAATTTTTGGTGAATGGGCTCTTGGAAAGCTGGCCGAGGATCCGCTTTTTTATCGAAAAATTGTGTTCAGCGATGAGGCTCATTTTTGGTTGAATGGGTACGTAAATAAGCAAAATTGCCGCATTTGGAGTGAAGATCAGACAGAACCATTGCAACAGCTACCAATGCATCCCGAAAAAGCCACTGTTTGGTGCGGTTTATGGGCCGGCGGCATTATTGGGCCATATTTCTTCAAAGATGATGCGAATCGCAGCGTTACTGTCAATGGTGAACGCTACCGAGCGATGATAACAAACTTTTTTTTGCCCGAAATGGAAGTTCTTGACTTGCATGATATGTGGTTTCAACAAGACGGTGCCACATGCCACACAGCACGCGAAACAATGGCGCAATTGCGAGGCGAGTTTGGTGAACAGTTAATTTCACGTTTCGGGCCGGTCAATTGGCCGCCTAGATCGTGCGATTTGACACCATTAGATTATTTTTTGTGGGGGTATGTCAAGGCTAATGTCTATAGGGACAAGCCCGCTTCGATTGACGCACTGGAAGCCAACATCCATGCATTCATTCGTGAGATACCGGCCGATATGTGTGAAAGAGTATGCCAAAATTGGACTCAGCGGGTGGGCTACCTGAGACGCAGCTGCGGTCAATATTTGCATGAAATTATCTTTAATCATTAAATTGCAAGGTTTTTTGTGTTTTTTTTTTTAAAAAAAGTTCTAAACCTCTTAAAAAATCACCCGTTATATATATAACGAGTGGTGGGTGCACGACTGGGTCGTACGCAACTTTCTCTTTCACAGCGAGTTGGGTTAATTAATGCTAAAAATTATAAAAAATGTCGAAATGTGATTATACGAACGTTTACTCCGAAATTTGAAGGAATCGGTGTCTATGTGAAAAAAAATTAATTTTCGTTATTGGCCAAAACTGAAAATTCCGTTAAGTGATAGTTGGGCTAAAACTAATTATGTGGAATTGTTTAAAACTATTATAGTAGTATATATATAAAATTTCATTCAATTTGACATAGTAGTTTGCGAGAAATTAACAATTTTCTTTATATGGCCTAAATGACAAAATCCGTTATATGGATTTTCTCGAAAAAACTGGGTATGCAGTTTTGTTGGAACTAATATGCTTATAGAATATATAAAGTTTAATCAAAATCGTTAGAGCCGTTTTCGAGAAAATTGAGGTTATGTTTAATTTTTATATGGCAGGTACCGTTAATAACATGGCTAAAAGCAAACAAAAAAAATGGCCTAGAATTATGACCAAAATAAGCTTGGATACGAAGTTTAAAGAAAATCGGCCAAGCCGTTTAGGCTGGGGAGACCATTACGGACAGACGGACCGACGGACCGACGGACCGACGGACCGACGGACGGAATTCCAAAAACCACTTTTTTAGGCTCCGCTATCATCGTAATGTTAGAATCAATCAAAATCTCGAGGTCGAAAATTTTCACGAAAACAATATCTTTCTCTTTGTAAGAGAAAGTTAAAAATGGATCTTGGTTTGTTCGGATGCTTAAAACTCGAAAACGACTGGACCAAATTGGATACTTCCTTCTACGGATTTGTTTGTAATTGCTCCGCGAAGGTTTAGCAAAAAAGAAAAATTGAAAAATTCTCAACAGGTGGCGCTGTACGCGGTCATTCCATTTGATAATGGCAAAACAACGTTTGACGGGCCAGCTTGTAGTAGTATATATATTAAATTTCATTCAATTTGACATAGCAGTTTGCGAGAAATTAACAATTTTCTTTATATGGCCTAAATGACAAAATCCGTTATATGGATTTTCTCGCAAAAACTGGGTATGCAGTTTTGTTGGAACTAATATGCTTATAGTATATATAAAGTTTAATCAAAATCGTTAGAGCCGTTTTCGAGAAAATTGAGGTTATGTGTAATTTTTATATGGCAGGTACCGTTATTAACATGGCTAAAAGCAAACAAAAAAAATGGCCTAGAATTATGACCAAAACAAGCTTGGATACGAAGTTTGAAGAAAATCGGTCAAGCCGTTTAGGCTGGGGAGACCATTACGGACAGACGGACCGACGGACCGACGGACGGAATTCCAAAAACCACTTTTTTAGGCTCCGCTATCATCGTAATGTTAGAATCAATCAAAATCTCGAGGTCGAAAATTTTCACGAAAACAATATCTTTCTCTTTGTAAGAGAAAGTTAAAAACTAAATCGAGAATTCGATTATTATGATTTTTTATACAGATTGTTTGCTGTAAGTCAAATGATAAAATGTTAACAAGTAATGATAGCTCTTGTTGTGCAGAGACTTCTGATGGTATAAAATGAGGTTTTCCTTCCGAAGGCACCCATTCTATGTGTGGTAAGTTGAAATCACCCAGCAACAAAATATTACTGTCACAACAAGATAAGTCAAAGATGTATTCTAAAGCCTTTGATAGCTCAGAATACAGAGTATTAAGACGATAGGAGGGAATGTACGCATTTGCGACATAAAGGTATTTATTTCCAAAAGTTATCTTAACACCAATTATTTCGGTATTAAGAATGAATGGAAAATCAATTTTCCCAGAGGTAAGGTGACTGCGAACCGCAGTAAGAACACCTCCTCCATGCGCTTTTAGGTACTACTAAGAACTCATGATTAAAGAGTTCCGAGTCAAGTATACTGGCGTTAAGCCACGATTCTGTTAGGGAGAATATGTCGTGTGAAAAGGCTTGAGAGTTTAGAAATATATTTTTTGCTTTTGTTCGGTGCCCTCTTACATTTTGGTAGTAGAGGGGCAGTCGGTAGAGTTTTTTGGTGCTGATCTTTTAATTCCGCATTTAGCTCTTCGTGGCTTAAACAGTTAAACTCATTGACAATAGTATTAACGGGCCATGAGTTAGTGTCACATACTTTTTCGAATAGATTTGATGGTACAACTAGTTTAAATGAAGAAACGAAACTTTCCAGTTTACTAATTTTAGTACATTTAATAGAGGTACCTGCGGGGACGAGATTTGTTGAAACCAAGTGAGTGATCGCATTTTCTGAGGAAGTACATGGTTTCAATCTTGATATAAAAATCGATTTGGGTTTAGGAATCGATTCAATTGTAGATAATTCCGAAGTCAATAAAGGAATTAAAGTAGACGGTTTATTTGCTATATTGCGAGAAGTAAAAGAAGTCTCAGTCGGTGACGATCCTACCGACAAATTTGGATTCAAATTGGGTTTGTTTAGAATCTGACTTCTAAGGTTAGAGCGTTTAGCTCTTGGATTAGCCGATGATGAGTTCGCATCACACTTTCGCTTTCCTTTAATAGCGACAACTTTATCATTGGCTACATGAGTCGGGGCAGATTGTATTAAATCTTTATCAGTATACTTCTGGGTTTTGTGTTCTCCTATGGAAATAACTTGCTCCAATCTTGGCAAAGGCTCAGTAGATGTGGAAGCGTCAATGGACAGACAAGGGTCAGAGAATGCAGACACAGTGGATACTGCATGATTAAAGGACTCAAAAAGGTCTTTGAAACCTTTTGAGGGCCTAACAATATCGGCTTTAATTTACGGCATGTAGTGCAATACCAGAATGCGCCTTCAGTTACATTTATTTTATCCTAAATGCGTTGGAAGAGCAAACACATTTTGCGTGAAACATGTTTCTACACCGGCCGTGACAAGCAAAAATGGCATTAGGGGAATGTTTTGGTTCTACGCATTTTTGAGCTAAACAATCCATTATATATATAATAGCCGAATATATATAATAGCCGAATGGCAATGTTTTGCGCTACTTAATTAAAAGTAAAACAATAGCAAAACGAGTGGTGGGTGCACGACTGGGTCGTACGCAACTTTCTCTTTCACAGCGAGTTGGGTGTTAGATCAAATAGTACGCATTTTGATTATTAATGCTTAAAATGATATGAATAATGTTGAAATGTGATTATA
Organism: Rhingia campestris; assembly: GCA_932526625.1. Lineage (NCBI taxonomy): Eukaryota > Metazoa > Arthropoda > Insecta > Diptera > Syrphidae > Rhingia > Rhingia campestris. The sequence continues at coordinate 65,747,303 of OW052185.1, forward strand.
CGAACGTTTACTACGAAATTTGAAGGAATCGGTGTCTATGGGAATAATAATGATTTTTTGTTATTGGCCAAAACTGAAAATTCCGTTTAGTGATAGTTGGGCTAAAACTAATTATGTGGAATTGCTTCAAGCTGTAATAGTAGTATAAATATTAAATTTCATTCAATTTGACATAATAGTTTGCGAGAAATTATCAATTTTCCTTATATGGCCTATATGACAAAATCCGTTATATGGATTTTCTCGAAAAAACTGGGTATGCAGTTTTGTTGGAACTAATATGGTTATAGTATATGTAAAGTTTAATCAAAATCGTTAGAGCCGTTTTCGATAAAATTGAGGTTATGTGTAATTTTTATATGGCAGGTACCCTTATTAACATGGCTAAAAGCAAACAAAAAAAAATGGCCTAGAATTATGACTAAAATAAGCTTGGATACAAAGTTTGAAGAAAATCGGTCTAGCCGTTTAGGCTGGGGAGACCATCACGGACAGACGGACCGACGGACGGAATTCCAAAAACCACTTTTTTAGGCTCCGCTATCATCGTAATGTTAGAATCAATCAAAATCTCGAGGTCGAAAATTTTCACGAAAACAATATCTTTCTCTTTGTAAGAGAAAGTTAAAAATGCATTCGTTTGTGTCCACAATGCATTCGGTACAAGCAAGTAAATGCAAAACAAATTATGGGCGATCTTCCAAAGTCGAGGGTTACAGCTGTACATCCTTTCTTGCATACTGGAGTAGATTATGCCGGACCTATACTAATGAAATGTTCCAGAACGAGAGGTCAGAAAAGCTTTAAGGGTTACATCGCTGTGTTCCTATGCATGGCAACAAAGGCGATACATCTAGAAGCTGTATGCGACATGACGACTGAGGCATTCTTAGCGTCGTTGAAAAGAAGAGGGAAGAGTGCGCACATGTATAGCGACAACGGAACCAATTATGTAGGAGCTAACAGGCGATTAGAAGCAGATTTCAAGGCAGCGATACGGAACAACAAAGACGTTATACCATATCTAGTTGAAGAAAAAGTGAAGTGGCATTTTATTCCCCCGGGAGCCCCTCATCAGGGAGGACTTTGGGAGGCGGGTGTAAAATCAGTTAAACACCACCTAAAACGAGTAATTGGTGAAACTAAACTGGCCTTTGAAGAAATGACTACATTGTTGTGTCAAATAGAAGCAGTGTTAAATTCAAGACCCTTACTTCATGCGGATAATGAGGATGTAGAATCATTAGACGTTTTGTCTCCAGGACATTTTTTAGTAGGACGACCATTGATAGATGTACCGGAAGAGATGACTGAAGTCACTGGATCCTTAAATAAATGGAAATTGATCCAAAAGATGAAAAAGGACTTTTGGAATAGATGGAAAGAGGAGTATCTCTCAACAATGCAGCAAAGAAGGAAGTGGACCCAACCTGAAGAAAACCTGAAGGAAGGAGATGTAGTGATTGTGAAAGACGAATCAACTCATCCAGCGAGATGGCCAATTGGAAGAATAATCGAAACACATCCGGGAAAAGATGGCAAAGTTCGAGTAGTGTCTCTAAAGTTACAACATGGAATATTGAAGAGGCCTGTGCAAAAAATATGTCCACTGGTAAAAACAGAGGAATCAAACGACGAGCTCGGTAAAAAAAGCGATCCAGTGAAGATCAGATCACTTAAAAGGAACGAGCCAAAGAAGAATAAGTTGCAAGCATGTGGGTTATTTTTAACGCTGTTACTTATGACGTCAGTAAAGGCAAATGCCCTGTCAAAAAGTTAAGGAACAATTTCAACAGTCAAAAATTCAACTGTCATTTATTTGGATCATCTTGGAACTGTGGATGTCGCGTCTTCATCATGGAACTTAGTGGTGTACTTCAACATGCAGCCATTTTTTGAAATAATAAACAAATCAGAAGAGATGTTTGTAATAATGCGGAAAACTTGTGAAAAACTGGAGAACTTTGAAATGCAATGTAATCATATTTTAGACACAATGGAGCGACAAATCATAAAGATGATGGAAACTAATAAGTATCTGTTCCCCAGTATTATTAATCGACCTAAAAGAGCGACATTAGAGTTTGTCGGGTCTCTACACCACATTCTTTTTGGCACAATGGATGCAGAAGACAGAAATGAAGAATCTTTTGGATAATCAACATGACCTAAAGTACTTAGTTGGTCTACAAACATCTGTTATTGGCTCCACAGTTAACGTGCTTCGAAGAACAACCGAAGAGGTAAATAGCAACTTTGAGAGCATAAGATATCGAGTGAACAATATCACTGAAACGATAAAGGAAACATATTTCGTTTATAAAGAATCGATTAAATTCTTCATGGTGACGAAAGAATTACATATCATTATTGAAGCAAATGAGAAAATCCAAACAGAAATGATTAAGCTTCTGATTGACATAAATCACGGCAAACTGAACCCGTGTCTTCTCACACCAGTACAACTCCAGGAGGAAATAAAAAAACTGCGTGAACATATTCCAGAGAACTTTAAATTACCAGGCAAAAAATACGATCAGCTGAGAGCTATTTATAAGTTAATGAAAGCAAAGGCAACAATAATCGACTCTCAATTAGTGATATCTGCATCTATTCCTTTATTTAATGACCACGTTTCTCAGCTTCATAAAATCATTCCAATATCGTTCGATTATCTTGGAGTAAAAATGATAACAACGGCAAGAAACCAATTCCTGATTTATAATTTTAATATGGATGCATATCATCTAATGTCGCAGTCAGATTTGAACAACTGTCAGCGTTTTACTGATGAACATTACGTTTGTGATGGTGGATGGCCGGTTAAACGCAAACGACAATTCATGTGAAGTATCGCCGATTAAACCACTTAATGAACATCGATGTCATTTTGCAGAAACGAAACTTGAATTTCTCTGGGTTAAACTACATCAAAGTAACAACTGGCTGTTTAAATTATTTAATCAATCAACTGCTCATATACAGTGCAAGCCAGGTTTGCAGAAACTACTGGAGATGCCAATGCAAGGTATTATGTCACTACAGCCTGGGTGTACCCTTCGAGTGAAAGGTGCTGTGATGACAGCTCCTTATCAACTAAATTCTGAAAGAATCATTCAAGACAAGATGACGTTGGTAACCGATGTGACACTCATTTCTAGTATTCATATGACGCCTTTGGAATTGTTGACAATAAATCATACAAAGGAAATTGACGAATTAAGGCGCCATATCGATGATCTTAAAAAGGAGAAGGTTGGCCTAAAGGGCCTTAATTTCCACGAAGTGAGCGGCCACCTGTCACTTGGAACATTGGTCCTGTTAATAATAGTTGCTGTTGCCTTTTATATAGATATAAGATGTAAAAATAAAACAAATGAGACGGTCGTGAAGGTAGATTTTACACCTCCAACACCATTGGGTATTTATACCCTATCCCATAGGGGTATATTAGTTTTGATACTTAGTTTGTAACATAGAGAAATAATTTAGCTACATATACCTCCAAGTATATGGATCGATTCAGAATCGCTAGCTGAGTCGATTAAGCCATGTCTGTCTGTCCGTCCGTCCGTCTGTACGTCACCGATTTTTAGGCCTTAAATTTTGAGCTAGGATAATGAAATTTGGTATATAGAATCCTCGTCTCTGCCTACAGAACAAGTGTAAACATTTTTGAAATCCGCCCACTGCCACGCCCCTTTTTAAGAAAAACTCAGTTTTTGACCAAACCGTAAGGAATTTTAAAAAAGTTTCTGAACAACATATTTAGACAATATTAATATCTATATTTCGTCCATATAAAGTTTTTTGCCACGCCCACTTTTTGGGGGCGTTTTTAAAAAAAAACTGTTTTCGGTCAAATTTTAAATTTTTCGAAAAAAAATTTTGATGCAGAATCATTAACATTATTAATATAAACATTTCGTCTATGTACCATTTTAACCCACGCCCACTTTTTGGGGGCGTTTTTATATAAAAACCATTTTTATATACTACCCCATAACATATGCAGGAGAAAACCTTGTCTGTTGTAGAACCGTAAAATTGTTTTGTAAGCAGTCCGAAGAATTTGTTGTCACTATATCATTTTTTCTATTTTATCCACATCGTGTTTTTAGCCATGCCCACTTTTTTGGGGATTTTAGTTTTATGGATAGGATGGGATAGGGTATTCAACGATCCGCACAGCGGATTGTACCCTTCTCATATGTTTTATAATTAAGATTTATGTATCTTTCTTGGTTTTTATACCCTATCCCATAGGGGTATATTAGTTTTGGATACATAGTTTGTAACATAGAAAAATAATTTAGCTACATATACCTCAAAGTATATGGATCGACTCAGAATCGATAGCTGAGTCGATTTAGCCCTGTCTGTCCGTCCGTCCGTCCGTCCGTCCGTCCGTCCGTCCATCCGTCCGTACGTCACCAGTTTTTGGGCCTTAAATTTTGAGCTAGAAGGATGAAATTTGGTACACGTGCTCTTTGTTGCTCCCAGCAGAACAAGTGTAAAAATTTTTAAAATCCGCCCACTGCCACGCCCCCTTTTTAGAAAAACGTGTTTTTTGGCTAAACCATAAGGAATTTTAAAAAAATGTCTGACAAACGTAGTTAGAGAATCGTAATATCTATATTTCGTTTATGTAAAGGTTTTTGCCACGCCCACTTTTTGGGGGCGTTTTTAATAAAAAACGTTTTACGTTCAAATTTTAAAATTTTCGAAAAAAATTTTGATGCAGAATAGTTAGTAATATTAATATAAACATTTCGTCCATAGATCATTTTAGCCAACGCCCACTTTTTGAGGGCGTTTTCTTACAAAAACCGTTTGTATACCCTACCCCATAGCATATGCAGGAGGAAAACGATGTGTTTTGTCAAACAACAAAAGATTCTGCTAAACTGTTTGAACAATGTGTTGTGACAATGTCATTTTCTATATTATAGGCTAATAAAGCCCACTTTTTGGAGATATTAATTTTAAGGATGGGATGGGATAGGGTATTAAACGATCCGCACAGGGGATTGTACTCTTCTCATATGTTTATACCCTATCCCATAGGGGTATATTAGTTTTGATACTTAGTTTGTAACATAGAGAAATAATTTAGCTACATATACCTCAAAGTATATGGATCGACTCAGAATCGCTAGCTGAGTCTATTAAGCCATGTCTGTCTGTCCGTCCGTCCGTCCGTCCGTCCGTCTGTACGTCACCGATTTTTAGGCCTTACATTTTGAGCTAGGATAATGAAACTTGGTATATAGGATCCTCGTCTCTGCCTACAGAACAATTGTAAAAATTTTTGAAATCCGCCCACTGCCACGCCGCCTTTTAAGAAAAACTCAGTTTTTGACCAAACCGTAAGGAATTTTAAAAAAGTTTCTGAACAACATATTTAGACAATATTAGGTAATATCTATATTTCGTCCATATAAAGTTTTTTGCCACGCCCACTTTTTGGGGGCGTTTTCAATAAAAAACTGTTTTCGGTCAAATTTTAAATTTTTCGAAAAAAATTTTGATGCAGAATCATTAACATTATTAATATAAACATTTCGTCTATGTACCATTTTAACCCACGCCCACTTTTTGGGGGTGTTTTTATATAGAAACCATTTTTATCTACTACCACATAACATATGCAGGAGTAAACCTTGTATTTTGTAGAACCGTAAAAGTGTTTTGTAAGCAGTCTGAAGAATTTGTTGTCACTATATCATTTTTTCTATTTTATCCACATCGTGTTTTTAGCCATGCCCACTTTTTTGGGGATTTTAGTTTTATGGATAGGATGGGATAGGGTATTCAACGATCCGCACAGCGGATTGTACCCTTCTCATATGTTTATACCCTATCCCATAGGGGTATATTAGTTTTGATACTTAGTTTGTAACATAGAGAAATAATTTAGCTGCATATACCTCAAAGTATATGGATCGACTCAGAATCGCTAGCTGAGTCGAATTAGCCATGTCTGTCTGTCCGTCCGTCCGTCCGTCCGTCCGTGTGTCCGTCCGTCTGTCTGTTCGTCACCGATTTTTGGGCCTTAAATTTTGAGCTAGGATAATGAAATTTGGTATATAGGATCCTTGGCCGAGTCACCAGAACAAGTGTAAAAATTTTTAAAATCCGCCCACTGCCACGCCTCTTTTTAGAAAAAACGTAGTTTTAAGCCAAACCGTAAGGAATTTCAAAAAAGTGTGTTAGAAACATATTTAGACAATCCTAATATCTATATTTCGTCCATACAAAGTTTTTTGCCACGCCCACTTTTTGGGGGCGTTTTTAGTAAAAAAACGTTTTTTGTCCAAATTTTAAAACTTTCGAAAAAGATTTTGATGCAAATACTTCCGCAATGGTAATATAAACATTTTGTCCATAGATCATTTTCACCTAGCCCACATTTTGGGGGCGTTTTCTTACAAAAACCATTTGTATACCCCATCCCAAGGCATTAGCAATAGAAATACGTTGTTTTTTGTCGAACCACAAAAGATTTTGAGAAACTGTCTGAGCAATATATTGTGACAATGTCATTTTCTGTATTTCATCGCCATAAGGCCTATATTTGGAGGATATTAATTTAAAGGATGGGATGGGATAGGGTATTCAACGATCCGCATAGCGGATTGTAGCCTCTCATATGTTTATACCCTATCCCATAGGGGGGTATATTAGTTTTGACATTAAGTTTGTAACATAGAGAAATAATTTCGATACATATACCTCAAAGTATATGGATCGATTCAGAATCGCTAGCTGAGTCGATTAAGCCATGTCTGTCTGTCCGTCCGTCCGTCCGTCTGTGTGTCACCGATTTTTGGGCCTTAAATTTTGAGCTAGAGTGTTCAAATTTGGTATATAGACTCTCTGTCCGACGAAGCAGAACAAGTGTAAAAATTTTTGAAATCCGCCCACTGCCACGCCCCCTTTTAGAAAAACGTAGTTTTAAGCCAAACCAAAAGAAATTTCAAAAAAACGCCTGAGCAGCATATTTAGACAATCCCAATTGTTGGTACCCAACATAACTCAACACTCAACACTCAACACTTAAATTCTATTGTAAACGTTTAAACATTTATGAAATTCAAAATTTAAATGTAATTGAAATAACGCATTCGCGAGCGACACATTTGAATCGTGGTTGGAACGCGTTTATGTGTTGAGATAGTGTCCGGAATACGGACAATTTATGCACTCTAAACAGAGGCCACATATTGCCGGTAACTATCATCAAGACAGAAAACACAAAGCCAAAAAACAAACACTTTAAAAATAAAATAAAACGAAACTAAATTAATTACAAAATTCGAAAGGCTTCGCGCACAACCGATTACGACAACAAACCACGCGGAACTGTCAAATGTGTCAATGCAATGCGGTAGAACGCTAATACAGCCTCTCTTCTCCAACTAGTAACAGCCACATTAAGAAGGTGCATAGTTGGTGTCACTAACCAATTAGGCAAATGATAGACCTTAAATTTAATGATGGGCGATTGCAATGGAGAAGGAAGGACTTTCTCAGTCACACCACCATTGGTATAGTGGGGCATTGTTCGAATGTAAAATCAAAGAGAATAATGTTATGTATTGATGTATTGTTAGTGTTAGTAATTGAAAATAATATTTGAAATATGTGTAAGGTCAATGACCAAAAAACAATAACAGCTGTTAATCACATTGGGCTATTGCACATAAGAACCGAGATTTCCTCGATGGTAAATAGCCGAATGCAACCCACTCTATAATAATCACTTAACGAGTAACAATAAACCGAAGTTTATAACGTAAATGGTCAATCGTTTTCCTTTTGCCTCAACCCATTTTAGATCTTTTCGTGCCAATTCGCCAAATTGACCTCTTTTGATCAAGATTGTCTGAGTCGCCTACTTAGACCAACAAACTATTAATTCTATACTCCCCTAGTATAGAACGTGGTCCTTCGAGCCGGGAATAAGGAACAGTGCTATAGTTTTTAAACAAAATTAAAGACAAATCGCATAAGCGTAAAAGTGGAAAGTGAATTCGTGAATTCGTGAAAAAGTGAATAAAAGTGTACTGTGGGATGAGTATAATTGGATCACCCAAATCCAAGCAAATATACATCCGATCATCGACGGACAGTCAATCGGCCACAGTACCCAACGATCAAAAAATCCGGAACTTACCTCCGACGGAAAAGCCCACAAAGCGGTCAGCAAGCGGGATTAGCATAGCGGTCAGCAAGCGGTCATCAAGCGGGATTCACAAGCGGTCATCCAGCGGGACTCAGCAAGCTGTTCTCGAGCGGTACAGAAGACAAAGGAGCTGTACAACAGAAGACTTCTGCAACTGCAACTAACAGTGGAATACTGAAGTGGCAGTTGCAAGAGCATATTAAGGTAAGAAATTAATTTTCTTATTTCCTTTTTATTGCGAATATACGTGCATCAACGTGCAACAACCAAAAGCCTTCTGCAACTGCAACTGATAGTAAAATACTTAAGTGGCAGTTGCATAAGCATAGAAAGGTAGAAAACTATTCATTTTATACTTTCGCTTTTTTTTTAAATAAAGATAAATTATTATAAAACCAATAAAATTATAATACAATTAAATAAAGCCCATTTCAAGTGAGTGATACGGTCGAAAAACAAAAAGTTATGTCGAAGTTAGCCAAATACGTGGAACGACAGGAATTAATCCTGAATGAGTTTCAAACAGATTTCGACGAATTTAATAAAGACAGTGCTCCGCGGAAATCGAAGGGTTATCTTCAAGCATGTCTTACAGACATTGAAGAAGGCTTCAAACGTGCAAAAAAGGATCATGAAGCGATCGTTAATAGTGCGGCTGATCCTATTAAAGACGCATATTTTGAAGTCGAAACGTTTTCTAAAATTAAAAGAATTTATTTTAACTTCATGGGTTCGTTACACGACGAACTCGATAAATTCGTTCAAAGTGGCAGTTCGAATTTAGAAACTTCTCAGTTAAACACAACTAAATCATCAGTGTGTGAAATTCGTTTGCCAACGATTCAAATCAAACCATTTTCTGGTGAATTTAATGATTGGTGTGAATTTCACAATTTATTTGAAAATTTAATACACCAAAACGTGGAGCTTTCGGACATTCAAAAGCTCCAATATTTAAAAACCCAAGTAGTCGGAAAAGCGGCTGGCCTAATTCAGCATCTTCCAATGGATGGCAAAAGCTATTCACCTGCTTGGGAGATATTAAATGAACGGTATCAAAACAAGCGAAAATTGGTTAACGCGCAGTTAAGAATACTGATGGAACAAAGGCAATTAAACCATGAATCTGCTGAAGGGTTAAAATCCTTGCATGATACAAGCGCCGAATGTATCCATGCATTATCTAATTTGGGAATAGCAATCGAAAACTGGGACTCCATTCTCATTTATATAATATACAATAAACTACCAATTCAAACCCAACGAGACTGGGAAGATAAGTTAGGGACATCCGAGCTACTACCAGAGTGGAAGATGTTTTCGAAGTTTATTGAAGGACGATTTAGTTCTCTGGAAAATATGCAGGAACAATACAGAGGTTATAAGAATCAGGGGGGACTCAATACAAACAGGAAATCCACGCCTGCGGCTTTTCATGTTAAGGCGGCACCTGAAACGAAGAAATTTCTCTGCCGTCTGTGCAAGGCCTCTCATGGAATTCGGCATTGTAAGATGTTCAACAAAATGGATGTAAGGGCACGAGCCGAAGTAGTAAAAAGGAACTCTATATGCGCAAATTGCTTGGGATACGAACATCGTGCATCACAATGTAAAAGCAGCAACAGATGTCAACGATGTGGATACAAGCATCACACCATGCTGCATACGGAGCAAGCCTGCAATAACAGTTACTCAAACAACCCACATGCAGCGCCAAATCAAGAACAACATCAAGTTGGGTACAACAACCACGTGGCTCAAACAACCAACTTCAACAGTGGTGCGAATGACTGGAATAGTCAACAGGATGGAGCGTCATCGTCGCCGAATCAACGGTATACAGCACATCTTAACCAAATGCAGTCCAAGGTTCTATTGGCCACTGCTCTAGTTAAGGTTTTTGCAGCCAATGGATCTGAACATGCCCTCAGGGCATTAATAGACCCTGGATCAGAAGCAACTTTTCTGACAGAAAATATTGCGCAATTGTTAAAATTGAAACGGCAGAAAACAGTAGCAAATGTTACAGGTTTAGGTCAAACGTCGACTGGTACTTCAAAGAGTCAGGTTGAGTTAAAAATGTTCTCCTTTACCAATCCCAAATTCTGTCTGAGTGTTAGGGCGTTTGTCTTTTCTCACTTAACTTCATTGTTACCCTCTAGCCAAATACAGGCATCGAAATGGGGTCATCTGTCGAAACTACCTCTTGCAGATCCAGCATATAACTACCCCGGGAAGATTGATTTACTGATAGGCGCCGACGTGTATTCCTCTATAATGTTGGAGGGTTTAATGAAGAGTCAAAATGGATCTCCTATGGCACAATTAACCGAGTTTGGCTGGATCCTTACTGGCCCAACACATTCCAGGGTTCCAGCAAACACAAGAAGAATGGTCCAAACTCATCATGCAACACTTGAGGCACAACTCAAACAATTTTGGGAATTAGAAGAGAACCTGGAGAAAAGAAAATTTACTACGGAAGAAGAAAAATGTCAGGAGCATTATCAACAAACGATGACCAGGAGGAGCGATGGAAGATACCAGGTGCGACTGCCATTCAAGGAGAACATTCGACCAAGGCTTGGCGATTCCAGAAGGGCAGCAATGGCAAGATTCTTCCAATTAGAAAACCGCTTAGCATCAAATAGAAAGCTGAAAGAAGAATATACAAGGTGTATGAGAGAATACATGACACTCGGTCAGATGGATGAAATGAAGGAAGGAGTAGAAAGGGTATGTAGTGAATACTACTTTCTTCCCCACCATGCAGTATTCAAAGAATCGAGTACCACCACAAAACTGAGAGTGGTATTTGATGCGTCATGCGTAACATCGAAGGGAGTGTCGCTAAACGATTATCTGATGGTGGGTCCACGGTTGCAAAGAGACATCATTGATCTCATCGCACAGTGGAGGATGTTTCGTATAGCTATGGCGGCCGACATCAGCATGATGTACCGACAAATATGGATGTCACCGAAGGATACACCGTATCAATTAATTTTATGGAGAGACGAATGTAATGCTCCCATAAAAACCTTTGCACTGAACACAGTCACGTTTGGGACTGCATCAGCGCCATACTTAGCTGTAAGAACCTTGCAACAAGTGGCCATGGATGTAGAACGTACTCATCCGCACGTAGCTAAGGCACTCAACGAGGGGTTTTATGTCGATGACTTCTTGTATGGAGCTAACACCGAAGATGATGCTATTCGACTGCAAAGAGACATTCTAAGGATATTAAGCTCGGCTGGATTTCCTCTGCGCAAATGGGCTAGTAATTCAGCAAACATTTTGGAGCCGATACCTGAAACGGAAAGGGAAGTGAATCTCCCGTTGAAATTCGATTCACCGGAAGCCATCAAGACACTGGGTATCCAATGGCATCCAGCTAAGGACACGTTCACATTTACAATCAACTTACCCAACGTGGTCAAGCACACCAAACGATCTGTTTTAGCTGACATCGCACGATTGTTTGACCCGCTCGGATGGATCTCGCCTTGCATCGTAAAGGCGAAAATTATGTTGCAGCAACTGTGGGTCGAGGAATTGACATGGGACTCACCATTAAGTCCAAACTTAGAAGAGTCATGGAAGGAATTAAGGAAGAGTTTGTGTCAGCTGAATAAAATTGAAATTCCAAGATGGCTTGGGTACACAGACTCATCCAAGGTCCAACTTCACGGCTTTAGCGATGCGTCCGAGAAGGCGTATGCTGCGGTTATCTACGCACGTATTACGCAATCCGGAAACAAAACAATTCAGCTGATAGCGTCAAAAACAAGAGTCGCTCCAGTAAAAAAGGTATCCCTTCCACGACTGGAACTTTGTGCAGCGGTGTTATTAGCGAAATTGCTTCACCGAATAACGTCTGCGATGCAGTTCCAACGGCTGGAAACATTTGCTTGGTCTGACTCTACGATTACCCTGGCATGGATCAACGGAAGTCCAGCTACACGAACAACATTCGTAGCAAACAGGATAACCGAAATCCAAGCCTTAACAAGCAAGGCGATGTGGCGACACGTACCCAGCAAAGATAATCCAGCTGACTTGGGATCTCGAGGTCTCCTGCCCGAAGAACTTACCGGCAACCAATTGTGGTGGCAGGGACCAACATTTCTGCAAACATTTGTAGCAGAAGATTGTTTACCAACAAATGCTTGGGAGACAGAGGTAGAAACAAAGAAGGGTACGCGACAATGTCATTGCCTAATGATCAAAACAAATTTCTTCCTGAAATTTTCTACCCTAAAGCGTCTAGTTCGCATTGTAGCGATATGGCGACGGTATATGTTCAACATTCAACATGTCAAGGGGAGAATACCGTTGGACACACATCCTATCACAGCTGACGAACTGGCATCCGCACAACTGAAACTGACAAAAATAGTTCAAAACGAACAATTCCACGATGAAATTAAGTCGCTCAGGGAAAGAAAATGCATAGCAAAGGGAAGTTCGATAATTAATCTAAATCCATTTCTAGATGAAGACGAATTCTTACGCGTAGGAGGCAGATTAGCAAACGCGACAATCCCTTTTCATCAAAAACATCCACTAATACTGAGGGATTCGCATCACTACGTACATCTGATTGTAAGGGAGATACATTTAGGGACCTTACATGGAGGACAGCAGATGATGACGGCGGAAATACGAAACACATATTGGATAACCAACTTAAAACGATTGGTAAAGAGTACCATTCACAAATGTGTCCGATGCCATCGATATACCGCCCAAATGCAACAGCAACTAATGGGAAATTTACCAAAAGAACGGGTAGAGGTATCGCGACCATTCACCAACACTGGGGTAGATTATGCAGGTCCCGTGGATATCAAGGCATGGAAGGGTAGGTGCAACAGGTCAACAAAGGGATACATTGCGGTATTTGTTTGTCTTTCCACGAAGGCCATCCACATCGAGTTAGTCAGCGACCTAAGCACAGCAGCATTCATCGCGGCTTTCCGAAGATTTACTTCAAGAAGAGGAAATTGCGCCAACATATTTAGCGATTGCGGCAGTAACTTTAAAGGAGCAAGCAATGAACTGACTAAGGACAGCAAATTTATTTCCACAGAATGGTCAATCGAAGTTGAAGAAGACCTAGCATCACAAGGAACAATGTGGCATTTCAACCCTCCATCTTCACCACACTTTGGAGGACTGTGGGAGGCTGGGGTGAAGTCGATCAAACATCACCTCAAGAGAACGCTAGGATCAGCGAAGCTGACATTTGAGGAATTTGCTACACTATTATCACAGATAGAAGCATGCCTCAACTCACGACCACTGTGTCCAATGACGTCAGATCCAAATGATTTGAACGTGTTAACTCCGGGACACTTCCTTATAGGAGCACCACTACGAACCATTCCGGACAGAAACATATTGGAGAAAAACATAAACACACTAGACAGATGGAGATATGTGCAACGACTCACACAAGAATTTTGGAAGCAGTGGAGCACAACTTATCTCCACCGTCTTCAACAACGACCAAAATGGTTGCAACAGCAGCCGAACATTAAGATGGGAGACATCGTCCTCGTCAAGGAAGACAATCTTCCACCATCAGCATGGTTACTCGCGAGAGTTATACAATTACACCCCGGTGCGGACGGTCTAACGCGCGTGGTGACCATTAAAACAAAAAAATTCAACACTTAAACGACCAATCGCAAAAATTTCCCCTTTACCGGTATCAAGTCCGTCGGCATAACGCAAAACAAATCAACAAAAAAAAAAGAACTATTAACTACCGGTCAACAAAAAGAAATTCGATTGGTAAATAGACATAAACAAACAAATCTCTAAACCAACAACAAATAATATACTCACGAAATAATATGAAATACAAAACAACCCTATAACAACAAAACTTACCCCTTATTAATGCACTAATATTCGCATATAATGTATAATTCATTAAGTAGCACATATTAATGATTTTTTTGTTTACATGCCAAATCCAATTGCATCTCGTTAACATGGAATCGGTGCAAACGAGGAGAACACTAGGACCGCAAGCAACACAACAAAAAAAAAAACAACAACAACATCAACAGAAGAAGAACTGGACCAGGCCCAGACACCAAAACCAAAGGCCCGAGGCGGGGAGCATGTTGGTACCCAACATAACTCAACACTCAACACTCAACACTTAAATTCTATTGTAAACGTTTAAACATTTATGAAATTCAAAATTTAATTGTAATTGAAATAACGCATTCGCGAGCGACACATTTGACTCGTGGTTGGAACGCGTTTATGTGTTGAGATAGTGTCCGGAATACGGACAATTTATGCACTCTAAACAGAGGCCACATATTGCCGGTAACTATCATCAAGACAGAAAACACAAAGCCAAAAAACAAACACTTTAAAAATAAAATAAAACGAATCTAAATTAATTACAAAATTCGAAAGGCTTCGCGCACAACCGATTACGACAACAAACCACGCGGAACTGTCAAATGTGTCAATGCAATGCGGTAGAACGCTAATGCAGCCTCTCTTCTCCAACTAGTAACAGCCACATTAAGAAGGTGCATAGTTGGTGTCACTAACCAATTAGGCAAATGATAGACCTTAAATTTAATGATGGGCGATTGCAATGGAGAAGGAAGGACTTTCTCAGTCACACCACCATTGGTATAGTGGGGCATTGTTCGAATGTAAAATCAAAGAGAATAATGTTATGTATTGATGTATTGTTAGTGTTAGTAATTGAAAATAATATTTGAAATATGTGTAAGGTCAATGACCAAAAAACAATAACAGCTGTTAATCACATTGGGCTATTGCACATAAGAACCGAGATTTCCTCGATGGTAAATAGCCGAATGCAACCCACTCTATAATAATCACTTAACGAGTAACAATAAACCGAAGTTTATAACGTAAATGGTCAATCGTTTTCCTTTTGCCTCAACCCATTTTAGATCTTTTCGTGCCAATTCGCCAAATTGACCTCTTTTGATCAAGATTGTCTGAGTCGCCTACTTAGACCAACAAACTATTAATTCTATACTCCCCTAGTATAGAACATATAAACACATAAACGCGTTCCAACCACGAGTCAAATGTGTCGCTCGCGAATGCGTTATTTCAATTACATTTAAATTTTGAATTTCATAAATGTTTAAACGTTTACAATAGAATTTAAGTGTTGAGTGTTGAGTGTTGAGTTATGTTGGGTACCAACCAGGGCTGTCGTTTGAAGACAAAAATCAGCAGTACTACCAGTCGACAAAAAGCAGTAAAAAGCAGTACCTACCTAAAACGTATACATAAATGTATATATATATATATATATATTCTGTTCGTTAAAATAAAACACTCAACTACGTATGTTTTTATGTCTAGTTTTTATTTAAAGTAACAAAACAAAAATTCAATTGCACAAGAAAGTATAAACAAAAATAAATAATAATAGGTACAAAAGGAAGTCTTACATTTGTATTGAACACATTTAATTTCACATTTGGCTTATCAGCGCCATAACTTAAAACTTAATACATAAATAATAATTGCAACTAACAAAAAAAAGGATTTCAAAATTCGTTACTTGAAATTAACAAAAGCAGTTAGGTTTTACGATAATTTTTTAATAAATTTGCTGATGGCTTAAATTCATAGCTTTTATAGGTATCGAGCAAAGATTTTGAGCAAAGGATGCCACTAACTGTTGATATGTTTAAACAGTTCCTAGTCTTAGTTTTTATTAGATTAAGCTCGGAAAAAACTCTTTCACAAGTGGCACTACTATGAGGTAGGGCAATTAACGATCCAATAAAAGCTTTTAAAGATGGGAAGCGTTCTTCTCCCAATGCGTTTTTGAGAAGGAACACTTCACTCCAAAAACTTTCGAGGTCAGTAGATGTAGAAACATTTGATAAATTCAACATGGCCCTCCACTCACTATCAAGATCTTCAATGTTATTATTTCTGACTAAGTTTGGAAATAAAGAGATTAACTCAATTAAATTTTCCCCGAGTTTTTTTGGATTAATGTTTGCAACTTCCAACAAAACTTTATCCTCCAGGTCAATCCTTTTTTTAATTGCACTACAAAGTATTTTATAGTAATTAAGGCAATTGCTTTTAATCTCATTTATTTTCGCTGATGGAATGTTTTCAGACTTTATCAAAAGCTCCGCCCTAGGGCCAATGTAAACGTGTGATAAATTAACTTGAAACCTATCACTAGTAAAATTTAAGTTACAAAAATCGATTAAAAAATCGCGCTTTATAAAATTTGATAAAATATTTTTTAAAAAGCTTTTTATAATATCCATTAAAATATGAATTCTGGGTTTTTCAGCTTGAAATTCTATATTTATTTCATTGGTAGATCTTAAAATGTAGGAGAGAAAAAGGAGGTATATCTTAGTTTCCTTATTTAGATCAGAGTTGATGTTTGCTGCTAAATCAGAGTCTGAATCAAATTCTGAAACCAAAAAGTAGTGTTTCAAGGGTACCCATTGCTCCAAAACTCTATTAACCACACTTTCAAGGGCTAACCATCTTGTGAAAGAAGTTTTTAATATTTTATGATTTTTTACGTGAAAATATTCCTGAAATTTTTCGAATTGCTTTTGCCTTTTTGTACTATGGGAAAAGTACAGATAAATATTTCTAACGAGTTTTTCTACGGAACTAGGAAGCTCCTTGGCAGCTGCAGCTGAACAGAGATGAATAGTATGGCAAGTACACGGCATGACGTACAAATTAGGAATAGGTTTTAAAAATAATGCCTTTAGACCACTCTTATTGCCCATCATGACAGAAGCGTTGTCAGCAGCATACCCAATTAAGTTTTTAATCGGAATTTCAAGTTTGTTAAATAGCGAGGTAATAGCATCATAAATGTCATTGGCACTTGAGTTACGCAACTCGACCAAAGATAAGAATCGGTCTTTCACTTTAAGCTTTACGTAGTCGTAGTATCGCACAACTATGGCCAAAGACTTTTTAGTGCTTATGTCGGTTGACTCGTCGACTATTATAGAAAATGTTTGCCTTTTCAGTATTTCTGACAATTCCCTCAAATAGTTTTCTTTTATGACTGAAGTTACTGTCTCTGTTGCCTTAGTTTTCCCACATTTCAATTGCTTGACAATTGACGAATCAGATGCAATTTTTTTTATTAAATTTATCAGGGGATCTATGATTAAAAATGGTAAATTATGTTCAATCAAAAAGAATATAATAAGAAGCTCCGCAGTCTTAATTTGGTTTGTATGTGTACTAGCTTCTTCTAATTTGTTTTGGTTTAGAATAAGAACTTGGTTCTTTAAGGACTTTACAATTTGTGCGTGTTGTTCAGACTTGTCATGACGATGTAAATTTACAACATTATTTGTCAAAGACTTTTTACAATATTTGCAAAAAGGTTTTTCGTCTACAACTGAACACCAGTCAAACTTCTGAAGCCATGCGTGACGATACTATGACGGTACTACCAACATGCTCCCCGCCTCGGGCCTTTGGTTTTGGTGTCTGGGCCTGGTCCAGTTCTTCTTCTGTTGATGTTGTTGTTGTTTTTTTTTTTTTGTTGTGTTGCTTGCGGTCCTAGTGTTCTCCTCGTTTGCACCGATTCCATGTTAACGAGATGCAATTGGATTTGGCATGTAAACAAAAAAATCATTAATATGTGCTACTTAATGAATTATACATTATATGCGAATATTAGTGCATTAATAAGGGGTAAGTTTTGTTGTTATAGGGTTGTTTTGTATTTCATATTATTTCGTGAGTATATTATTTGTTGTTGGTTTAGAGATTTGTTTGTTTATGTCTATTTACCAATCGAATTTCTTTTTGTTGACCGGTAGTTAATAGTTCTTTTTATACCCTATCCCATAGGGGGGTATATTAGTTTTGATACTTAGTTTGTAACATAGAGAAATAATTTTGCTACATATACCTCAAAGTATATGGATCGACTCAGAATCGCTAGCTGAGTCGAATTAGCCATGTCTGTCTGTCCGTCCGTCCGTCCGTCCGTCCGTCCGTCTGTCTGTTCGTCACCGATTTTTGGGCCTTAAATTTTGAGCTAGGATAATGAAATTTGGTATATAGGATCCTCGTCCGTGCCACCAGAACAAGTGTAAAAATTTTTGAAATCCGCCCACTGCCACGCCCCCTTTTTAGAAAAACTCATTTTTTGGCCAAACCGTAAAGAATTTCAAAAAAGTGTCTGAGCAGGATATTTAGACAACTCTAATATCTATATTTCGTTCATACAAAGTTTTTTGCCACGCCCACTTTTTGGGGGCGTTTTTAGTAAAAAACGCTTTTTGTCCAAGTTTTAAAACTTTCGAAAAAATTTTTGATGCAAATACTTCCGCAATGGTAATATAAATATTTGGTCCATAGATCATTTTCACCTACGCCCACATTTTGGGGGGGTTTTCTTACAAAAACCATTTGTATACCCAATCCCAAGGCATTAGCAGTAGAAATACGTTGTTTTTTTGGCGAACCACAAAAGATTTTGATAAACTGTCTGAGCAATATATTGTGACAATGTCATTTTCTGTATTTCATCGCCATAAGGCCTATATTTTGAGGATATTTATAATAACGATGTGATGGGATAGGGTATCCAACGATCCGCACAGCGGATTGTAGCCTCTCATATGTTTTTTTTGTTGATTTGTTTTGCGTTATGCCGACGGACTTGATACCGGTAAATGGGAAATTTTTGCGATTGGTCGTTTAAGTGTTGAATTTTTTTGTTTTAATGGTCACCACGCGCGTTAGACCGTCCGCACCGGGGTGTAATTGTATAACTCTCGCGAGTAACCATGCTGATGGTGGAAGATTGTCTTCCTTGACGAGGACGATGTCTCCCATCTTAATGTTCGGCTGCTGTTGCAACCATTTTGGTCGTTGTTGAAGACGGTGGAGATAAGTTGTGCTCCATTGCTTCCAAAATTCTTGTGTGAGTCGTTGCACATATCTCCATCTGTCTAGTGTGTTTATGTTTTTCTCCAATATGTTTCTGTCCGGAATGGTTCGTAGTGGTGCTCCTATAAGGAAGTGTCCCGGAGTTAACACGTTCAAATCATTTGGATCTGACGTCATTGGACACAGTGGTCGTGAGTTGCTTCCAAAATTCTTGTGTGAGTCGTTGCACATATCTCCATCTGTCTAGTGTGTTTATGTTTTTCTCCAATATGTTTCTGTCCGGAATGGTTCGTAGTGGTGCTCCTATAAGGAAGTGTCCCGGAGTTAACACGTTCAAATCATTTGGATCTGACGTCATTGGACACAGTGGTCGTGAGTTGAGGCATGCTTCTGTGATAAAAGTGTAGCAAATTCCTCAAATGTCAGCTTCGCTGATCCTAGCGTTCTCTTGAGGTGATGTTTGATCGACTTCACCCCAGCCTCCCACAGTCCTCCAAAGTGTGGTGAAGATGGAGGGTTGAAATGCCACATTGTTCCTTGTGATGCTAGGTCTTCTTCAACTTCGATTGACCATTCTGTGGAAATAAATTTGCTGTCCTTAGTCAGTTCATTGCTTGCTCCTTTAAAGTTACTGCCGCAATCGCTAAATATGTTGGCGCAATTTCCTCTTCTTGAAGTAAATCTTCGGAAAGCCGCGATGAATGCTGCTGTGCTTAGGTCGCTGACTAACTCGATGTGGATGGCCTTCGTGGAAAGACAAACAAATACCGCAATGTATCCCTTTGTTGACCTGTTGCACCTACCCTTCCATGCCTTGATATCCACGGGACCTGCATAATCTACCCCAGTGTTGGTGAATGGTCGCGATACCTCTACCCGTTCTTTTGGTAAATTTCCCATTAGTTGCTGTTGCATTTGGGCGGTATATCGATGGCATCGGACACATTTGTGAATGGTACTCTTTACCAATCGTTTTAAGTTGGTTATCCAATATGTGTTTCGTATTTCCGCCATCATCATCTGCTGTCCTCCATGTAAGGTCCCTAAATGTATCTCCCTTACAATCAGATGTACGTAGTGATGCGAATCCCTCAGTATTAGTGGATGTTTTTGATGAAAAGGGATTGTCGCGTTTGCTAATCTGCCTCCTACGCGTAAGAATTCGTCTTCATCTAGAAATGGATTTAGATTAATTATCGAACTTCCCTTTGCTATGCATTTTCTTTCCCTGAGCGACTTAATTTCATCGTGGAATTGTTCGTTTTGAACTATTTTTGTCAGTTTCAGTTGTGCGGATGCCAGTTCGTCAGCTGTGATAGGATGTGTGTCCAACGGTATTCTCCCCTTGACATGTTGAATGTTGAACATATACCGTCGCCATATCGCTACAATGCGAACTAGACGCTTTAGGGTAGAAAATTTCAGGAAGAAATTTGTTTTGATCATTAGGCAATGACATTGTCGCGTACCCTTCTTTGTTTCTACCTCTGTCTCCCAAGCATTTGTTGGTAAACAATCTTCTGCTACAAATGTTTGCAGAAATGTTGGTCCCTGCCACCACAATTGGTTGCCGACAAGTTCTTCGGGCAGGAGACCTCGAGATCCCAAGTCAGCTGGATTATCTTTGCTGGGTACGTGTCGCCACATCGCCTTGCTTGTTAAGGCTTGGATTTCGGTTATCCTGTTTGCTAGGAATGTTGTTCGTGTAGCTGGACTTCCGTTGATCCATGCCAGGGTAATCGTAGAGTCAGACCAAGCAAATGTTTCCAGCCGTTGGAACTGCATCGCAGACGTTATTCGGTGAAGCAATTTCGCTAATAACACCGCTGCACAAAGTTCCAGTCGTGGAAGGGATACCTTTTTTACTGGAGCGACTCTTGTTTTTGACGCTATCAGCTGAATTGTTTTGTTTCCGGATTGCGTAATACGTGCGTAGATAACCGCAGCATACGCCTTCTCGGACGCATCGCTAAAGCCGTGAAGTTGGACCTTGGATGAGTCTGTGTACCCAAGCCATCTTGGAATTTCAATTTTATTCAGCTGACACAAACTCTTCCTTAATTCCTTCCATGACTCTTCTAAGTTTGGACTTAATGGTGAGTCCCATGTCAATTCCTCGACCCACAGTTGCTGCAACATAATTTTCGCCTTTACGATGCAAGGCGAGATCCATCCGAGCGGGTCAAACAATCGTGCGATGTCAGCTAAAACAGATCGTTTGGTGTGCTTGACCACGTTGGGTAAGTTGATTGTAAATGTGAACGTGTCCTTAGCTGGATGCCATTGGATACCCAGTGTCTTGATGGCTTCCGGTGAATCGAATTTCAACGGGAGATTCACTTCCCTTTCCGTTTCAGGTATCGGCTCCAAAATGTTTGCTGAATTACTAGCCCATTTGCGCAGAGGAAATCCAGCCGAGCTTAATATCCTTAGAATGTCTCTTTGCAGTCGAATAGCATCATCTTCGGTGTTAGCTCCATACAAGAAGTCATCGACATAAAACCCCTCGTTGAGTGCCTTAGCTACGTGCGGATGAGTACGTTCTACATCCATGGCCACTTGTTGCAAGGTTCTTACAGCTAAGTATGGCGCTGATGCAGTCCCAAACGTGACTGTGTTCAGTGCAAAGGTTTTTATGGGAGCATTACATTCGTCTCTCCATAAAATTAATTGATACGGTGTATCCTTCGGTGACATCCATATTTGTCGGTACATCATGCTGATGTCGGCCGCCATAGCTATACGAAACATCCTCCACTGTGCGATGAGATCAATGATGTCTCTTTGCAACCGTGGACCCACCATCAGATAATCATTTAGCGACACTCCCTTCGATGTTACGCATGACGCATCAAATACCACTCTCAGTTTTGTGGTGGTACTCGATTCTTTGAATACTGCATGGTGGGGAAGAAAGTAGTGTTCACTACATACCCTTTCTACTCCTTCCTTCATTTCATCCATCTGACCGAGTGTCATGTATTCTCTCATACACCTTGTATATTCTTCTTTCAGCTTTCTATTTGATGCTAAGCGGTTTTCTATAGCTGTAAGAAATGATCTTTTGTCAAGAGAAGTACAATTATAAAACAGCACAAATTTTTTAGTAGAACAAATTGTTGTAAAACAAAGTATATTGGCAACGCAACCTAATTGCTTGCATCATAGTAAAGCTAATTGGCAACGCAGCCTAATGATCTATTTAATTACTTTATTACTTGCATCCTCTTGTTGTTTCCTCTCACACACCATTCTTTCTATTTATACCCTATCCCATAGGGGGGTATATTAGTTTTGATACTTAGTTTGTAACATAGAGAAATAATTTTGCTACATATACCTCAAAGTATATGGATCGACTCAGAATCGCTAGCTGAGTCGAATTAGCCATGTCTGTCTGTCCGTCCGTCCGTCCGTCCGTCCGTCCGTCCGTCTGTCTGTTCGTCACCGATTTTTGGGCCTTAAATTTTGAGCTAGGATAATGAAATTTGGTATATAGGATCCTCGTCCGTGCCACCAGAACAAGTGTAAAAATTTTTGAAATCCGCCCACTGCCACGCCCCCTTTTTAGAAAAACTCATTTTTTGGCCAAACCGTAAAGAATTTCAAAAAAGTGTCTGAGCAGGATATTTAGACAACTCTAATATCTATATTTCGTTCATACAAAGTTTTTTGCCACGCCCACTTTTTGGGGGCGTTTTTAGTAAAAAACGCTTTTTGTCCAAGTTTTAAAACTTTCGAAAAAATTTTTGATGCAAATACTTCCGCAATGGTAATATAAATATTTGGTCCATAGATCATTTTCACCTACGCCCACATTTTGGGGGGGTTTTCTTACAAAAACCATTTGTATACCCAATCCCAAGGCATTAGCAGTAGAAATACGTTGTTTTTTTGGCGAACCACAAAAGATTTTGATAAACTGTCTGAGCAATATATTGTGACAATGTCATTTTCTGTATTTCATCGCCATAAGGCCTATATTTTGAGGATATTTATAATAACGATGTGATGGGATAGGGTATCCAACGATCCGCACAGCGGATTGTAGCCTCTCATATGTTTATACCCTATCCCATAGGGGTATATTAGTTTTGATACATAGTTTGTAACATAGAGAAATAATTTAGCTACATATACCTCAAAGTATATGGATCGACTCAGAATCGATAGCTGAGTCGATTTAGCCATGTCTGTCCGTCCGTCCGTCCGTCCGTCCGTCCGTCCGTCCGTCCGTCCGTCCGTCCGTCCGTCCGTACGTCACCAGTTTTTGGGCCTTAAATTTTGAGCTAGAAGGATGAAATTTGGTACACGTGCTCTTTGTTGCTCCCAGCAGAACAAGTGTAAAATTTTTTGAAATCCGCCCACTGCCACGCCCCCTTTTTAGAAAAACGTATTTTTTGGCCAAACCATAAGGAATTTTGAAAAACTTTCTGAACAACATATTTAGACAATATTAATATCTATATTTCGTCCATATAAAGTTTTTTGCCACGCCCACTTTTTGGGGGCGTTTTCAATAAAAAACTGTTTTCGGTCAAATTTTAAATTTTTCGAAAAAACTTTTGATGCAGAATCATTAGTAGTATAAATATGAACATTTCGTCCATAGACTATTTCAACCCACGCCCACTTTTTGGGGGCGTTTTTATATAAAAAACATTTTTACACACTACCCCATAACATATGCAGGAGAAAACCTTGTCTTTTGTAGAACCGTCAAAGTTTTTTGTAAACAGTCTGAACAATTTGTTGTCACCATGTCATTTTCTTTATTTTATCCACATCGTGTTTTTAGCCATGTCCACTTTTTGGGGATTTTAGTTTTACAGATAGGATGGGATAGGGTATTCAACGATCCGCACAGTGGATTGTAGCCTTCTCATATGTTTTATTATGTTTTTCCTCACTATATAAACCTCATCTATCTTTTGTATATTATCAGTAAATAAAACGTTATCCTGTTAAGAAGTTCTCGTGTGTTTTCATTTATGTTATCAGTATAAACCAATAGGTTATGGGCCCAGTCCACCTAATTAAAATTGACTATAATTTATAAAGTGTTCGAAAATGAGTGCCGGTGGTTTATATTCGATCGAGAAATTGGACGAATCTAATTATGCGTCGTGGTCGGTTTTAATGAAAAGTGTACTCGTTCATTGCGATCTATGGGCAGTAGTTAGCGAAAAGATTGTGAAGAGTAAGACAGCAACGCCAGAGGAGTCAGCAGCATTTGATGTTAAGGACGAAAAGGCTTTGGCCAGCATAATGTTGTGCATAAAACCGTCGCAGATAAACCATCTAAGGCATTGCGAAACTGCATCGACTGCCTGGAATAAACTCAAGGAAATATACCAGCCACGGGGACCAGCTCGAAAAATAACATTGTTTAAAAAGTTGTTATATTTAAAATTGCTAGAGGGAACAAGGATGTCTGATCATGTAAATCGATTCAGTGAGCTAATTGAGAAATTGGCTGAAATCGATATCGAAATTCCAGAAGAGATGTCGGTGATAATTTTGCTCTCCAGTTTGCCAGACGCATATGAGAATTTCGTTGTTGCAATGGAAACACGTGACGCATTACCCAATTTAAAGGTGCTTAAGATCAAGTTGCTTGAGGAGGGAGCTAGAAGACAACAGAAAGACGAAACGACAGAAAATAGCGACAAAACCCAAGCGTTTATGGCTCGAGCAAAAGGATTTGCTAAGAAGTCCTTTCAACATTACAGCAATAGTAGTAGCAGCAGCGGCAGTGGCGACAAAAGCTTAAGTAGCCATACAAATACAAACAAAGGTAAATGCTACAATTGCGGGCGGCGTGGTCACTATGCTGGTAAATGCAGAGAGAAGAACCGGCAAAAACAAAAAGAACAATCGTTTGCTATCCTTGCTTCTTCTTCTTCGCATAATTTGGCAAAAGACGTTTGGTGCATTGATAGCGGCGCGACATCGCATTTGTGTTGCAAGCGCAGTTTGTTTGTCACATACGAAGAGCGTAAGGAAAATATTTTACTGGCCGGCGACAATTACATAGTTGCCGAAGGAAGTGGAGAAGTACGAATTGAGTGTGGTGGTGTTCTCTTAAAACTAAGAGACGTGTTATATGTACCGACATTGCAAAGTAATTTTATCTCTGTAAGCAGAGCCGTGAACAATGGACTTTCGGTAGTTTTTGAAAAGGGCTTCGCAAATATTAAAAACCAAAGCGGTGGTTTAATATTAAAAGCTGAACAGAAGTGCGGACTATTTACCCTAAGTAAAATAAAAAATACGTTCTGCTATGCAAAGGCCAAAAATAGTGATGCTATGGAGTGGCATAATCGGTATGGACACTTGAACTTCAACAGCCTCAATGACATGTGCAATAAAAAATTGGTGCATGGTCTTAACATAAAAGAAGTGCCGATTAAAAATGAATGTGTTACGTGTGCAAGGAGCAAAATATGTTCAAAACCGTTTCCTCAGGAATCTGGGAATCGAGCACGAGACTTGTTAGGAGTAGTACACACGGATCTATGCGGACCAATCAATACAAATTCAATCGGAGGTTCCCGCTATTTCGCTACTTTTATCGATGATAAATCACGGTATGTGTCTGTGTATTTTCTTAAGAACAAAAATGAAGTATTCGCAGCGTTTAAACAATTTAAAAATATGGCGGAAAAGCAGACCGGTTTTAAAATAAAAGTGCTGCGTAGTGATAATGGTGGCGAATATTTGTCAAAGCCGTTTAACGACTTTCTTATTGATTGTGGGATCAAGCGACACCTTACAGTTCCACATACACCACAGCAAAACGGTGTGGCTGAGCGAGCCAACAGGACGTTGGTAGAAATGGCGAGAAGCATGATCTTGCACAGTGGAATAGACGAGTCTTTTTGGGCGGAGGCAATTGCGACTGCAGTTTATTTACGCAATAGAGCAGCTACAAAAACACTTCTTAATAAAACTCCGCATGAATCGTGGACGGGTAGAAAGCCAACAGCATCCCATTTGAAAGTCTTCGGTTCTCTGGCAATAGCAAAAGACAAGACACAATCGAAAAAGTTTCAACCAAAAGGAAAAGAGATGATTATGGTGGGATACTCAGATACATCAAAAGCATATCGTTTATATAATCCTAAAACGGAAAAGGTAATTGTCAGCAGGGATGTTATTTTTATGGAAGATAGATTCTTTATTACAGAAAGAGAAAAAAGTGATATCGTTACACTGTGTGCCGACGCAATAGAGCCTGTGGATGTCAATAATGAACCAAAAACTACTGTAACTAAAAGAATCGAAGAACATGTTGATAACGAAGGAGTGGAGCCTGTGCGCTTTGGTAGAGGCAGGCCTAAATTAATTCGGACCGGAAATCCTGGACGTCCTAGAAAACAGAAGCACGTGATTAATCTACTGCAAGAGGATGATGTACTAGTTCCACAAAGTTTACAGGAGGCTGTCAATAGTAAGCATTCAAAACAATGGCAAGACTCGATGCAGAAGGAGTACGATGCATTGGTTCAAAATCGTACTTGGTCTTTAGTTGACTTACCAGCTGGAGAGAAGGCCATTGGTTGTAAGTGGGTATACAACATCAAACGAGATGAAAATGGCAGTATTCAACGGCTAAAGTCGCGTTTGGTCGCAAAAGGATGTAGTCAACAGTTTGGAGTCAATTTCACTGAGACGTTTTCACCTGTTGTAAGATATGCCACAATTCGTATGCTGATTGCCATGGCTTGCGAACATCAGCTACATCTTCATCAGATGGACGTATCATCAGCATACCTCAACAGTGAGCTTCACGATATAGTATACATGAAACAACCATCAGGATTCGTCAACTCTAAACATCCGAATCGAGTGTTAAGGCTCAATAAAGCGCTTTATGGGTTAAAGCAAAGCGGACGTGAATGGAATGAACAACTTGATTCCATTTTGAAGAAGATGGGATTTTCACCGTGTGTCAGTGAACCATGTGTCTACACAAAGCACGGAGGTAATTTGAATCTAATCGCAATATATGTAGATGATATCATCATAGGTAGTTCCAATTTGGATGAGCTAATCCAGATAAAGACTCAAATCGCAAAGGAATTCGACGTGGTAGATGGAGGTCCGCTGAAGCATTTCTTAGGAATGGAAATTGATCGCGAAGGACCAACCGGTGCTGTTACTGTGTGTCAGCGGCAGTATATACTTAAACTACTTAAACAGTATGGTATGGAGAACTGCAATCCTGTGAAAACACCATTAGACCCAAGTTTTCAACTCAGTTGCTCTGACGAAAGTTGCAAAAAAGTTAATCAAACCGATTATCAATCCTTGATCGGTGCACTTATGTATTTGGCGATTTCTACACGGCCGGACATCTTGCATTCTGTTGGTAAACTTTCTCAACGCAACACTGACCCTCACTCGGAGCACGAAGCGGGCGCAAAGCGTATCTTGCGATATCTGAAGGGATCGATTGATTTGAAGCTCCATTATTACAAAACTGAACGGTCCATTGAATGTTATGTTGATGCCGATTGGGGAGGAGATACGAGCGACCGGAAGTCATACACAGGATGTGCGTTTGTTGCAGCAGGAAGTGTATTCTCGTGGGAATCGAAAAAACAAACCATAGTAGCACTCAGCAGCACGGAAGCGGAGTATGTCGCGCTTTCAACAGCAGCAAGGGAAGCAGTGTATATTACGAAGTTGCTGAATGAAATGGGTTTTCATACTACATCTCCAATGATTTTGAACAGCGATAACCAGAGCGCTCAAGAACTGACGAAAAATCCTATTTATCATTCTCGAAGCAAACATATAGATATTAAATTTCATCACATTCGTGATTTGTATAAAAATAATGAAATTTCCTTAAACTATGTTAATACTAATGAGATGATGTCAGATATTCTAACTAAAAACTTAGCCAATGTAAAACACTCTAAATTTACTAAACAGATGGGACTGTACTAAATATTTTAATGTTTTCTGATTTGTTTGTCAATCAATTATATTGTGTTGAGAAGGAGTGTTGTAAAACAAAGTATATTGACAACGCAACCTAATTGCTTGCATCATAGTAAAGCTAATTGGCAACGCAGCCTAATGATCTATTTAATTACTTTATTACTTGCATCCTCTTGTTGTTTCCTCTCACACACCATTCTTTCTATTTTATTATGTTTTTCCTCACTATATAAACCTCATCTATCTTTTGTATATTATCAGTAAATAAAACGTTATCCTGTTAAGAAGTTCTCGTGTGTTTTCATTTATGTTATCAGTATAAACCAATACAAATATCTGTTTTAGTCGGTGGACCTGGACTGAATAACGAAATTTGTTTTTGCCTAAGCTATATTCGCAAACCAAATTTAGAAGTTTATAAACTTCATATGGAGAATATAGAACATCTTCTTTCAAATCTAAAATCTTATCAACATCCCTGTATTGCAGGCGATTTTAATTTAAATAATATTCACTGGCGCAAGGATGAGGAAACAAAAACCCTTATTCCACAAAATGTTACCAGCTCATGTGAAATCGCTGTTGTCGATTCACTTTACGCACATGAGTTGTTTCAACTTAATTTAATTGAAAATCAATTTAACAATGTTTTAGATTTGGTATTTGTTAACAACAATGTAAAATACACATGCCCCATGGAAGTTTTAACTCCATTTTTGCCTAATACCATTTATCATAAAGCACTTGAATTTTCGCTTAGTTTCTATACTTTTTCACCTCAAACTAGTTCGCCACAAAATTCTTTTAACTTTTTAAAATCTAATTTTTCATCTCTAAATTCATACTTCTTATCCGTAGATTGGAATAATGAATTAAAAACTTCTGATTTGAATCTCATGTTTACCCGTTTTATAAATATATTAAAAGACTCTTTTACCAGGTTTGTTCCAGTTCGAGTAAATTCTCACAAGAAAAAACCTTGGTTTAATAAAAGGCTAACCAACTTAAAAAATGTAAAAAATAAAGCCTTCAAAACATTTAAAAAGAGCAATAATTCTGGGGACCGTGATTATTTCCTTCGGCTGCGAAAAGAATATGATTTTTTGCACCGATTTTTGTACAAGCAATATATTTTATCTGTTGAGTCTAACATAAAGCACAACAGCCGATCGTTTTGGTGCTTTATAAACTCTAAACGAAAAGATAATGAAATTCCAACCCTTATGGAATTCAATGGGGCTAATTCAACAGATGAAATTTCTACATGCGAGTTATTTGCAGCGTATTTTAAATCTGTCTTTGTAGAACGAAATGAATCTACCGACAATAATTATTTCGAAGTAGATCCTATAGCTGACATTGGATCAATTTATTTAACAGAAATTGACATAATAAACGGAATTAAAACCCTCGAAAGTAAATGCAGTTTTGGGGTTGATGGTACTCCCCCTATTATAATAAAAAAATGTACTGCATTAGTTAGTCCATTGCTTACGTTATTCAATCTCTCTCTTAAATCGGGCATATTTCTCGATGAGTGGAAGATTGATTATATCACTCCAATTTTTAAATCTGGATCTCGAAACAAAGTAACAAATTATAGACCTATTTCAAAGATTTCAGTTATACCAAAACTTCTGGAAAAAATAGTTAAAGACAAAATTTACTTTTACGTCCAAAATGGTATTAGTCATCTTCAACATGGGTTTGTTACTGGTAGATCTACGACCACGAATCTAACACTGTTTACTAAATATACCCTTGAGAGTCTTGAGGCCGGTACACAAATTGATGTTATTTATACTGATTTCTCTAAAGCATTCGATAAGTTGGATCACAAAAAACTTGTGGAAAAACTGAATGCTTTAGGTATTCACTCAAGACTCAATAAGTGGTTGTCCTCTTATTTGGCAAATCGGAAACAAATAGTCAAACTGGGTAATTCAACATCTCTACCCTTCAGTGTAAACAGTGGTGTACCTCAAGGAAGTCATTTGGGTCCTCTTCTCTTTATTTTGTTCACTAATGACATACCTTCTTTCATTAAACATTCGAAATGCTTAGGATATGCCGATGATTGGAAGCTTTACACTCAAATAAAATCTGTAAGCGACTGTGAAAATCTTCAATCTGATTTTCGAAATTTATTTCGCTGGTGTAATAAAAATTCTTTAACTTTGAACGTAGAGAAGTGCAAAACGTTTACAGCTTCACGTCAGCTAGATGATATTATGTTCACTTACGCAGGCAATGAAACTGTTTTAGAACGAGTTAATGAAATAACCGATCTCGGCATTCGATTTGATAAAAAATTTACATTTACTTCACATTACGATGTAACAATATCAAGGGCAAATTCATTATTAGGTTTTTTGAAAAGAAATTCCTTTGATTTCAAAGACCCTTATACATTAAAATCAATTTATTGTTCTCTAGTTAGATCAATTATGGAATATGCTTCGGTTGTTTGGTCTCCTTACCATCAAACGCATATAGATAGAATCGAGCGGGTACAGAAAAACTTTACCAAGTATGCTATCAAAAAATTAAACTGGTATGATGAATTACCTAATTATAAAGCTCGATGCTTATTACTGGGCTTGCAAACTCTTTCTACTCGAAGGAAGTTAACAGGCGTTATGTTCATTAGGGATATTATATGTTCTCGGATAAATTCATCCGAATTGCTAGCTTGTCTTAATATTTATGCACCTGTGAGACACCTTCGCCCAAAAGATATGTTCATAGCAAATAGGCACAGAACAGCTTATTGCCAAAATGAACCAATATCAAGATGCATCACATATTTCAACGAAATGTGCAGTTCTGATGAATGCGAATTTTCAAAAAGTAGATTAGCATTTAAAAAAGATCTTTCCATATCTTTTCACTAACTTAACAATTTCACATCCCAAATACTAACAATCCTTGGCTAAGTCTATACTCTTAGAAAAGGTTTTTTTTTTTTTTTTATTTTTTCTCTGTGATTATAGAGTTTTTATTATATATATATTTTTTTCTTCACTTTGAAGTTTTTTTTAAGTTTAATTAATCTTTTTTTCAGGATTAAACTATTTTTATTATTAAGTCAAAATAATCTGTTAATATATACGAATATGGTAGATCAAATAAATAAATAAATAAATAAATAAATAAAACATATGAGAAGGCTACAATCCACTGTGCGGATCGTTGAATACCCTATCCCATCCTATCTGTAAAACTAAAATCCCCAAAAAGTGGACATGGCCAAAAACACGATGTGGATAATATTAAGAATATGACATGGTGACAACAAATTCTTCAGACTGCTTATAAAAAACTTTTACGGTTCTACAAAAGACAAGGTTTTCTCCTGCATATGTTATGGGGTAGGGTATAAAAATGGTTTTTATATAAAAACGCCCCCAAAAAGTGGGCGCGGGTTAAAATGGTCTATTGACGAAATGTTCATATTTATATTACTAATGATTCTGCATCAAAATTTTTTTAGAAAATTTTAAAATTTGACCGAAAAACGTTTTTTTATTAAAAACGCCCCCAAAACGTGGGCGTGGCAAAAAACTTTATATGAACGAAATACAGATATTCAGATTGTCTAAATATGTTGTTCAGAAAGTTTTTCAAAATTCCTTATGGTTTGGCCAAAAAATACGTTTTTCTAAAAAGGGGGCGTGGCAGTGGGCGGATTTCAAAAATTTTTACACTTGTTCTGCTGGGAGCAACAAAGAGCACGGGTACCAAATTTCATCCTTCTAGCTCAAAATTTAAGGCCCAAAAACTGGTGACGTACGGACGGACGGACGGACAGACATGGCTAAATCGACTCAGCTATCGATTCTGAGTCGATCCATATACTTTGAGGTATATATAGCTAAATTATTTCTCTATGTTACAAACTATGTATCAAAACTAACATACCCCTATGGGATAGGGTATAAACATATGAGAAGGCTACAATCCGCTGTTCGGATCGTTGAATACCCTATCCCATCCTATCTATAAAACTAAAATCCCCAAAAAAGTGGGCATGGCTAAAAACACGATGTGGATAAAATAGAAAAAATGATATAGTGACAACAAGTTCTTCAGACTGCTTACAAAACAATTTTGCGGTTCTACAAAAGACAAGGTTTTCTCCTGCATATGTTATGGGGTAGTGTATAAAAATGGTTTTTATATAAAAACGCCCCCAAAAAGTGGGCGTGGGTTAAAATGGTATACAGACGAAATGTTCATATTAATAATGTTAATGATTCTGCATCAAAATTTTTTTCGAAAAATTTAAAATTTGACCGAAAACAGTTTTTAATTGAAAACGCCCCCAAAAAGTGGGCGTGGCAAAAAACTTTATATGGACGAAATATAGATATTAATATTGTCTAAATATGTTGTTCAGAAACTTTTTTAAAATTCCTTACGGTTTGGTCAAAAACTGAGTTTTTCTTAAAAGGGGGCGTGGCAGTGGGCGGATTTCAAAAATTTTTACACTTGTTCAGTAGGCAGAGACGAGGATCCTATATACCAAATTTCATTATCCTAGCTCAAAATTTAAGGCCTAAAAATCGGTGACGTACAGACGGACGGACGGACGGACGGACGGACGGACGGACAGACAGACATGGCTTAATCGACTCAGCTAGCGATTCTGAGTCGATCCATATACTTTGAGGTATATCTAGCAAAATTATTTCTCTATGTTACAAACTAAGTATCAAAACTAATATACCCCCCTATGGGATAGGGTATAAAAAGAATCTTGCCATTGCTGCCCTTCTGGAATCGCCAAGCCTTGGTCGAATGTTCTCCTTGAATGGCAGTCGCACCTGGTATCTTCCATCGCTCCTCCTGGTCATCGTTTGTTGATAATGCTCCTGACATTTTTCTTCTTCCGTAGTAAATTTTCTTTTCTCCAGGTTCTCTTCCAATTCCCAAAATTGCTTGAGTTGTGCCTCAAGTGTTGCATGATGAGTTTGGACCATTCTTCTTGTGTTTGCTGGAACCCTGGAATGTGTTGGGCCAGTAAGGATCCAGCCAAACTCGGTTAATTGTGCCATAGGAGATCCATTTTGACTCTTCATTAAACCCTCCAACATTATAGAGGAATACACGTCGGCGCCTATCAGTAAATCAATCTTCCCGGGGTAGTTATATGCTGGATCTGCAAGAGGTAGTTTCGACAGATGACCCCATTTCGATGCCTGTATTTGGCTAGAGGGTAACAATGAAGTTAAGTGAGAAAAGACAAACGCCCTAACACTCAGACAGAATTTGGGATTGGTAAAGGAGAACATTTTTAACTCAACCTGACTCTTTGAAGTACCAGTCGACGTTTGACCTAAACCTGTAACATTTGCTACTGTTTTCTGCCGTTTCAATTTTAACAATTGCGCAATATTTTCTGTCAGAAAAGTTGCTTCTGATCCAGGGTCTATTAATGCCCTGAGGGCATGTTCAGATCCATTGGCTGCAAAAACCTTAACTAGAGCAGTGGCCAATAGAACCTTGGACTGCATTTGGTTAAGATGTGCTGTGTACCGTTGATTCGGCGACGATGACGCTCCATCCTGTTGACTATTCCAGTCATTCGCACCACTGTTGAAGTTGGTTGTTTGAGCCACGTGGTTGTTGTACCCAACTTGATGTTGTTCTTGATTTGGCGCTGCATGTGGGTTGTTTGAGTAACTGTTATTGCAGGCTTGCTCCGTATGCAGCATGGTGTGATGCTTGTGTCCACATCGTTGACATCTGTTGCTGCTTTTACATTGTGATGCATGATGTTCGTATCCCAAGCAATTTGCGCATATAGAGTTCCTTTTTACTACTTCGGCTCGTGCCCTTACATCCATTTTGTTGAACATCTTACAATGCCGAATTCCATGAGAGGCCTTGCACAGACGGCAGAGAAATTTCTTCGTTTCAGGTGCCGCCTTAACATGAAAAGCCGCAGGCGTGGATTTCCTGTTTGTATTGAGTCCCCCCTGATTCTTATAACCTCTGTATTGTTCCTGCATATTTTCCAGAGAACTAAATCGTCCTTCAATAAACTTCGAAAACATCTTCCACTCTGGTAGTAGCTTGGATGTCCCTAACTTATCTTCCCAGTCTCGTTGGGTTTGAAATGGTAGTTTATTGTATATTATATAAATGAGAATGGAGTCCCAGTTTTCGATTGCTATTCCCAAATTAGATAATGCATGGATACATTCGGCGCTTGTATCATGCAAGGATTTTAACCCTTCAGCAGATTCATGGTTTAATTGCCTTTGTTCCATCAGTATTCTTAACTGCGCGTTAACCAATTTACGCTTGTTTTGATACCGTTCATTTAATATCTCCCAAGCAGGTGAATAGCTTTTGCCATCCATTGGAAGATGCTGAATTAGGCCAGCCGCTTTTCCGACTACTTGGGTTTTTAAATATTGGAGCTTTTGAATGTCCGAAAGCTCCACGTTTTGGTGTATTAAATTTTCAAATAAATTGTGAAATTCACACCAATCATTAAATTCACCAGAAAATGGTTTGATTTGAATCGTTGGCAAACGAATTTCACACACTGATGATTTAGTTGTGTTTAACTGAGAAGTTTCTAAATTCGAACTGCCACTTTGAACGAATTTATCGAGTTCGTCGTGTAACGAACCCATGAAGTTAAAATAAATTCTTTTAATTTTAGAAAACGTTTCGACTTCAAAATATGCGTCTTTAATAGGATCAGCCGCACTATTAACGATCGCTTCATGATCCTTTTTTGCACGTTTGAAGCCTTCTTCAATGTCTGTAAGACATGCTTGAAGATAACCCTTCGATTTCGCGGAGCACTGTCTTTATTAAATTCGTCGAAATCTGTTTGAAACTCATTCAGGATTAATTCCTGTCGTTCCACGTATTTGGCTAACTTCGACATAACTTTTTGTTTTTCGACCGTATCACTCACTTGAAATGGGCTTTATTTAATTGTATTATAATTTTATTGGTTTTATAATAATTTATCTTTATTTAAAAAAAAGCGAAAGTATAAAATGAATAGTTTTCTACCTTTCTATGCTTATGCAACTGCCACTTAAGTATTTTACTATCAGTTGCAGTTGCAGAAGGCTTTTGGTTGTTGCACGTTGATGCACGTATATTCGCAATAAACATATGAGAAGGCTACAATCCGCTGTGCGGATCGTTGAATACCCTATCCCATCCTATCCATAAAACTAAAATCCCCAAAAAGGGGGCATGGCTAAAAACACGATTTGGATAAAATAGAAAAAATGATATAGTGACAACAAATTCTTCGGACTGCTTACAAAACAATTTTACGGTTCTACAACAGACAAGGTTTTCTCCTGCATATGTTATGGGGTAGGGTATAAAAATGGTTTTTATATAAAAACGCCCCCAAAAAGTGGGCGTGGGTTAAAATGGTATATAGACGAAATGTTCATATTAATAATGTTAATGGTTCTGCATCAAAATTTTTTTTCGAAAAATTTAAAATTTGACCGAAAACAGTTTTTAATTGAAAACGCCCCCAAAAAGTGGGCGTGGCAAAAAACTTTATATGGACGAAATATAGATATTAATATTGTCTAAATATGTTGTTCAGAAACTTTTTTAAAGTTCCTTACGGTTTGGTCAAAAACTGAGTTTTTCTTAAAAGGGGGCGTGGCAGTGGGCGGATTTCAAAAATTTTTACACTTGTTCTGGTGACTCGGCCAAGGATCCTATATACCAAATTTCATTATCCTAGCTCAAAATTTAAGGCCCAAAAATCGGTGACGAACAGACAGACGGACGGACGGACACACGGACGGACGGACGGACGGACGGACGGACGGACGGACGGACGGACGGACGGACAGACAGACATGGCTAATTCGACTCAGCTAGCGATTCTGAGTCGATCCATATACTTTGAGGTATATGTAGCAAAATTATTTCTCTATGTTACAAACTATGTATCAAAACTAATATACCCCCCTATGGGATAGGGTATAAAAAGGAAATAAGAAAATTAATTTCTTACCTTAATATGCTCTTGCAACTGCCACTTCAGTATTCCACTGTTAGTTGCAGTTGCAGAAGTCTTCTGTTGTACAGCTCCTTTGTCTTCTGTTGTACAGCTCCTTTGTCTTCTGTACCGCTCGAGAACAGCTTGCTGAGTCCCGCTGGATGACCGCTTGTGAATCCCGCTTGATGACCGCTTGCTGACCGCTATGCTAATCCCGCTTGCTGACCGCTTTGTGGGCTTTTCCGTCGGAGGTAAGTTCCGGATTTTTTGATCGTTGGGTACTGTGGCCGATTGACTGTCCGTCGATGATCGGATGTATATTTGCTTGGATTTGGGTGATCCAATTATACTCATCCCACAGTACACTTTTATTCACTTTTTCACGAATTCACGAATTCACTTTCCACTTTTACGCTTATGCGATTTGTCTTTAATTTTGTTTAAAAACTATAGCACTGTTCCTTATTCAAGGATCGAAGGACCATGTTCTATACTAGGGGAGTATAGAATTAATAGTTTGTTGGTCTAAGTAGGCGACTCAGACAATCTTGATCAAAAGAGGTCAATTTGGCGAATTGGCACGAAAAGATCTAAAATGGGTTGAGGCAAAAGGAAAACGATTGACCATTTACGTTATAAACTTCGGTTTATTGTTACTCGTTAAGTGATTATTATAGAGTGGGTTGCATTCGGCTATTAACCATCGAGGAAATCTCGGTTCTTATGTGCAATAGCCCAATGTGATTAACAGCTGTTATTGTTTTTTGGTCATTGACCTTACACATATTTCAAATATTATTTTCAATTACTAACACTAACAATACATCAATACATAACATTATTCTCTTTGAACATACGTTGTTTTTTGTCGAACCACAAAAGATTTTGAGAAACTGTCTGAGCAATATATTGTGACAATGTCATTTTCTGTATTTCATCGCCATAAGGCCTATATTTGGAGGATATTAATTTAAAGGATGGGATGGGATAGGGTATTCAACGATCCGCATAGCGGATTGTAGCCTCTCATATGTTTATACCCTATCCCATAGGGGGGTATATTAGTTTTGACATTAAGTTTGTAACATAGAGAAATAATTTCGATACATATACCTCAAAGTATATGGATCGATTCAGAATCGCTAGCTGAGTCGATTAAGCCATGTCTGTCTGTCCGTCCGTCCGTCCGTCTGTGTGTCACCGATTTTTGGGCCTTAAATTTTGAGCTTGAGTGTTCAAATTTGGTATATAGACTCTCTGTCCGACGAAGCAGAACAAGTGTAAAAATTTTTGAAATCCGCCCACTGCCACGCCCCCTTTTAGAAAAACGTAGTTTTAAGCCAAACCAAAAGAAATTTCAAAAAAACGCCTGAGCAGCATATTTAGACAATCCCAATATCTATGTGTCGTCGATACAAAGTTTTTTGCCACGCCCACTTTTTAGGGGCGTTTTTAGTAAAATACGTTTTTGGCCAAATTTGAAAACTTTCGAAAAAAATTTTGATGCAAATACTTCCGCAATGGTAATATAAACATTTTGTCTACAGATCATTTTCACCTACGCCCATATTTTGGGGGCGTTTTCTTACAAAAACCATTTGTATAGCCCATCCCAAGGCATTAGCAATAGAAATACGTTGTTTTTTGTCGAACCACACAAGGTTTTGAGAAACTGTCTGAGCAATATATTGTGACAATGTCATTTTCTGTTTTTCATCGCCATAAGGCCTATATTTTGAGGATATTAATTTAAAGGATGGGATGGGATAGGGTATTCAACGATCCGCATAGCGGATTGTAGCCTCTCATATGTTTTTACAGCTAGGCTTATTTCTTCTTTTGATAAAATCATTGAATTAACAATTCCTAGTTTCGCCCAATGTATTGCCAAATTAATCTTACCTAATTCTTCTTTTAAAATTTTAAATTTGTATTGAATATTTAATATTACATCTCTGTTGAAATTTTTATTGGTTTTGAGCATTGATTCAATCTCATTCGTAATCTTGGTTATGTTATTAATTCTTTCATTATGTAATTTATTTATTACAACTTGATCGTTAGAGTTACTAAGTAGGTTATTCATTTTTCTTTTGAAGGTAATGAAATCGTTGTGGTCGGGATTACCAGCAATCCACTTCCAAGTCGAACCTATAAAGTCTAGAGATCTTCTTACCCTTTTTATACCCTATCCCATAGGGGGGTATATTAGTTTTGATACATAGTTTGTAACATAGAGAAATAATTTTGCTACATATACCTCAAAGTATATGGATCGACTCAGAATCGCTAGCTGAGTCGAATTAGCCATGTCTGTCTGTCCGTCCGTCCGTCCGTCCGTCCGTCTGTCTGTTCGTCACCGATTTTTGGGCCTTAAATTTTGAGCTAGGATAATGAAATTTGGTATATAGGATCCTGGTCCGAGTCACCAGAACAAGTGTAAAAATTTTTGAAATCCGCCCACTGCCACGCCCCCTTTTTAGAAAAACGTAATTTTTGGCAAAACCGTAAAGAATTGTAAAAAAGTGTCTGAACAGCATATTTAGAGAATGGTAATATCTATATTTTGTTCATATAATGTTTTTTGCCACGCCCACTTTTTGGGGGCGTTTTCAATAAAAAACTGTTTTCGGTCAAATTTTAAATTTTTCGAAAAAAATTTTGATGCAGAATCATTAACGTTATTAATATGAACATTTCGTCTTTATACCATTTTAACCCACGCCCACTTTTTGGGGGCTTTTTTATATAAAAACCATTTTTATACACTACCCCATAACACATGAAGGAGAAAACCTAGTCTTTTGTAGAACCGTAAAAGTGTTTTGTAAGCAGTCTGAAGATTTAGTTGTCACTATATCATTTTTTCTATTTTATCCACATCGTATTTTTAGCCATGCCCACTTTTTATACCCTATCCCATAGGGGGGTATATTAGTTTTGATACTTAGTTTGTAACATAGAGAAATAATTTTGCTACATATACCTCAAAGTATATGGATCGACTCAGAATCGCTAGCTGAGTCGAATTAGCCATGTCTGTCTGTCCGTCCGTCCGTCCGTCCGTCCTTCCGTCCGTCTGTCTGTTCGTCACCGATTTTTGGACCTTAAATTTTGAGCTAGGATAATGAAATTTGGTATATAGGATCCTCGTCCGTGCCACCAGAACAAGTGTAAAAATTTTTGAAATCCGCCCACTGCCACGCCCCCTTTTTAGAAAAACTCATTTTTTGGCCAAACCGTAAAGAATTTCAAAAAAGTGTCTGAGCAGGATATTTAGACAACTCTAATATCTA
Organism: Rhingia campestris; assembly: GCA_932526625.1. NCBI lineage: Eukaryota > Metazoa > Arthropoda > Insecta > Diptera > Syrphidae > Rhingia > Rhingia campestris. The sequence goes on from OW052185.1 coordinate 65,786,673, forward strand.
TATTTCGTTCATACAAAGTTTTTTGCCACGCCCACTTTTTGGGGGCGTTTTTAGTAAAAAACGCTTTTTGTCCAAGTTTTAAAACTTTCGAAAAAATTTTTGATGCAAATACTTCCGCAATGGTAATATAAATATTTGGTCCATAGATCATTTTCACCTACGCCCACATTTTGGGGGGGTTTTATTACAAAAACCATTTGTATACCCAATCCCAAGGCATTAGCAGTAGAAATACGTTGTTTTTTTGGCGAACCACAAAAGATTTTGATAAACTGTCTGAGCAATATATTGTGACAATGTCATTTTCTGTATTTCATCGCCATAAGGCCTATATTTTGAGGATATTTATAATAACGATGTGATGGGATAGGGTATCCAACGATCCGCACAGCGGATTGTAGCCTCTCATATGTTTATACCCTATCCCATAGGGGGGTATATTAGTTTTGACATTAAGTTTGTAACATAGAGAAATAATTTCGATACATATACCTCAAAGTATATGGATCGATTCAGAATCGCTAGCTGAGTCGATTAAGCCATGTCTGTCTGTCCGTCCGTCCGTCCGTCCGTCCGTCCGTCCGTCCGTCCGTCCGTCCGTCCGTCCGTCCGTCCGTCTGTGTGTCACCGATTTTTGGGCCTTAAATTTTGAGCTAGAGTGTTAAAATTTGGTATATAGACTCTCTGGCCGACGAAGCAGAACAAGTGTAAAAATTTTTGAAATCCGCCCACTGCCACGCCCCCTTTTTAGAAAAACTTATTTTTTGGCCAAACCGTAAGGAATTTCAAAAAAGTGTCTTTGCAACATATTTAGACAATCCTAATATCTATATTTCGTTCATACAAAGTTTTTTGCCACGCCCACTTTTTGGGGGCGTTTTTAGTAAAAAACGCTTTTTGTCCAAATTTTAAAACTTTCGAAAAAAGTTTTGATGCAAATACTTCCGAAATGGTAATATAAACATTTTGTCTATAGATCATTTTCACCTACGCCCACATTTTGGGGGCGTTTTCTTACAAAAACCATTTGTATACCCCATCCCAAGGCATTAGCAATAGAAATACGTTGTTTTTTGTCGAACCACACAAGATTTTGAGAAACTGTCTGAGCAATATAATGTGACAATGTCATTTTCTGTAATCATCGCCATAAGGCCTATTTTTTGAGGATATTAATTTAAAGGATGGGATGGGATAGGGTATTCAACGATCCGCATAGCGGATTGTAGCCTCTCATATGTTTGTTTTGACATTTCAATTGGCATAATATTTTTTCGCAATTGTGGAAATTTTAAAATCACACAGAAAAATGGTAGAGCGGTGGAGGCGAAAAAAAAACAAAAGAAACAAAACAGAAAGATTGAATCGAATAGTTAGTCTTATAGTTAATACTTTTTCCAGTCATAACACAGTGACACTTTTATAGTCCGTACCAAATCAGTTGGCCAATCTACTGCGCAGGTCTCTTAAAATTTATTGTAAAATATCTGAAATTTCCCTTAAATCCTCTGCGCAATCGACCGTTGGCCAACTGATTTGGTACGGACTATAGAAATAATTTTAGATGGATTCACAAAATAAACAAAAGTAAAAATGTTTGTTTACATTCAAATAGAAAGTGACAGATTTAGAATTAGGTGAATATAAACAAATGGTTATGAACGTATTCAGTAAAGTAAATATTTTTTTTTCAAATAAAATAAATTGAATGTATTCAACTCTTCGGTTAGAACGTAAAACAAACTATTTATATATTTTATTATCTATAATTACCAAAATGAGTATTTATTAATTTTATAATCGCCTACGGGTATTTGTAGACCATTAATACATGTTGCGTAATTTAATACGAAAGATTCTGAGGATAATATATTCTCAAGTCTGATTTTATGAGTAGGGTAATTTGATATTAAATAATCTAAGGAATAAAATATAATTGTTGGCCAGCGTCTAGCTGGAAAATTCCCTCTCCAAAATAAATATCCAAAATGGATTTAAAAAATTCAAAATGATTGATTTTATTTACTAAAAACAAAAACGTTATTAATACATAAAAGAAATATTATTCATTCTTACATTGGTAGGAAAATTGGGAATCTTGCTACGGTCAACCTGGTAATGTGCGTATCGAAAACAAAATGGCGCAAAAAGAATTTAACATTTCGAATTCAAACTGTACACACGTCGTTACCAGCTCGAAAAAAAACCCAAGTAGGAAATCCATGAATGCATATATATTTTTTAAAAATATATAAAAAAAAAGTATATTTATAGAATCATAATATCTATATTTCTTCAATACAAAGTTTTTTGCCACGCCCACTTTTTGGGGGCGTTTTCTATAAAAAACCTTTTTTGGCCAAATTTGAAAATTTTCGAAAAAAATTTTGATGCAAAATCATTGGTATATGAACATTTCGTCAGCAGACCATTTTAACCCACGCCCACTTTTTGGGGGCGTTTTCCTACAAAAACCATTTGTATGTATGCTCTACCCTAAGGCATAGCTATACAATACAAAAACGTTGTTTTTTGTCGAACCACAAAAGGTTTTGATAAACTCTCTGAGCAATATATTGCGACAATGTCATTTTTTGTATTTTATCGCCATAAAGCCCACATTTTGAGGATATTATTTTAAAGATGGGATGGGATAGGGTATTCAACGATCCGCACAGCGGATTGTAGCCTCTCATATGTTTTTATTACATATTTCTTATTTATTTGATTTTTCTCATATTACTAGTCATAACCTTTTTATACCCTATCCCATAGGGGGGTATATTAGTTTTGATACTTAGTTTGTAACATAGAGAAATAATTTTGCTACATATACCTCAAAGTATATGGATCGACTCAGAATCGCTAGCTGAGTCGAATTAGCCATGTCTGTCTGTCCGTCCGTCCGTCCGTCCGTCCGTCCGTCCGTCCGTCCGTCCGTCCGTCCGTCCGTCCGTCCGTCCGTCCGTCCGTCTGTCTGTTCGTCACCGATTTTTGGGCCTTAAATTTTGAGCTAGGATAATGAAATTTGGTATATAGGATCCTCGTCCGTGCCACCAGAACAAGTGTAAAAATTTTTGAAATCCGCCCACTGCCACGCCCCCTTTTTAGAAAAACTCATTTTTTGGCCAAACCGTAAAGAATTTCAAAAAAGTGTCTGAGCAGGATATTTAGACAACTCTAATATCTATATTTCGTTCATACAAAGTTTTTTGCCACGCCCACTTTTTGGGGGCGTTTTTAGTAAAAAACGCTTTTTGTCCAAGTTTTAAAACTTTCGAAAAAATTTTTGATGCAAATACTTCCGCAATGGTAATATAAATATTTGGTCCATAGATCATTTTCACCTACGCCCACATTTTGGGGGGGTTTTCTTACAAAAACCATTTGTATACCCAATCCCAAGGCATTAGCAGTAGAAATACGTTGTTTTTTTGGCGAACCACAAAAGATTTTGATAAACTGTCTGAGCAATATATTGTGACAATGTCATTTTCTGTATTTCATCGCCATAAGGCCTATATTTTGAGGATATTTATAATAACGATGTGATGGGATAGGGTATCCAACGATCCGCACAGCGGATTGTAGCCTCTCATATGTTTTTATCATATGTTTATACCCTATCCCATAGGGGGGTATATTAGTTTTGATACTTAGTTTGTAACATAGAGAAATAATTTTGCTACATATACCTCAAAGTATATGGATCGACTCAGAATCGCTAGCTGAGTCGAATTAGCCATGTCTGTCTGTCCGTCCGTCCGTCCGTCCGTCCGTCCGTCCGTCCGTCCGTCCGTCTGTCTGTTCGTCACCGATTTTTGGGCCTTAAATTTTGAGCTAGGATAATGAAATTTGGTATATAGGATCCTCGTCCGTGCCACCAGAACAAGTGTAAAAATTTTTGAAATCCGCCCACTGCCACGCCCCCTTTTTAGAAAAACTCATTTTTTGGCCAAACCGTAAAGAATTTCAAAAAAGTGTCTGAGCAGGATATTTAGACAACTCTAATATCTATATTTCGTTCATACAAAGTTTTTTGCCACGCCCACTTTTTGGGGGCGTTTTTAGTAAAAAACGCTTTTTGTCCAAGTTTTAAAACTTTCGAAAAAATTTTTGATGCAAATACTTCCGCAATGGTAATATAAATATTTGGTCCATAGATCATTTTCACCTACGCCCACATTTTGGGGGGGTTTTCTTACAAAAACCATTTGTATACCCAATCCCAAGGCATTAGCAGTAGAAATACGTTGTTTTTTTGGCGAACCACAAAAGATTTTGATAAACTGTCTGAGCAATATATTGTGACAATGTCATTTTCTGTATTTCATCGCCATAAGGCCTATATTTTGAGGATATTTATAATAACGATGTGATGGGATAGGGTATCCAACGATCCGCACAGCGGATTGTAGCCTCTCATATGTTTTTTTTTTATACCTATCCCATAGGGGGGTATATTAGTTTTGATACATAGTTTGTAACATAGAGAAATAATTTTGCTACATATACCTCAAAGTATATGGATCGACTCAGAATCGCTAGCTGAGTCGAATTAGCCATGTCGGTCTGTCCGTCCGTCCGTCCGTCTGTCTGTTCGTCACCGATTTTTGGGCCTTAAATTTTGAGCTAGGATAATGAAATTTGGTATATAGGAACCTTGGCCGAGTCACCAGAACAAGTGTAAAAATTTTTGAAATCCGCCCACTGCCACGCCCCCTTTTAAGAAAAACTCAGTTTTTGACCAAACCGTAAGGAACTTTAAAAAAGTTTCTGAACAACATATTTAGACAATATTAATATCTATATTTCGTCCATATAAAGTTTTTTGCCACGCCCACTTTTTGGGGGCGTTTTCAATTAAAAACTGTTTTCGGTCAAATTTTAAATTTTTCGAAAAAAATTTTGATGCAGAATCATTAACATTATTAATATGAACATTTCGTCTATATACCATTTTAACCCACGCCCACTTTTTGGGGGCGTTTTTATATAAAAACCATTTTTATACCCTACCCCATAACATATGCAGGAGAAAACCTTGTCTGTTGTAGAACCGTAAAATTGTTTTGTAAGCAGTCCGAAGAATTTGTTGTCACTATATCATTTTTTCTATTTTATCCAAATCGTGTTTTTAGCCATGCCCCCTTTTAGGGGATTTTAGTTTTATGGATAGGATGGGATAGGGTATTCAACGATCCGCACAGCGGATTGTAGCCTTCTCATATGTTTTTTTTGGGATTTTAGTTTTATGGATAGGATGGGATAGGGTATTCAACGATCCGCACAGCGGATTGTAGCCTTCTCATATGTTAGTTTTATGGATAGGATGGGATAGGGTATTCAACGATCCGCACAGCGGATTGTAGCCTTCTCATATGTTTGGTTTTAGGTTAGATATCAAATTTTTTATTTGCTCGTGCTCATGGGAAAGGTATAGGAAAAGGGAATCGTTCCTTGTTTCGTTAAGTTTAAGCATTGGAGAAATTTTGGTCATGAGTTGTTCGTATTGGTCAAGGTCAATGTCATGAATTAGTTTGAAATTTCCGTTCTGTATCTTTGTTTGTCCAGTGTGTATTGAAACGAATTGAGAATTAGTGAAGTCCAAAATTTGGATTTCCGCTTCCGCGATGCATAATGCATGTCTGAAAAGAGAGATGTGAAATTTATTGTTCAGTTCCTAATATTGCTTTTGTGGATCGTTTTGCCGGATTCCGTCACGACAGTTGTATTTTTGTTTTCCTTAACTTTCCTTAACCAATTCTTTTGTTATGTTTTATGTAAATGACGTCTCCAGGATGGTACATCTTACATGGTTTCCTGGTTTGGTTATGATAGCTTAAATCTTGTTCTTGTTTCTGGATAATTTTATCTATGTTATTCTGCCTAGTTTTATCAAGTTCTTCGGGGGTTATTTGTGGAGATCGACCAAAGAAGAGTTCGACCGGTTTTTTTCCCGTTGTGGAGTGAATTGTAAAATTATATTCGTTAGTGGCTCTTTCGAGCAGTTCATCGAAGGATCGGGATACCTTTTCAGCTTTGAGGCATCTCATGATCTCTGAGAGAGTTGAATGGAACCGCTCAATCTGCCCGTTTACTTCGGATTTGTAGGGTGGTGTTCTGTGAATGCGAATGCCCAACTCATCTTCCATCATGGATAATATGGATACCGAATTAAGGGCTTTTTCGTTGTCTATGACAACACTCTCGGGAATGCAGAAAGAGAATAAGATTTCTCGAAGAGGTTGCCTGAGGTCGGTTATTGCTCTTGACTTGATAATTTTAGTCTTGGCGAACTTGGTGAGCTTGCATATGGCCAGGTTTTTTTCCATTGAATAAATATCTAAATGCAGAGTGTGGCCAGGATAATTAGGGATTGGAGTTGGTTCAAGGATAGGTTTATTTGGGTGTCGTTCATATTTGTTTTCTTTGCAGATTCTACATACTTTTACTAGTCTTTTGATTTTTGATGCCATTTTCGCAAAATAGAAGTGTTGGAGAAGTTGTATGCGGTTTTCTTCGGGATTACGGTGTGCCCTACGATGAATACTTAATATTTTTTCTTCTTGCTCCGTTTCGTTAGCCAGATCTTCGACCATTGTCTGAGTGTACCTAATTTTGTATTTTGAAAAATGTTCGGGATAAATGTTTTGTATTCGGCCCATAATTTCGTCTTTTGTTTGCAAGAGATTTATAACACTGGGATTTAAATATTTTTTAAAAATTGAAATGATATCTGAGTTGCTATAACTGGGTTGCACAAAAACGTGTCTGTGGTACGTGGGGAAAGGAATTAAGAATTGATGGCTAGTTGTGTCCCCGATTTCTAAAATCAGCTGATTTCGAAAAACGTTAATGGGTACTTCAACTGCTGGTATCAGGTTATGTGAAGAACTCTCATCACTATGTTGCGTCATGGTCATTGAATTTATTTGTGTTTTTAGTGGCAGTCGAGATAAAGCATCGGCAACTACATTTTCTTTTCCTGGTTTGTACTTGAGTTCGTAGTTGTACTCCTCCAGAATTGCCTTCCATCGCTTCATCTTGTGGTTTGTGTTTCTATTACTCAGCGCATATGTTAATGGCTGGTGGTCCGTATAAATTTTTACCTTTTTTGATCCGTAAAGGAAATTCCTAAGCAAGTTTAGAGCCCAGATGATGGCGAGAGTTATGTACACGCCTAACGTAGGCTCATGCGATAACGACAACTACGAAGAAGTACATATGTTATTCAACATACAAAACATTATTCGCTCTCTTCTCTAACTTTGTACATTTAAGATTATGATAAGATAAACATGAGATTTAAATTATGTAATGTATAAATATAAAGCTCTCTTAAAGTTATTTATGTATAATGTTAAAGCTCAGCTTAGAGTATTTTTCTGGGCATTCGTTGCTTAACCGTATTAGAAGAACGATGTACAATTATTGATACGAGAAATAAACTTATTTTTGTAAATTAAAGAAAAGAAGAACAGTTTTCTTCATAAACCATAACTGGCGCAGTCGGCGACTTTGTAATACATTCGGAGGTCACGCAAATAGGCAATCAGACGAAGGAACATTGTTTGAATTTTGCTAAAACCACGTGAATCTCACACCAAATGCATATTGGTGGCAGTGAAGTATCAAAGCAAATATAGGAGCTGAGCACACTAGTTGGAGGATTTCAATTCTTTGGCTCGGAAACAACAACCTTATCCCAAAACCCAAAACTCATATTCATCCATTTCCCCAGTAAGTTTATTTACGCGTCAGTCGATTTGTCGAACATATATTTAAGCTCTTCCTTATCCAAATTCCTTAATCCATATACCTACTAATAACCATCCGTGATACAATTATATGTCTCTAAAAGATAAAAATAGAAAAAAAATTGTTTGTGGCCCATATTTTATTAAAAAAGAAAGTGATAGTGAAGACGATTTTTACAACGAAGTAAATATGTCTATATCAAATGCTGTTTCTAGCTCAGAGCCGCTGGGTGCTTTCTCTAACGGCATAACTGATAACGCTGTAACCTTGAGTAATTTCAATGCTAACCTTGCTAGTATTTTAGGAAATAACACAAATAATATGACCACTCGTAACGTTCACGAGAATCAAACACAAAGTGAAAACAACAATAGTTCTAATATAGAAAACATAAACGTGGTATTAAATTCTTTAAAAATACCTGACGCTATAAAAGATCTTCCTCAATTCAGTGGTAACAGCAGATTACTGTATGAGTTTATCAACAATGTTGAAGAGATTTTATCGGTAATGGGTCCCGTTGACAAAACAGCATATGCTCGAATAGTACTTAGAGCCATTAGGAACAAAATAATTGGTCAAGCAAATGAGGTTTTAAATATGTTTGGTACAGTTTTAGACTGGCAACATATTAAGGCAAATCTTATCCTTCATTACTCTGACAAGAGAAACGAGACTTCTTTAATCCGAGACCTTCACAGCCTCAAGCAATCAACGGACACAGTTGAAGTTTTTTATTCAAAAATAATTGAAATACAGTCTACTCTGAATAACCATGTGCTCATTCATGAGAAAAATTCGGATGTAGTCGTCGCGAAAAATAGTCTTTACTCAGAAATGTGCTTAAATACATTCCTGATTGGTTTAAGAGAACCATTAGGATCAACTATCCGTGCTATGAGACCAACTAATATCACAGAAGCGTTTAATTTCTGCATAAAAGAACACAACTCTTATTATATGAAATACGCGGACCAAGTTTTAGACTACAAAACAATAAGACCGAATAACTTTCATCATACAAATGGCCAAAATCCAACAACTTCGAATGCTAACTTTACAATCTACCAACCACAAAACGCCTCTAGCCGCAGGGGAAATTTTTACCAGAACTTGCAAGGTAATCATTTGTATAAACAAATACCTTTTCTACATAGGACACCACGACCAATTCATCCAAATTTGACTACCAACACTAACAATTTTCCTTTAACACAGTTCCAAAACCAAACAATTCATAACCCTTACAACAACTATTCACAAATACAAAATCAATCTGTACCAAATCCAAACAACAACTATCCCCAAATGCAAAACCAAATCCGATCTGAACAACCAAATATCTCTGAACCTCTACCTATCCCCATGGACACTTCTAGTGGTAATACACGTAATACACGCAATACAAGAGTACAACAATCAAATATAAGGGATCCTTTATACAATAGTCAAACATACAGAACAGTAAATAACTTAAATCTAAATACATACCCTTCACAACCCGACATAAACCCTGAACCATATCATTACACAGACCTAGATCAGTTTATTCCGATTCAAACCCAAGAATCTAAATACCTATATGATCAATCTAACGACGAAATCGATGATACAAATTTTTAATTAATAGCCTCGGACAACAGATTGGATACTTGGACGTAAACAAACATAGTTCAAACCTTCTACCTTACATAAATATATTGTCTCCTTCAGGACGACAGTTAAAATTTCTAATTGATACTGGTGCATCAGCAAATTTTATTAACCCCGGACTTACTAACCCCAATACACATGAAATCATAGACCCAATAACAATAACAACTATTTTAAATAAACACCTACTGGACAGACAAGTTACTCTCCCTGCATTCAAGGAATTGAATACAGACGAGCAGTTTAAATTTTTAGTTTTTAAATTCCATGCCTATTTCGATGGATTAATAGGTTTAGAGATGATGGAAAACTTGAAAGCGAAAATAAATCTCAAAGATAAAATGTTGGAAACAACCACTTGTTCTATACCTCTTCATTTTAAACCCAACCTTATGTCTAAAGTTTATAAAATCTCGGCAAATTCTAGGTTTGTAGTAAGGTTACCAGTTGATATAGAAAATGGAGATGTCTATTTAGGAACAACAATTATAAATAATGTATTAAAAATATCCGAAGGAATTTACAAGTCAGATAATTGGTACTGTAACTTCGAAATTTTAAACATGTCAGATCAGGAACAGCAGCTATTTATAGAGCAACCACTCAAAGTAGAAAGCTTCTCAAAGTATAATGAAGTTCACAACTTTAACATAAAATGTGATCAGAACAATTTCGAACAAATTGATAGTGATGATATTACTAAATTGCTTAGATCTGAACATCTGAATGGTGAAGAGAAAAAAGTGTTTTTTAAACTGTGTAAGCAATTCGATGACATATTTTTTAGAGAGGGTAGTACACTATCCTTTACTAATAAAATCAATCATCTTATAGATTTCCAGAAGTCCACAAAACAGAGATTAGGTCCCAAATACAACAACTTCTCAGGCAAAAGATTATTGCTCCCAGCTATTCTCCATGGAGCAGCCCAATATGGATCGTTCCATAAAACTTGACGCCTCCAAAAAGCAAAAATGGCGGCTAGTAGTGGACTACCGGAAATTAAACCAGAAAACTATTGGAGATCGATATCCTATTCCTAACATATCTGAAATTCTCGACAAGCTAGGACGATGTATGTATTTCACTACACTCGATTTGGCATCAGGGTTTCACCAAATTGAAATAGATCCTAGAGATGTGTCTAAAACAGCATTTTCAGTAGAAAGTGGCCATTATGAATTTATTAGAATGCCATTTGGGCTTAAAAACGCACCCTCCACTTTCCAAAGAGTCATGGACAACATTTTACGAGATTTGATTGGAACAATTTGTTTTGTATTTATGGACGACATAATAATATATTCAAGTTCATTGCAGGAACACATAGAAAACATTAAAAAAGTGTTTTTAAAACTGCGAGAAGCTAATTTTAAAGTTCAGCTCAACAAGTCAGAGTTTTTATGTAAGGAAGTCTCTTTTCTAGGACATATTGTTTCATCCGATGGTGTCAAACCAAATCCTGAAAAGATTCAATCCATTAAAGAGTTTCCCATCCCTCGAACTCAAAAACAAATTAAATCTTTCCTTGGACTTCTTGGATACTATAGAAAGTTCATCCAAGACTTTGCTAAAATAACTAAGCCACTAACAGAGTGCCTGAAGAAGGGGAGACAAATTAAGCTTGATGATAGATACATTAGCTGTTTTGAGCACTGCAAAGACATCCTTAGTAACGAACCGCTGTTACAATACCCAGACTTTTCGAAGGTCTTCAATTTAACCACAGATGCAAGCAATTTTGCCATTGGGGCTGTCTTAAGCCAGGGATCTATTGGAACTGACAAACCAATATCTTATGCATCTCGTACCCTATCAGAATCTGAAACTAAATATAGCACAATAGAGAAAGAACTACTCGCTATTGTGTGGGCAACTAAACATTTCCGTCCCTATCTATATGGTCGTAAGTTTTTCATAGTCACAGACCATAAACCTCTTACATGGCTGTTTTCATTAAAAGATGCGAATTCTAAACTAATAAGATGGAGATTGAGACTCGAAGAGTTCGATTATGACGTTAAATATAAAAAAGGAAAAGCAAATACCAACGCCGATGCATTAAGTAGAATTGAAATCAACATCAACGAACCTCTACAAAATAATGCATACGATCTAGAAGGCGATTTGTCAACAATTCACTCAGCTTCCGAGGATTTAGACGATGGAATACCAATCTCTGAACGTGCCCTCAATGAATTTAACGAACAACTTATCCTTGTAAACGCAAATTGCGCTTCAAGACCAACAAACACTTTGAGTATCCTTTTTCAATCAAAGCGTCGAAGAACATTTAAGCAGCATGATTTGAATAAGGAAGAAGTATTAACTCCTATACTTAAGGATTACCTTTGCCCTAATAAAATAACAGCCATATATACTGACGATGAAACATTTAAACAAGTTCAAGAAGTATATTCAAAATACTTCGCGAACAATAAAATCTTCAAATTAATTCGCTGTAAAGATTTCGTTACAGATGTTGTCAATAGTGACAAACAAGATGAGATAATCAACGATTATCACATAAAAAGTAATCATCGTGGAATAAACGAAACTCTACAGCATCTGCGTAGAATATACTACTTCCCAAATATGAAGAATAAAATTACTAAAATTATAAATAATTGCGAAAAGTGTCAATTAATTAAATATGACAGACATCCACCAAGAGTAAAGTACGAAGTAACAGAAACTCCGAACTTACCTTTAGAAATTATTCATATAGACATTTATGCAATTCACAATCAGCAAATCCTTACAGTGATTGATAGGTTTTCCAAGTTTGCATCAGCTTATATTTTGTCAGCTCGAAATAGTTTTCAAATAATACACGCTTTACGAAAATTTTTTGCCCACCACAGTATGCCGAAAAAAATATTTTGCGATCCTGGATCAGAGTTCAGTTCTCGATTATTTAAAGAGTTTTGTGACAGTAACGAAATTCAATTACATATTACTACTCCGCAAAACTCTACAGGGAACTCTCATGTTGAACGATTTCACTCTACTCTTACTGAAATTTATACACTTATACACGACAAAGACAAAAAACAAATTAGCGAAGACATTTTAAACGAAGCACTGACTACATACAATAACAGCATCCACTCAGTTACCAACATTACCCCAATAGAGTTACTTACAGGTAGAACACCTTTGTTTATTAGGACGATTAATTATGAATCTGAACATGACTTCCTAAATAAGTTACGGAATTTTCAAAGTCAACTAAACGATAAAATAAAAAAGAAAATAGAACAACATAATACAAGAATAATAAACAAACTAAATACAAATAGGGAAACACCGCCTAATTTCCTAATTTTTGAGTTTAATAACAGACGAAACAAACTAGCACCTAGATGCAAAAAACTTAAAGTTAAAACAAATAAAAAGGTTACTGTTTTAACAACAAAAAACAATAGGAAATCACATAAAAATAAGATAAAAAGAATACGAAAATTTCAAAAGCATTAAAAAAAAAAAAAAAAAATTCTTAAGGATACATAACAGCCTTAGTTGTTACGCATTAGAAAAAGCTCCAATAGGTGTCTATTAAAAATATACAACAAACAAAAACATAAATATCCTCTTCTACTGAGCTTTCTTCAAAATAAAATAGATAAAAATAGATAAAGGAATTAAATAATTGAATATATGACATTCACACTGATCAATTATCATTAGGGCATATAGCTGTATCTAACACATATTAATAATAACAACCACCCCTTCTACAAATTACATTATCACATCCACTCACCAACCCTCCTTTACCTATTCCCAAATGAGCAAATATAATGTTCAAACTAATATTCGATTAAACGTGTATTTAAGTAACTGGTTGAAGTAACTTTATGAGATTTTGGGGAGGGTCCATCTCATCAAATGACCAGATAAGAAATACGGAATCCAACTATCAACAACACCAATTTTGTAAAACATGGAAATCCATCCTTGGAACTTATATTATCAACTATTCCTGAGATTTAACGCTTCAGATAAACCTGAATCTGGTGGGGGAAGAGTTATGTACACGCCTAACGTAGGCTCATGCGATAACGACAACTACGAAGAAGTACATATGTTATTCAACATACAAAACATTATTCGCTCTCTTCTCTAACTTTGTACATTTAAGATTATGATAAGATAAACATGAGATTTAAATTATGTAATGTATAAATATAAAGCTCTCTTAAAGTTATTTATGTATAATGTTAAAGCTCAGCTTAGAGTATTTTTCTGGGCATTCGTTGCTTAACCGTATTAGAAGAACGATGTACAATTATTGATACGAGAAATAAACTTATTTTTGTAAATTAAAGAAAAGAAGAACAGTTTTCTTCATAAACCATAACTCGAGCATCTCTTTCTCGTTAGTGGCGTAGCTTTCTTCTGTCTTTGTCAGTGTCCTTGAGAGAAATGTTATGGGTTTTCTGTCCTGGGATAGGACAGCACCAATTGCATAGTCGGATGCGTCCGTCGTGATTTCAAAGTCTTTGTTAAAGTTCGGGTGAGTGAGAGTTACTTCTTCTGAAGTTAAGGAGTCTTTAATTTGGTTAAATGAGTAAATGCAATTTTCGTCAAGATCTATAGTTTTATTTTTAGATAGATGTCTGGACACTCGTCCATCTTCCCCTCTTAAAAGGGATGTCAGGGGTTTCGCTATTTTCGCATAATCTCTGATAAGTCGGCGATAATACCCTGACATACCTAGAAAGGATCTCAGTTCTTTAAGCGTTTTTGGGGGTGGTAGTTCTGTAATGGCATGAACCTTCTTAGGGTTAGTCTTAATGCCATCAGTGCTGATGATGAATCCTATGAATTCCACTTCGGTCTTGAAAAATTCGCATTTATCCAATTGGATTTTCATGTTGGCGCGTTCTAGAGTATCAAAGACGGCTTTCAGGTTTTCAAAATGTTCAGCCTTGTCTTTTCCAAAGATGACGATGTCATCGATGTAGACGTAACATCGTTTCCCGATGTGCTCTCTTAAGATATCATCGAGAGCTCTTTGGAAGATTGCCGGAGCATTTTTTAAACCAAAGGGAAGACGGGTGAACTCGAATTTCCCGTTATTGATGGAGAACGCCGTTTTCTCAATATCGGATTCTCTGAGCTTGATTTGGTGAAATCCGCTCTTCAAATCTATGACAGAAAACCATCTATTGTCGCCGAGGTTAGCTAGGACCTCATTGATTTCTGGAATGGGGTATCTATCGGCAATGGTGACCGAGTTGAGTTTTCGGTAATCGATCACCATTCGATATTTTTTTTCGCCTGAAGCGTCCATTTTTTTGTTGACGATCCAGACTGGCGAATTATATGGAGATTTTGATGGCCTGATAATACTATCATTTAGAAGTTGGTTGATTTGTTTTTCAACTTCTTCTTTGAGTCCTCTTGGGTAGGGGTAAGATTTGGAATAGACTGGTTCGTTACCTATTGTACGAATTTCTCCTTTCACAGTTGTCGCGTAAGTAAATTTCTCGTCAGGATCAGAGAAGAGTTTCGGAAAAGATCCAATAACTTTAGTGAGATAGTTAGAGTCTTCATCGTCCAGATGGGATGTTCGGATATTTACGCTATTTACGGTTTCAGTTAGATGTTGTTTAAGTTCGATAAAGGTGTTCTGTTGAACTTTCATATAGTTATCATTTATGTGAATAACCGCATTCAAGCTTTTAAGGGTATCGTTTCCTATAATGCCGTCGAATGATATAAGGGTAGGAAGTATAAAAAATTGTAAGGGGCCTATTTCGGAACCAAAAAGAGGAATAAGACTATGTTTCCCCCTACGGAGTTAGCATAGAAAATCTTTTTGTTGGGGAGAGGATTGCGTATATGTCGTGGTTGAATATAATTTTTGTTCGAGCCTGTGTCAATTAGAAATTTATACACCTGTCCACTCTTTGCAACGTGCTCGAAATAAGGAAGCGAAGAGTGTTTTAATCTAAAAAATATATGTCATCAACTTGTTGCGGTGGATCATAATATTGTTCGCCTGTTTGATCGTCGCTGTATTCCGTAAATGTTTGTTCGTGGTTTTGGTCTTCTTGGTTCATCGTGGCTTCGTATTGTTCTATTTCTTGTTCTTCGGCGACGGCTTCTTCAGTATGGTAGACTCGTTGCATTTTATAGGGTTGATGAACTTGTTGTGAGTGCTCTCGTTTCTGTGCAGTAGGCTGGTTTCTCGGTCTATTTAGGTAATTTACCCTCTGAGTTCTAATGGAATGGTCTATGTCCATAGGCTTGGGAGGAGGTTCGCGTTGGTTTGGTGGAAACCGTTGCGGTTGGGCTTGTTGGAAAGACCTAGAATGATATTGTGGTTGCCTGTGAAATTGGGGTTGCTGAGGTTGACTAGGGTTATGAAGCAATTGTGGAAAGAAATCTCTCCTTTGGGCTGGAACAGGAACTGGGTATGGGGAATTGAATCTTCTAGGAGGAACCGGTGGAGGCGTTTGCTGGAAGGTTTTCCGAGCTGTTGATTGGGAATTATTAGCGTGTTGAGTTCTGAAGTCAACATTTTGGAGTTTAAGACAAAGATGCAGAGCCTGCGGCAAATCTGCGAGTTCCCTTATACTGAGTAGTCTGGGGAGGTCGCCCTTCAGTCCTCTAACGAAAGTATCAAGTGCCTTATCTCTATAACATTGAGTCATGTTATTTAACGACTCATGTCAATACAACCGAGTTTGTTAAGAATCAGAGATAAATGATAAATATAAATGGTTTTATATGATTCGAGCGCTATATCGGCGTGGCCTGTTATTTTATTCCTAATAACGGACAAGATGCCATAATATTTTGGAGTACCCTTAAGGTGCTCGTACATCGTAAGTATTCTTTCAACACTTTTCTTCCACGAGTTGAACTCCTGAGCTTCACCTGAAAATTCGCGCAAACTTTTAACCACATCTGGAACTTTGTCCATGTCGGAAAGATTCTGATCAGTGGTGTTAATCGGTTGATCAATATCATTATTGATATCTGAGGCTGGATTCATAATTGATTTGAATATCTGTCGTCCCTGAATGTGTAGTGTTTCGGTTACGAGTCTGGTTATGAGATGTACCAAGTTATCGTCTATTTGGTTTGTAAAGGAGGGGGCAGGAGGAGCAGGAGGAGCAGCATTTTCTCCTGGTACTTCTAAGCGGGCTGGTCTGATTAAGTTATTTGGGTTCGACATTTTGAAATTAAGTCAATGAATATGAACCGAGATTCGCAATTGAGATTGAATCAAGATAATTAAAAAATGGGTCTTAAGTTTTTACACAAATAATCACGAAATAAAAAATAAAAAAAAAAAAAAAATATTCTTACAGAAATTAAAATTTGAGTCTTATTCTAGTTGAGTCTTAGGATGTTACAAAATCGATTAAAAATTACAAATGACAAAAAATATTCTTACAAAAATAATACGGCTTCAATTCTCATAACGTAGATGGGTTCTGGACCGTGGCTGTTGGTTGGGGCGGCTGTTCGCTATTCCGGAACTCCTTTTTATCCTTGTTTTACAGGATTACTTGGGGGCCTCTTTTCCCCTACACAATTACTAATCAGTCTCGTGGCCTGGTGTTCACGTTACGAAACTTGTGGCTTGGTGTCCACTTTGTTTTACACACACTATCAATAATTTCGTGGCTTGGTGTCCACTTTACACAACTTGCGGCTTGGTGTCCACTTTTGTTGCTTACACGCACTATGGTGAAAATTTCGTGACTTGATGTCCACTTTGAAACTTGCGGCTTGGTGTCCACTATTTTGTCTCACGCACTAACGATGATTTCGCGGCTTGGTGTCCACTATGTTTTATCACTAGCACTATTTCCACGATTATTTTTAATTTATAAGTGCGTTTATTATTCGTACGCGTATTGACTGTTTAGTAAAACCGCACGGTCCCTGCTCGGGCGCCAGTTAATAAAATTTACGCCGAATTTGTTAAAAAAATATTTTTCGGGGCAGATTGCCCTGACCTTTATTGTATGAGATATCGATTAAGACTAAACTAAAGCTAAAGAAACTCCTACAAGTAAAATTATTGAAATTATTGAAGCTTGCACTTTTTATTTCCCAACGTGAATTTCCCTGGAAATTCGTTTCTCGCCCCAGACGCTAGGTCAGCATTTCCGCTGCGCGTGCGAGTGGTTGACGGTGTTAACTTACATATACTTATTACTATCTCATGTTCCGCGAACAAGTATCAACAATGTCTTATAATTGTACCGAAGAAATGAAAGAATCGATCAGATTGATGTACAATTACAAGAGAGAAATATTTATTTGATACAAAATGAATTTAAATATATTTGATTAATGGTAAGCTTTATACTTATCCAACAATGTCGAGGTTCCAGATGTGGTGTATGCTGCCAGCTGCGATCACGATTAAAGTGAAAGAGATATGCAAGTTTGAATTGGGCGAACCTGCAATAATTGCATATTTTCCCACCCACGCACATTCGCACAAGCAATACAATTGTTGCTGTAATGTTGTACGACTGAGCATGGTAAGAGAGGAACACTATGTATGTGAGCAAACACCACACCGTTGACCAATACATAAGCATGACTTTGCCTAGATCAAAGTGATTGATAACACACAAGTATTGATCGTGCGCATCATACAAAATTAATAGCGAGGGCAAAAATGTAATGCAATTACAGGGAATTTGAACTAATAGCAACAATAGATTAACAGAACATAAATGAAAATAGATACAAACAGTAGCTCAAAAATCCAAAGATTAACATTTAAAACAATAAACAAACATATGAGAAGGCTACAATCCGCTGTGCGGATCGTTGAATACCCTATCCCATCCTATCCATAAAACTAAAATCCCCAAAAAGGGGGCATGGCTAAAAACACGATTTGGATAAAATAGAAAAAATGATATAGTGACAACAAATTCTTCGGACTGCTTACAAAACAATTTTACGGTTCTACAACAGACAAGGTTTTCTCCTGCATATGTTATGGGGTAGGGTATAAAAATGGTTTTTATATAAAAACGCCCCCAAAAAGTGGGCGTGGGTTAAAATGGTATATAGACGAAATGTTCATATTAATAATGTTAATGGTTCTGCATCAAAATTTTTTTCGAAAAATTTAAAATTTGACCGAAAACAGTTTTTAATTGAAAACGCCCCCAAAAAGTGGGCGTGGCAAAAAACTTTATATGGACGAAATATAGATATTAATATTGTCTAAATATGTTGTTCAGAAACTTTTTTAAAGTTCCTTACGGTTTGGTCAAAAACTGAGTTTTTCTTAAAAGGGGGCGTGGCAGTGGGCGGATTTCAAAAATTTTTACACTTGTTCTGGTGACTCGGCCAAGGATCCTATATACCAAATTTCATTATCCTAGCTCAAAATTTAAGGCCCAAAAATCGGTGACGAACAGACAGACGGACGGACGGACACACGGACGGACGGACGGACGGACGGACGGACAGACAGACATGGCTAATTCGACTCAGCTAGCGATTCTGAGTCGATCCATATACTTTGAGGTATATGTAGCAAAATTATTTCTCTATGTTACAAACTATGTATCAAAACTAATATACCCCCCTATGGGATAGGGTATAAAAACATATGAGAGGCTACAATCCGCTGTGCGGATCGTTGAATACCCTATCCCATCCTATCCATAAAACTAAAATCCCCAAAAAAGGGGGCATGGCTAAAAACACGATGTGGATAAAATAGAAAAAATGATATAGTGACAACAAATTCTTCAGACTGCTTACAAAACAATTTTACGGTTCTACAAAAGGCAAGGTTTTCTCCTGCATATGTTATGGGGTAGTGTATAAAAATGGTTTTTATATAAAAACGCCCCCAAAAAGTGGGCGTGGGTTAAAATGGTATATAGACGAAATGTTCATATTAATAATGTTAATGATTCTGCATCAAAACTTTTTTCGAAAAATTTAAAATTTGACCGAAAACAGTTTTTAATTGAAAACGCCCCCAAAAAGTGGGCGTGGCAAAAAACTTTATATGGACGAAATATAGATTTAATATTGTCTAAATATGTTGTTCAGAAACTTTTTTAAAATTCCTTACGGTTTGGTCAAAAACTGAGTTTTTCTTAAAAGGGGGCGTGGCAGTAGGCGGATTTCAAAAATTTTTACACTTGTTCTGTAGGCAGAGACGAGGATCCTATATACCAAATTTCATTATCCTAGCTCAAAACTTAAGGCCTAAAAATCGGTGACGTACAGACGGACGGATGGACAGACAGACATGGCTTAATCGACTCAGCTAGCGATTCTGAGTCGATCCATATACTTTGAGGTATATGTAGCAAAATTATTTCTCTATGTTACAAACTAAGTATCAAAACTAATATACCCCTATGGGATAGGGTATAAAAATATATGTCCTAAACAGTGGTCTTTACGGTCATAAAGTATTGAAAATGGCGTTGTCACAACATATTGTTCAGAAGGTTTATCAAATTCTTTTATGGTTCGATGAAAAACAACGTTTTTCTATTGCATATGCCTTGGGGTAGGGCATACAAATGTTTATACCCTATCCCATAGGGGTATATTAGTTTTGATACATAGTTTGTAACATAGAGAAATAATTTAGCTATATATACTTACTTACTTAAGTGGCGCTACAGTCCGGAATGAACCTGGGCCTCAACCAACATGCCTCTCCAATTAGCCCGGTCCTTAGCTAACTGCCTCCAGTTGCGCACTCCAAGTTGGTTGAGGTCGGTTTCCACTTGTGCGCGCCACTTAAGGCGAGGTCTTCCTCTACTGCGTCCGACGTCTGGCTGGGAATCGAAGACTCTGCGAGCCGGAGTATTGGTATCCAATCGTTCTACATGTCCTAGCCATCTTAAACGTCCAATGCGGAGTTTTTTGACCAGGGGCATGTCGCTGTACAGCTCGTATAGTTCTTGGTTGAATCTTCGTCTCCATAGCCCGTCAACGCAAACGGGACCGAAGATTTTTCGAAGAATTTTCCTCTCGAATCTACCAAGGATTTCTTCATCCGCTTTTGATACGGTCCATGCTTCAGCGCCGTAGAGCAGGACTGGGATGATCAGGGTCTTATATAGGGTCTCCTTAGTAGTTCGAGTGAGGGCTTTAGTACTAAATTGCCTTCTTAGCCCGAAGAAACAGCGATTGGCAAGAGTAATTCTTCGTTTAATTTCTGACGAGATGTTGTTGTCAGAGCTAATAGCGGAGCCGAGGTAGACAAAGTCCCGTACTACCTCAAAGTTATATCTGTCAATGGTGACGTTCTGTCCAATTCGTCGATGTTGTGAGTCCTTTCGTGATGACAGCATATACTTAGTCTTACCCTCATTTACTGTTAAACCCATTTTCGCCGCTTCCTTCTCTATACTAGCAAACGTGGCTATGACATCACGTTGAGTCCTACCAATGATGTCAATATCGTCAGCGTATGCTAGTAGTTGCACCGACTTTTGGAAAATTGTGCCTCTGGTGTTGGCTTTGGAGTTTTGCACAATTCTCTCAAGAATCAGATTAAAGAAGTCACATGACAGCGCATCGCCTTGCCTAAATCCTTTTTTGGTATCGAATGTGTCGGTGAGGTCGTTGCCGACCCTGATGGAGCAGCGAGAATTCTCTATCGTCATCCTACACAAACGGACGAGTTTGGGCGGTATACCAAAACTAGACATGGCTCTGTACAGTTCGTCTCTATAAATGCTGTCTTATGCGGCTTTGAAATCGATGAATAGGTGGTGGGTATCGATTTGGACTTCTTGAGTTTTTTCCAGGATCTGCCGAAGTGTGAAAATTTGATCGGTTGTGGACTTTCCTGGCCTAAAACCACACTGATAAGGGCCAATCAGGTTGTTGGTAAACGGTTTCAGGCGTTCACATATTACGGCAGATAGGATCTTGTAGGCGATGTTGAGGAGACTTATGCCTCTGTAGTTGGCGCAGTTCAGAGGGTCTCCTTTTTTGTGGATCGGGCAAACGATGCTGAGTTTCCATTCTTCAGGCATATTTTCATCCGACCAGATTTGGCTTATGAGTTGGTGGATGTTACTTACCAAGTCATCTCCGCCGGCCTTATAGAGCTCAGCGGGAAGGCCGTCATTTCCGGCAGCCTTATTAAGCTTGAGTTTAGATATTGCTATCCTCACTTCACTCAGGTCGGGTGGTTGGCAGTTTTCGCTGTCGTTGCCAATATTGAATGGTTCGTTCTGCCTGACAGCGGAATGTTGTTCGTCATCGCCGTTTAACAGTCTGCAGAAGTGGTTCTTCCATATCCTCAGCATCGACTGTGTCTCAACTACAATATTTCCTTGTTCATCTCGACAGGATTCTGTTCGAGCCTTGTATCCTTGGCTTTGACGTTTTACACTTTGGTAAAACTTGCGAACATCGTTCCTGGAGTGGCACCTCTCTATATCCTCGATCGCGCGCTTTTCTTGCTCTTTTTTCTTCTTGCTGAAAAGCCGATGTTCTTCCCTTCTTCTTTGCCTATAGAGCTCAATGGCAGCTCTCGTCTTCACCTGCAGCTTAGCCTTGTAGGCCTCGTTCTTGGCTGCGAGCATCTGTCGGCATTCCTCATCAAACCAGGGGTTTCTTGCTGGTGGGCGCGAGAAACCTAGCACATCAGTTGCGGCTGATCTAATGGCCTGTTGGCATCGTTGCCATTGCTCTTCGACATTCGATGCTGGTGGTATGGTGTTAGTCGAGAGGTTAAGGGATACGCGTTGTGCGAAGGTCTTGGCGGTCTCTTGCGATTGCAGTCTTTCGACATTAAATTTTTTCACAGTATTTCTGGATTGTTGTGGCGTTGTGGATATCCGCATTCTTACCTTGGCTGCTACAAGGTAGTGATCCGAGTCGATGTTAGCTCCTCGGAATGTTCGGACATCCAAAATACTGGATGCGTGCCTCTTATCTATCGCAATGTAATCAATTTGGTTGACCGTTCGTTGATCTGGAGACCGCCATGTCCCCTTATGGATATCGAGGTGAGGAAACCGTGTGCTGGCTATAGTGGCATTTCGTTCCGTAGCGAAATCAATTAGCCTAAGTCCGTTACCAGACGTGTTGTCGTGTAGGCTATGTTTTCCGACAATACTTCTAAAGATGTCTTCTCTTCCTACCTTTGCGTTAAAATCTCCCAGCACGATTTTAACATCGTACTTCGGTAGTCGCTCATAGGTTTTGTCGAGGAGCTCGTAGAAGCAATCCTTAGCTATATCATCTTTTTCTTCCGTCGGAGCGTGAGCGCATATAAGGCTTATGTTGGCGAATTTGGCCTTGATGCGGATTGTTACTATGCGTTCGCTAATATCTTGGAAACATAAGACTTCTTGCCTAAGTCTGGCACTTATAACAAATCCGCATCCGAATAGTCGCTGTTTCTGCTCACTATAACACGGTCCGTAGTATATGTCACAGTTTTTCATCCTCTTTTTGCCCGGCCCATCCCATCGTATTTCCTGGATGGCAGTAATGTCTGCTTTGTAGCAGTTTAGGGCTTCCGCTAGTTGTTCGCTTGCACCTCTCCTGTTTAATGTTCTCACATTCCAGGTGCAGATACGAACGTCGTTGTCCTTTTTTCGTTTAGCAGGGTCGTCAACAATAAAATCAGTCCTTTCCGAGGCTATTGGTTGCTTCGTAACCATGTTTTTTTTCTGTGGGTGGGTAGTTAACCCAAAGCACAACCCCCAACCTGGAGGGCCAGTTCCAATTTATTAGATACCCCTAGGACACGGGGCCATCAGTATCCGCTACGGGATTGAGCGCTGCCGTTGGCCTTTCGGTTCATCCGCCACCATCTCTGTTCAAGGGGCCTGACTAACCCTTGAAATTCCTAGACAACCTGTTGTCCGAATATGTCAGAGCAGCTCATCTAGGTTCGCCTGGGACAGCAGGCCGGGTATTCATCCGTGCCATTCTCACCAGGGTGTTTATAGTGTTGCTGTTTTTCGTCGTGTTATCAACACTCGCACTTATCGTTTAGCAAGTCAAATCCGGTTGGATGAGACCAGTATCCGATGATTACCACTTGGAGGTAAAGATAAGCACATTTGATGTGTAGTCAGAGTTGCAACACTGGGCATTGCCAAGTTAACGCCAATCAGAGTCTACCCTCGTTCTACAACACCCAACCATCAATTTAGCTATATATACCTCAAAGTATATGGATCGACTCAGAATCGATAGCTGAGTCGATTTAGCCATGTCTGTCCGTCCGTCCGTCCGTCCGTCCGTCACCAGTTTTTGGGCCTTAAATTTTGAGCTAGAAGGATGAAATTTGGTACACGTGCTCTTTGTTGCTCCCAGCAGAACAAGTGTAAAAATTTTTGAAATCCGCCCACTGCCACGCCCCCTTTTTAGAAAAACGTATTTTTTGGCCAAACCACAAGGAATTTTGAAAAACTTTCTGAAAAACATATTTAGACAATCTGAATATCTGTATCTCGTTCATATAAAGTTTTTTGCCACGCCCACTTTTTGGGGGCGTTTCTAATAAAAAACGTTTTTCGGTCAAATTTTAAAATTTTCTAAAAAAATTTTGATGCAGAATCATTAGTAATATAAATATGAACATTTCGTCAATAGACCATTTTAACCCACGCCCACTTTTTGGGGGTGTTTTTATATAAAAACCATTTTTATACCCTACCCCATAACATATGCAGGAGAAAACCTTGTCTTTTGTAGAACCGTAAAAGTTTTTTATAAGCAGTCTGAAGAATTTGTTGTCACCATGTCATATTCTTTATTTTATCCACATCGTGTTTTTAGCCATGTCCACTTTTTGGGGATTTGAGTTTTACAGATAGGATGGGATAGGGTATTCAACGATCCGCACAGTGGATTGTAGCCTTCTCATATGTTTTTATACCCTATCCCATAGGGGGTATATTAGTTTTGATACTTAGTTTGTAACATAGAGAAATAATTTTGCTACATATACCTCAAAGTATATGGATCGACTCAGAATCGCTAGCTGAGTCGAATTAGCCATGTCTGTCTGTCCGTCCGTCCGTCTGTCTGTTCGTCACCGATTTTTGGGCCTTAAATTTTGAGCTAGGATAATGAAATTTGATAAATAGGATCCTTGGCCGAGTCACCAGAACTAGTGTAAAAATTTTTAAAATCCGCCCACTGCCACGCCCCCTTTTAGAAAAAACGTAGTTTTAAGCCAAACCGTAAGGAATTTCAAAAAAGTGTGTTGCAACATATTTAGACAATCCTAATATCTATATTTCGTCCATACAAAGTTTTTTGCCACGGCCACTTTTTGGGGGAGTTTTTAGTAAAAAACGTTTTTTGTCCAAATTTTAAAACTTTCGAAAAAAAATTTGATGCAAATACTTCCGCAATGGTAATATAAACATTTTGCCAATAGATCATTTTCACCTACGCCCCCATTTTGGGGGCGTTTTCTTACAAAAACCATTTGTATACACCATCCCAAGGCATTAGCAATAGAAATACGTTGTTTTTTGTCAAACCACACAAGATTTTGAGAAACTGTCTGAGCAATATATTGTGACAATGTCATTTTCTGTATTTCATCGCCATAAGGCCTATGTTTTGAGGATATAAATTTTAAGGATGGGATGGGATAGGGTT
Source organism: Rhingia campestris (assembly GCA_932526625.1). NCBI lineage: Eukaryota > Metazoa > Arthropoda > Insecta > Diptera > Syrphidae > Rhingia > Rhingia campestris. Next base: position 65,811,699 of record OW052185.1, read on the forward strand.
TTCAACGATCCGCATAGCGGATTGTAGCCTCTCATATGTTTTTATACCCTATCCCATAGGGGTATATAAGTTTTGATACAAAGTTTGTAACATAGAGAAATAATTTAGCTACATATACCTCAAAGTATATGGATCGACTCAGAATCGATAGCTGAGTCGATTTAGCCATGTCTGTCCGTCCGTCCGTCCGTCCGTACGTCACCAGTTTTTGGGCCTTAAATTTGTTGCTCCCAGCAGAACAAGTGTAAACATTTTTGAAATCCGCCCACTGCCACGCCCCCTTTTTAGAAAAACGTGTATTTTGGCTAAACCATAAGGAATTTTAAAAAAGTGTCTGATAAACGTAGTTAGAGAATCGTAATATCTATATTTCGTTCATATAAAGGTTTTTGCCACGCCCACTTTTTGGGGGCGTTTTTAATAAAAAACGTTTTGCGTTCAAATTTGAAAAATTTTCGAAAAAAAATTTGATGCCGAATAGTTAGTAATATTAATATAAACATTTCGTCCATAGATCATTTTAGCCCACGCCCACTTTTTGAGGGCGTTTTCTTACAAAAACCGTTTGTATACCCTACCCCATAGCATATGCAGGAGGAAAACGATGTGTTTTGTCAAACAACAAAAGATTCTGCTAAACTGTTTGAACAATGTGTTGTGACAATGTCATTTTCTATATTATAGGCTTATAAAGCCCGCTTTTTGGAGATATTAATTTAAAGGATGGGATGGGATAGGGTATTAAACGATCCGCACAGGGGATTGTACTCTTCTCATATGTTTTTTGTAAGAAAACGCCCCCAAAAAGTGGGCGTGTGTTAAAATGGTCTATAGACGAAATGTTCATATTAATACCAATGGGCCTGCGCACACAAGTATGCTTCAACCGTAGTCATTATGGTTACTTTCCAAACACACTGGAATATGTTCAACCGGTTGAATTATGTGTAATATACCAAACTTTATATGTATGTGTAATTCGATTAACACCGAACTAGCCGCCGTATTTTTTTTTAATACCACAACTGTCAGAAACGCATGCATGTGTTGGTAGATTCAACCTCTTCAACCACTTAATTTTGGGTGAAAAATTGCTCTCCAATGCCTCTCAAACTGTGCTCCCTCCTCACCCGTCCCACCGACAAACATGACGTTCAACCGGTTGAAGCATACTCGTGTGCGCAGGCCCAATGATAGTGCATCAAACATTTTTTTGAAAATTTTAAAATTTGACCAGAAAACGTTTTTTATTAAAACGCCCCAAAAAGTGGGCGTGGCAAAAAAACTTTATATTGACGAAATTAGATATTGCGATTCTCTAAATATGCTGCTCAGACACTTTTTTAAAGTTCCTTACGGTTTGGCCAAAAAATACGTTTTCCTAAAAAGGGGGTGTGGCAGTGGGCGGATTTCAAAAAGTTTTACACTTGTTCTGGTGGCACGGACGAGGATCATATATACCAAATTTCATTATCCTAGCTCAAAATTTAAGGCCCAAAAATCGGTGACGAACAGACAGACGGACGGACGGACAGACAGACATGGCTTATTCGACTCAGCTAGCGATTCTGAGTCGATCCATATACTTTGAGGTATATGTAGCTAAATTATTTCTCTATGTTAACATATGGAAGGCTACAATCTGCTGTGCGGATCGTTGAATACTTTATCCCATCCTATCTGTTAAACTAAAATCCCCAAAAAGTGAACATGGCTAAAAACATGATGTGGATAAAATAAAGAAAATGACATGGTGACAACAAATTCTTCAGACTGCTTATAAAAAACTTTTACGGTTCTACAAAAGACAAGGTTTTCTTCTACGTATGTTATGGGATGGTTATAAAAATGGTTTTTATATAAAAACATATGAGAGGCTACAATCCGCTATGCGGATCGTTGAATACCCTATCCCATCCCATCCTTTAAATTAATATCCTCAAAATATAGGCCTTATGGCGATGATTACAGAAAATGACATTGTCACAATATATTGCTCAGACAGTTTCTCAAAATCTTGTGTGGTTCGACAAAAAACAACGTATTTCTATTGCTAATGCCTTGGGATGGGGTATACAAATGGTTTTTGTAAGAAAACGCCCCCAAAATGTGGGCGTAGGTGAAAATGATCTATGGACAAAATGTTTATATTACCATTTCGGAAGTATTTGCATCAAAAAATTTTTCGAAAGTTTTAAAATTTGGACATAAAGCGTTTTTTACTAAAAACGCCCCCAAAAAGTGGGCGTGGCAAAAAACTTTGTATAAACGAAATATAGATATGAGGATTGTCTAAATATGCTGCTCAGACATTTTTTGAAATTCCTTACGGTTTGGCCAAAAAATAAATTTTTCCTAAAACGGGCCGTGGCAGTGGGCGGATTTCAAAAATTTTTACACTTGTTCTGCTTCGTCGGCCAGAGAATCTATATACCAAATTTCAACACTCTTGCTCAAAATTTAAGGCCCAAAAATCGGTGACACACAGACGGACGGACGGACGGACAGACAGACATGGCTTAATCGACTCAGCTAGCGATTCTGAATCGATCCATATACTTTGAGGTATCTGTATCGAAATTATTTTTCTATGTTACAAACTTAATGTCAAAATTAATATATTCCCCTATGGGATAGGGTATAAACACCCCCAAAAAGTGGGCGTGGGTTAAAATGGTCTATGGACGAACTGTTCATATTTATATTACTAATGATTCTGCATCAAAAGTTTTTTCGAAAATTTTAAAATTTGACCGAAAAACGTTTTTTATTAAAAACGCCCACAAAAAGTGGGCGTGGCAAAAAACTTTCTACGAACAAAATACAGATATTCAGATTGTCTAAATATGTTGTTCAGAAAGTTTTTCAAAATTACTTATGGTTTGGCCAAAAAATACGTTTTTCTAAAAACGGGGCGTGGCAGTGGGCGGATTTCAAAAATTTTTACACTTGTTCTGGTGGGAGCAACAAAGAGCACGGGTACCAAATTTCATCCTTCTAGCTCAAAATTTAAGGCCCAAAAACTGGTGACGTACGGACGGACGGACGGACAGACATGGCTTAATCGTCTCAGCTATCAATTCTGAGTCGATCCATATACTTTGAGGTATATGTAGCTAAATTATTTCTCTATGTTACAAACTATGTATCAAAACTAATATACCCCTATGGGATAGGGTATAAACATATGAGAAGGCTACAATCCGCTGTGCGGATCGTTGAATACCCTATCCCATCCTATCCATAAAACTCAAATCCCCAAAAAAGTGGGCAAGGCTAAAAACACGATGTGGATAAATAGAAAAAAAAACATATGAGAAGGCTACAATCCGCTGTGCTGATCGTTTAATACCCTATCCCATCCCATCCTTAAAATTGATATCCCCAAAGTATGGTCTTTATGGTCATAAAGTATTGAAAATGACGTTGTTACAACATATTGTTCCGAAGGATTATCAAATTCTTTTATGGTTCGACAAAAAACCACGTTTTTATACCCTATCCCATAGGGGTATATTAGTTTTGATACATAGTTTGTAAAATAGAGAAATAATTTTGCTACATATACCTCAAAGTATATGGATCGACTCAGAATCGCTAGCTGAGTCGAATTAGCCATGTCTGTCCGTCCGTCCGTCTGTCTGTTCGTCACCGATTTTTGGGCCTTGAATTTTGAGCTAGGATAATGAAATTTGGTATATGGGATCCTTGTCCGAGTCACCAGAACAAGTGTAAAAAAATTTAAAATCCGCCCACTGCCACGCCCCCTTTTCAGATAAACTCAGTTTTTGGCCAAACCGTAAAGAATTTTAAAAAAGTGTCCGAGCAGCATATTTAGAGAATCGAATTATATATATTTCGTCAATATAAAGTTTTTTGCCACGCCCACTTTTCGGGGGCGTCTTTAATAAAAAAACCTTTTTCGGTCAAATTTCGAAAAAAATGTTGATGCAGAATCATTAGTATAGTTAATATGAACATTTCGTCTATAGACCAATTTAACCCACGCCCAATTTTTGGGGGCGTTTTTATATAAAAACCATTTTTATACACTACCCCATAACATATGCAGGAGAAAAACCTTGTCTTTTGTAGAACCGTAAAATTTGTTCTGACAATGTCATTTTCTATATTTAAATCCCCAGCGTGTTTTAAGCCATGTCAACTTTTTGGGGATATTAGTTTTATAGATGGGATCGGATAGGGTTTTCAACGATCCGCATAGCGGATTGTAGCCTCTCATATGTTTGTATTGCATATGCCTTGGGGTAGGGCATACAAATGGTTTTTGTAGGAAAACGCCCCCAAAAAGTGGGCGTGGGTAAAAATGGTCTACTGACGAAATGTTCACATTAATACTACCAATGATTGTGCATCAATTTTTTTTTTTTGAAAATTTTAAAATTTGACCAGAAAACGTTTTTTTATAAAAAACGCCCCCAAAAAGTGGGCGTGGCAAAAAACGTATATAGACGAAATATAGATATTACGATTCTCCAAATATGCTGCTCAGACACTTTTTTAAAATTCCTTACGGTTTACCTCGCTTAAAATTAAGGGCCCAAAAATCGGTGACGAACAGACAGACGGAGGGATGGACACACGGACGGACGGACGGACAGACAGACATGGCTTATTCGACTCAGCTAGATATTCTGAGACGTTCCATATACTTTGAGGTATATGTAGCAAAATTATTTCTCTATGTTACAAACTATGTATCAAAACTAATATACCCCTATAGGATAGGGTATAAAAACGATGTTTTTTTGTCAAACAACAAAAGATTCTGATAAACTCTTTAAACAATATGTTGTGACAATGTCATTTTCTATATTATAGGCTCATAAAGCCCACTTTTTGTAGATATTAATTTTAAGGATGGGATAGGATAGGGTATTCAACGAACCGCACAGCGGATTGTAGCCTTCTCATATGTTTATACCCTATCCCATAGGGGGGTATATTAGTTTTGACATTAAGTTTGTAACATAGAGAAATAATTTCGATACATATACCTCAAAGTATATGGATCGATTCAGAATCGCTAGCTGAGTCGTTTAAGCCATGTCTGTCTGTCCGTCCGTCTGTGTGTCACCGATTTTTGGGCCTTAAATTTTGAGCTAGAGTGTTGAAATTTGGTTTATAGACTCTCTGGCCGACGAAGCAGAACAAGTGTAAACATTTTTGAAATCCGCCTACTGCTACGCCACCTTTTAGAAAAACGTAGTTTTAAGCCAAACCGTAAGGAATTTCAAAAAAGTATCTGAGCAGCATATTTAGACAATCCTAATATCTATATTTCGTCGCTACAAAGTTTTTGCCACGCCCTTTTTTTGGGGGCGTTTTTAGTAAAAAACGCTTTTTATCCTAATTTTAACACTTTCGAACAAATTTTTGATACAAATACTTCCGTAATGGTAATATAAATATTTTGTCCATAGATCATTTTCACCTACGCCAACATTTTGGGGGCGTTTTCTTACATAAACCATTTGTATACCCCATCCCAAGGCATTAGCAATAGAAATACGTTGTTTTTTGTCGAACCACAAAAGATTTTGATAAACTGTCTGAACAATAGGGATCAATAAAAAATGCTCTTCGTCCAAATTTTTCCAAATATTGTTACGGTAAATTTTACCGCAACAAGTCTCACGCTCTATCCCTAATATCCTTTCGGTCCCTCTTTTAATTATGGTTGCAAACGCAGAATCTGTAGGAAGTGGCGGGCAGCCATGGTCCCATCAGCCAATGGTCCACTACCTTCAGATCCTGAGAAAGCAACCCAATATAGGTCTAACGAGTGCGACAGAGGAGTCCACTAAGGATGAAGTCCCAACTCTGTTCGGTGCAGCCCCAGTGAGAATGGGGAGACTCACGACAGAGCAACGCCAAACATAAGCGTGCGACAGGAGTCCACGGAAAACGCCGTCGTCGGAGCCCAAAGGACGTGGGAGACTCGCGACGGCCAACATCAGACAGGAGCGGTCTGAACGGTTCGATGGGTGAGGGAGGACGATCCCTCGTCGACCCCAACACGATGATGACGGGTGGGGGAGGACGATCCCTGGAGCTTACACTCCAACGTAAGCGTTTGCGTTACCGCGTCTGGGGCGCAAACGCAAAGTTCCAATGGTAAAAGAGTAGACGTTCTCTTTCCACTCAACGTTGGAGCAACGGAGGAGCAGCAGAGGCGTGGGGCGGTCGGCCCAAAAGACACCCCTCCAACAAAGCCGCAACATTAGACGTCAAGGTCGATGGCCAAGAGAGGACGATCTCTTTCCCCCACCGTTGGAGCAACGGAGGAGAAGCGAGGTGTGTAGGCGGACGGCCATAAATAAACACCCTCGCCACAACACAAACACAACATAAAACACATAATAGACATCACAAAACATGTCCACAACACGGACGACAGAAGGTGATGTCCAAAAAGACACACGGGGCATGTCCACAACAATTGGACACATCGAGAACCACAAAAAAAAGACTGTGGAATGGCTTAAGCCCAACATAAAAATACATTTAATTTAAAGGATGGCACCCGAATGACACATCCCATACCCTAAAATCTGCACGCGACACAACCAACGTAGTTCGCGAAAAATTGATTTATTGTATAGCACTCTCCTCCTCTCCACTCAATGCTCACCAAGTCCTACAATGAGCAATGGCCTCCTCCCCCCTTACAGATGTGTACGTCCTCTCTTTTTCTTCCTCAGCAGTAGTTAAATCGGTCACGTGGGTCGTCGTAAACGTGCCCGACGTAGGTGTAGAGTCGCGAACGAAATGTCAACCAAACATAGGCATTCGCGGCATATGTCTGGTTGACACAAATAGTTGTCCAGGATCGACACCGAGTTGGCCTATAACACTGACAAGTGTCTATAGGAAAACTGGGGTGATTGTTAAGAACCAAAATGTTATGTTGAGTAGCGTTCGCTCTCGTCGGTAATAATCCGACGCAGAAGCTGAGAAAACGCAGTTGAGACTGGACATAACAAATTGGAGAGAATGGATGTGGTGTGACAGGCGGCGGTAGCACGAGTCTGGAAAAATCCCGACATCGAGGCGCAAAAAAATCGCAAAGCCACGTGTGAACGGGGGTAACACACTAGTAAGCGCGAAACACACTCTCCAGCTGGAAAGCGAAGAGTAGTTAGAATTCGCAGTTAGGCTTACTAGTGCTGAATTCCAAGAGAGAATGTGAGAGCGAATGAACGGGATCGATGCTGGACAAAGAAATCGGGTCGAACAAAGAAAGCCACTTCTTGGTGATCTTAAGCTTGGAAAAGACGTGAAAAAATTTTTGGTTGGAAAGGCGTGAACTTTCGATAGAAAAATTCAGATTTTTTTTTTGAGTTGAGCGAGGCAGAAAAATTGAGGACGGATTTTCATCACCCAGAAGGGAGGAGAAGAAAGTAGGTTGCTAGATAGGAGACGGATGAGCGGAGGAAGACCAGGAGAAAGGCAGAAAAAAAGATAAGCAGAGTGATTTTCGGTAGTGCTAGATTGAGCAATAGATAGTTGGTTGTTTCGCGACCGTATCTGTAAATTTCCCGAGAAAAGACGGGACGCGCGCCCCAGTAGTAAATCGTTATTAAAATTCGGGAGAAAATTTCGTTCGGGGGCCATCCTGGTGGTCCGCCATTTTTCTTTTGTGTCCCCACAAAAAAAATCGAATTAATAAAACCCAGTAGGCGTACCACCGCCATTTTGTAACGTGGTTAAACTTTGGCTTTTTTTATCGGTATTCTTTTGTTCCACACATTTTGTTCTTTTTATTTCAGGTGCGCAGCAAGCGTCAAAAAGGGTTTCGTAATTTAGCCAGGCAATAAAAATTACGTGGCGTCCAAGTATCATTTTAAGTCTCGTGTAAACACGAGCCCACCCCACACGCTGAGTGAACCAGGCTCTCGTACTTACGACGAGAAAGCTACTTTCTACCGTGTGTATGATCTGTGGTTGGTGACAGATCCATAACGCGGGAAAATCGGTAGCAAATTGGCGCCCAACGTGGGGCATATTTTGCAAATCAATTAATTCGCGTTAAAATAGTAATTAATTCATTAAAATATATATTCGGCTTGTGTTTTTGGTAATTTTGAATTGTTTCGGTGATTTTCTTTTTACTTTTTCATTTCGTTGTCGGCGTTTTGTGTTATCTCCATTTTTTTATATAGGTGAAACAACCACTTAGGGAAGTTTTCTTTATAATTTTCTTTTCAAAGATCATTTACTTTTGTTGTTTATTTTCTTACAGGTTTAATAGTGAATTGTGAAGGAAGGAAGAAAGAGTACCTGTGGCTAATAGGAAAGGAAGTGGACAGGTGGAAAGGAAAAGTGTTTGAGCAGGTGACAGGAGACAACAGGTGTGTGGAGAATATTAATAGGAGTGCAACAAGTAGGTGTTTCTTGATTTTTCTTTATTCTTGGTGATTTCTCTTAAAGAAATCACACTGTTCATTATACATTACATATTGATTATTTTGGGTTACTGGTTTTGATTTTTTTTTTATATATTTTTTTCGCGATTTTTTTTGTTTGCAATTTTTTTTCTTTCTGTTTGGATTCCTTGGGTGGGAAATTTCCTATTAGAGGGAAATTTTTTTTTCAGTTGGGGACAAATTAACATTGGTTCGTGAAATTGCTAACCTCTGTCAATTTTACAGGGTGGTTATTTTTTTTAAAGATTTTTCTTTGACTTTTTTGTTTCTTAAAAAAAAATTTATTTTTTTAGTTGACTTGTTTTTGGCCTTTTTTTTTCTTTCTTTAAATTACTTTTGCTTTTTTTTTGATTTTACTTTTTGTTTTTTATTTTAAATTTTGTGTCACTATTTTTTTGATTTTATTTCATTTGGTTGTTGGCTTTTTTTTGAAACCTTGTTTGACTTCGGTTTGCTTTTAACTTAGTTTGAATGTTTTTTCTCTTTAATTCTACCAATTCTGTTTGACATTTTGATTTTTTCTCGATTGTGGATTGATTTATTTTTGAAACCTTGTTTGACTTTTGGTTTGCTTTTCAATTTGGTTTGATTTTTTTTTTCTCTTTACTAAACTAATTGATTCGGTTTTTTTCGATAAAATTTTGTTTGGCTTTTTGATAGTTGATTTTTTTACTTATTTTACTTTTATTGGTGCTTGGTTTTGGCTGTTTTAAATTTGGTTTGTGAGTTTTTTTTCGCTTTCGTTTAAATTTTACGTTTGATTGTTCTCAAATTTACATTTTTGATTTTTATTTGCTGCGTTTCGTTTTTTTGCTCTTAAGTCGAGATGGATATCAATAGATTATCCTCCGAAGAGTTATCTTACGAGATGGAAGCCCGAGGACTACCAACCGGCACAGTAGTGGCGATGAGGAAGTCCTTGAGGGCCGCTCGTATACTGGAGCGTAGAGGGTCGATGGGCCTTGGACCAGAGTATACCTTTTCTTTTGAACAGGATAGTCTGGCCGTAAAGGGAAAAGTAGAGGAAATTGAAGAGCTCTTGACAGAACCTCCAAATGATCCTAAATCAAAGGAATATTTGAAGATTCTGACAAAAATTGAATGGGCTCTAGGTAGAATAGACAGGTCGAAAGCGTTAGAAGACTCACAGCGGGATGAAAAGCTGGAGCTTCGAAATAAATTAATCGTCTTATTGGGAAGACTGACATCTGCTGAAGAGGATGAGTACGAAGAATCGGATGAAGAAGAAGAATTATCGCACCCAGATCTTTCAAACAACGCAAAGCCGTCAGAATTGCAAAGGTTGCAGGAGCAACTTTTGCAAAAAGAAGAAACTATCAGACAACAACAGCTGCAACATCAGCAACTGCAACAACAACACCAGTTGCAACATTTTGAGCGACTTTTGGAATCACAAACTCCAGTAAGGAATTCGTGCTTACCATCGACATCGTCTCTTGGGGTAGGAAATCCCCAACAGGCGAACAATAATGAACACAGGGAGAGATTTGAAAACGTCTCCAAGTGGGATATCAAATTTTCAGGGGAACGTTGTGGCGCTTCTGTCAACTCCTTCCTGGAACGGGTAGAGGAGTTACGGGAAACGCGCGGTATTAGCGAGTCTCAGTTGTTTAGGTCGGCTGCTGAACTTTTCACTAAGAATGCTTTACTATGGTTTAGGGCGATTAGGAGGTCGGTTGACACATGGCAGGAGTTAGTTCGGGAGTTGAAACTTGAGTTTCTTCCACCCAATTATGATGATCTACTTCTCGAAGAGATCAGACGTCGTACCCAGGGAGATACCGAGTCCATCGGCATATACGTGGCTATCATGGTCAACATGTTCGGTAGGTTGGCGGAACCGCTTTCGGAAAGGCGCAAACTTGCAATTGTACAGCGAAATCTAGCACCATTCTATCAATTGCAGCTTGGGTTGGCTGAACCCAAATGCCTCAATGATTTAGTGGCGCTAGGTCGAAAGCTGGAAGCAATCCGAGTTAACGTCGAGACGTTTGTGGCACCGCCTTCCTCCAATAGGACATCGTTAGAACCTGATTTGGCTTACGTGTCGAACGAAGTACCGGTAGTTTCGGTTGTCAGTCAGAACAACCAACAGCGTCGACAAATGAAGTGCTACAACTGCAATGGGGAAGGGCATTATGCCAATACGTGTTCCGCTCCTAGGCGATGTTACGGGTGTCGTACTGTAGGCACCACAAGAAGAGATTGTCGGCGCTGCCAAGGTAACAACCAGCCCTCGAGAAACAATGCTAGGTACCCCAACACAGGGAATACCAATAGGCATGCTTATGCTGGTAACAACCAACATGGTTCCAGTTCAGGAACTAGGTTTTCGGGTCAAGGAGCTGCTCAGAATACCACGACTCTTACGAACATGCAACCGCACGCTTCCAATTCGGAAGATGCGATGCAAGCTCCGGGATCGGGTATGACTCAACAGCCTTCTGGATCGGGAAACGTCACGCGGACTTCTGGCCCAGCAGGGCAGGAGATCCGTCCCATTTAAGTAGGTTGCCTGCTGGAAACCAGTCTGGTAGAACCGTTCAACTAAGTTTTACATTGGAAGCAAGTGGCGTAGATAGTCGTCCATACATAGGAGTTTCAATTTATGGCATTCGATTTTTAGGACTTTTGGATAGTGGCGCATCACGCACTATCATATGTAGAGACGGGTGGGACACTTTAAAAGATTTAGGAATAGCCTTGGGGAATAGCAACATTAGGTCAGTTTCCTTAGCAGATGGAGCAGGGATAGATGTTTTAGGGTCAGTTTCCTTACCAATTGTGGTGCAAGATAGGTCAGTACTGTTAGAATGTTTAGTCATTCCAGCTCTACCACATGTCTTGATTCTTGGTGCAGACTTTTGGGCACTGACGGGCATAGTCCCGGATTTGAGATCAGGTATGTGGAATTTCTCGAGCCAACCAACGGTTGCCTCGATAGCCGCAATAAGCGAGATTTCCGAGCTGGAAATTAATGAAGCAAGACAACTGGAAGCTTCAGTGGATAGAATTTTCGGGTTAATGCCCGAGGGGTTAGGTTGCACACATTTGTTAAGCACAAAATAAGGACGACGTCAGAACCTATAAAGCAAAGATATTACCCGGTTTCTCCGGCAATGCAAGTCCATATAGATAAGGAGCTAGAGGAGATGTTGAATGCGGGAGTTATTGAGAAATCAACCAGTCCGTGCGCATCTCCAATAGTCCTAATCAAGAAAAAGGATGGATCGTTTAGGTTCTGCGTCGACTATAGGAAATTAAACAAAGTAACAGATAGGGATGCTTACCCATTGCCGTACATCTCTACGACCTTGGATAAGCTCAGGGATGCGAAGTATCTTTCTTCGCTAGACATCAAGTCGGCCTATTGGCAGATTCCTATGGAGATGGAATCACGCCCGCTCACCGCCTTTACGGTTCCGAATAGAGGCCTATTCCAATTCAAACGAATGCCTTTCGGCTTACACAATGCGCCTGCGACGTGGCAAAGATTTATCGACAGCGTTTTAGGTGCCGATCTGGAGCCACATGTATTCGTGTACTTAGACGATATCATAATCGTCACGAATTCGTTCAGCCAACATCTGAAGATATTGGAAGAGGTTTTTAAACGGTTGTATGAAGCAGGGCTAAAAGTTAGCAGGGAAAAATGCAACTTTTGCAGGTCGTCTTTGAAATTTTTAGGATATGTAGTTGACAGAAACGGACTACACGTAGATCCGGAAAAGGTTGAGAGTATGATAAGGATCCCCGCTCCAAAGAATGTAAAAGAAGTCAGGAGTTTTGTAGGAACAATTTCATGGTACAGACGATTTGTGCCAAACTTCGCAGCATTAGTCAAGCCGTTAACCGACTTACTTAGAAAGAGTAGCAGATTTGTATGGACGGATGAGTGTGAAGAATGTTTTAGGAAAGCAAAGGAATGTTTAGTGACGGCACCGATATTAACGTGCCCGGATTTCCAGCGGCCATTTGTTGTACAAACGGACGCTTCAAATTTCGGGGTCGGCGTCGTACTTTCACAGAATTTTGAAGATGGGGAAAAGGTCGTTTGTTATCTTAGTAGGTCTCTCAACAGGTGCGAGAGAAATTATTCCACGACCGAAAAAGAATGTTTAGCTGTACTTTGGGCGATTGAGAAGTTACGACCATATATCGAAGGTGTTCGATTTACGGTCGTGACGGATCATTATTCGCTAGTATGGCTGAACAATCTTAAGGATCCTCAGGGTAGACTAGCGAGATGGGCGGTGAGACTACAGCAATTTGATTTTGAAATAATCCACAGAAAGGGGAAAGATCATGTCGTTCCAGACATGTTATCGCGAGGTGTTCCGGAGTTGGCCGGGATCTCAGAGGCGGATATAGACCCTTGGATTAGGAAGATGATTGCTGCAGTGGAAAGAAACCCATTAGCGTTCCCGTTGTGGAGAGTTGAGGGTGGTCAGCTTTTCAAATTTGTGAAAGCTAACCACATAAAAGTACATGATAGCAATAACGAATGGAAGGTAGTGATAGGAAAGAAAAATAGGGTACCGATTTTGGAATCGTGCCATGATAGTCCATTAGCGGGACACATGGGTATTAGGAAAACATTTGCCAGGGTTAGTGCTAGGTATTTCTGGCCGAAGATGCGGTCAGAAATAACAAAATATGTTAGAAATTGCAAAACTTGCCAACAAGTAAAACCGGTGAACGAGAAACCAGCTGGATTGATGGTGGAAAGAGTAGGTGTTTCGAGGCCTTGGGAAATGGTGTGCATAGATTTGGTAGGCCCACTTCCCAAATCCACTAAGGGATATATGCATATCCTGACGGTGGTCGACTACTTTTCAAAATTCCCTTTATTATTCCCTTTAAGAACTGCAACCGCAAAAACGGTCTGCAAAGAACTGGAGGATAACGTGTTCCTATTATTTGGCGTTCCAAAGGTGCTCGTGTGTGACAACGGCCCTCAGTTCCGTAGCAAAGAACTGAAAACGCTTTGCCAGGCGTACGCGTCACAAGTAAGATTTACCGCGCATTATCATCCGCAGGCAAATCCGGCGGAGAGGATAAATCAAATTATAAAGACAACGCTGCGAGCGTATGTCTCAGATAATCAACGATGTTGGGATTCGCAGTTGGCGAAAGTAGCGTGTGCAATTCGCACCGCTCAACACGAGGTACTAGGGGTTTCACCATACTATGTGAACTTTGGGAAAGAAATGGTGACTTGCGGCACAGATTTTGCCTCGAAGGATCATTTCAGAGACAGAACGACAAACAGTAGTAACATAGCATTAGATAGTGAGACCACAGGTACTATAGGTAGGGATTCAGATAGTAGACAAATAGAGATTAGGAATACAGAGGGTAGGAAAGCAGAGCTTTCGGAGTTAGGAAAGAGATTCGAAGCACTAAGAGCGGACGTGGAGAAGAAGTTATCGGCGGCAACGAGGAAGACCGCAGAAGCCTACAACCTCAGGCGGCGAGATATACAATACCTCCCGAATGAGTTGGTATGGCGACGGAACTTCTCGTTGTCTGACGCCGCTAACTACTACACTGCCAAGCTCGCGACGAAGTATGTGGGACCGTTTCGAATCCTCAAACGTGTGTCACCATGGACGTACAGTTTGACGGACGAAAGTGGTCGAGAACGCGGAAACTGGCACGTTAAGGACCTTAAGCCCTATAACGATAGCCACGATTAAGTCTAAGTCCCAATAATGTAGAGTAATAATAAGACTGGATGAGTCATTCCTTTTGTTTTGTTTTAGACGGGCATATTGGCCATGATGGAAATGTCTTCCTATGTAGTGTCGTCTACCTTTGTCTAAGGAAATGGCTTACAGCTTGAAATGGAGGTCCATTTCCTTGGAGGTGAGGGTGGGGTTTGTTACGGTAAATTTTACCGCAACAAGTCTCACGCTCTATCCCTAATATCCTTTCGGTCCCTCTTTTAATTATGGTTGCAAACGCAGAATCTGTAGGAAGTGGCGGGCAGCCATGGTCCCATCAGCCAATGGTCCACTACCTTCAGATCCTGAGAAGGCAACCCAATATAGGTCTAACGAGTGCGACAGAGGAGTCCACTAAGGATGAAGTCCCAACTCTGTTCGGTGCAGCCCCAGTGAGAATGGGGAGACTCACGACAGAGCAACGCCAAACATAAGCGTGCGACAGGAGTCCACGGAAAACGCCGTCGTCGGAGCCCAAAGGACGTGGGAGACTCGCGACGGCCAACATCAGACAGGAGCGGTCTGAACGGTTCGATGGGTGAGGGAGGACGATCCCTCGTCGACCCCAACACGATGATGACGGGTGGGGGAGGACGATCCCTGGAGCTTACACTCCAACGTAAGCGTTTGCGTTACCGCGTCTGGGGCGCAAACGCAAAGTTCCAATGGTAAACGAGTAGACGTTCTCTTTCCACCCAACGTTGGAGCAACGGAGGAGCAGCAGAGGCGTGGGGCGGTCGGCCCAAAAGACACCCCTCCAACAAAGCCGCAACATTAGACGTCAAGGTCGATGGCCAAGAGAGGACGATCTCTTTCCCCCACCGTTGGAGCAACGGAGGAGAAGCGAGGTGTGTAGGCGGACGGCCATAAATAAACACCCTTGCCACAACACAAACACAACATAAAACACATAATAGACATCACAAAACATGTCCACAACACGGACGACAGAAGGTGATGTCCAAAAAGACACACGGGGCATGTCCACAACAATTGGACACATCGAGAACCACAAAAAAAAGACTGTGGAATGGCTTAAGCCCAACATAAAAATACATTTAATTTAAAGGATGGCACCCGAATGACACATCCCATACCCTAAAATCTGCACGCGACACAACAAACGTAGTTCGCGAAAAATTGATTTATTGTATAGCACTCTCCTCCTCTCCACTCAATGCTCACCAAGTCCTACAATGAGCAATGGCCTCCTCCCCCCTTACAGATGTGTACGTCCTCTCTTTTTCTTCCTCAGCAGTAGTTAAATCGGTCACGTGGGTCGTCGTAAACGTGCCCGACGTAGGTGTAGAGTCGCGAACGAAATGTCAACCAAACATAGGCATTCGCGGCATATGTCTGGTTAACACAAATAGTTGTCCAGGATCGACACCGAGTTGGCCTATAACACTGACAAGTGTCTATAGGAAAACTGGGGTGATTGTTAAGAACCAAAATGTTATGTTGAGTAGCGTTCGCTCTCGTCGGTAATAATCCGACGCAGAAGCTGAGAAAACGCAGTTGAGACTGGACATAACAAATTGGAGAGAATGGATGTGGTGTGACAGGCGGCGGTAGCACGAGTCTGGAAAAATCCCGACATCGAGGCGCAAAAAAATCGCAAAGCCACGTGTGAACGGGGGTAACACACTAGTAAGCGCGAAACACACTCTCCAGCTGGAAAGCGAAGAGTAGTTAGAATTCGCAGTTAGGCTTACTAGTGCTGAATTCCAAGAGAGAATGTGAGAGCGAATGAACGGGATCGATGCTGGACAAAGAAATCGGGTCGAACAAAGAAAGCCACTTCTTGGTGATCTTAAGCTTGGAAAAGACGTGAAAAAATTTTTGGTTGGAAAGGCGTGAACTTTTGATAGAAAAATTCAGATTTTTTTTTTGAGTTGAGCGAGGCAGAAAAATTGAGGACGGATTTTCATCACCCAGAAGGGAGGAGAAGAAAGTAGGTTGCTAGATAGGAGACGGATGAGCGGAGGAAGACCAGGAGAAAGGCAGAAAAAAAGATAAGCAGAGTGATTTTCGGTAGTGCTAGATTGAGCAATAGATAGTTGGTTGTTTCGCGACCGTATCTGTAAATTTCCCGAGAAAAGACGGGACGCGCGCCCCAGTAGTAAATCGTTATTAAAATTCGGGAGAAAATTTCGTTCGGGGGCCATCCTGGTGGTCCGCCATTTTTCTTTTGTGTCCCCACAAAAAAAATCGAATTAATAAAACCCAGTAGGCGTACCACCGCCATTTTGTAACGTGGTTAAACTTTGGCTTTTTTTATCGGTATTCTTTTGTTCCACACATTTTGTTCTTTTTATTTCAGGTGCGCAGCAAGCGTCAAAAAGGGTTTCGTAATTTAGCCAGGCAATAAAAATTACGGGGCGTCCAAGTATCATTTTAAGTCTCGTGTAAACACGAGCCCACCCCACACGCTGAGTGAACCAGGCTCTCGTACTTACGACGAGAAAGCTACTTTCTACCGTGTGTATGATCTGTGGTTGGTGACAGATCCATAACGCGGGAAAATCGGTAGCAAATTGGCGCCCAACGTGGGGCATATTTTGCAAATCAATTAATTCGCGTTAAAATAGTAATTAATTCATTAAAATATATATTCGGCTTGTGTTTTTGGTAATTTTGAATTGTTTCGGTGATTTTCTTTTTACTTTTTCATTTCGTTGTCGGCGTTTTGTGTTATCTCCATTTTTTTATATAGGTGAAACAACCACTTAGGGAAGTTTTCTTTATAATTTTCTTTTCAAAGATCATTTACTTTTGTTGTTTATTTTCTTACAGGTTTAATAGTGAATTGTGAAGGAAGGAAGAAAGAGTACCTGTGGCTAATAGGAAAGGAATGGACAGGTGGAAAGGAAAAGTGTTTGAGCAGGTGACAGGAGACAACAGGTGTGTGGAGAATATTAATAGGAGTGCAACAAGTAGGTGTTTCTTGATTTTTCTTTATTCTTGGTGATTTCTCTTAAAGAAATCACACTGTTCATTATACATTACATATTGATTATTTTGGGTTACTGGTTTTGATTTTTTTTTTATATATTTTTTTCGCGATTTTTTTTGTTTGCAATTTTTTTTCTTTCTGTTTGGATTCCTTGGGTGGGAAATTTCCTATTAGAGGGAAATTTTTTTTTCAGTTGGGGACAAATTAACATTGGTTCGTGAAATTGCTAACCTCTGTCAATTTTACAGGGTGGTTATTTTTTTTAAAGATTTTTCTTTGACTTTTTTGTTTCTTAAAAAAAAATTTATTTTTTTAGTTGACTTGTTTTTGGCCTTTTTATACCCTATCCCATAGGGGGGTATATTAGTTTTGATACTTAGTTTGTAACATAGAGAAATAATTTTGCTACATATACCTCAAAGTATATGGATCGACTCAGAATCGCTAGCTGAGTCGAATTAGCCATGTCTGTCTGTCCGTCCGTCCGTCCGTCCGTCCGTCCGTCCGTCCGTCCGTCCGTCCGTCCGTCCGTCCGTCTGTCTGTTCGTCACCGATTTTTGGGCCTTAAATTTTGAGCTAGGATAATGAAATTTGGTATATAGGATCCTCGTCCGTGCCACCAGAACAAGTGTAAAAATTTTTGAAATCCGCCCACTGCCACGCCCCCTTTTTAGGAAAACTTATTTTTTGGCCAAACCGTAAGGAATTTCAAAAAAGTGTCTGAGCAGCATATTTAGACAATCCTTATATCTATATTTCGTACATGCAAAGTTTTTTGCCACGCCCATTTTTTGGGGGCGTTTTTAGTAAAAAACGCGTTTTGTCCAAATTTTAAAACTTTCGAAAAAATTTTTGATGCAAATACTTCCGCAATGGTAATATAAACATTTTGTCCATAGATCATTTTCACCTACGCCCACATTTTGGGGGCGTTTTTTTACAAAAACCATTTGTATACCCCATCCCAAGGCATTAGCAATAGAAATGCGTTGTTTTTTGTCGAACCACAAAAGATTTTGAGAAACTGTCTGAGCAATATATTGTGACAATGTCATTTTCTGTATTTCATCGCCATAAGGCCTATATTTTGAGGATATTAATTTAAAGGATGGGATGGGATAGGGTATTCAACGATCCGCATAGCGGATTGTAGCCTCTCATATGTTTTTTTTCTTTCTTTAAATTACTTTTGCTTTTTTTTTGATTTTACTTTTTGTTTTTTATTTTAAATTTTGTGTCACTATTTTTATACCCTATCCCATAGGGGGGTATATTAGTTTTGATACATAGTTTGTAACATAGAGAAATAATTTTGCTACATATACCTCAAAGTATATGGATCGACTCAGAATCGCTAGCTGAGTTGAATTAGCCATGTCTGTCTGTCCGTCCGTCCGTCCGTCCGTCCGTCCGTCCGTCCGTCCGTCCGTCCGTCCGTGTGTCCGTCCGTCCGTCTGTCTGTTCGTCACCGATTTTTCGGCCTTAAATTTTGAGCTAGGATAATGAAATTTGGTATATAGGATCCTTGTCCGAGTCACCAGAACAAGTGTAAAAATTTTTGAAATCCGCCCACTGCCACGCCCCCTTTTTAGAAAAACGTAATTTTTGGCGAAACCGTAAAGAATTTTAAAAAAGTGTCTGTACAGCATATTTACAGAATCGTAATATCTATATTTCGTTCCTATAAAGTTTTTTGCCACGCCCACTTTTTGGGGGCGTTTTCAATAAAAAACTGTTTTCGGTCAAATTTTAAATTTTTCGAAAAAATTTTTGATGCAGAATCATTAACATTATTAATATGAACATTTCGTCTTTTTACCATTTTAACCCACGCCCACTTTTTGGGGGCGTTTTTATATAAAAACCATTTTTATACACTACCCCATAACATATACAGGAGAAAACCTTGTCTTTTGTAGAACCGTAAAAGTGTTTTGTAAGCAGCCTGAAGAATTTGTTGTCACTATATCATTTTTTTTATTTTATCCACATCGTGTTTTTAGCCATGCCCACTTTTTTGGGGATTCTAGTTTTATGGATAGGATGGGATAGGGTATTCAACGATCCGCACAGCGGATTGTAGCCTTCTCATATGTTTTTGATTTTATTTCATTTGGTTGTTGGCTTTTTTTTGAAACCTTGTTTGACTTCGGTTTGCTTTTAACTTAGTTTGAATGTTTTTTCTCTTTAATTCTACCAATTCTGTTTGACATTTTGATTTTTTCTCGATTGTGGATTGATTTATTTTTGAAACCTTGTTTGACTTTTGGTTTGCTTTTCAATTTGGTTTGATTTTTTTTTTCTCTTTACTAAACTAATTCGGTTTGGAAATTCTGCTGGATTCGGTTTTTTTCGATAAAATTTTGTTTGGCTTTTTGATAGTTGATTTTTTTACTTATTTTACTTTTATTGGTGCTTGGTTTTGGCTGTTTTAAATTTGGTTTGTGAGTTTTTTTTCGCTTTCGTTTAAATTTTACGTTTGATTGTTCTCAAATTTACATTTTTGATTTTTATTTGCTGCGTTTCGTTTTTTTGCTCTTAAGTCGAGATGGATATCAATAGATTATCCTCCGATGAGTTATCTTACGAGATGGAAGCCCGAGGACTACCAACCGTCACAGTAGTGGCGATGAGGAAGTCCTTGAGGGCCGCTCGTATACTGGAGCGTAGAGGGTCGATGGGCCTTGGACCAGAGTATACCTTTTCTTTTGAACAGGATAGTCTGGCCGTAAAGGGAAAAGTAGAGGAAATTGAAGAGCTCTTGACAGAACCTCCAAATGATCCTAAATCAAAGGAATATTTGAAGATTCTGACAAAAATTGAATGGGCTCTAGGTAGAATAGACAGGTCGAAAGCGTTAGAAGACTCACAGCGGGATGAAAAGCTGGAGCTTCGAAATAAATTAATCGTCTTATTGGGAAGACTGACATCTGCTGAAGAGGATGAGTACGAAGAATCGGATGAAGAAGAAGAATTATCGCACCCAGATCTTTCAAACAACGCAAAGCCGTCAGAATTGCAAAGGTTGCAGGAGCAACTTTTGCAAAAAGAAGAAACTATCAGACAACAACAGCTGCAACATCAGCAACTGCAACAACAACACCAGTTGCAACATTTTGAGCGACTTTTGGAATCACAAACTCCAGTAAGGAATTCGTGCTTACCATCGACATCGTCTCTTGGGGTAGGAAATCCCCAACAGGCGAACAATAATGAACACAGGGAGAGATTTGAAAACGTCTCCAAGTGGGATATCAAATTTTCAGGGGAACGTTGTGGCGCTTCTGTCAACTCCTTCCTGGAACGGGTAGAGGAGTTACGGGAAACGCGCGGTATTAGCGAGTCTCAGTTGTTTAGGTCGGCTGCTGAACTTTTCACTAAGAATGCTTTACTATGGTTTAGGGCGATTAGGAGGTCGGTTGACACATGGCAGGAGTTAGTTCGGGAGTTGAAACTTGAGTTTCTTCCACCCAATTATGATGATCTACTTCTCGAAGAGATCAGACGTCGTACCCAGGGAGATACCGAGTCCATCGGCATATACGTGGCTATCATGGTCAACATGTTCGGTAGGTTGGCGGAACCGCTTTCGGAAAGGCGCAAACTCGCAATTGTACAGCGAAATCTAGCACCATTCTATCAATTGCAGCTTGGGTTGGCTGAACCCAAATGCCTCAATGATTTAGTGGCGCTAGGTCGAAAGCTGGAAGCAATCCGAGTTAACGTCGAGACGTTTGTGGCACCGCCTTCCTCCAATAGGACATCGTTAGAACCTGATTTGGCTTACGTGTCGAACGAAGTACCGGTAGTTTCGGTTGTCAGTCAGAACAACCAACAGCGTCGACAAATGAAGTGCTACAACTGCAATGGGGAAGGGCATTATGCCAATACGTGTTCCGCTCCTAGGCGATGTTACGGGTGTGGTACTGTAGGCACCACAAGAAGAGATTGTCGGCGCTGCCAAGGTAACAACCAGCCCTCGAGAAACAATGCTAGGTACCCCAACACAGGGAATACCAATAGGCATGCTTATGCTGGTAACAACCAACATGGTTCCAGTTCAGGAACTAGGTTTTCGGGTCAAGGAGCTGCTCAGAATACCACGACTCTTACGAACATGCAACCGCACGCTTCCAATTCGGAAGATGCGATGCAAGCTCCGGGATCGGGTATGACTCAACAGCCTTCTGGATCGGGAAACGTCACGCGGACTTCTGGCCCAGCAGGACAGGAGATCCGTCCCATTTAAGTAGGTTGCCTGCTGGAAACCAGTCTGGTAGAACCGATCAACTAAGTTTTACATTGGAAGCAAGTGGCGTAGATAGTCGTCCATACATAGGAGTTTCAATTTATGGCATTCGATTTTTAGGACTTTTGGATAGTGGCGCATCACGCACTATCATATGTAGAGACGGGTGGGACACTTTAAAAGATTTAGGAATAGCCTTGGGGAATAGCAACATTAGGTCAGTTTCCTTAGCAGATGGAGCAGGGATAGATGTTTTAGGGTCAGTTTCCTTACCAATTGTGGTGCAAGATAGGTCAGTACTGTTAGAATGTTTAGTCATTCCAGCTCTACCACATGTCTTGATTCTTGGTGCAGACTTTTGGGCACTGACGGGCATAGTCCCGGATTTGAGATCAGGTATGTGGAATTTCTCGAGCCAACCAACGGTTGCCTCGATAGCCGCAATAAGCGAGATTTCCGAGCTGGAAATTAATGAAGCAAGACAACTGGAAGCTTCAGTGGATAGAATTTTCGGGTTAATGCCCGAGGGGTTAGGTTGCACACATTTGTTAAGCACAAAATAAGGACGACGTCAGAACCTATAAAGCAAAGATATTACCCGGTTTCTCCGGCAATGCAAGTCCATATAGATAAGGAGCTAGAGGAGATGTTGAATGCGGGAGTTATTGAGAAATCAACCAGTCCGTGCGCATCTCCAATAGTCCTAATCAAGAAAAAGGATGGATCGTTTAGGTTCTGCGTCGACTATAGGAAATTAAACAAAGTAACAGATAGGGATGCTTACCCATTGCCGTACATCTCTACGACCTTGGATAAGCTCAGGGATGCGAAGTATCTTTCTTCGCTAGACATCAAGTCGGCCTATTGGCAGATTCCTATGGAGATGGAATCACGCCCGCTCACCGCCTTTACGTTTCCGAATAGAGGCCTATTCCAATTCAAACGAATGCCTTTCGGCTTACACAATGCGCCTGCGACGTGGCAAAGATTTATCGACAGCGTTTTAGGTGCCGATCTGGAGCCACATGTATTCGTGTACTTAGACGATATCATAATCGTCACGAATTCGTTCAGCCAACATCTGAAGATATTGGAAGAGGTTTTTAAACGGTTGTATGAAGCAGGGCTAAAAGTTAGCAGGGAAAAATGCAACTTTTGCAGGTCGTCTTTGAAATTTTTAGGATATGTAGTTGACAGAAACGGACTACACGTAGATCCGGAAAAGGTTGAGAGTATGATAAGGATCCCCGCTCCAAAGAATGTAAAAGAAGTCAGGAGTTTTGTAGGAACAATTTCATGGTACAGACGATTTGTGCCAAACTTCGCAGCATTAGTCAAGCCGTTAACCGACTTACTTAGAAAGAGTAGCAGATTTGTATGGACGGATGAGTGTGAAGAATGTTTTAGGAAAGCAAAGGAATGTTTAGTGACGGCACCGATATTAACGTGCCCGGATTTCCAGCGGCCATTTGTTGTACAAACGGACGCTTCAAATTTCGGGGTCGGCGCCGTACTTTCACAGAATTTTGAAGATGGGGAAAAGGTCGTTTGTTATCTTAGTAGGTCTCTCAACAGGTGCGAGAGAAATTATTCCACGACCGAAAAAGAATGTTTAGCTGTACTTTGGGCGATTGAGAAGTTACGACCATATATCGAAGGTGTTCGATTTACGGTCGTGACGGATCATTATTCGCTAGTATGGCTGAACTATGGTAGACTAGCGAGATGGGCGGTGAGACTACAGCAATTTGATTTTGAAATAATCCACAGAAAGGGGAAAGATCATGTCGTTCCAGACATGTTATCGCGAGGTGTTCCGGAGTTGGCCGGGATCTCAGAGGCGGATATAGACCCTTGGATTAGGAAGATGATTGCTGCAGTGGAAAGAAACCCATTAGCGTTCCCGTTGTGGAGAGTTGAGGGTGGTCAGCTTTTCAAATTTGTGAAAGCTAACCACATAAAAGTACATGATAGCAATAACGAATGGAAGGTAGTGATAGGAAAGAAAAATAGGGTACCGATTTTGGAATCGTGCCATGATAGTCCATTAGCGGGACACATGGGTATTAGGAAAACATTTGCCAGGGTTAGTGCTAGGTATTTCTGGCCGAAGATGCGGTCAGAAATAACAAAATATGTTAGAAATTGCAAAACTTGCCAACAAGTAAAACCGGTGAACGAGAAACCAGCTGGATTGATGGTGGAAAGAGTAGGTGTTTCGAGGCCTTGGGAAATGGTGTGCATAGATTTGGTAGGCCCACTTCCCAAATCCACTAAGGGATATATGCATATCCTGACGGTGGTCGACTACTTTTCAAAATTCCCTTTATTATTCCCTTTAAGAACTGCAACCGCAAAAACGGTCTGCAAAGAACTGGAGGATAACGTGTTCCTATTATTTGGCGTTCCAAAGGTGCTCGTGTGTGACAACGGCCCTCAGTTCCGTAGCAAAGAACTGAAAACGCTTTGCCAGGCGTACGCGTCACAAGTAAGATTTACCGCGCATTATCATCCGCAGGCAAATCCGGCGGAGAGGATAAATCAAATTATAAAGACAACGCTGCGAGCGTATGTCTCAGATAATCAACGATGTTGGGATTCGCAGTTGGCGAAAGTAGCGTGTGCAATTCGCACCGCTCAACACGAGGTACTAGGGGTTTCACCATACTATGTGAACTTTGGGAAAGAAATGGTGACTTGCGGCACAGATTTTGCCTCGAAGGATCATTTCAGAGACAGAACGACAAACAGTAGTAACATAGCATTAGATAGTGAGACCACAGGTACTATGGGTAGGGATTCAGATAGTAGACAAATAGAGATTAGGAATACAGAGGGTAGGAAAGCAGAGCTTTCGGAGTTAGGAAAGAGATTCGAAGCACTAAGAGCGGACGTGGCGAAGAAGTTATCGGCGGCAACGAGGAAGACCGCAGAAGCCTACAACCTCAGGCGGCGAGATATACAATACCTCCCGAATGAGTTGGTATGGCGACGGAACTTCTCGTTGTCTGACGCCGCTAACTACTACACTGCCAAGCTCGCGACGAAGTATGTGGGACCGTTTCGAATCCTCAAACGTGTGTCACCATGGACGTACAGTTTGACGGACGAAAGTGGTCGAGAACGCGGAAACTGGCACGTTAAGGACCTTAAGCCCTATAACGATAGCCACGATTAAGTCTAAGTCCCAATAAAGTAGAGTAATAATAAGACTGGATGAGTCATTCCTTTTGTTTTGTTTTAGACGGGCATATTGGCCATGATGGAAATGTCTTCCTATGTAGTGTCGTCTACCTTTGTCTGAGGAAATGGCTTACAGCTTGAAATGGAGGTCCATTTCCTTGGAGGTGAGGGTGGGGTTTGTTACGGTAAATTTTACCGCAACAAGTCTCACGCTCTATCCCTAATATCCTTTCGGTCCCTCTTTTAATTATGGTTGCAAACGCAGAATCTGTAGGAAGTGGCGGGCAGCCATGGTCCCATCAGCCAATGGTCCACTACCTTCAGATCCTGAGAAGGCAACCCAATATAGGTCTAACGAGTGCGACAGAGGAGTCCACTAAGGATGAAGTCCCAACTCTGTTCGGTGCAGCCCCAGTGAGAATGGGGAGACTCACGACAGAGCAACGCCAAACATAAGCGTGCGACAGGAGTCCACGGAAAACGCCGTCGTCGGAGCCCAAAGGACGTGGGAGACTCGCGACGGCCAACATCAGACAGGAGCGGTCTGAACGGTTCGATGGGTTAGGGAGGACGATCCCTCGTCGACCCCAACACGATGATGACGGGTGGGGGAGGACGATCCCTGGAGCTTACACTCCAACGTAAGCGTTTGCGTTACCGCGTCTGGGGCGCAAACGCAAAGTTCCAATGGTAAAAGAGTAGACGTTCTCTTTCCACCCAACGTTGGACCAACGGAGGAGCAGCAGAGGCGTGGGGCGGTCGGCCCAAAAGACACCCCTCCAACAAAGCCGCAACATTAGACGTCAAGGTCGATGGCCAAGAGAGGACGATCTCTTTCCCCCACCGTTGGAGCAACGGAGGAGAAGCGAGGTGTGTAGGCGGACGGCCATAAATAAACACCCTCGCCACAACACAAACACAACATAAAACACATAATAGACATCACAAAACATGTCCACAACACGGACGACAGAAGGTGATGTCCAAAAAGACACACGGGGCATGTCCACAACAATTGGACACATCGAGAACCACAAAAAAAAGACTGTGGAATGGCTTAAGCCCAACATAAAAATACATTTAATTTAAAGGATGGCACCCGAATGACACATCCCATACCCTAAAATCTGCACGCGACACAACCAACGTAGTTCGCGAAAAATTGATTTATTGTATAGCACTCTCCTCCTCTCCACTCAATGCTCACCAAGTCCTACAATGAGCAATGGCCTCCTCCCCCCTTACAGATGTGTACGTCCTCTCTTTTTCTTCCTCAGCAGTAGTTAAATCGGTCACGTGGGTCGTCGTAAACGTGCCCGACGTAGGTGTAGAGTCGCGAACGAAATGTCAACCAAACATAGGCATTCGCGGCATATGTCTGGTTAACACAAATAGTTGTCCAGGATCGACACCGAGTTGGCCTATAACACTGACAAGTGTCTATAGGAAAACTGGGGTGATTGTTAAGAACCAAAATGTTATGTTGAGTAGCGTTCGCTCTCGTCGGTAATAATCCGACGCAGAAGCTGAGAAAACGCAGTTGAGACTGGACATAACAAATTGGAGAGAATGGATGTGGTGTGACAGGCGGCGGTAGCACGAGTCTGGAAAAATCCCGACATCGAGGCGCAAAAAAATCGCAAAGCCACGTGTGAACGGGGGTAACACACTAGTAAGCGCGAAACACACTCTCCAGCTGGAAAGCGAAGAGTAGTTAGAATTCCAAGAGAGAATGTGAGAGCGAATGAACGGGATCGATGCTGGACAAAGAAATCGGGTCGAACAAAGAAAGCCACTTCTTGGTGATCTTAAGCTTGGAAAAGACGTGAAAAAATTTTTGGTTGGAAAGGCGTGAACTTTTGATAGAAAAATTCAGATTTTTTTTTTGAGTTGAGCGAGGCAGAAAAATTGAGGACGGATTTTCATCACCCAGAAGGGAGGAGAAGAAAGTAGGTTGCTAGATAGGAGACGGAAGAGCGGAGGAAGACGAGGAGAAAGGCAGAAAAAAAGATAAGTAGAGTGATTTTCGGTAGTGCTAGATTGAGCAATAGATAGTTGGTTGTTTCGCGACCGTATCTGTAAATTTCCCGAGAAAAGACGGGACGCGCGCCCCAGTAGTAAATCGTTATTAAAATTCGGGAGAAAATTTCGTTCGGGGGCCATCCTGGTGGTCCGCCATTTTTCTTTTGTGTCCCCACAAAAAAAATCGAATTAATAAAACCCAGTAGGCGTACCACCGCCATTTTGTAACGTGGTTAAACTTTGGCTTTTTTTATCGGTATTCTTTTGTTCCACACATTTTGTTCTTTTTATTTCAGGTGCGCAGCAAGCGTCAAAAAGGGTTTCGTAATTTAGACAGGCAATAAAAATTACGTGGCGTCCAAGTATCATTTTAAGTCTCGTGTAAACACGAGCCCACCCCATACGCTGAGTGAACCAGGCTCTCGTACTTACGACGAGAAAGCTACTTTCTACCGTGTGTATGATCTGTGGTTGGTGACAGATCCATAACGCGGGAAAATCGGTAGCAATATGACTGTCGTAGAAGGCGACAAAAATCCACTTCCCGTATACCGAGTGTAAAGCGTATACAAACAACAACAAAAAGATTTAATACCCCAGGTGGCAATTCAGTTTCACTGGAAAATCCACCTTCTACGGAGGTCGGCTTTACGTATTCTGGGGAGAGCCAATTATTGCAACTGTGTAACCCTTTCGGGAAAAGTTCAAGGGTAACGAGGACACCTACATCTGGATCTCAAAAAAATATATGTGTCTTAAGGAGCTCGACAACACCAGAAGTATCGGCCCACGAAAAACGAGACTCAATGAAAAATAAGAGCCTAAAGGAAGAAAACGACGTTCTTCGAACAAGGCTTAACAATGTCGAACTGCTCTGCGAAGAGCTTCGTAAAGAAATTCTCCATCTAAAGGAAGAAAATATGACTCTGAAGAGTTCATTTAAAATACCTAATGAGCCAAAACCAAGTTCAAACGGCCCCGTGAATTCGGAATACCACACGGATGAAGAAGAACTCAGTCGCGAAACTGACTGGATCTTAAAGAAAAGACCAGTAAAAAAGAGGAAAGCTGTATCCTCTCCTGAAATATTAAACCGTGACAAAGAGATTATAAATAAAGCGAAACAGCTAAAACAACGTCCCCCACCGCCAATTAATGTGATCGGTATTGACGACTTTAACAAGTTGCATACCTTGATAAAATCGTTGCCATTATCGGGCTACCAAGTAACTTCGCTAAGAAAAAATACATGGAAAGTCTGCGTTAAAGACCCTGAAAGTTACCGTATATTATCTCGATTAATAACGATAAAATAGAATGGTATTCCTTTGAAAATAAATCCGAAATGCCTTTACGCGTTGTAAAGGGTGATCCATTTCGAGGTTCCCTAATTTTTTAAAGAAAAAAACACAGAAAATTCAAATTTAATGGAGAATGTTTATTATCATTTGAAAGAACATTCTTTGGCATTTATTTTTTGAAGATTATGTCTATCAAATGTTGGCCGTTGCTACGTCGCAGATGGTCCATCCGTTGAGTCCAATTTTCGATCACTCGTTCGAGCATTTCGACTGGTAACTGGCGAATGACACGCGTGATGTTTTCCTCCAAGGCCTGAATCGAAGCGGGTTTGTCGGCATAAGCTTTTGACTTTACATATCCCCACAGGAAAAAGTCTAACGGTGTGATATCACACGATCTTGGTGGCCAATCGACCGGCCCAAAACGTGAAATTATGTGCTCACCGAAATGTTCTCTCAATAAGTCCATTGATTGATGCGATGTGTGGGAAGTGGCGCTGTCTTGCTGAAACCAAATGTCGCCGAGATCACGAGCTTCAATTTCAGGCATCAAATAGTCGGTTATCATGGCACGAACGGCGCCGAATTGACTCTCCACGGTCTTCGTGTACACTCTCAGCTACGGCCGCTATATTTTCTTCACAGCGTGCTGGACGTGGTCTATTCGGTCGAATATTATCCAATAATGAATGTTGGGTCTCAAAATGGGTGATGGTGTTGCGAATAGTACGCTCAGTAGGCCGATTATGTTGACCATAAGTTGAGCGAAGTGCACGAAACACATTCCTCACAGAACGTGAATTTTCATAATAAAGTTGAACAATTTGTAAACGTTGTTCACGCGTAACTCTTTCCATTATAAAATGCCAAACAATACTAAACAAAAATAACATGACAGCATGACACGACTCACACGTGATCTGTCAAAAAAGGCTATTGAAAAAAGTATCTCTACTTGGATCACCCGTTAGCTAGGAGTTACATGCGTCGTGCTTACAGGATGACATCGTAAACGATCTGAAACAGGCAATATAAAGTCATAGATGCCGTTAACATTGTCAAGCGAGACCAAAAGCAAAAAGATGGCGAAGGAAATGTGATAAAACGCGGTCTTCCATTATTTATACTCACTATCGATAGAACAGAAAGTTTGAACAAAATTTATGAAATAAAAACAATACTTAATATTGTTGTAAAAATAGAGCCCATGCGTAAGGATTCCAAACTAGTTCCCCAGTGCAAGCGCTGCCAAGGATACAATCATACGCAAAGCTATTGTCAAAAAGAACCGCGGTGTGTAAAATGTGCCGGAAATCATCTGACGGTAGATTGTATGTCAGATAAGAAAACTCTTGCTATCTGCAAATTAACTGTAAAGGCAATTAACCGGCAAATTAACGGACGAAATTTAATAGTATAAATTCACAGAAATTAAATTTAAACAAGCAAAAACCTAAAATTCTGATTAAAAATATGTCGAAGACAAAGCAGGCCATAATCGAAAAACCTAAATTTTCACAAACTACGCGGCCATCAGATATCCGTTCGGATCTTGTACATCCAAAACCAAATGTACAAACGTATGCTCAAGCTACGGTATCCAATAACGCCCAAAAAAATATCTCACCTGACCCAGTTTCAAATGTATTTTCGATTATTCTTTCAAAACTTGAGAAACAAAGCAAAACGAATAAACTTGTTTTTGACAAAAACTTGGAGAACTTGAATTATTTATGCAGGAAAAAGATATAGACATCTGTTTAGTATCCGAAACTCACGCAAAGAGTAATTCGAACTTAAAAATTAAAAACATATGAGAAGGCTGTGCGAATCGTTGAATACCCTATCCCATCCCATCCTTAAAATTAATATCTCCAAAAAGTGGGCTTTATAAGCCTATAATATAGAAAATGACATTGTCACAACATATTGTTCAAACAGTTTATCAGAATCTTTTGTTGTTTGACAAAAAAAAATCCCTACCGATGTAAAATTTTCCCTACATTGTTTTTAATTACTTGTGTATTCTGAAAGTAGATTGTAATCTAGTTTTAGTAATGATTAGTCTAGTAAAGTAGTTTATATCATTGTTTTTATTGCATATTTTTCATTTTTTTTTATCACTTCAGCCTTTTTTTTTACCCTATCCCATAGGGGTATATTAGTTTTGATACATAGTTTGTAACATAGAGAAATAATTTAGCTACATATACCTCAAAGTATATGTATCGACTCAGAATCGATAGCTGAGTCGATTTAGCCATATCTGTCCGTCCGCCCGTCCGTACGTCACCAGTTTTTGGGCCTTAAATTTTGAGCTAGAAGGATGAAATTTGGTACACGTGCTCTTTGTTGCTCCCAGCAGAACAAGTGTAAACATTTTTGAAATCCGCCCACTGCCACGCGCGCGCCCCCTTTTTAGAAAAACGTATTTTTTGGCCAAACCATATGGAATTTTGAAAAACTTTCTGTACAACATATTTAGACAATGTGAATATCTGTATTTCGTTCACATAAAGTTTTTTGCCACGCCCACTTTTTGGGGGCGTTTTTAATAAAAAAACGTTTTTCGGTCAAATTTTAAAATTTTCTAAAAAACTTTTGATGCAGAATCATTAGTAATATAAATATGAACATTTCGTCAATAGACCATTTTAACCCACGCCCACTTTTTGGGGGCGTTTTTATATAAAAACCATTTTTATACACTACCCCATAACATATGCAGGAGAAAACCTTGTCTTTTGTAGAACCGTAAAAGTTTTTTTATAAGCAGTCTGAAGAATTTGTTGTCACCATGTCATTTTCTTTATTTTATCCACATCGTGTTTTTAGCCATGTCCACTTGTTGGGGATTTTAGTTTTACAGATAGGATGGGATAGGGTATTCAACGATCCGCACAGTGGATTGTAGCCTTCTCATATGTTTAAAATTCCTTACGGTTTGGCTAAAAACTACGTTTTTCTACAAAAGGGGCATGGCAGTGGGCGGATTTCAAAAATTTTTACACTTGTTTTACTGGGAGCAACAAAGAGTACGTGTACCAAATTTCATCTTTCTTGCTCAAAAGCAAAATTATTTCTCTATATTACAATATAAACAATATATATACTACTATATACCCTATGGGATAGGGTATAATTACCTCGACTATCATGCTCTACATCCATCGAATAAGGCTAGAGGTGGAGCCTCACTGTATATAAAAGGGTGTATCGAACATTCGATTGATCTTAAACTAGAAATCGAAACAATGCAAGTTAGCTCTATACAAGTCAAAAGCAGACAATCCTTTCTGAAGATATCGTCTATTTACTGCCCACCACGATGCAAGGTTGAGAAAATTGACTTTGAAAATTTGCTTAATTCCCTTGGACAACGTTTTGTCATCGGAGGGGACTTTAATGCAAAACACACATTCTGGGGATCTAGATGCATATCACAGAAAGGTAGGATGCTTTTTGATGTAGGTAGAAAGTACAATACCGAATTTCATTCTACGGGAAAACCAACTTACTGGCCAACTGATGTTAGAAAAATACCGGATTTGATCGAATTTTTCATTGTAAAAGGTCTGCCGTCCAATCGAATCAAAGTTGAAGAATGCTTTGATCTTTCCTCTGATCATTCTCCAGTCATTTTAACAACGAGCGAGTCACTGATTATAAATGAAAAACCACCCAGATTAACAAACGGGAAAACCAACTGGGAAGGTTTCAAAAACGATATTGAAAATAATATCCGACTGGGTGTATCGCTTAGAACCCCATTGGAACTCGAAGTTGCTGTTGACTCATTTATCAATACCATCCAAAAAGCAGCATGGAATAATACTCCTCCACAGAACAAAATTGTGAGCTTTAGTAAAATTAAGTACCCCCGAGAAATACAAGATGTAGTAAGACAAAAAAGGAAAAAGTCGTAAAAGATGGCACAAAACTCGTGCCCTGCAAGATAAAACACATCTCAATCGGTTGAGTAATTTGCTATCAAATTCGATTAAAAATTTTAAAAACCATGCAGTAGAAGCTTATCTGCAAAGCCTAACCGCTGGAAAGGAATCGAATTATTCGCTCTGGAAAGCAATTAGAGGCAGTATCCGTGGCATACCTTTACGTTTTGATTCTACCTTTGTATTTTGATAGTTTTTTTTTCAGATGCCAGTGTTGATGGGATGGACTATGGCCACGTAACAGGCTCGACGGCATTGATCAAGTGGTCGTGCGATCAATGACCTCGTAAGAAAAGGGTCCTGTCCTAACAGCTGATTGACCGTTCATCATCATTGACCGTGGTGTATCATTGTTTTGTGTTTGAGTGTGGAGTGATTAAACATCAACGTGTGGCAAGGGCCTACTCCCTGAGTAATTGTACCGACTGGAGTACACTAGCTGGGCATACTTTCTTCGTAATTTGTACAATTTTAAGTGCCAATTAAATGGAGTTTGGGGCTCAATGAAGCGATTGTTTATACCCTATCCCATAGGGGTATATTAGTTTTGATACATAGTTTGTAACATAGAGAAATAATTTAGCTACATATACCTCTAAGTATATGGATCGACTCAGAATCGATAGCTGAGTCGATTTAGCCATGTCTGTCCTTCCGTCCGTCCGTCCGTACGTCACCAGTTTTTGGGCCTTAAATTTTGAGCTTGAAGGATGAAATTTGGTACACGTGCTCTTTGTTGCTCCCAGCAGAACAATTGTAAAAATTTTTGAAATCCGCCCACTGCCACGCCTACTTTTTAGAAAAACGTGTTTTTTGGCTAAACCATAAGAAATTTTAAAAAAGTGTCTGAAAAACGTAGTTAGAGAATCGTAATATCTATATTTCGTTCATATAAAGTTGTTTGCACGCCCACTTTTTGGGGGCGTTTTTAATAAAAAACGTTTTACGTTCAAATTTTAAAATTTTCGAAAAAAATTTTGATGCAGAATAGTTAGTAATATTAATATAAACATTTCGTCGATAGATCATTTTAGCCCACGCCCACTTTTTGAGGGCGTTTTCTCACAAAAACCGTTTGTATACCCTACCCCATAGCATATGCAGGAGGAAAACGATGTGTTTTGTCAAACAACAAAAGATTCTGCTAAACTGTTTGAACAATGTGTTGTGACAATGTCATTATAGGCTAATAAAGCCCACTTTTTGGAGATCTTAATTTTAAGGATGGGATGGGATAGGGTATTAAACGATCCGCACAGTTCCAGTGAAACGAATCTAAATATTTTACAAACTTTTGAAAACAAAATGTTAAGATCATTCGTCAATGCGCCGTGGTACGTAAGGAACGAAGATCTACGCAGAGATCTGGGTTTTCCCGTGGTTAAAGATTAAACATACAATTTTGCACGAAAACATAAAAAACGTTTATTCGGACACGTTAACACAACAGTCCTCTAAATTCTTGACGAAACAAATATATTGCGGCGTCTTCAAAGAACTAAACCCTTAGATTTTGCCCGTGACACTTTTTTGAAATTCCTTACCCTTAGATTTTGCCCGATAATAACAAACCGCGCTATAAATTGCGGAAAAAGCAGGAACTATCAAAGGAAAGTTACCTGCCAAACATAATACATACTCGTGATAAAAAAAAATTGCTAGATAAGTCGAATACTTAGTTGCAATAGAAATACAAAATGGGTGGTGGTTTTAGTGAGTAAAAATCTGACACTACTTGGGCACGTGCTCATCGTGTCTATGAAGATTTCCACCAGCCCACGGAAAAAAAAACTCGTTATACCTGCTATGGGTTGCCTTAGCGGATCTGAAGGTCGTGGACCAGTGGCTGATGGAACCATGGCTGCCCGCCACTTACTTCAAATGCCATTTTTTCGACCACAAAGAAAAGAGGAAACGAGTGGATTTTAATGGACAGGAGAGGGAGTCTTGTTGCGGTAAATTTTACCGTAACAATTCTGTTTATCAACTTTTAGTTTGAATCTTAAAATCCTTTTTTTTGGAATTCTCAAAAAATTTTGCAAACATTTTTTTGTTATTAGATTAACATTAACTTTCTTTTGAATTTTAGTTGCATTAGTTGCTTTATAATTAATCCAATTATAATTATTTTGAAAAAGCCTTAATTGTCGCATAGGCATTCTTTTTGATTTTGTTACTTAGATACCCCTTCTGGGTCGACATTTAAGTGACTATAGTTTTTTATATCCGGTTTCAAGAGTTTTGAACCAAAAAATTTTGTTTTCTGTGGGAAGTTGAGTTAATTGGACAACACTAAAAGCCAAGTGAATCCTTTTCACCCTTTGGGTAATGCGGGTCCTAAAAACATGGGTGTTGTAACAAAATATATAAATAAAATATCTTCATCTAACGAGTCGTGGAAACCCCTAAATTACAAACGAACCACGTAACACAACCATGTCTAATAGTTTTTATACACTATCCCATAGGGGTATATTAGTTTTGACATTAAGTTTGTAACATAGAGAAATAATTTCGATACATATACCTCAAAGTATATGGATCGATTCTGAATCGCTAGCTGAGTCGATTAAGCCATGTATGTCTGTCCGTCCGTCCGTCCGTCTGTGTGTCACCGATTTTTGGGTCTTAAATTTTGAGCTAGAAGGATGAAATTTTGTACACGTGCTCTTTGTTGCTGCCACCAGAACAAGTGTAAACATTTTTGAAATCCGCCCGCTGCCACGCCCTATTTTCAGAAAAACGTATTTTTTTCCAAACCGTAAGGAATTTTAAAAAAGTGTCTGAGAAGCGTAGTTAGACAATCTATATATATATCTATATTTCGGCTACAATCCGCTGTGCGGATCGTTGAATACCCTATCCCATCCCATCCCATACTTAAAATAAATATCTCCTAAAAGTAGGCTTTATTAGCCCATAATATAGAAAATGACATTGTCACAACATATTGTTCAAACAGTTTATCAGAATCTTTTGTTGTTTGACAAAAAAACATCTTTTCTCTCCAGCATATGCTATGGGGTAGGGTATACAAACGGTTTTTGTAAGAAAACGCCCCCAAAAAGTGGGCGTGGGTTAAAATGGTCTATAGACGAAATGTTCATATTAATATAACTAATGATTCTGCATCAAAATTTTTTCGAAAAATTTAAAATTTGACCGAAAAACGTTTTTTATTAAAACCGCCCCCAAAAAGTGGGCGTCGCAAAAAACTTTGAATAACCGAAATATAGATATTACGATTGTCTAATTACGCTTCTCAGACACTTTTTTTTAAATTCCTTACGGTTTGGCTAAAAACTACGTTTTTCTAAAAAGGGGGCGTGGCAGTGGGTGGATATCAAAAATGTTTACACTTATTCTGCTGGGAGCAACAAAGAGCACGTGTACCAAATTTCATCTTTCTAACTCAAAATTTAAGGCCCAAAAACTGGTGACGTACGGACAGACGGACGGACGGACAGACATGGCTAAATCGACTCAGCTATCGATTTTGAGTCGATCCATATACTTAGAGGTATATGTAGCTAAATGATTTCTTTATGTTACAAACTATGTATCAAAACTAATATACCCCTATGGGATAGGGTATAAAAACATATGAGAGGCTACAATCCGCTATGCGGATCGTTGAATACCCTATCCCATCCCATCCTTTAAATTAATATCCTCAAAATATAGGCCTTATGGTGATGAAATACAGAAAATGACATTATCACAATATATTGCTCAGACAGCTTCTCAAAATCTTTTGTGGTTCGACAAAAAACAACGTATTTCTATTGCTAATGCCTTGGGATTGGGTATACAAATGGTTTTTGTAAGAAAACGCCCCCAAAATGTGGGCGTAGGTGAAAATGATCTATGGACAAAATGTTTATATTACCATTGCGGAAGTACGGACGGACGGACAGACAGACATGGCTAATTCGACTCAGCTAGCGATTCTGAGACGATCCATATACTTTGAGGTATATGTAGCTAAATTATTTCTCTATGTTACAAACTAAGTATCAAAACTAATATACCCCTATGGGATAGGGTATAAAAAGTTTCTGAACAACATATTTAGACAATATTAATATCTATCTTTCGTCCATATAAAGTTTTTTGCCACGCCCACTTTTTGGGGGCGTTTTCAATTAAAAACTGTTTTCGGTCAAATTTTAAATTTTTCGAAAAAAATTTTGATTCAGAATCATTAACATTATTAATATAAACATTTCGTCTATGTACCATTTTAACCCACGCCCACTTTTTGGGGGCGTTTTTATATAAAAACCATTTTTATATA
The DNA here is from genome assembly GCA_932526625.1 of Rhingia campestris. NCBI lineage: Eukaryota > Metazoa > Arthropoda > Insecta > Diptera > Syrphidae > Rhingia > Rhingia campestris. The sequence goes on from OW052185.1 coordinate 65,847,857, forward strand.
CTACCCCATAACATATGCAGGAGAAAACCTTGTATTTTGTAGAACCGTAAAAGTGTTTTGTAAGCAGTCTGAAGAATTTGTTGTCACTATATCAATTTTTCTATTTTATCCACATCGTGTTTTTAGCCATGCCCACTTTTTTGGGGATTTTAGTTTTATGGATAGGATGGGATAGGGTATTCAACGATCCGCACAGCGGATTGTACCCTTCTCATATGTTTATTATTCTTTTTCTTCCCTCAGATACCTACTTTTTGATGTGGACATAAATGTGAGTATTAGCCATTGGATTTTGTTTGCGGAAGTGCGTATTGTTTACACAGTATCGTAGGCAGAATCCGTGGCATACCTTTACGTTTTGATTCTACCTTTGTATTTTGATAGTTTTTTTTCAGATGCCAGTGTTGATGGGATGGACTATGGCCACGTAACAGGCTCGACGGCATTGATCAAGTGGTCGTGCGATCAATGACCTCGTAAGAAAAGGGTCCTGTCCTAACAGCTGATTGACCGTTCATCATCATTGACCGTGGTGTATCATTGTTTTGTGTTTGAGTGTGGAGTGATTAAACATCAACGTGTGGCAAGGGCCTACTCCCTGAGTAATTGTACCGACTGGAGTACACTAGCTGGGCATACTTTCTTCGTAATTTGTACAATTTTAAGTGCCAATTAAATGGAGTTTGGGGCTCAATGAAGCGATTGTTTATACCCTATCCCATAGGGGTATATTAGTTTTGATACATAGTTTGTAACATAGAGAAATAATTTAGCTACATATACCTCAAAGTATATGGATCGACTCAGAATCGATAGCTGAGTCGATTTAGCCATGTCTGTCCGTCCGTCCGTCCGTCCGTACGTCACCAGTTTTTGGGCCTTAAATTTTGAGCTAGAAGGATGAAATTTGGTAAACGTGCTCTTTGTTGCTCCCAGCAGAACAAGTGTAAACATTTTTGAAATCCGCCCACTGCCACGCGCGCGCCCCCTTTTTAGAAAAACGTATTTTTTGGCCAAACCATATGGAATTTTGAAAAACTTTCTGTACAACATATTTAGACAATGTGAATATCTGTATTTCGTTCACATAAAGTTTTTTGCCACGCCCACTTTTTGGGGGCGTTTTTAATAAAAAAACGTTTTTCGGTCAAATTTTAAAATTTTCTAAAAAACTTTTGATGCAGAATCATTAGTAATATAAATATGAACATTTCGTCAATAGACCATTTTAACCCACGCCCACTTTTTGGGGGCGTTTTTATATAAAAACCATTTTTATACCCTACCCCATAACATATGCAGGAGAAAACCTTGTCTTTTGTAGAACCGTAAAAGTTTTTTATAAGCAGTCTGAAGAATTTGTTGTCACCATGTCATATGCTTTATTTTATCCACATCGTGTTTTTAGCCATGTCCACTTTTTGGGGATTTTAGTTTTACAGATAGGATGGGATAGGGTATTCAACGATCCGCACAGTGGATTGTAGCCTTCTCATATGTTTTTGACTTCTGATTGTCGTAGTTGTCTTTCATGTGGAGCTCATATTTTATTATTGGTTAGTAGTTAAATCTATTATCACAGTAAGTACCTATACCTAATCAAATAAGTTAAACACTAAAATAAATAAATAAAAAAATAAACATTTTTCTAGACGCCCATGATTAATAAATAAATAAATAAACTAACGTAGTTAAAAAACTTCGTTGGACAACCACACTATAAATACAAGTATTCTATACGATCAATATGCCTAGTAAATAAAACATATGAGAAGGCTACAATCCACTGTGCGGATCGTTAAATACCCTATCCCATCCTATCTGTAAAACTAAAATCCCCAAAAAGTGGACATGGCTAAAAACACGATGTGGATAAAATAAAGAAAATGACATGTTGACAACAAATTCTTCAGACTGCTTATAAAAAACTTTTACGGTTCTACAAAAGACAATGTTTTCTGCTGCATATGTTATGGGGTAGGGTATAAAAATGGTTTTTATATAAAAACGCCCCCAAAAAGTGGGCGTGGGTTAAAATGGTATATAGACGAAATGTTCATATTAATAATGTTAATGATTCTGCATCAAAATTTTTTTCGAAAAATTTAAAATTTGACCGAAAACAGTTTTTAATTGAAAACGCCCCCAAAAAGTGGGCGTGGCAAAAAACTTTATATGGACGAAATAGATAGATATTAATATTGTCTAAATATGTTGTTCAGAAACTTTTTTAAAATTCCTTACGGTTTGGTCAAAAACTGAGTTTTTCTTAAAAGGGGCCGTGGCAGTGGGCGGATTTCAAAAATTTTTACACTTGTTCTGTAGGCAGAGACGAGGATCCTATATACCAAATTTCATTATCCTAGCTCAAAATTTAAGGCCTAAAAATCGGTGACGTACAGACGGACGGACGGACGGACGGACGGACGGACGGACAGACAGACATGGCTAATTCGACTCAGCTAGCGATTCTGAGTCGATCCATATACTTTGAGGTATATGTAGCTAAATTATTTCTCTATGTTACAAACTAAGTATCAAAACTAATATACCCCTATGGGATAGGGTATAAACATATGAGAAGGCTACAATCCGATGTGCGGATCATTGAATACCCTATTCTATCCTATCCATAAAACTAAAATCCCCAAAAAAAGTGGGCATGGCTAAAAACACGATGTGGATAAAATAGCAAAAATGATATAGTGACAACAAATTCTTCAGGCTGCTTACAAAACACTTTTACGGTTCTACAAAAGACAAGGGTTTCTCCTGCATATGTTATGGGGTAGTGTATAAAAATGGTTTTTATATAAAAACGCTCCCAAAAAGTGGGCGTGGGTTAAAATGGAATAAAGACGAAATATTCATATTAATAATGTTAATGATTCTGTATCAAAAATTTTTTCGAAAAATTTAAAATTTGACCGAAAACAGTTTTTTATTGAAAACGCTCCCAAAAAGTGGGCGTGGCAAAAACTTTATATAGACGAAATATAGATATTAAGGTTGTCTAAATATGTTGTTCAGAAACTTTTTTTTTAAGTTTCTTACGGTTTGGCCAAAGACTGATTTTTTCTTAAAAGTGGGCGTGGCAGTAGGCGGATTTCAAAAATGCTTACACTTGTTCTGCAGGCACGGACGAGGATGCTATAAACCAAATTTCATTATCCTAGCTTAAAATTTAAGGCCTAAAAATCGTTGACGTACAGACGAACGGACGGACGGACGGACAGACAGACATGGCTTAATGGACTCAGCTTGCGATTCTAAGTCGATCCATATACTTTGAGATATATGTAGCTAAATTATTTCTCTATGTTACAAACTAAGTATCAAAACTAATATACCCCTATGGGATAGGGTATAAACATATGAGAAGGCTACAATCCGCTGTGCGGATCGTTGAATACCCTATCCCATCCCATCCTTAAAATTAATATCTCCAAAAAGTGGGCTTTATTAGCCTATAATTTTCCTGTGAGCAAGATTGTAAGAGTAAGACGTAAAAAAAAGTGCTGGTGAATTTATATTCAAAATTTCTTTATATTATCAAGTGTATAAAATCACAAAAATATCTCTAAAGAGGTATATTCATTAGACATCGACTGATCGTGAGATTGAGACGGTGCAATGGATGGTTTTTGTGGAAAATGCGAAAGACAATTCAGTAGAAATGATCCATATATAGTTCCGTGTAGCGGTTTCTGCAAGCGGATTTTTCATCGGGCGTGTTGCGAAGGAAAATTGACGGAATATGATGTGGGAAGGCTGCAAGCAAATCGGAACATGGGTTACTATTGTGTATTGTGTAGTCTCAAAAGTCTAAATATGAATTTATGATTGAGGCACTTAACACTAATACAAAATTGTTAACGGACCAAATCGCGGAAATGGCAAAAACAATTGAAAATGCTCTATGTAAACAAAATGAACAAAAAGAGAAAGACGACGTGCGGGTGATTGAAGAAATACGGCTTATTTCTACAAAAATAACGGACTTAAATCAAGAATCTTTTTTGAAAACAAAAGAAAGTGTGAGTGAGAAAAACAGCCAACTAATGGAAAGTGTAAAAAATATATAGATTTCGGTAAACGAAATGAGAAATGATATACGGAAATCTAATAAACAAAGTGCAACAATAGCAAGAAAGAGACAAATAGAATTATTATTTTCTGATATTATTAATTCAAGTGAGCCGTCTGTCCTTGTTTATCCTAAGAAGAAGCAGGCATCAAACGAAACAAGGATGGAAATAAAATCAAAGATTGACCCAACTAATATTAATATAAACAGTGTGGTAAACAAGAACAAGGGCAGGATCGCCATAAAATGTGCAGATAAAGTGTCTAGTGAAAAATTAAAAGATGCAATTACAGAAACTTTGAAAGAGGACTATAATATCGAAATACCAAAGTTAATTAAACCAAAAGTGTGTATAATGAATTTGGAAAATGATGAGTTAGAGGATCAAATTGTGGGAAAAATAAAGAACCAGAACCCTGAATTAAGAAACAGTGAAATGAAAATAGTGAAGATTTTCAAAAAAAAAAGTCGGTGGGGAAACCTAAATGTTGTCATTGAGCTAGATAGCAACAGTTTCCATGATATATTAAAAATTGGTAAAGTAAAAATTGGATGGGTAAAATGTATAGTTCGAGAGTTTTACAACTTGACAAGGTGTTACAAATGTCAAGGATTTAATCACAAAGCAAATGTTTGTAAAAACAAATTATCCTGTATTAAATGCGGCGAAGAACACAACACAAAGGAATGCACAAATAAAATTATTAAATGTATAAACTGTTCAAAGATTAATGAGAATCTAGGCATGAGCTATAATTGCGAGCATGAGGCGAATGACAAGACTTGTCCTGTATTCATCAAAAAATTTAAAGCATTTAAAGATAGAATACAATATTAGCAATTAAACATATGAGAAGGCTACAATCCGCTGTGCGGATCGTTGAATACCCTATCCCATCCTATCCATAAAACTAAAATCCCCAAAAAGGGGGCATGGCTAAAAACACGATTTGGATAAAATAGAAAAAATGATATAGTGACAACAAATTCTTCGGACTGCTTACAAAACAATTTTACGGTTCTACAACAGACAAGGTTTTCTCCTGCATATGTTATGGGGTAGGGTATAAAAATGGTTTTTATATAAAAACGCCCCCAAAAAGTGGGCGTGGGTTAAAATGGTATATAGAAGAAATGTTCATATTAATAATGTTAATGATTCTGCATCAAAATTTTTTTCGAAAAATTTAAAATTTGACCGAAAACAGTTTTTAATTGAAAACGCCCCCAAAAAGTGGGCGTGGCAAAAAACTTTATATGGACGAAATATAGATATTAATATTGTCTAAATATGTTGTTCAGAAACTTTTTTAAAGTTCCTTACGGTTTGGTCAAAAACTGAGTTTTTCTTAAAAGGGGGCGTGGCAGTGGGCGGATTTCAAAAATTTTTACACTTGTTCTGGTGACTCGGCCAAGGATCCTATATACTAAATTTCATTATCCTACCTCAAAATTTAAGGCCCAAAAATCGGTGACGAACAGACAGACGGACGGACGGACACACGGACGGACGGACGGACGGACGGACAGACAGACATGGCTAATTCGACTCAGCTAGCGATTCTGAGTCGATCCATATACTTTGAGGTATATGTAGCAAAATTATTTCTCTATGTTACAAACTATGTATCAAAACTAATATACCCCCCTATGGGATAGGGTATAAAAATGTGTTATAACCTTTACTTGAATATACAAGGCTTAGTCAATAACTTTGATGAAATTAAAAATATAATCGAAACGAATAATTTTGAATTTATATGCTTAACGGAAACTCATCTAACATCGAAAGTTGAAGACAAAGAAATTTTTATCAAAGGGTACTTGACGGTAAGGTGTGATTCAATATCGACACGTACAGGAGGTGTTGTTTTCTATATAGAGGATATATGGCAAATTGATATCTTAGAAAATGTATCCATAAACGTAGAATTGTGGTGCTTAGCCCTAAAAATAAAATTTGGAAAGCATAATATGTTGCTGGTGGGACTATACAGATCACCAAGTACATCGGAAAGGTTGTTTTGTGATAAATTTTGGGAGTGTATGGAAAAGCTTCCGTCTAATGAAAGCACAATAATAGTTATGGGAGATTTCAATATAGACTGGTTAAAAAGTGATACATATAAACTACGAATTGAACAAATTATAAATGGCAGTGATTTTATTCAATTAGTTAACGAACCCACCAGGATAGCACATACCTCACGAAATACGGGTGATTCAAGAAACATAGGGACAACAACAAGGACTATTGTGGATTACGAAATATCAAACTCAAATAAAGTGCAAGCCAATGTGATAGATATATATAAAATTAGTGATCACGAAAGCATTGAAATAAAGATAGAAATGGATCAATCAGTGAAAAGTGTAAATACAAAAATAGAAACGTTGAAATACAATAAAATTCGCTTCTGTGACCGCGTGTACCTTGGACTCGAAGATTTCGCAAATTTATGGGAAGTTGGGGATGTAAACATGACTGCAAACATTGTATCGGATTGTTTGAAAACAGCGGTGAATAGTTTGAAATTTATAAGAAATATAAATATTAAGGGAACAAATCCATGGTTCGATAACCAACTTAAAGTAATGAGAAATATGAAAATTTACAAACATAAAAGAGCAGTGTGGTCCAATCTATCAAGTGACTGGGAAAATTATAGAGTGGCTAGAAATGAGTTTAAATCAGCTATTGATCGAGCAAAAAGTAATTATGTAAACTATAAAATTCAATCTTCTAGTGAACAGAAAACAATGTGGCGAACGATAAAAATACTAGTACTCAAAGAGCAGAAAAGTGCAATAAAAAGTGTTGTTTTTGATGGTGTGTTAGTAAAAGACTGCGCGATGCTGGCAACAAATTTTAATGTCTTTTTTGTACAAAGTGTCAGTCTATTGAATAGAACTATTCCCAATGTCGCTTACGAAAATATTATTCCAAATGTAAGCACAATATTTAAATTTAAGTCCATAAAACCTAATGAGCTAAAAAGTATTTTGAAAAATATGAAAAATAAGAAGGATCCAAATAAGTTAAGTATGAACATGATTTTAGACGCGTTTCACATTATCGGTATGAAATTGTGCGCACTAATAAATAAATCGATGACTGAAGGAGTGTATCCGAACTTATGGAAAGAGGCGATTATAATACCGATTGCAAAAGTGAATAAGTGATTTTCGTCCTGTTAATATGTTGCCAAATGAAGCTAAAATACTGGAAAAAGTCGTGCAAATTCAACTTCAAAAATATATGGACGACAATCGATTGTTCGTAGAATGTCAATCTGGGTTCAGAGGCAGGCATAGTTGTGAATCTTTACTAAACCTGATCATCGCGGATTGGAAAAATGAAGTTCAACATAATAAGAAGATTGTTGCTGTTTTTATCGACCTAAGAAGAGCTTTTGAGACAATAGACAGGAACATCCTTCTGAACAAGTTACATCAATATGGTATAAGAGATGCAGAATTTAAATGGTTCCAGTCATATTTAAATGAACGCAGGAAAAGAACAAGAGTTGAGGAGGCAATTTCTGAGGCGATAAACGTTAATTTAGGAGTACCACAAGGATCAGTTTTGGGAGCGCTGCTATTTATTATTTATGTAAATAAAATGCCAAGAGTATCAAAGTACGCTTCAATACAGTTGTTCGCAGATGATGGTCTACTCTACATATCATCAAAAAACGTAAATGAATGTATAGACAAAATAAATAATGAACTAGAAAGCCTTTATAAGTGGTTTCAAATGAACAAACTAAGTCTAAATATAAGTAAAACCAAATGTATGGTCATAAATGGACAACTTGAGGCAGATATTGTAATAAATGGTGAAAAATAGAAGTACTTAATGAAATTAAATACTTAGGAATTGTTATTGATACAAGTTTGAATTTTAGCAGTCACATTCAATACATACCAAAAAAAAATTAGTAAAAAAATGGATTCTTTGGAAGAATTAGAAAACGAATACCTCTTGTTAGTGCAATTAATATTTATAATTCAATTATTAAACCTCATTTTGAGTATTGTTCAACAATAATATATTCATCAAACGCAACAATGATGGAAAGATTGCAAAAATTTCAAAATAAAGCTATGAGAATTATTTTAAAATGCCTGTGAATATGTTAAGTGTATTGAAATGGTTAAATGTGAAACAAAGAACAGTAATGAATGTATTAATTTTTGTCTTTAAAATGAAGTCCGGAATGTTGAGTAATTATTTATGTGATAAAATAATATATGTTGAAAATGTACACAATTATAATGTGAGAAATAGAAATGATATTCGTCTTCCACTATTCAGAACTCAAAACGCCCAAAACAGTGTTTTTTATAAGGGATTTAAGATGTATAATGCATTACCCTCAGAAATCAAAAATGAAACTAATTTAATAAGGTTTAAAAAAAACATTATAACGTATGTAAGAAATAATTGTGAAAGATAAATGTATACCATTTTAGTTTTAAGAAAATATATTAAATGTTATAATAGCTTATTACCTGCTAAATAAACACAAATGAATGAATGTATTAATATAATGACATTGTTACAATATATTGTTCAGTCTCTGTAAAAGTAAACAATTATCGGATCTAGTTACTTCCCTCCGGGATATAGACTGGCAGACGACGACCACGATCGCCTCTTTGACTTATTCATTAGACTCGAATCATCGGTGGGGACTTTAGTAAAACACATTTTTTGGGGTTCAAGATGTACTTCAACGAAAGGCAGACTACTGTACAAAGCCTGTATGAAGCGTGGGGAAAGCCAACGTAATGGCCAACCGAAAAAAATAAAATCCCTGACCTAGTCGACTTCTTTATCGCAAAAGGGCTAACTAAAAATCTGACGGAAGTCAAAGAATGTTATGATCTATGCTCAGACCACTCAGCAGTCACTCTGAAAATGGACGGATGTCTAGCAAGAAAAGATGGACCTCCTAGGCTTACAAGTAAAAAAACCAACTGGGATCTTTTCAGAAAAGACTGCAAGGAAAATGTTGCTTTAAATGTGCCACTAAACACACCGCTCGACATAGAAGACGAAATCGACAATCTCGTGAAAGCCATTCAGAACGCAGCGTGGAAAAACACTCCCTTCCGGAAGACAGCAATACGCAGCAACAATGAATTCAAATACCAGCCTGAAATCGAGGACCTCATACGAGAAAAAATGAGAGCGCGCAAGAGATGGCAACATTCCCGCGCACCCACTGATAAAACTTATCTGAACTATCTCTGTAACAAACTCAAGAATGAGCTACAGGATTAAAGAAATCGCGAGACTTCTACATACCTCGAGGGCTTGACTGCTGATAAGACTTCAAACTACTCAATATGGAAAGCTTTGAAGTCCATAAAGAAACCCAAAATACACTCGCCATTTTTAGGCCTTAAATTTTGAGCTAGGATAATGAAATTTGTTATATTTTGTATATTTGTTTTTGGTCAAATTTTAAATTTTTCGAAAAAAAATTTTGATGCAGAATCATTAACATTATTAATATGAACATTTTGTCAATAGACCATTTTAACCCACGCCCACTTTTTGGGGCATTTTTATATAAAAACCATTTTTATTTTTATCATTTTTTCTATTTTATCCACATCGTGTTTTTAGCCATGGCGACTTTTTATGGGAATTTTAGTTTAATGGATAGGATGGGATAGGGTATTCAACGATACGCACAGCGGATTGTAGCCTTCTCATATGTTTTTTTTTATATAAAAACGCCCCCAAAAAGTGAGCGTGGGTTTAAATGGTCTATCGACGAAATGTTCATATTAATACTCCCAATGATTGTGCATCAAAATTTTTTTCGAAAATTTTAAAATTTGGCCAAAATACATTTTTTATAAAAAAACATATGAGAGGCTACAATCCGCTATGCGAATCGTTGAATACCCTATCCCATCCCATCCTTTAAATTAATATCCTCAAAATATAGGCCTTATGGCGATGAAATACAGAAAATGACATTGTCACAATATATTGCTCAGACAGTTTATTAAAATCTTTTGTGGTTCGACAAAAAACAACGTATTTCTATTGCTAATGCCTTGGGATGGGGTATACAAATGGTTTTTGTAAGAAAACGCCCCCAAAATGTGGGCGTAGGTGAAAATGATCTATAGACAAAATGTTTATATTACCATTGCGGAAGTATTTGCATCAAAAATTTTTTCGAAAGTTTTAAAATTTGGACGAAAAGCGTTTTTTGCTATAAACGCCCCCAAAAAGTGGGCGTGGCAAAAAACTTTGTATGGACGAAATATAGATATTAGGATTGTCTAAATATCCTGCTCAGACACTTTTTTGAAATTCCTTACGGTTTGGCCAAAAAATAAGTTTTTCTAAAAAGGGGGCGTGGCAGTGGGCGGATTTCAAAAATTTTTACACTTGTTCTGGTGACTCGGACAAGGATCCTATATACCAAATTTCATTATCCTAGCTCAAAATTTAAGGCCCAAAAATCGGTGACGAACAGACAGACGGACGGACGGACGGACGGACGGACAGACAGACATGGCTAATTCGACTCAGCTAGCGATTCTGAGTCGATCCATATACTTTGAGGTATATGTAGCAAAATTATTTCTCTATGTTACAAACTAAGTATCAAAACTAATATACCCCCCTATGGGATAGGGTATAAAAACGCCCCCAAAAAGTGGGCGTGGCAAAAATCTTTATATTGACGAAATAAAGATATTCCGATTCTCTAAATATGGTGCTCAGACACTTTTTTTTTTTAATTCTTTACGGTTTGGCCAAAAAATACGTTTTTCTAAAAAGGGGGCGTGTCAGTAGGCAGATTTCAAAATGTTTTACACTTGTTCTGCTGGGAGCAACAAAGAGCACGTGTACCAAATTTCATCCGTATCAAAATTTAAGGCCCAAAAACTGGTGACGGACGGACGGGCGGACGGAGAGACGAACGGACAGAAGTGGCTAAATCGACTCAGCTAGCGATTCTGAGTCGATCCATATACTTTGAGGTATATGTAGCTAAATTATTTCTCTATGTTGCAAACTATGTATCGAAATTTTTTTCACATATTTTAAAATGTACCAAAATAAGTTTTTTTATGAAAACGCCCTCAAAAAGCGGGCGTGGCAAAAAAACTTTGTATGAACAAACTATAGATATTAGGGTTCTCTAAATATGTTGTTCAGACACTTTTTCAAAAATCCTTACGGTTTGGGCAAAAACTACGGTTTTCTAAAAAGGGGGCGTGGTAGTTTGCGGATTTCAAAAATGTTTACACTTGTTCTGTAGGCACGGACGAGAATCCTTTGTACCAAATTTCATTATCCTAGCTCAAAATTTAAGACCTAAAAATCGGTGGCGTACAGACGGACGGACGGACGGACAGACGGACGGACAGACAGACATGGCTTAATCGACTCAGCTAGCGATTCTGCGTCGATCCATATACTTTGAGGTATATGTGGCTAAATTATTTCTCTATGTTACAAACCATGTATCAAAACTAATATACCCCTATGGGATAGGGTATAATTACACTACTCCTGCTCGCCTGAAAGCATTAAAAAAGACTTAAAAGAGAAAAAGTTCAAAAAAATATATTATGTAGTCAATATGATTAAATTTAAAAGCAAAGTACCACTTCCAAACATTATGCTCAGTTTTGAGCATGACGAAGATTAGAAAGAATATCTATTCTTGAGAGATAGAGCAGCAACAAAAAATCTGTACTAAAAAGACAAACATGATGGATATAACAAAAATCCTTGAATGGAATGCTAATGGTATCGAGAATCGCAAGGAAGGGAATCAAATAATACTCGATATTAACCAAATCGATATATGCCTCATCACAGAGACTCATTTTAAATTACCTACAGACTTTAAACTGCAAGGATATAAGCTATACCACACCCCACATCCTCACAATTGTGCAAAAGGAGGGGCTGCAGTCAATATAAAAAACGAGATTGAACACCATATAGAAACCAAATTCCAGTCATGTGCGATTCAAGGGATCTCCATAAGAATAAACTATGAGAAGGCTACAATCCGCTGTGCGGATCGTTGAATACATTATCCCATCCCATCTGTAAAACTAATGTCACCAAAATGTGGACATGGCTTAAAACACGATGGGGATTTAAATATAGAAAATTACATTGTCAGAACAAATTTTACGGTTCTACAAAAGACAAGGTTTTTCTCCTGCATTTGTTATGGGGTAGTGTATAAAATGGTTTTTATATAAAAACGCCCAAAAAGTTTTTTTTTCCGTGGGCTGGTGGAAATCTTCATAGACACGATGAGCACGTGCCCAAAGTAGTGTGAGATTTTTACTCACTAAAACCACCACCCATTTTGTATTTCTATTGCAACTAAGTATTCGACTTATCCAGCAATTTTTTTATCACGAGTATATAATATGTTTGGCAGGTAACTTTTCTTTGAGAGTTCCTGATTTTTCCGCAATTAATAGCGCGGTTTGTTATTATCGGGCCAAATCTAAGGGTTTAGTTCTTTGAAGACGCCACAATATATTTGTTTCGTCAAGAATTTGGAGGACTGTTGTGTTAACGTGTCCTAATAAACGTTTTTTATGTTTTCGTGCAAATTTTTTTGTTTCATCTTTAACCGCGAGAATACCCAGATCTCTGCGTAGATCTTCGTTTCTTACGTACCACGGCGCATTGACGAATGATCTTAACATTTTGTTTTCAAAAGTTTGTAAAATGTTTAGATTCGTTTCACTGGTACAACCACATACTTGTATACCATATGTCCAAATCGGTTTTAGCACTTGCTTGTATAATAGTATTTATTCTTAAGTTCTTCGCATATCTTTTTTACATGCGACTTCCATTTTAATTTTGCATCGAGTGTCGTACCGAGATATTTCGCTTCATTTGCAAACGGGACTCGAAGCGTATTTACAAATACAGGCGAAAAATCTACATGGATCGCTTTTCTCTCATTAAGTGCAATCCGCCAGGATTTAGTGCATTCATTAACCTCGTTAAGAGCGTTTTGTTATTTGATATTTGTTTCCTCTATTGTTGTGCCAACTGCTAGTATAGCAGTATCGTCAGCAAACGTTGCAACTATTGTATCGTTTGTTTGTGGGATATCACGAGTGAATAGGAGGTACAGGATTGGTCCAAGGACGTTTCCTTGCGGTACACCTGCCATTATTTCTTTGAACTCGGAATATTCGCTTCCAAGTTTCACATGGAAGAGTCTATGCTCAAGATACGACACGGGGATTCTATATAATTGTTCTGGCAGAACTTGACTTAGTTTATACGTAAGGCCTTTGTGCCACACCTTGTCAAAAGCTTGCGACACGTCAAGAAGTATGGCTGAACAAATTTTCTTTTCTTCGAAAGCTTTCTCAATTACATCTGTAATTCGATGTACTTGGTCCACCGTTGAATGTTTACTTCTAAACCCAAATTGATGGTCAGGTAAAATACGTTTCTGTTCAATTATGGGGTGTAAGCGACCGAGTAATATCCGTTCAAAAACTTTTGAAATTATTGGAAGAAGTCAAATAGGCCTGTAGGATTTTATTTCATTTGGTGATTTTCCTGGTTTTAGAACCATAATCACTTCCGCGACTTTCCACTGTCTTGGTATGTATTCTTATCTGATTGCTGCATTTATAATAAAAAGAAGCTTAGTTAATGCTTTCCGAGGCAACATTTTAAGAAGTTCTCCTGTAATCAGGTCATAACCCGGAGCTTTTTTAGGCTTTAGTTTCTGTATTTCCCGTTTAAGCTCGGCAATACTTGCATATCTTACTATGTTATTATCGGTTGTGCTCTCGAATATATTAATATTTTCATTTTGCGCTGGACCATCAAATGGCTTGAATGTTTCCTCAAGATGTGAGGCAAAAACGTTAGCTTTTTCCATATCGCTTTTTGCCCACACGTCTTGAATTGCCTTAGTTGCCGGCACAGCGATTTTTGGCCGTTTTATGACTCTAATTGCTTTCCAGAGCGAATAATTCGATTCCTGTCCAGCGGTTAGGCTTTGCAGATAAGTTTCTATTGCATGGTTTTTAAAATTTTTAATCGAATTTGATAGCAAATTACTCAACCGATTTTATCTTGCGGGCACGAGTTTGGTGCCATCTCTTAAGAGCTTTTCTTTTTTGTCTTACTAAATCTTGTATTTCTCGGGGGTAATTAATTTTACTATAGCTCACAATTTTGTTCTGTTGAGGAGTATTATTCCATGATGCTTTTTGGATGGTATCGATAAAGGAGTCAACCGCGACTTCGAGTTTCAATGGTGTTCTAAGCGATACACCCAGTTGGATATTATTTTCAATATCGTTTTTGAAACCTTCCCAGTTGGTTTTCCCGTTTGTTAATCTGGGTGGTTTTTCATTTATAATCAGTGACTCGCTCGTTGTTAAAATGACTAGAGGAAAGATCAAAGCATTCTTCAACTTTGATTCGATTGGACGGCAGACCTTTTACAATGAAAAAAATCAATAAAATCCGGTATTTTTCTAACATCAGTTGGCCAGTAAGTTGGTTTTCCCGTAGAATGAAATTTGGTATTGTACTTTCTACCTACATCATAAAGCATCCTACCTTTCTGTGATATGCATCTAGATCCCCAGAATGTATGTTTTGCATTAAAGTCCCCTCCGATGACAAAACGTTGTCCAATGGAATTTAGCAAGTTTTCAAAGTCAATTTTTTCAACCTTGCATCAATTCGATTTCTAATCTAAGATCAATCGAATGTTCGATACACTCTTTTATATATAGTGAGGCTCCACCTCTAGCCTTATTCGATGGATGTAGAGCATGATAGTCGAGGTAATTTATATCTTTAAGTTCAAATAATTACTCTTTGCGTGAGTTTCGGATACTAAACAGATGTCTATATCTTTTTCCTGCATAAATAATTCAAGTTCTCCAAGTTTTTGCTAAAGGCCATTGGCATTCCACGTAAGAATCTTAAGCAATCTATTCATGTTAAAGGTGGGGTACTTCTATTGCGAATACTACTTTCGAGCTTAACGAGCCTATCAAAAACAAGTTTATTCGTTTTGCTTTGTTTCTCAAGTTTTGAAAGAATAATCGAAAATACATTTGAAACTGGGTCAGGTGAGATATTTTTTTGGGCGTTATTGGATACCGTAGCTTGAGCATACGTTTGTACATTTGGTTTTGGATGTACAAGATCCGAACGGATATCTGATGGCCGCGTAGTTTGTGAAAATTTAGGTTTTTCGATTATGGCCTGCTTTGTCTTCGACATATTTTTAATCGGAATTTTAGGCTTTTGCTTGTTTAAATTTAATTTCTGTGAATTAATGATATTAAATTTCGTCCGTCTTTTTTTCAACTCTTTAGCTTCTTCGCAGCCGCGATAATTTGCCGGATGATTGCCTTTACAGTGAATGCAGATAGCAGGAGTTTTCTTATCTGACATACAACCTACCGTCAGATGATTTCCGACACATTTTACACACCGCGGTTCTTTTTGACAATAACTTTGCGTATGATTGTATCCTTGGCAGCGCTTGCACTGGGGAACTAGTTTGGAATCCTTACGCATGGGCTCTATTTTTACAACAATATTATGTATTGTTTTTATACCCTATCCCATAGGGGTATATAAGTTTTGATACTTAGTTTGTAACATAGAGAAATAGCTGAGTCGAATTAGCCATGTCTGTCTGTCTGTCCGTCCGTCCGTCCGTCCGTCCGTCTGTCTGTTCGTCACCGATTTTTGGGCCTTAAATTTTGAGCCAGGATAATGAAATTTGGTATATAGGATCCATGGCCGAGTCACCAGAACAAGTGTAATCATTTTTAAAATCTGCCCACTGCCACGCCCCCTTTTAGAAAAAACGTAGTTTTAAGCCAAACCGTAAGGAATTTCAAAAAAAAAATGTTTGCAACATATTAAGACAATCCTAATATCTATATTTCGTCCATACAAAGTTTTTTGACACGCCCACTTTTTGGGGGCGTTTTTTCTAAAAAAGGTTTTTCGGTCAAATTTTAACATTTTCTTAAAAAATTTGGATGCACAATCATTGGCAGTATTAATACCAACATTTCGTCTATAGACCATTTTAACCCACGCCCACTTTTTGGGGGCGTTTTCTTACAAAAACCATTTGTATACCCTACCCCAAGGCATATGCAAAGTAAAATGTTGTTTTTTGTCGAACCATAAAAGAATTTGATAAACCTTCGGAACAATATGTTGTAACAACGTCATTTTCAATACTTTATGACCATAAAGACCATATTTTGGGGATATTAATTTTAAGGATGGGATGGGATAGGGTATTAAACGATCCGCACAGCGGATTGTAGCCTTCTCATATGTTTATTTCATAAATTTTGTTCAAAACTTTCTGTTCTATCGAAAGTGAGTATAAAACATATGAGAAGGCTACAATCCGCTGTGCGGATCGTTGAATACCCTATCCCATCCCATCTGTAAAACTTATATCCCAAAAAGTGGACATGGCTTAAAACACAATGGGGATTAAATATAGAACATATGAGAAGGCTACAATCCGCTGTGCGGATCGTTGAATACCCTATCCCATCCCATCCTTAAAATTACTATCCTCAAAATATAGGCCTTATGGCGATGAAATACAGAAAATGACATTGTCACAATATATTGCTCAGACAGTTTATCAAAATCTTTTGAGGTTCGACAAAAAAAAAATTTTTTCTATTGCTAATGCCTTGGGATGGGGTATACAAATGGTTTTTGTAAGAAAACGCCCCCAAAATGTGGGCGTAGGTGAAAATGATCCATGGACCAAATGTTTATATTACCATTGTGGAAATATTTGCATCCAAAATTGTTCGAAAGTTTTAAAATTTGGACAAAAAACTTTTTTTACTAAAAACGCCCCCAAAAATTGGGCGTGGCAAAAAACTTTGTGTGTACGAAATATAGATATTCGGATTGTCTAAATATGCTGCTCAGACACTTTTTTGAAATTCCTTATCGTTTGGCTTAAAACTACATTTTTCTAAAAGGGGCGAGGCAGTGGGCGGATTTCAAAAGTTTTTACACTTGTTCTGCTTCGTCGGCCAGAGAGTCTATATACCAAATTTCAAGACTCTAGCTCAAAATTTAAGGCCCAAAAATCGGTGACACACAGACGGACGGACGGACGGACAGACAGACATGGCTTAATCGACTCAGCTAGCGATTCTGAATCGATTCATATACTTTGAGGTATATGTATCGAAATTATTTCTCTATGTTACAAACTTAATGTCAAAACTAATATACCCCCTATGGGATAGGGTATAATAATTTCGATACATATATGTAGTGATTGAATGAATACAAAGAAGAATTACTACTTATAAAAACATATGAGAAGGCTACAATCCGCTGTGCGGATCGTTGAATACCCTATCCCATCCTTTCCATAAAACTAGAATCCCCAAAAAAGTGGGCATGGCTAAAAACACGATGTGGATAAAATAAAAAAAAATGATATAGTGACAACAAATTCTTCAGGCTGCTTACAAAACACTTTTACGGTTCTACAAAAGACAAGGTTTTTCTCCTGCATATGTTATGGGGTAGTGTATAAAAATGGTTTTTATATAAAAAGGCCCCCTAAAAGGGGGCGTGGGTTAAAATGGTCTAAAGACGAAATGTTTATGTTAATTTTACTAATTATTCTGCATCAATATTTTTTTCGAAAATTTTAATATTTGACCGTAAAACGTTTTTTATTAAAAACACCCCCAAAAAGTGGGCGTGGCAAAAAACTATATATGAACGAAATATAGATATTACGATTGTCTAACTACGCTTCTGAGACATTTTTTGAAGTGAAACTTCTTTGGGCTCGTCGGGGTAAATCCAAACTCACATGTAACGACACGACAAACAACAAGTAAGAGCGTAAACATAAGAGAGCGCTCTGTAGCGGATGTTCTTGGTGGTTTAGTAGAGTGGAGATGAAAGACGAAAGATGTGCTTTGTGTTATTGTGTGTGTTGCTTTTGATGGGTGTGATAGTGATTGTGTGAAGTAATACATATCTTTGCTTTGTATGATGATGGGACATTTCAGAGCTGTGTATGCGACATTTCTATTGCCTCGTGTGTGATGTACCCATCACTAGTGGTGTGGTCGTGGTGTGCAAATTCATTTCTTTTGAGTAACGAATGAGTATTGATTACTTCAAATTCAGTATTTGGTATTAGGTATTCGATACTTTGTACTTTGTCTCGCAGTCAAAACGCATTTCCTGGAACCAGTGCCAGAGTATCAAGTAGCATTGCACAGACATTCATATACTCTACTCAGTGATTACTTTGATTACTTGAGTACTGATTTCTGAGTTTCTAACACAAATAGGAAGGGTTAAGTTTAAAGTGTGTGTAGATTGAAGAAAGAAAAGTAATCAAATCGGACAGGTGAGCTTGAGAATTTTGTTGACGATGAGTGATGACGTCTTGACGAGAGTAATGAGAGTGCAGGAGAAGAGAAAAACGAAAGAGTATAAGTATACAAATTACAAACACAGCATAATGTAGAGTTGTTGAGTAGAGCAAAATGAAGGAAGGAGCTGTATATGTTTATTTTAAATATGTGCATACTTAGGTTAAGCAAAGAGTATAGAACTACATAGAGTACGCATCACATCTAAACATTTTGTAGCCGTTTCAGACGCGGGCGATAACTGCGAAGGGGAATTTACGTCATTCGTATGTATCGGTTATACTGTTGTTTGATGCTGGAGTAGCAATGTGAAAACTGCGGTATCAATATCAGTACCCCACATAGAAAATTTTAGTTGTATGATATGCGCACTCTATGTAGTTCTATACCCTTTGGGTTTAGGTACTTACATTACATTGTCTCTTTGGAGTTAGTGATTGTGTTGAGAATTGTGAACATGCAAAAGAGTAATCAGTATGAACACTTTGGGTCCAGTTATAGCTATCATTGAACAACTTCATTGGAACAAAAAAACATGATGGAATTGAAATTTTAACTCCATAGCTGGCAATGGTAATCTTTAGAAAATTCTGTTTCATTTGGGTGGAATGACAATCATTACTTCACAGAAATAAATCGGGATTATTGAAAAACAAAAAGTGGTATTCTACAAAAACTATAATTAAAAATTAATATATTTTTGGATAATCATGTTCTAAAAATCATAACCTTTGTTTTGACACCAACTCGCCAATGGTTCAATTTATAAAAAAGCTTCAAGACGTATAAGAAAATTTCCAATGAGGGTTTTCAATGATAGCTATAAAGGCCCTTTGAGAAGTATATATGTGTTCGGTAACGATAATCATTTCAAGTATCGAATATTAAATACCGGATAACTAATTTTTGCGTTATCCGTCGATGCGTTATGTTTCACTTCAACCTCGTAGCACTTCTCGGTCTAATTTTTTTAAATTCCTTACGGTTTGGCCAAAAACAACGTTTTTCTGAAAAGGGGGCGTGGCAGTGGGCGGATTTCAAAATTTTTTACACTTGTTCTGCTGGGAGCAACAAAGAGCCCGTGTACCAAATTTCATCCTGATAGCTCAAAATTTAAGGCCCAAAAACTGGTGACGTACGGACGGACGGACAGACATGGCTAAATCGACTCAGCTAGCGATTCTGAGTCGATCCATATACTTTGAGGTATATGTAGCTATGGGATAGGGTATAAACATATGAGAAGGCTACAATCCGCTGTGCGGATCGTTGAATACCCTATCCCATCCTATCCATAAAACTAAAATCCCCAAAAAATGATTTAGTGACGACAAATTCTTCAGACTGCTTACAAAATAGTTTTACGGTTCTACAAAAGACAAGGTTTTCGCCTGCATATGCTATGTAGTGTATAAAAATGGTTTTTATATAAAAACGCCCCCAAAAAGTGGGCGTGACAAAAAACTTTATATAAACGAAATATAGATATTAAGAGTATCTAAATATGATGTTCAGAAACTTTTTTGAAATTCCTTAAGGTTTGGGCAAAGGGGGCGTGTCAGTAGGCGGATTTCAAAAATTGTTACACTTGTTCTGTAGGCACGGACGAGGATCCTATATACCAAATTTCATTAACCTAGCTCAAAAACATATGAGAAGGCTACAATCCGCTGTGCGGATCGTTGAATACCCTATCCCATCCTATCCATAAAACTAAAATCCCCAAAAAAGGGGGCATGGCTAAAAACACGATGTGGATAAAATAGAAAAAATGATATAGTGACAACAAGTTCTTCAGACTGCTTACAAAACAATTTTGCGGTTCTACAAAAGACAAGGTTTTCTCCTGCATATGTTATGGGGTAGTGTATAAAAATGGTTTTTATATAAAAACGCCCCCAAAAAGTGGGCGTGGGTTAAAATGGTATATAGACGAAATGTTCATATTAATAATGTTAATGATTCTGCATCAAAATTTTTTTCGAAAAATTTAAAATTTGACCGAAAACAGTTTTTAATTGAAAACGCCCCCAAAAAGTGGGCGTAGCAAAAAACTTTATATGGACGAAATATAGATATTAATATTGTCTAAATATGTTGTTCAAAAACTTTTTTAATATTCCTCACGGTTTGGTCAAAAACTGAGTTTTTCTTAAAAGGGGGCGTGGCAGTGGGCGGATTTCAAAAATTTTTACACTTGTTCTGTAGGCAGAGACGAGGATCCTATATACCAAATTTCATTATCCTAGCTCAAAATTTAAGGCCTAAAAATCGGTGACGTACAGACGGACGGACGGACGGACGGACGGACGGACAGACAGACATGGCTTAATCGACACAGCTAGCGATTCTGAGTCGATCCATATACTTTGAGGTATATGTAGCAAAATTATTTCTCTATGTTACAAACTAAGTATCAAAACTAATATACCCCCCTATGGGATAGGGTATAATTAAAGGCCTAAAAATCGGTGACGAACAGACGGACGGATGGACGGACGGAGAGACAGACATGGCTTAATCGACTCAGCTAGCGATTCTTAGTCGATCCATATACTTTGAGGTATATGTAGCTAAATTGTTTCTCTATGTATCAAACTAAGTATCAAAACTAATATACCTCTATGGGATAGGGTATAAACATATGAGAGGGCTACAATCCGCTGTGCGGATCGTTGTGTAACCTATCCCATCCCATTTGTAAAACTAATATCCCCAAAATGTGGACATGGCTTAAAACACGATGGGGATTAAATGTAGAAAATGACAATCTCACAACAAAACTTTGTATGGACGAAATATAGATATTATATTATATTATATGCTGCTCAGACACTTTTTTGAAATTCCTTACGGTTTGGCCAAAAAATACGTTTTTCTAAAAAGGGAGCGTGGCAGTGGGCGGATTTCAAAACTTTTTACACTAGTTCTGGTGGCACGGACAAGGATCCTATTTACCAAATTTTATTATCCTAGCTCAAAATTGAAGGCCCAAAAATCGGTGACGAACAGACAGACATGGCTAATTCGACTCAGCTAGCGATTCTGAGTCGATCCATATACTCTGAGGTATATGTAGCTAAATTATTTCTCTATGTTACAAACTAAGTATCAAAACTAATATACCCCTATGGGATAGGGTATAAAAATCGGTGACACACAGACGGACGGGCGGACGGACAGACAGACATGGCTTAATCGACTCAGCTAGCGATTCTGAATCGAACCATATACTTTGAGGTATAACTATCGAAATTATTTCTCTATGTTACAAACTTAATGTCAAAACTAATATACCCCTATGGGATAGTATATAAACATATGAGAAGGCTACAATCCGCTGTGCTGATCGTTGAATACCCTATCCCATCCCATCTGTAAAACAAATGTCACCAAAATGTGGCCATGAAAGACACGATGGGGATTAAACATAGAAAATAACACTGTAACAACAAATTTTACGGTTCAACAAAAGACAAGGTTTTTCTCCTGCATATGTTATTGTATTCTGCATCAAAATTTTTTTCGAAAATTGTAAAACTTGACCGAAAACTTGACTGAAAACGCCCCCAAAAAGTGGGCGTGAAAAAAAACTTTATATAGACGAAATATAGATACAAGGATTGTCTAGATTTAGAAACTTTTTTAAAACTCCTTACGGTTTGGTTTTTCTTAAAAGGGGCGTGGCAGTGGGCGGATTTCAAAAATGTTTACACTAATTCTGTAGGCACGGACGAGGATCCTATATACCAAATTTCATTATCCTAGCTCAAAATGTAAGGCCTAAAAATCGGTGACGTACAGACGGACGGACGGACGGACAGACAGACATGGCTTAATCGACGCTGCTAGCGATTCTGAGTCGATCCATATACTTTGAGGTATATGTAGCTAAATTATTTCTCTATGTTACAAACTAAGTATCAAAACTAGCGAAAACCTCAATTACATATTTTAAAATACTTCTAATAAATGGTTGATTTATATACCAAGAAGTTCTTATTTACAACCGCTACAAGTTGGTGTAAATAGATTTTCGTTTTAACAAGTATTTTGAAAATCGACTAGTAGATTGAAGAGTGTCCGATCTCAGGCAATACACAAAAGAAAAACTTGAATCCAACTACCTTCATTATAGTGAATTTCCGAAATACTTGTTTAAATCAAAATCTATTGACACCAACTTTAAGCGGTTATAAATAAAACGAGTGGTGGGTGCACGACTGGGTCGTACGCAACTTTCTCTTGCACAGCGAGTTGGACGTTAGATCAAATAATACGAATTTTGATTATTGATGCTAAAAATGATATAAATAATGTCGAAATGTGTTTATACGACCGTTTACTCCGAAAGTTGAAGGAATCGATGTCAATGTGAATAATAATCATTTTCCGTTATTGGCCAAAACTGAAAATTCCGTTTAGTGATAGTTGGGCTAAAACTAATTATGTGGAATTGCTTTAAGCTTTAATAGTAGTATATATATTTAATTTCATTCAATTTGTTTCAATAGTTTGCGAGAAATTATCAATTTTCCTTATATGGCCTAAATGACAAAATCCGTTATATGGATTTTCTCGAAAAAACTGGGTATGCAGTTTTGTTGAAGCTAATATGGTTATAGTTTATATGGCAGGTACCGTTAATAACATGGCTAAAAGCAATGTTAGAATCAATCAAAATCTCGAGGTCGAAAATTTTCACGAAAACAATAGGTATCTTTCTCTTTGTAATAGAAAGTTAAAAATATAAGTAGTTTTGTAATGAAGGAGAATAGTATAAAATTTCAATTCTAAATAATGTAAATTCTTTTTTCCAGCACTACTTAAAAACAACATAATGTGGACAAAAAATGCCTACAAAATCATTGCAAAACTTACATTATCATCAACAAATTCTTTTTTGGTCAAATTTGCTTTGCTCGATTGGCTCGAAAGAATCTTGTTTAGGAGTTGTCAGGACTTATCCATTCACCATTTTGGGCAAAAACTATAAACTAAACTTGAAGCGTTATGGAATGCTCCACTCTAGCTTGTAATTTTGAAACAGCATCAACCAGCGAGACTGGTTTGTTGTCGAGGCCAATTATGTTGTCATTTTGCTCCTCACCCGGATCAAGCCGCTGCTTCTGTATGTGTTGTTTCTGCAGCTGGACTAGTTGTTGCTGTTGTTCTGTTTGCTTTTGACTATGTTGCGAAATGCAATCATAAGAAAGGTGAGCCTGATGGTTAAGTTATGTTAGATGGGCTGTTGACGCTCGAGTGAGTCGTCAAGATCGCATAGGCCTACGTTGGCCCATATCGATACCCTTCGAAGAAAGTACCCTGAAATAGAGAAAGAGGATACCTCGTTAAGATCGCTAGTGATACTTATGGGGTGCTGGTCTATGTTGCTCCTTCAGCCACAAAGAGGTAGTTGCTCCATCCTGATCTTCTACAATAGCGGACTATCAGCGCTTTTGGGAATATTCGTTAGGTCTCTTAGGTTGTCGAAGTATAGGCTGCCTAGCATTTTTAAACGCTGCCACTGATCGCAGGGCAGTGACATAGTAGGTGTGAGACCTCTTCTTCGACGTCTGGATCGCTGCATTTCCTGCAAAGTTGGTTCGCACCAGTCAGTTTTATCTTATTGGAGTGCTTACCCAACAGGTTGTGAACTGTTATCACTCTCACCGCTATAGAAGTGGATGCTCTGTTCAAAGCTATTAGCTTGTTTGATTTACTGCCGGCTAACTCTGGCCAGAGAGATTTTGTATGTATACAAGTGATTGTATTTTGCCATCTGGTTATGGTTGCTTTTTGAGTGTGCTTGGTTATTACATGTTTTTTAGATGCTAGCGGGGGGTTGACCCTTTTATCAGCTAGGGAAATGCAACTGGACGATCCTAGTCTAGCTAGCTCGTCTGCTTTCTCATTTCCTATAATGTCATTATGTCCTGGCACCCAGATAATTTTGACTTTGTTCTGGTTACAAAGAGCCTTCAGATTTTCGCGGAAGCATCCAAGTACCAAGTGATTTTACTATATTGGATACCAGAGCTTAAATGGCCGCTTGACTATCCACGTAGATGGAGATATCCTCATGTGATATGTCCAATACCCTAGCCGATTCGGCAGCTTCGAGTATGGCCAGGATCTAAGCTTGGAATACACTACACGAGTTTGCTAATCTCAGGGATGTAGCTAGCCCGATCTTCTCAGAGTAGACACCACAGCCCACTTCGACTTCCATTTTAGATCCGTCGGTAGAAATTGCTATTTCTACGTCAGATAACACATTGTTTGAAGACCATTCGTCTCTGCTTGGTATTCTGATAGAATAATTAATATCAAAGTCGTGGTATGGGGTAATATAGTCAGATGCTGCATCCGCAGAAGTCATTGAGTTTAATATTGAGCTATGGCCAAAAGGTTTCATGAGAAGTTAGCCCGTTTCTTTGAGTCTTGCTGCGCATTTTGCTGCTGTGTCATTGATTTGTACGTCAATTAGTATTATGTTTAGGATTTTTTCTAAACCTACTCTGATGCTAGTGCGCATGGCTCCTGTCGTGAGTATGCATGCTGACCTTCGACCTTTCGTATGTTAGGATTGGCCTGACAATAGCTGTTTATAGCCGTTTTGTGACCTTCGGGGATGGGCCCCGTTTTTTGCCGCAGATTCTGTTGCAGCTATAGAGGGCAATATTTGCTTTCTTTACTCTTTCTTCAACGTTTAGATTCCAGTTCAGTTTACTATCAAGTACCATCCCCAGATATTTCGCGCTTGCTGACACTGAGAGATTCGAATCTTCCAAAGACGATGCCGGAAATGCTGGGAACGATCTCCTGTTAGTCAAGAGAACCAGTTCTGTTTTGTTTGGGTTTACACCCAGCCCGCAAGACTTTGCCCACTTGCTGAGGTTATTGAGACTTCTTTGCATAATTTCACGCAGTGTCGATGGGAATTTTCCGCACGCCATGAGGACTACCCCATAGGGGTATATTAGTTTTGACATTAAGTTTGTAACATAGAGAAATAATTTCGATACATATGCCTCAAAGTATATGGATCGATTCAGAATCGCTAGCTGAGTCGATTAAGCCATGTCTGTCTGTCCGTCCGTCCGTCCGTCTGTGTGTCACCGATTTTTGAGCCTTAAATTTTGAGCTAGAGTGTTGAAATTTGGTATATAGACTCTCTGGCCGACGAATCAGAACAAGTATAAACATTTTTGAAATCCGCCTACTGCCACGCCCCCTTTTAGAAAATCGTTGTTTTAAGCCAAACCGTAAGGAATTTCAAAATAGTGTCTGAGCAATATATTTAGACAATCCGAATATCTGTATTTCGTCTATACAAAGTTTTTTGCCACGCCCACCTTTTGTGGGCGTATTAAGTACCTACCCCACTTTTTTGTGGCGTTTTCTTATAAAAACCATTTGTATGTCTTACCCCAAGGCATATGCAATAGAAAAACGTTGTTTTTTGTCGAACCACAAAAGGTTTTGATAAACTGTCTGAACAATATGTTGTGACAATAAATGGGATGGGATAGGGTATTCAACGATCCGCACAGCGGATTGTAGCCTCCCATATGTTTATACCCTATCCCATAAGGGGGTATATTAGTTTTGACATTAAGTTTGTAACATAGAGAAATAATTTCGATACATATACCTCAAAGTATACGGATCGATTCAGAATCGCTAGCTGAGTACCCGTTTTTTAGGCCTTAAATTTTGAGCTAGAGTGCTGAAATTTGGTATATAGACTCTCTTGCCGACGAAGCAGAACAAGTGTAAAAAATTTTGAAATCCGCCCACTGCCACGCCACCTTTTAGAAAAACGTAGTTTTAAGCCAAACCGTAAGGAATTTAAAAAAAACATATGAGAAGGCTACAATCCGCTGTGCGGATCGTTGAATACCCTATCCCATCCTATCCATAAAACTAAAATCCCCAAAAAAGGGGGCATGGCTAGAAACACGATAAAATAGAAAAAATGATATAGTGACAACAAGTTCTTCAGACTGCTTACAAAACAATTTTGCGGTTCTACAAAAGACAAGGTTTTCTCCTGCATATGTTATGGGGTAGTGTATAAAAAAGGGTTTTTATATAAAAACGCCCCCAAAAAGTGGTCGTGGGTTAAAATGGTATATAGACGAAATGTTCATATTAATAATGTTAATGATTCTGCATCAAAATTTTTTTCGAAAAATTTAAAATTTGACCGAAAACAGTTTTTAATTGAAAACGCCCCCAAAAAGTGTGCGTGGCAAAAAACTTTATATGGACGAAATATAGATATTAATATTGTCTAAATATGTTGTTCAGAAACTTTTTTAATATTCCTTACGGTTTGGTCAAAAACTGAGTTTTTCTTAAAAGGGGGCGTGGCAGTGGGCGGATTTCAAAAATTTTTACACTTGTTCTGTAGGCAGAGACGAGGATCCTATATACCAAATTTCATTATCCTAGCTCAAAATTTAAGACCTAATAATCGGTGACGTACAGACGGACGGACGGACGGACGGACAGACAGACATGGCTTAATCGACTCAGCTAGCGATTCTGAGTCGATCCATATACTTTGAGGTATATGTAGCAAAATTATTTCTCTATGTTACAAACTAAGTATCAAAACTAATATACCCCCCTATGGGATAGGGTATAAAAATCTGGGCAGCATATTTACACAATTCTAATATCTATATTTCGTCCATACAAAGTTTTTGCCACGCCCACATTTTGGGGGCGTTTTTAGTAAAAAACGTTTTTTGTTCAAATTTTAAAACTTCCGAAAAAAATGTTGATGCAAATACTTCCGCAATGGTAATTTAAACATTTTGTCCATAAATCATTTTTACCTACGCCCACATTTTGGGGGCGTTTTCTTACAAAAACCATTTGTATACCCCATCCCAAGGCATTAACAATAGAAATACGTTGTTTTTTGTCGAACCATAAAAGATTTTGATAAACTGTCTGAGCAATATATTATGACAATGTCATTTTCTGTATTCCATCGCCATAAGGCCTATATTTTGAAGATATTAATTTTAAGGATGGGATAGGATAGGGTATTCAACGATCCGCACAGCGGATTGTAGCCTCTCATATGTTTTATATTTTTATACCCTATCCCATAGGGGGGTATATTAGTTTTGATACTTAGTTTGTAACATAGAGAAATAATTTTGCTACATATACCTCAAAGTATATGGATCGGCTCAGAATCGCTAGCTGAGTCGAATTAGCCATGTCTGTCTGTCCGTCCGTCCGTCCGTCCGTCCGTCCGTCTGTCTGTTCGTCAGCGGTTTTCGGGCCTTAAATTTTGAGCTAGGATAATGAAATTTGGTATGTAGGATCCTCGTCCGTGCCACCAGAACAAGTGTAAAAATTTTTGAAATCCGCTCACTGCCACGCCCCCTTTTTAGGAAAACTTATTTTTTGGCCAAACCGTAAGGAATTTCAAAAAAGTGTCTGAGTTGTATATTTAGACAATCCTAATATCTATATTTCGTTCATACAAAGTTTTTTGCCACGCCCACTTTTAGTGGGCGTTTTTAGTAAAAAACGCTTTTTGTCCAAATTTTAAACTTTCGAAAAAAATTTTGATGCAAATACTTCCGAAATGGTAATATTAACATTTTGTCTATAGATCATTTTCACCTACGCCCACATTTTGGGGGCGTTTTCTTACAAAAACCATTTGTATACCCCATCCCAAGGCATTAGCAATAGAAATACGTTGTTTTTTGTCGAACCACACAAGATTTTGAGAAACTGTCTTAGCAATATATTGTGACAATGTCATTTTCTGTATTTCATCGCCATAAGGCCTATATTTTGAGGATATTAATTTAAAGGATGGGATGGGATAGGGTATTCAACGATACGCATAGCGGATTGTAGCCTCTCATATGTTTTATACCCTATCCCATAGGGGTATATTAGTTTTGATACTTAGTTTCTAACATAGAAAAAAAATTTAGCTACATATACATACAAAGTATATGGATCGACTCAGAATCGCTAGCTGAGTCGATTAAGCCATGTCTGTCTGTCCGTCCGTCCGTCCATCTGTAGTCACCGATTTTTAAACCTTAAATTTTGAGCTAGGATAATGAAATTTGGTATATAGGATCCTCGTCCGTGCCTACAGAACAAGTGTAAACATTTTTGAAATCCGCCCACTGCCACGCCCCCTTTTAAGAAAAACTCAGTTTTTGGCCAAACCGTAAGGAATTTTAAAAAAGTTTCTGAACAACATATTTAGACAATCTTAATATCTATATTTCGTCTATATAAAGTTTTTTGCCTCGCCCACTTTTTGGGGGCGTTTTTTTCGAAAAAAATTTGGATGCAGAATCATTAACATTATTGATATGAACATTTCGACGATATACTATTTTAACCCAAACACACTTTTGGGGGCGTTTTTATATAAAAACCATTTTTATACACTACCCCATAACATATGCAGGAAAAAATCTTGTCTTTTGTAGAACCGTAAAAGTGTTTTGTAAGCAGTCTGAAGAATTTGTTGTCACTATATCATTATACCCTATCCCATAGGGGGGTATATTAGTTTTGATACATAGTTTGTAACATAGAGAAATAATTTTGCTACATATACCTCAAAGTATATGGATCGACTCAGAATCGCTAGCTGAGTCCAATTAGCCATGTCTGTCTGTCCGTCCGTCCGTGTGTCCGTCCGTCCGTCTGTCTGTTCGTCACCGATTTTTGGGCCTTAAATTTTGAGCTAGGATAATGAAATTTGGTATATAGGATCCTTGTCCGAGTCACCAGAACAAGTGTAAAAATTTTTGAAATCCGCCCACTGCCACGCCCCCTTTTTCGAAAAACGTAATTTTTGGCAAAACCGTAAAGAATTTTAAAAAAGTGTCTGAACAGCATATTTACGGAATCGTAATATCTATATTTCGTTCATATAAAGTTTTTTGCCACGCAAACTTTTTGGGGGCGTTTTCAATAAAAAACTGTTTTCGGTCAAATTTTAAATTTTTCGAAAAAATTTTTGATGCAGAATCATTAACATTATTAATATGAACATTTCGTCCTTATACCATTTTAACCCACGCCCACTTTTTGGGGGCGTTTTTATATAAAAACCATTTTTATACACTACCCCATAACATATACAGGAGAAAACCTTGTCTTTTGTAGAACCGTAAAAGTGTTTTGTAAGCAGCCTGAAGAATTTGTTGTCACTATATCATTTTTTTTATTTTATCCACATCGTGTTTTTAGCCATGCCCACTTTTTTGGGGATTCTAGTTTTATGGATAGGATGGGATAGGGTATTCAACGATCCGCACAGCGGATTGTAGCCTTCTCATATGTTTTTTTCTATTTTATTGGCATCGTGTTTTTAGCCATGCCCACTTTTTTGGGCATCTTAGTTTTATGGATAGGATGGGATAGGGTATTCAACGATCCGCACAGCGGATTGTAGTCTCCTCATATGTTTATACCCTATCCCATAGGGGTATATTAGTTTTGATACATAGTTTGTAACATAGAGAAATAATTAAGCTACATATACCTCAAAGTATATGGATCGACTCAGAATCGATAGCTGAGTCGATTTAACCATGTCTGTCCGTCCGTCCGTCCGTACGTCACCAGTTTTTGGGCCTTAAATTTTTGAGCTAGAAGGATGAAATTTGGTACACGTGCTCTTTGTTGCTCCCAGCAGAAAAAGAGTAAAAATTTTTGAAATCCGCGCACTGCCACGCCCATTTTTAAGAAAAACGTATTTTTTGGCCAAACCATAAGGAATTTTGAAAAACTTTCTGAACAACATATTTAGACAATCTGAATATCTATATTTCGTTCATATAAAATTTTAAAATATTCGAAAAAAACTTTTGATGCAGAATCATTGGTAGTATAAATATGAACATTTCGTTCGTAGACCATTTCAACCCACGCCCACTTTTTGGGGGCGTTTTTATATAAAAACCATTTTTATACACTGCCCCATAACATATGCAGGAGAAAACCTTGTCTTTTGTAGAACCGTAAAAGTTTTTTGTAAGCAGTCTGAAGAATTTGTTGTCACCATGTCATTTTCTTTATTTTATCCACATCGTGTTTTTAGCCATGTCCACTTTTTGGGGATTTGAGTTTTACAGATAGGATGGGATATGGTATTCAACGATCCGCACAGCGGATTGTAGCTTTCCATATGTTTATACCCTATCCCATAGGGGTATATTAGTTTTGATACTTAGTTTGTAACATAGAGAAATAATTTTGCTACATATACCTCAAAGTATATGGATCGACTCAGAATCGCTAGCTGAGTCGATTAAGCCATGTCTGTCTGTCCGTCCGTACGTCCGTCTGTACGTCACCGATTTTTAGGCCTTAAATTTATAGCTTGGATAATGAAATTTGGTATAT
This sequence comes from Rhingia campestris, assembly GCA_932526625.1. NCBI lineage: Eukaryota > Metazoa > Arthropoda > Insecta > Diptera > Syrphidae > Rhingia > Rhingia campestris. Next base: position 65,878,830 of record OW052185.1, read on the forward strand.
AGGATCCTCGTCTCTGCCTACAGAACAAGTGTAAACATTTTTGAAATCCGCCCACTGCCACGCCCCCTTTTAAGAAAAACTCAGTTTTTGACCAAACCGTAAGGAATTTTAAAAAAGTTTCTGAGCAACATATTTAGACAATATTAATATCTATGTTTCGTCCATATAAAGTTTTTTGCCACGCCCACTTTTTTGGGGCGTTTTTAATTAAAAACTGTTTTCGGTCAAATTTTATATTTTTCGAAAAAAATTTTGATGCAGAATCATTAACATTATTAATATGAACATTTCGTCTATATACCATTTTAACCCACGCCCACTTTTTGGGGGCGTTTTTATATAAAAACCATTTTTATACACTACCCCATAACATATGCAGGAGAAAACCTCGTCTTTTGTAGAACCGTAAAATTGTTTTGTAAGCAGTCTGAAGAATTTGTTGTCACTATATCATTTTTTCTATTTTATCCACATCGTATTTCTAGCCATGCCCCCTTTTTTGGGGATTTTAGTTTTATGGATAGGATGGGATAGGGTATTCAACGATCCGCACAGCGGATTGTAGCCTTCTCATATGCTTATACCCTATCCCATAGGGGTATGTTAGTTTTGATACTTAGTTTGTAACATAGAGAAATAATTTAGCTACATATACCTCAAAGTATATGGATCGACTCAGAATCGCTAGCTGAGTCGAATTAGCCATGTCTGTTTGTCCGTCCGTCCGTCCGTCTGTCTGTTCGTCACCGATTTTTGGGCCTTAAATTTTGAGCAAGGATAATGAAATTTGGTATATAGGATCCTTGGCCGAGTCACCAGAACAAGTGTAAAAATTTTTAAAATCAGCCCACTGCCACGCCCCCTTTTAGAAAAAACGTAGTTTTAAGCCAAACCGTAAGGAATTTCAAAAAAGTGTGTTTGCAACATATTTAGACAATCCTAATATCTATATTTCGTCCATACAAAGTTTTTTGCCATGCCCACTTTTTGGGGGCGTTTTTAGTAAAAAACGTTTTTTGTCCAAATTTTAAAACTTTCGAAAAAAAATTTGATGCAAATACTTCCGCAATGGTAATATAAACATTTTGTCAATAGATCATTTTCACCTACGCCCACATTTTGGGGGCGTTTTCTTACAAAATCCATTTGTATACCCTACCCCATAGCATATGCAGGAGGAAAACGATGTGTTTTGTCAAACAACAAAAGATTCTGCTAAACTGTTTGAACAATGTGTTGTGACAATGTCATTTTTATACCCTATCCCATAGGGGGGTATATTAGTTTTGATACTTAGTTTGTAACATAGAGAAATAATTTTGCTACATATACCTCAAAGTATATGGATCGACTCAGAATCGCTAGCTGAGTCGAATTAGCCATGTCTGTCTGTCCGTCCGTCCGTCCGTCTGTCTGTTCGTCAGCGGTTTTGGGCCTTAAATTTTGTGCTAGGATAATGAAATTTGGTATATAGGAGCCTCGTCCGTGCCACCAGAACAAGTGTAAAAATTTTTGAAATCCGCCTACTGCCACGCCCCCTTTTTAGGAAAACTTATTTTTTGGCCAAACCGTAAGGAATTTCAAAAAAGTGTCTGAGTAGCATATTTAGACAATATTAATGTCTATATTTTGTTCATACAAAGTTTTTTGCCACGCCCACTTTTTGGGGGCGTTTTTAGTAAAAAACGCTTTTTGTCCAAATTTTAAAACTTTCGAAAAAAAAAAAAATTTGATGCAAATACTTCCGAAATGGTAATATAAACATTTTGTCCATAGATCATTTTCACCTACGCCCACATTTTGGGGGCGTTTTCTTACAAAAACCATTTGTATACCCCATCCCAAGGCATTAGCAATAGAAATACGTTGTTTTTTGTCGAACCACAAAAGATTTTGAGAAACTGTCTGAGCAATATATTGTGACAATGTCATTTTCTGTTTTTCATCGCCATAAGGCCTATATTTTGAGGATATTAATTTAAAGGATGGGATGGGATAGGGTATTCAACGATCCGCATAGCGGATTGTTGCCTCTCATATGTTTATACCCTATCCCATAGGGGTATATTAGTTTTGATACTAAGTTTGTAACATAGAGAAATAATTTTGCTACATATACCTCAAAGTATATGGATCGACTCAGAATCGCTAGCTGAGTCGATTAAGCCATGTCTGTCTGTCCGTCCGTCTGTACGTCACCGATTTTTAGGCCTTAAATTTTGAGCTAGGATAATGAAATTTGGTATATAGGATCCTCGTCTCTGCCTACAGAACAAGTCTAAACATTTTTGAAATCCGCCTACTGCCACGCCCCTTTTTAAGAAAAACTCAGTTTTTGACCAAACCGTAAGGAACTTTAAAAAAGTATCTGAACAACATATTTAGACAATAATAATATCTATATTTCGTCCATATAAAGTTTTTTGCCACGCCCACTTTTTGGGGGCGTTTTCAATTAAAAACTGTTTTCGGTCAAATTTTAAATTTTTCGAAAAAAATTTTGATGCAGAATCATTAACATTATTAATATGACTATATACCATTTTATATACCATTTTATATACCATTTTATATACCATTTTATATACCATTTTAACCCACGCCCACTTTTTGGGGGCGTTTTTATATAAAAACCATTTTTATACACTACCCCATAACATATGCAGGAGAAAACCTTGTCTTTTGTAGAACCGCAAAATTGTTTTGTAAGCAGTCTGAAGAACTTGTTGTCACTATATCATTTTTTCTATTTTATCCACATCGTGTTTTTTAGCCATGCCCCCTTTTTTGGGGATTTTAGTTTTATGGATAGGATGGGATAGGGTATTCAACGATCCGCACAGCGGATTGTAGCCTTCTCATATGTTTTTGATTTGTTTTTATTTTGTTCTACAATGAATCCCACGAGTAGCGCGAGAAAGACGGTCCGTCCACGCAGAGCTCCGAGTTACGTGGATAAGGCATTGATTAAAACCGGAGGAAACCCCTTATCCGGAGTTCTACCGTTAGCGGTTGGGATTAGAGCTCCCAACCATTCAGATCCTACGCACGGCGGAATCACACGGTGACCTTAGCTACAGGGGAGGGGGTGGGGTATTTAGGGATACGACATTTACGCCGGACTTGGGATTGGGTTTTTGTTGCTCGTCGCTTCACTTTGTGATGAACGGAATGATTGATACATACCGATCCTCTCACAAGTCTACTGAGCCACACCGCCACGTCAAGGCAACAACCAGTGGTGCAGGTGATCCTGATACTGAAATATAACAATCTTAAGAGAAGCGGACAATTAAGCGACAATTTTTGACCTATCTTATTGAAATTTGACCTTTCAATGTCTGCATTTTCAACAGCTGGTAGAACTTTTCGGGCACTAGCATTGCGCTTCATTATACGTTGAGTTACTCCTAATTCAACGTCAGTTGTGTCACCTTCAGCCAAGGCAATGCCTTTTCGTTTTGTTGCTGGCGGCCACATTAATGTACCACTAATTTCCCAGAGCCGTGGGACTACGGATAACAATAACTTACCATGCTCGATTGTTTCCACAATTTTATAAAAATTCGTCTTTGTAAATGTTTGATGCTCTTTCATATTATAAAACAATAAAGAAACATTTGAGAGGGCTACAATCCGCTCTGCGGATCGTTTTATACCCTACCCCATCCCATTTGTAAAACTAAGATCTCAAAATGTGGACATGGCTTAAAACACGATGGGGATTAAATATAGAACATATGAGAAGGCTTAATACCCTATCCCATCCCATGCTTAAAATTAATATCCCCAAAATGTGGTCTTTATGGTCATAAAGTATTGAAAATGGCGTTGTCACAACATATTGTTCAGAAGGTTTATCAATTTTTTTTATGGTTCGACGAAAAACAACGTTTTTCTATTGCATATGCCTTGCGGTCACATCCCACCAGTGAAAACCAGAGAAGGAAACTGGGCAAAAAGCAGTCAAGAAAAAGCAAATACTTTTGCTGAGCATCTTGAAGGCGTCTTCCAACCATACGAAGATAAAGACTATCAAGGAATGGAAGAAACGTGCCAGGAAGATGTACCAATTCGACCGGTTACGTCTAAAGAACTTGCCAAAGAAATAAAAGAAGGTATAAATATAAAAAAGGCCCCAGGGTTTGATTTAATAACGGGGGAAATTTTAAAACAATTCTCAAAAAAAATACTGAAACATCTAGCGCAGATCATAAACGCTGTATTTAGATTAAGATATGTACCAAGCATATGGAAGGTCGCGGAGGTTATAATGATTCCAAAACCAGGTAAACCACCTAGCGAAGTAACCTCATATAGGCCAATATCGATACTACCAATGTTGTCCAAGCTATTCGAAAAGATGCTGGTAAAACGCCTGCAAAATATTATTGTAGACAAATCGCTAGTACCGAGCCATCAATTTGGGTTCAGGAATAAACACTCAACAATTGACCAAGTGCATAGAATCACTGATAAAATCGAAAATGCTTTTGAAGAGAAAAAAGTATGCTCTACAGTATTTCTTGATATATCACAAGCTTTCGACAAAGTATGGCACAAAGGATTGATCCATAAATTACAAAAGCAACTGCCGAAGCAGTATTCAAAAATACTGGAGTCGTATATTCTACAGCGATTTTTCAGAATTAAACAAGAAACAACATACTCAACATTAAGAGAAATAAAGGCTGGTGTACCTCAAGGCAGTGTTTTAGGTCCAGTACTATATCTCCTATTCACTAGTGATCTACCAGAAAGTGACGAAATCACTCTAGCTACCTTTGCAGACGATACTGCTATACTTTCTGTAGGAGAAACTGTCGAAATAGCTACAAAAAAGCTTCAAAAGGCAGTAAACAATATCTCAGAATGGACTAAAAATTGGCAGATCAGATTAAATGACCTGAAGTCAGTTCATATAAATTTTACGTTAAAAACTGTACCACACATTCCAGTATACATAAATAGTAATGTAGTGGAATATTCAAATACTGCTAAATATTTAGGGATGACTCTAGACGCCAAACTGCACTGGAAAGCCCACGTAAAGAAAAAAAGAGATGAGTTAAACATCCGCTATAGTAAAATGTATTGGCTTATTGGGAGATACTCACCCTTATCCAACTACAATAAATTATTGCTATATAAGCAAATTCTTAAACCAGTATGGACCTATGGGCTCCAGCTGTGGGCATGCACATGCAAGACAAACTTACTAATAATACAAACCTTCCAAAACAAAGTACTACGGAGCATAGTTAACGCACCGTGGTACATACGTAACACCGATCTGCATAGAGATCTATATATTGAAATGGTTGAAGATGAAGCTAAAAAAGTAGCTCTAAGACACAGAGATAGGCTTCTCAGCCATGTTAATTTAGAAATAGCACAGCTTTTAAGAACCGACAATATAGTCAGGAGATTAAGACGGGTTAAACCCCTTGATCTATGTAGCTAAAGATATATATAATTAAAAAAAAAAAAAAAAACAAGAAATACTGAAACTTAGGTACAATTTCAAACAAAACTCATAGAAATCCGACCAACGTCGGAATTTCTTATAAATTTTATATTTTTATAAAATATAATACATGTGAAAAATAAATTGCTGATTAGTCTAACGACTAGGTGCGATTCCTTGAAGACATACAAAAGTCAGTCTTCGGGAGGTTTTTTAGATCGGGTTAAAGTCCCTCACTATTGCAGAAGGTTCCCTCGCGATAAAACCTCTGCAATGTCTTTCGATGATTTTTCCTTCCAGCGAACCCCCACAAAAAAAAAAAAAAAAAAATGTGCCTTGCGGTAGGGCATACAAATGGTTTTTGTAAGAAAACGCCCCCAAAAAGTGGGCGTGGGTTAAAATGGTCTATTGTCAAAATGTTCATGCTAATACTACCAATGATTGTGCATCAAATTTTTTTTTAGAAAAATTTTAAATTTGACCAAAAAACTTTTTTTTTTTTAAAACGCCCATAAAAAGTGGGCGTGACAAAAAACTTTATATTGACGAAATATAGATATTAAGATTGTCTAAATATGTTGCTCAACCACTTTTTTTAAATTCTTTACGGTTTGGCCAAAAAATACGTTTTCTTAAAAAGGGGGCGTGGCAGGCAGTGGGCGGATTTCAAAAATGTTTACACTTGTTCTGGTGGCACGGACAAGGATGCCATATACCAAATTTCATTATCATAGCTCAAAATTTAAGGCCCAAAAATCGGTGACGACTGACGGACGGACAGACAGACATATCTAATTCGATTCAGCTAGCGATTCTGAGTCGATCCATATACTTTGAGGTATATTTAGCTAAATTATTTCTCTATGGGACAACCTAAGTATCGAAACTAATATACCCCTATGGGATAAAGTATAAACATATGAGAGGCTACAATCCGCTGTGCGGATCGTTGAATACCCTATCCCATCCCATTATTCAAATTAATATCCTCAAAATATAGGCTTTATGACGATGAAATACAGAAAGTGACATTGTCACAATATATTGCTCAGACAGTTTATCAAAATCTTTTGTGGTTCGACAGAAAACAACGTATGTATTTCTATTGCTAATGCTTTGGGATGGGGTATACAAATGATTTTTGTAAGAAAACTGCCCCAAAATGTAGGCGTAGGTGAAAATGATCTATTGACAAAATGTTTATATTACCATTGCGGAAGTATTTGCATCAACAATTTTTTCGAAAGTGTGAAAAATTGGACAAAAAACGTTTTTTTACTAAAAACGCCCCCAAAAAGTGGGCGTGGCAAAAAACTTTGTATGGACGAAATATAGATATTAGGATAGTCTAAATATGCTGCTCAGACACTTTTTTGAAATTCCTTACGGTTTGGCTCAAATCTACGTTTTTCTAAAAAGGGGCGTGGCGGTAGGCGGATTTCAAAAATTTTTACACTTGTTCTGCATCGTCGGCCAGAGAGTCTATACACTACACTATATTCAACACTCCAGCTCAAAATGTATGGCCCAAAATCGGTGACACACAGATCCGTACGTCCGTCCGTACGTCACCAGTTTTTGGGCCTTAAATTTTGAGCTAGAAGGATGAAATTTGGTACACGTGCTCTTTGCTGTTTTCAGCAGAACATGTGTAAACATTTTTGAAATCCGCCCACTGCCACGCCCCCTTTTAAGAAAAACTCAGTTTTTGGCCAAACGTAAGGAATTTCAAAAAAGTTTCTGAACAACATATTTAGATAATCTTATAATCTATATTTCGTCCATATAAAGTTTTTTGTCACGCCCACTTTTTGGGGGCGTTTTCAATAAAAAACTGTTTACGGTCAAATTTTAAATTTTTCGAAAAAATTTTTCTATATTTCATTTTAACCCACGCCCACTTTTTGGGGGCGTTTTTATATTAAATCCATTTTTATACACTACATAGCATATGCAGGAGAAAACCTGCCGTTTGCAAATGAAGCGAAATATCTCGGTATGACACTCGATGCAAAATTAAAATGGAAGTCGCATGTAAAAAAGAAATGCGAAGAACTTAAGAATAAATACAGAGAACTGTACTGGTTGCTCGGAAAATATTCAAAGCTTAACCTTGATAACACGCTGCTATTATACAAGCAAGTGCTAAAACCGGTCTGGACATATGGTATACAACTATGGGGTTGTACCAGTGAAACGAATCTAAACTTTTAACAAACTTTTGAAAACAAAATGTTAAGATCATTCGTCAATGCGCCGTGGTACGTAAGGAACGAAGATCTACGCAGAGATCTGGGTATTCCCGTGGTTAAAGATGAAACAAAAAATTTTGCACGAAAACATCAAAAACGTTTATTAGGACACGTTAACACAACAGTCCTCCAAATTCTTGGGGAAACAAATATATTGCGGCGTCTTCAAAGAACTAAACCATTAGATTTGGCCCGATAATAACAAACCGCGCTATAAATTGCGGAAAAGCAGGAACTCTCAAAGGAAAGTTACCTGCCAAACATATGATATACTCGTGATAAAAAAAATTGCTGGATAAGTCGAATACTTAGTTGCAATAGAAATACAAAATGGGTGGTGGTTTTAGTGAGTAAAAATCTCACACTACTTTGGGTACGTGCTCATCGTGTCTATGAAGATTTCCACCAGTCCACGACAAAAAAAAAAACATATGAGAAGAGTACAATCCCCTGTGCGGATCGTTTAATACCCTATCCCATCCCATCCTTAAAATTAATATCTCCAAAAAGTGGGCTTTATTAGCCTATAATATAGAAAATGACATTGTCACAACACATTGTTCAAACAGTTTATCAGAATCTTTTGTTGTTTGACAAAACTCATCGTTTTCCTCCTGCATATGCTATGGGGTAGGGTATACAAACGGTTTTTGTAAGAAAACGCCCTCAAAAAGTGGGCGTGGGCTAAAATGATCTATTAACGAAATGTTTATAATAATATTACTAACTATTCTGCATCAAAATTTTTTTCGAGAATTTTAAAATTTGACCGTAAAACGTTTTTTATTAAAAACGCCCCCAAAAAGTGGGCGTGGCAAAAAACTTTATATGAATGAAATATAGATATTACGATTCTCTAACTATGTTTCTCAAACACTTTTTTAAAATTCCTTATGGTTTAGCCAAAAAACACGTTTTTCTAAAAAGGGGGCGTGGCAGTGGGCGGATTTCAAATATTTTTACACTTGCTCTGCTGGGAGCAACAAAGAGCACGTGTACCAAATTTCATCCTTCTAGCTCAAAATTAAAGGCCCAAAAACTGGTGACGTACGGACGTTTTTTTTTTCGAAAAATTTAAAATTTGACCGAAAACAGTTTTTAATTGAAAACGCCCCCAAAAAGTGGGCGTGGCAAAAAACTTTATATGGGCGAAATATAGATATTAATATTGTCTAAATATGTTGTTCAGAAACTTTTTTAAAATTCCTTACGGTTTGGTCAAAAACTGAGTTTTTCTTAAAAGGGGGCGTGGCAGTGGGCGGATTTCAAAAATTTTTACACTTGTTCTGTAGGCAGAGAAGAGGATCCTAATTACCAAATTTCATTATCCTAGCTCAAAATTTAAGGCCTAAAAATCGGTGACGTACAGACGGACGGACGGACGGACAGACAGACATGGCTTAATCGACTCAGCTAGCGATTCTGAGTCGATCCATATGCTTTGAGGTATATGTAGCAAAATTATTTCTCTATGTTACAAACTAAGTATCAAAACTAATATACCCCCCTATGGGATAGGATATAAACATATGAGAAGGCTACAATCCGCTGTGCGGATCGTTTAATACCCTATCCCATCCCATCCTTAAAATTGATATCCCCAAAATATGGTCTTTATAGTCATAAAGTATTGAAAATGACGTTGTTACAACATATTGTTCCGAAGGATTATCAAATTCTTTTATGGTTCGACAAAAAACCACGTTTTTGTATTGCATATGCCTTGGGGTAGGGCATACAAATGGTTTTTGTAGGAAAACGCCCCCAAAAAGTGGGCGTGGGTTCAAATGGTCTACTGATGAAATGTTCATATTAATACTACCAATGATTTGGCATCAAAAATTTTTTCGAAAATTTTCAAATTTGGCCAAAAAAAATTTTTATAGAAAACGCCCCCAAAAAGTGGGCGTGGCAAAAATATTTGTATTGACGAAATATAGATATTACGATTCTCTAAATATGGTTTTCAGACACTTTTTTAAAATTCCTTACGGTTTGGTCAAAAACTGAATTTATCTTAAAAGGGGGCGTGGCAGTGGGCGGATTTCAAAAATGTTTACACTTGTTCTGTAGGCACGGGCGGGGATCCCATATACCAAATTTCATTATCCTAGCTCAAAATTTAAGGCCTAAAAATCGGTGACGTACAGACGGACGGACGGACGGACGGACAGACAGACATGGCTTAATCGACTCAGCTAGCGATTCTGAGTCGATCCATATACTTTGAGGTATATGTAGCTAAATTATTTCTCTATGTTACAAACTAAGTATCAAAACTAATATACCCCTATGGGATAGGGTATAAACATATGAGAAGGCTACAATCCACTGTGCGGATCGTTAAATACCCTATCCCTCCTATCCATAAAACTAAAATCCCCAAAAAAGTGGGCATGGCTAAAAACACGATGTGGATAAAATAGAAAAAAAACATATGAGAGGCTACAATCCGCTGTGCGGATCGTTGAATACCCTATCCTATCACATCCTTTAAATTAATATCCTCAAAATATAGGCCTTATGGCGATGAAATACAGAAAATGACATTGTCACAATATATTGCTCAAAAGATTTTGAGAATCTTTTGTGGTTCGACAAAAAACAACGTATACCTATTGCTAATGCCTTGGGAGTGAGTATACAAATGGTTTTTGTAAGAAAACGCCCCCAAAATGTGGGCGTAGGTGAAAATGATCTATAAACAAAATGTTTATATTACCATTGCGGAAGTATTTGCATCAAAATTTTTTTCGAAAGTTTTAAGTTTTGGCCAAAAAAAAGGTTTTCCTAAAAAGGGGGCGTGGCAGTGGGCGGACTTGTTCTGGTTCGTAGGCCAAAGAGTCTATATACCAAGTTTCAGCACTCTAGCTCAAAATGTAAGGCCCAAAAATCGGTGACACACAGACGGACGGACGGACGGATGGACAGACAGACATGGCTTAATCGACTCAGCTAGCGATTCTGAATCGATCCATATACTTTGAGGTATATGTATCGAAATTATTTCTCTATGTTACAAACTTAATGTCAAAACTAATATACCCCCCCTATGGGATAGGGTATAAACATTTTACGGTCAAATATTAAAATTTTCGAAAAAAAATTTAATGCAGAATAATTAGTAATATTAATGTAAACATTTCGTTCATAGATCAAACAACAAAAATTCTGATAAACCGTTTGAACAATATGTTGTGACAGTGTTATTTTCTATATTATAGGCTAATAAAGCCCACTTTTTGGAGATATTAATTTTAAGGATGGGATGGGATAGGGTATTCAACGATCCGCACAGCGGATTGTAGCCTTCTCATATGTTATTTCTTTATTTTTTGGAGATGGCTTGCTTTTGGTTATGTGTCCGGTTATAAGTTCAAATGGGGTGATTTTTTTTGCGGAATGAATGGAGTTATTGTAAGTTAATACTGCTTCATCCACAATTTTACCTATCGATTTGTCCTTACATTGATGTTTGATTATACGGATAAGCTCTATTAAGGTGGGATGGAACCTTTCTACAGGTGAATTCCCTGTTGAACTTTTTGCGCAAGTATTATGAAGATGTATCTAATACATATCAAGAAATTCTTTAAAAAGGGTTGATACAAACTCACTACCATTATCTGTTATAACTTTTTGTGGAAATCCGTGACGGGAAATCCATAAGAATGGTTATTATAACGCTTTCATTGCTTATGTCCTTATGTTCAATGATATATCTCTTTTTCCGTTTGAATAAAAAATGTAGCCGCACAAATAGCTTCGTTTTGTTTGCATTTCTCTTTAGGATACTTTGATGTGAGAATTCATTGATAGAACGTTCAGTTATAGGTATACCATCATCCAAATTTTCCTGAACTGAATGGACAGAATCATCTACATTGTTCACCATAGATTCAAAATCTAAGCGATCAGTTTGGTGATTAGGTATTAAGGAGTCATTTATATTAACCTCGATTCGGGATAGGGCGTCGGCATTTGAATTATGACATCCTTTTTATATGTTACATAGTAGTCGTATTCCTCTAGTTTCAGCCTCCATCGCACTAGCTTTGAAGTCGGTTCCTTAAGGGAGAAAAGCCATGTCATCGGTTTATGGTCTGTTATAATTTGAAATCTTCTACCATAAAGATATGGGAGAAAGTATTTCGTACTCCAAACAATAGCTAACAGCTCTTTCTCTATGGTACTGTAATTTTGCTCAGATACAGATAAGGTCCGACTTGCGTAGCAAATCGGTTTATCCATCCTATTGGCCCTTGTGATAATACAGCACCTATTGCAACATTACTAGCATCGGTAGTAAGGTTGAAAGGCTTTGTAAAATCAGGATATTGAAGCAGAGGCTCATTGCAAATTAGTGATTTACATGTTTCAAAACAAGTTATGTACCTCGAATCTAGTTTTATTGCTCTTCCTTTACACAGGCATTCGGTCATTGGCTTTGTTAGTTTGGCAAAATTCTTAATAAACTTTCGGTAGTACCCTAAGAGCCCTAACGGCAAAACCCCGAATTCCCGTCTGATGACTGGGCCACAACAGAAATGTTTGAGCCATCTGTCAAAGGACAAAGTATCCGAATTTCACTTAACTATCAAACGTTGGTGAAATTCCAGACTTCAGGCTACGGACTTAAGGTGGGGTTTAACTTAGTTGACGTCAGGGTAGGTGGTCAAAATGCACCCCCACTCAGTACTGCCAAATCTGATGAAGGTGCTTCAACTAAACCTCCATCACAGAAGGGCGGCCAGCGCCAAGCTACTTCTCCACCTAGCCAAGCACCAAGTCGACATTGCATTCCTTCAGGAACCCTGGATCTCAAACAGGGTAATTTGCGGACTAAAATCCGATGATTATAACATTTATTATAATAAAAGTACCAACGGCAATTGTCGTAGCTGCGTCATGGCTAGGAAAATTATTAATGTATTTTTTCTACCCCAACTCAGCAACGATGACCTAGCAGCAGTCATGTGGGAAAGGAAGATTCAAAGCCGTTGATTCTCTCCTCAGCCTACATGCCATACAACTCGGAAGCTCCACCTCCTCCCATTGCTATCAAAGACCTCGTCCGACATAATAAAGCGAGAGATTGGGACCTACTTATAGGATGCGACGCTAATGCTCATAACACCAGCTGGGGCAGTAGTGGTACAAATACTAGAGGTGAGTCCTTATTCCAATATATTATCAAACATAGCTTATTAATTCATAATCGTGGTAATGAACCCACTTTCATCATAAAAAATCGTAGGGAAGTCTTAGACCTAACACTTTCCTCTAACTCTGTCACCCTATCAGTCTCAGACTGGAGGGTATCAAATCAATCTAGCTTTTCAGATCACAGTATTATACAGTTCTCACTACTTAAAACCTTAGCTAACATCGCTCCCCTTCGTAACCCCAGAAAGACAAACTGAGACATCTTCATCTCCGAAGTCTCCGAGCACACCTTTAGTAGTGTCGCACGAAACCAAACAGATGTTGACACCAACGTCAACGAACTCGTCTCAGTTTTTTAGAACGCTTTTTCAAAAGCGTACCCACTAAGCAAAAATACAAAAAAGAAAAAGAAACAAAGCCACTGGTGGTCTAAGGAACTGGCCAGCCAACACTGCCAGATTGAGGAAGATACTATCAAAAGAAGCAAGTAGCCCAGGTTTTCTCAAAAATTCAGCAAATTAATGGACAGAATCAACCGCTGAAACCCTGAACCTTCTTTTAAGCGCACTCTTTCCGAACTGCAAAACTGTGGAGGAAAATGCCATCGTAAGTACAAAAACATATGAGAAGGCTACAATCCACTGTGCGGATCGTTGAATACCCTATCCCATCCCATCTGTAAAACTAATATCCCCAAAAAGTGGACATCGCTTAAAACACGATAGGGATTTAAATATAGAAAATGACATTGTCAGAACAAATTTTACGGTTCTACAAAAGACAAGGTTTCTCTCCTGCATATGTTATGGGGTAGTTTATAAAAATGGTTTTTATATAAAAACGCCCCCAAAAAGTAGGCGTGGGTTAAAATGGTCTATTGACGAAATGTTAATATTAACAATACTAATGATTTTGCATTAACATTTTTTTCGAAAATTTTAAAATTTGACCGAAAAACGTTTTTTAATAAAAACGCCCCCAAAAAGTGGGCGTGGCAAAACTAATATACCCCTATGGGATAGGGTATAAACAGACCACACATCGGACAACATGTGTGACAACTCCCTCATTAATACGATAGTGTGCAAGGAAAAAATTGCATGGGCCATTAATTCATGCCGGCCCTGACGGCATAACCCCAAGCATGCTACAAAAAACTGCTAATCACATAATGCCAACACTTCCGTGGATGTCTTAAACTAAACTAGATACCACAAGTGTGGCGTGAAGTTAATGTTATATTCATACCGAAGGCAGGTAAATGCAGCCACACCGTAGCGAAAGATTTCAGACCCATAAGCCTGTCCTCCTTCCTACTGAAAACGATGGAACGTTACTCGACTATCTATATCTGTAAGCCAACACGCCTATATAAAGGGCAAATCGGTGGAAACGGCTTTACACGAAGTAGTTCGCACAGTAAAAAATTCACTGCACTACAAAGAATATACGTTAGCAGCCTTTCTAGATATAGAAGGAGCCTTCAATAATGTCTGTCTGTCCGTCCGTTCGTCCGTCCATCTGTACGTCATCGATTTTAAGGCCTTAAATTTTTTTTGATGGTTGGGTGTTGTAGAACGAGGGTAGACTCTGATTGGCGTTAACTTGGCAATGCCCAGTGTTGCAACTTTGACTACACATCAAATGTGCTTATCTTTACCTCCAAGTGGTAACCATCGGATACTGGTCTCATCCAACCGGATTTGACTTGCTAAACGATAAGTGCGAGTGTTGATAACACGACGAAAAACAGCAACACTATAAACACCCTGGTGAGAATGGCACGGATGAATACCCGGCCTGCTGTCCCAGGCGAACCTAGATGAGCTGCTCTGACATATTCGGACAACAGGTTGTCTAGGAATTTCAAGGGTTAGTCAGGCCCCTTGAACAGAGATGGTGGCGGATGAACCGAAAGGCCAACGGCAGCGCTCAATCCCGTAGTGGATACTGATGGCCCCGTGTCCTAGGGGTATCTAATAAATTGGAACTGGCCCTCCAGGTTGGGGGTTGTGCTTTGGGTTAACTACCCATCCACGGAAAAAACTATTGTTACGAAGCAACCAATAGCCTCGGAAAGGACTGATTTTATTGTTGACGACCCTGCTAAACGAAAAAAGGACAACGACGTTCGTATCTGCACCTGGAATGTGAGAACATTAAACAGGAGAGGTGCAGGCGAACAACTAGCGGAAGCCCTAAACTGCTACAAAGCAGACATTACTGCCATCCAGGAAATACGATGGGATGGGCCGGGCAAAAAGAGGATGAAAAACTGTGACATATACTACGGACCGTGTTATAGTGAGCAGAAACAGCGACTATTCGGATGCGGATTTGTTATAAGTGCCAGACTTAGGCAAGAAGTCTTATGTTTCCAAGACATTAGCGAACGCATAGTAACAATCCGCATCAAGGCCAAATTCGCCAACATAAGCCTTATATGCGCTCACGCTCCGACGGAAGAAAAAGATGATATAGCTAAGGATTGCTTCTACGAGCTCCTCGACAAAACCTATGAGCGACTACCGAAGTACGATGTTAAAATCGTGCTGGGAGATTTTAACGCAAAGGTAGGAAGAGAAGACATCTTTAGAAGTATTGTCGGAAAACATAGCCTACACGACAACACGTCTGGTAACGGACTTAGGCTAATTGATTTCGCTACGGAACGAAATGCCACTATAGCCAGCACACGGTTTCCTCACCTCGATATCCATAAGGGGACATGGCGGTCTCCAGATCAACGAACGGTCAACCAAATTGATCACATTGCGATAGATAAGAGGCACGCATCCAGTATTTTGGATGTCCGAACATTCCGAGGAGCTAACATCGACTCGGATCACTACCTTGTAGCAGCCAAGGTAAGAATGCGGATATCCACCACGCCACAACAATCCAGAAATACTGTGAAAAAATTTAATGTCGGAAGACTGCAATCGCAAGAGACCGCCAAGACCTTCGCACAACGCGTATCCCTTAACCTCTCGATTAACACCATACCACCAGCATCGAATGTCGAAGAGCAATGGCAACGATGCCAACAGGCCATTAGATCAGCCGCAACTGAAGTGCTAGGTTTCTCGCGCCCACCAGCAAGAAACCCCTGGTTTGATGAGGAATGCCGACAGATGCTCGCAGCCAAGAACGAGGCCTACAAGGCTAAGCTGCAGGTGAAGACGAGAGCTGCCATTGAGCTCTATAGGCAAAGAAGAAGGGAAGAACATCGGCTTTTCAGCAAGAAGAAAAAAGAGCAAGAAAAGCGCGCGATCGAGGATATAGAGAGGTGCCACTCCAGGAACGATGTTCGCAAGTTTTACCAAAGTGTAAAACGTCAAAGCCAAGGATACAAGGCTCGAACAGAATCCTGTCGAGATGAACAAGGAAATATTGTAGTTGAGACACAGTCGATGCTGAGGATATGGAAGAACCACTTCTGCAGACTGTTAAACGGCGATGACGAACAACATTCCGCTGTCAGGCAGAACGAACCATTCAATATTGGCAACGACAGCGAAAACTGCCAACCACCCGACCTGAGTGAAGTGAGGATAGCAATATCTAAACTCAAGCTTAATAAGGCTGCCGGAAATGACGGCCTTCCCGCTGAGCTCTATAAGGCCGGCGGAGATGACTTGGTAAGTAACATCCACCAACTCATAAGCCAAATCTGGTCGGATGAAAATATGCCTGAAGAATGGAACCTCAGCATCGTTTGCCCGATCCACAAAAAAGGAGACCCTCTGAACTGCGCCAACTACAGAGGCATAAGTCTCCTCAACATCGCCTACAAGATCCTATCTGCCGTAATATGTGAACGCCTGAAACCGTTTACCAACAACCTGATTGGCCCTTATCAGTGTGGTTTTAGGCCAGGAAAGTCCACAACCGATCAAATTTTCACACTTCGGCAGATCCTGGAAAAAACTCAAGAAGTCCAAATCGATACCCACCACCTATTCATCGATTTCAAAGCCGCATATGACAGCATTTATAGAGACGAACTGTATAGAGCCATGTCTAGTTTTGGTATACCGCCCAAACTCGTCCGTTTGTGTAGGATGACGATGGAGAATTCTCGCTGCTCCATCAGGGTCGGAAACGACCTCACCGACACATTCGATACCAAAAAAGGATTTAGGCAAGGCGATGCGCTGTCATGTGACTTCTTTAATCTGATTCTTGAGAGAATTGTGCAAAACTCCAAAGCCAACACCAGAGGCACAATTTTCCAAAAGTCGGTGCAACTACTAGCATACGCTGACGATATTGACATCATTGGCAGGACTCAACGTGATGTCATAGCCACGTTTGCTAGTATAGAGAAGGAAGCGGCGAAAATGGGTTTAGCAGTAAATGAGGGTAAGACTAAGTATATGCTGTCATCACGAAAGGACTCACAACATCGACGAATTGGACAGAACGTCACCATTGACAGATATAACTTTGAGGTAGTACGGGACTTTGTCTACCTCGGCTCCGCTATTAACTCTGACAACAACATCTCGTCAGAAATTAAACGAAGAATTACTCTTGCCAACCGCTGTTTCTTCGGGCTAAGAAGGCAATTTAGTAGTAAAGCCCTCACTCGAACTACTAAGGAAACCCTATATAAGACCCTGATCATCCCAGTCCTGCTCTACGGCGCTGAAGCATGGACCGTATCAAAAGCGGATGAAGAAATCCTTGGTAGATTCGAGAGGAAAATTCTTCGAAAAATCTTCGGTCCCGTTTGCGTTGACGGGCTATGGAGACGAAGATTCAACCAAGAACTATACGAGCTGTACAGCGACATGCCCCTGGTCAAAAAACTCCGCATTGGACGTTTAAGATGGCTAGGACATGTAGAACGAATGGACACCAATACTCCGGCTCGCAGAGTCTTCGATTCCCAGCCAGACGTCGGACGCAGTAGAGGAAGACCTCGCCTTAAGTGGCGCGCACAAGTGGAAACCGACCTCAACCAACTTGGAGTGCGCAACTGGAGGCAGTTAGCTAAGGACCGGGCTAATTGGAGAGGCATGTTGGTTGAGGCCCAGGTTCATTCCGGACTGTAGCGCCACTTAAGTAAGTAAGTAAATTTTGAGCTAGGATAATGAAATTTGGTATATAGGATCCTCGTCCCTGCCTGCAGAACAAGTGTAAACATTTTTGAAATTCGCCCACTGCCACGCCCCCTTTTAAGAAAAACTCAGTTTTTGACCCAACCGTAAGGAATTTCCAAAAATTGTCTGTACAACATATTTAGACAATATAAATATCTATATTTCGTCTATAAAAAGTTTTTTGCCACGCCTACTTTTTGGGGGCGTTTTCAGTAAAAAACTGTTTTCGGTCAAATTTTAAATTTTCCGAAAAAAAATTTGATGCAGAATCATTAACATTATTAATATAAACATTTCGTTTTTATAAAAAATCATTTTTATACACTACCCCATAACATATGCAGGAGAAAACCTTTTCTTTTGTAGAACCGTAAAAGTTTTTGTAAGCATTCTGAAGAATTTGTTGTCACTATATCACTTTTTTGGGGGATTTTACATTTATGGATAGGATGGGATAGGGTATTCAACAATCCGCACAGCGGATTGTGGCCTTCTCATATGTTTATATTACCATTGCGGAAGTATTTGCATCAAACATTTTTCCGAAAGTGTTAAAATTTGGACAAAAAGCGTTTTTTACTAAAAACGCTCCCAAAAAGTGGTCGTGGCAAAAAACTTTGTATGGACATAATATAGATATAAGGATTGTCTAAATATGTTGCTCAGACACTTTTTTTTGAAATTCCTTACGATTTGGCCAAAAAAAACGTTTTCCTAAAAAGGGGGCATGGCAGTGGGCGGATTTTAAAATTTTTTACACATGTTCTGATGGCACGGACAAGGATCCTATATACCAAATTTCATTATCCTAGCTCAAAATTTAAGGCCTAAAAATCGGTGACAAACAGACAGACGGACGGACGGACGGACAGACAGACATACATGGCTAATTCGACTCAGCATATGCAAAAGATGGTCTTTATGGTCATAATGTATTGAAAATGACGTTGTCACAACATATGGCTCAGAAGGTTTATCAAATTCTTTTATGGTTCGACAAAAAACAACGTTTTTCTTTTGCATATGCCTTGGGGTAGGGCATACAAATGGTTTTTGTAAGAACACGTCGCTAAGAAGTGGGCGTGGGTAAAAAAGGTCTATTGACGAATTGTTCATATTATTTCTACCAATGATTGTGTATCAAAACTTTTTTGAAAATTTTAAAATTTGACCAGAAAACGTTTTTTATAAAAAAGTCCCCAAAAAGTTGGCGTGGCAAAAAACTTTATATTGACAAAATACATATATTATGATTCTCTAAATATGCTGCTCAGACACGTTCTTAAAATTCATTACGGTTTAGCCAAAAAAACGTAGGTGTGGCAGTGGGCGGACATCAAAAATGTTTACACTTGTTCTGGTGTCACGGCAAAGGATACTATATACCAAATTTCATTATTCTAGCTCAAAATTTAAGGCCCAAAAATTGGTGACGAACAGACCGACGGACGGACGGACGGACAGACAGACAGACATGGCTAATTCGACTCAGCTAGCGATTCTAAGTCGATCCATATAAAGGGTGATCCATTTCGAGGTTCCCTACTTTTTAAAGAAAAAAACACAGAAAATTCAAATTTAATGGAGAATGTTTATTATCATTTGAAAGAACATTGTTTGGCATTTATTTTTTGAAGATTATGTCTATCAAATGTTGGCCGTTGCTACGTCGCAGATGGTCCATCCGTTGAGTCCAATTTTCGATCACTCGTTCGAGCATTTCGACTGGTAACTAGCGAATGACACGCGTGATGTTTTCCTCCAAGGCCTGAATCGAAGCGGGTTTGTCGGCATAAGCTTTTGACTTTACATATCCCCACAGGAAAAAGTCTAACGATGTGATATCACACGATCTTGGTGGCCAATCGACCGGCCCAAAACGTGAAATTATGTGCTCACCGAAATGTTCTCTCAATAAGTCCATTGATTGATGCGATGTGTGGGAAGTGGCGCCGTCTTGCTGAAACCAGATCACGAGGTTCAATTTCAGGCATCAAATAGTCGGTTATCATGGCACGATAACGGTCGCCATTGACGGTTACGTTCGCACCTGCATAATTTACACACTCTCAGCTACGGCCGCTATATTTTCTTCACAGCGTGCTGGACGTGGTCTATTCGGTCGAATATTATCCAATAATGAATGCTGGGTCTCAAAATGGGTGATAGTGTTGCGAATAGTACGCTCAGTAGGCCGATTATGTTGACCATAAGTTGAGCGAAGTGCACGAAACACATTCCTCACAGAACGTGAATTTTCATAATAAAGTTGAACAATTTGTTAACGTTGTTCACACGTAAGTCTTTCCATTATGAAATGCCAAACAATACTAAACAAAAATAACATGACAGCATGACACGAATCACACGTGATCTGTCAAAACAGGCTATTGAAAAAAGTATCTCTACTGGGATCACCCGCTACTTTGAGCAAAATTATTTCTCTTTGTTAGAAACTATGTATAAAAACTAATATACCCCTATGGGATAGGGTAATAAAATGGAATATTGAAAATACTTCGGAAAATAATATTTTGGGTATGATTTCAATAAAATTGTTCTTTTCGTTCATGGACATTTTTTGCTATTTAAACATATGAGAAGGTTACAATCCGCTGTGCGAATCGTTTAATACCCTATCCCATCCCATCCTTAAAATTGGTATCCCCAACATATGGTCTTTGTGGTCATAAAGTATTGAAAATGACGTTGTTACAACATATTGTTCCGAAGGTTTAACAAATTATTTTATGGTTCAACAAAAAAACACGTTTTTGTATTGCATATGCCTTGGGGTAGGGCATACAAATGGTTTTTGTAGGAAAACGCACCTAAAAAGTGGGAGTGGGTTAAAATGGTCTATTGTCGAAATGTTCACATTAATACTACCAATGATTTTGCATCAACATTTTTTTCGAAAATTTTCAAATTTGGCCAAAAAAGGTTCTTTATGGAAAACGCCCCCAAAAAGTTGGTGTGGCAAAAAACTTTGTAATGACGAAATATAGATATTACGATTCTCTAAATATGCTTGTCAGACACTTTTTTAAAATTCCTTACGGTTTGGCCAAAAACTGAGTTTATCTTAAAAAGGGGCGTGGCAGTGGGCGGATTTCTAAAATTTTTACACTTGTTCTGTAATCACGGGCGAGGATCCCATATACCATGTCTGTCTGTCCGTCCGTCCGTCTGTGTGTTCGTCACCGATTTTTGGGCCTTAATTTTGAGCTAGGATAATGAAATTTGGTATATAGGATCCTTGTCCGAGTCACCAGAACAAGTGTAAACATTTTTAAAATCCACCCACTGCCACGCCTCCTTTTAGAAAAACGTAGTTTTAAGCCAAACCGTAAGGAATTTAAAACAAATGTGTTGGCAATATATTTAGACAATCCTAATATCTATTTTTCGCCCATACAAAGTTTTTTGCCACGCCTACTTTATGGGGGCGTTTTTAGTAAAAAAACGCTTTTTGTCCAAATTTAAAAAAAAAATCGAAAAAACTTTTGATGCAAATGCTTCCGTAATGATAAAATAAACATTTTGTCTATATATCATTTTCACGTGCACCCACTTTTTGAGAAGGCTACAATCTGCTGTGCGGATCGTTTAATACCCTATCCCATCCCATCCTTAAATTAAAATCCCCAAAATGTAGTCTTTATCGTCATAAAGTATTGAAAATTACGTTGTCACAACATATTGTTCAGAAGGTTTATCAAATTCTTTTATGGTTCGACAAAAATCAACGTTTTTATACCCTATCCCATAGGGGTATATTAGTTTTGATACATAGTTTGGAACATAGAGAAATAATTTAGCTACATGTACCTCAAAGTATATGGATCGACACAGAGTCGATAGCTGAGTCGATTTACCCAATTCTGTCCGTCCGTCCGTCCATACGTCATTTTTGGGAATTAAATTTTGAGCTAGAATGATGAAATGTGGTACACGTGCACTTTGTTGCTCCCAGCAGAACAACTGTAAACAGGAGAAAAACCTCGTCTTTTGTAGAACCGTAAAATTTGTTGTGACAATGTCATTTTTATACCCTATCCCATAGGGGGGTATATTAGTTTTGATACATAGTTTGTAACATAGAGAAATAATTTTGCTACATATACCTCAAAGTATATGGATCGACTCAGAATCGCTAGCTGAGTCCAATTAGCCATGTCTGTCTGTCCGTCCGTGTGTCCGTCCGTCCGTCTGTCTGTTCGTCACCGATTTTTGGGCCTTAAATTTTGAGCTAGGATAATGAAATTTGGTATATAGGATCCTTGTGAGAGTCACCAGAACAAGTGTAAAAGTTTTTGAAATCCGCCCACTGCCACGCCCCCTTTTTAGAAAAACGTAATGTTTGGCAAAACCGTAAAGAATTTTAAAAAAGTGTCTGAACAGCATATTTACGGAATCGTAATATCTATATTTCGTTCATATAAAGTTTTTTGCCACGCCCACTTTTTGGGGCGTTTTCAATAAAAAACTGTTTTCGGTCAAATTTTAAATTTTTCGAAAAAATTTTTGATGCAGAATCATTAACATTATTAATATGAACATTTCGTCCTTATACCATTTTAACCCACGCCCACCTTTTGGGGGCGTTTTTATATAAAAACCATTTTTATACACTACCCCATAACATATACAGGAGAAAACCTTGTCTTTTGTAGAACCGTAAAAGTGTTTTGTAAGCAGCCTGAAGAATTTGTTGTCACTATATCATTTTTTTATTTTATCCACATCGTGTTTTTAGCCATGCCCACTTTTTTGGGGATTCTAGTTTTATGGATAGGATGGGATAGGGTATTCAACGATCCGCACAGTGGATTGTAGCCTTCTCATATGTTTTATGTTTAATCTCCATCGTGTCTTAAGTCATGTCCACATTTTGGTGACATTAGTTTTACAGATGGGATGGGATAGGGTATTCAACGATCCGCACAGCGGATTGTAGCCTTCTCATATGTTTCTATTGCATATGCCTTGGGGTAGGGCATACAAGTGGTTTTTGTAAGAAAACGCCCCTAAAAAGTGGGCGTGGGTTAAAATGGTCTATCTTAAAATTTGAGCAGAAAACGTTTTTTTTTTTTAAAAACGCCCCCAAAATTGGGTGTGGCAAAAAATTTTACATTGACGAAATATACATACAGACACTTTTTTAAAATTCTTTACGGTTTGGACAAAAAATACGTTTTCCTAAAAAGAGGGCGTGGCAGTGGGCGGATTTCAAAAATGTTTACACTTGTTCTGGTGCCACGAACAAGGATCCTATAAAACAAATTTTATTATCCTAGCTCAAAATTTAAGGCCCAAAAATCGGTGACGAACAGACAGACGGACGGACGGACGGACAGACTGACATGGCTAATTTGACTTAGCTATCGATTCTGAGTCGATCCATATACTTTGAGGTATATGTATCAAAATTATTTCTCTATGTTACAAACTATGTATCAAAACTAATATACCCCTATGGGATAGGGTATAAACATATGAGAGGCTACAATCCGCTGTGTGGATCGTTGAATAGCCTATCCCATTCCATCCTTAAAATTAATATCCTCAAAATATAGGCTAATGGCTTTAAGGAAATACAGAAAATGACATTGTCACAATATATTGCTCAGACAGTTTATCAAAATCTTTTGTGGTTCGACAAAAAACAACGTATTTCTTTGCTAATGCCTTGGGATGGGGCATACAAATGGTTTTTGTAAGAAAACGCCCCCAAAATGTGGCGTAGGTGAAATTGATCTATGGACAAAATCTTTATATAACCATTGCGGATGTATTTGAATCAAAATTTTTTTGAGAAGAGTTAAAATTTGGACAAAAATCGTTTTTTTCTAAAAACGCCCCCAAAAAGTGGGTGTGGCAAAAAACTTTCAATGGATGAAATTCAGATGTTAGGATTGTCTAAATATGCTGCTCAGACACTTTTTTGAAATTCCTTACCGTTTGGCTAAAAACTACGTTTTTCTAAAAGGGGGCGTGGCAGTAAGCGGATTTCAAAAATGTTTACACTTGTTCTGTTTCGTCGGCCAGACAGTCTATATACCAAATTTAACACTCTAGCTCAAAATTTAAGGCCCAAAAATCGGTGACACACGGACGGACGGACAGACGACATGACTTAATCGACTCAGCTTGCGATTCTGAATCGATCCTTATACTTTGAGGTATATGTATCGAAATTATTTCACTATGTTACAAACTTAATGTCAAAACTAATATACCCCTATGGGATAGGGTATAAACATATGAGAAGGCTACATTTGTAAAACTTATATTCCCAAAATGTGGACATGGCTTAAAACACGATGGGGATTGAATAAAGAAAATGACATTGTAACAACAAATTTAACGGTTCTACAAAAGACAAGGTTTTTCTCCTGCATATGTTATGGGGTATAGTGTATAAAAATGTTTCTTTATATAAAAACGCCACCTAAAAGTGGGCGTGGGTTAAAATGGTCTAAAGACGAAATGTTCCTATTAATATTACTAATGATTCTGCATCAAATTTTTTTTTCGATATGTTTAAAATTTGACCGAACAATGTTGTTTTATTAAAAACGCCCACAAAAAGTCGGCGTGGCAAAAAACTTTATATAAACGAAATATAGATATAACGATTCTCTAAATATGGTGCTCAGACACTTTTTAAAATTCTTTAGGGTTTGGCCATAAAATACGTTTTTCTGAAAAGGGGTCGTGGCAGTGGGCGGATTTCAAAAGTTTTTACACTTGTTCTGCTGGGAGCAACAAAGAGCACTTGTACCAAAATTCATCCTTCTAGCTCACAATTTAAGGCCCAAAAACTGGTCACGTACGGACGGACAGACATGGCTAAATTGACTCAGCTATCGATTTTGAGTCGATCAATATACTTTGATGTATATGTAGCTAAATTATTTCTCTATGTTACATACTATGTATCAAAACTAATATACCCCCTATGGGATAGGGTATAAACATTTGAGAAGGCTACAATCCGCTGTGCGGATAATTTAATACCCTATCCCATCCCATCCCATCCTTAAAATTTATGTCCCCAAAATATGGTCTTTATGGTCATAAAGTATTGTAAATGACGTTGTCACCACATATGGCTCAGAAGGTTTATCAAATTCTTTTATGGTTCGACAAAAAACAACGTTTTTCTTTTGCATATGCTGAGTCGAATTAGCCATGTATGTCTGTCTGTCCGTCCGTCCGTCCGTCTGTCTGTTCATCACCGATTTTTAGGCCTTAAATTTTGAGCTAGGATAATGAAATTTGGTATATAGGATCCTTGTCCGAGTCACCAGAACAAACATAAACATTTTTAAAATCCGCCCATTGCCACGCTCCTTTTTTAGAAAAACGTTATTTTTGGCCGAACCGTAAAGAATTTTAAAAAAGTGTCCGAGCAGCTTATTAAGAGAATCAAAACATATGAGAAGGCTACAATCCGCTGTGCCGATCGTTGAATACCCTATCCCATCCCATCCTTAAAATTAATATCCTCAAAATGTAGGCTTTATGGCGATGAAATACAGAAAATGACATTGTCGCAACATATTGTTCAAACAGTTTATCAAAACCTTTTGTGGTTCGACAAAAAACAACGTTTTTATACCCAATCCCATAGGGGTATATTAGTTTTGATACAGAGTTTGTAACATAGAGAAATAATTAAGCTGCATATACCTCAAAGTATATGGATCGAATCAGAATCGATAGCTGAGTCGATTTAGCCATGTCTGTCCGTCCGTCCGTCCGTCCGTCCGTACGTCACCAGTTTTTGGGCCTTAAATTTTATGGTCTTTATGGTCATAAAGTATTGTAAATGACTTTGTCACCACATATGGCTCAGAAGGTTTATCAAATTCTTTTATGGTTCGACAAAAAACAACGTTTTTCTTTTGCATATGCTGAGTCGAATTAGCCATGTATGTCTGTCTGTCCGTCCGTCCGTCTGTCTGTTTGTCACCGATTTTTAGGCCTTAAATTTTGAGCTAGGATAATGAAATTTGGTATATAGGATCCTTGTCCGATTCACCAGAACAAACATAAACATTTTTAAAATCCGCCCATTGCCACGCTCCTTTTTTAGAAAAACGTTATTTTTGGCCGAACCGTAAAGAATTTTAAAAAAGTGTCCGAGCAGCTTATTAAGAGAATCAAAACATATGAGAAGGCTACAATCCGCTGTGCCGATCGTTGAATACCCTATCCCATCCCATCCTTAAAATTAATATCCTCAAAATGTAGGCTTTATGGCGATGAAATACAGAAAATGACATTGTCGCAACATATTGTTCAAACAGTTTATCAAAACCTTTTGTGGTTCGACAAAAAACAACGTTCTTATACCCAATCCCATAGGGGTATATTAGTTTTGATACAGAGTTTGTAACATAGAGAAATAATTAAGCTGCATATACCTCAAAGTATATGGATCGACTCAGAATCGATAGCTGAGTCGATTTAGCCATGTCTGTCCGTCCGTACGTCACCAGTTTTTGGGTCTTAAATTTTATGGTCTTAATGGTCATAAAGTATTGTAAATGACGTTGTCACCACATATGGCTCAGAAGGTTTATCAAATTCTTTTATGGTTCGACAAAAAACAACGTTTTTCTTTTGCATATGCTGAGTCGAATTAGCCATGTATGTCTGTCTGTCCGTCCGTCCGTCCGTCCGTCTGTCTGTTTGTCACCGATTTTTAGGCCTTAAATTTTGAGCTAGGATAATGAAATTTGGTATATAGGATCCTTGTCCGATTCATCAGAACAAACATAAACATTTTTAAAATCCGCCCATTGCCACGCTCCTTTTTTAGAAAAACGTTATTTTTGGCCGAACCGTAAAGAATTTTAAAAAAGTGTCCGAGCAGCTTATTAAGAGAATCAAAACATATGAGAAGGCTACAATCCGCTGTGCCGATCGTTGAATACCCTATCCCATCCCATCCTTAAAATTAATATCCTCAAAATGTAGGCTTTATGGCGATGAAATACAGAAAATGACATTGTCGCAACATATTGTTCAAACAGTTTATCAAAACCTTTTGTGGTTCGACAAAAAACAACGTTTTTATACCCAATCCCATAGGGGTATATTAGTTTTGATACAGAGTTTGTAACATAGAGAAATAATTAAGCTGCATATACCTCAAAGTATATGGATCGACTCAGAATCGATAGCTGAGTCGATTTAACCATGTCTGTCCGTCCGTCCGTCCGTTCGTTTTCTTACAAAAACCATTTGTATGCCCTACCCCAAGGCATATGCAATAGAAAACCGTTGTTTTTTGTCGAACCATAAAAGAATGTGATAAACCTTCTGAACATTATGTTGTGACAACGTTATTTACAATACTTTATTACAATATTAATTTAAGGATGGGATGGGATAGGGTATTAAACGATCCGCACAGCGGATTGTAGCCTTCTCATATGTTTTTTTCTAATTTCGTTAAGATTTTTGTAATGGCTCTTGTAAGACCATACCATGACATCTAAGAAAAAAGTATTGCTACGCTGGTTAAGCTAAAGCCAGTTTAGAAGAGTCTTAGCGAAAATTTGCTTAGCGACACTAAAAGGAAACTTTTATAATTGAGCTTCTATAAGGTCTTACTCATACAGCCTGTAAAGAGATGTCTTAAGGTAAGTAAATAACTTCGCTAAAGTGCGCCAAATAGGTTTCCATCAAACCACTTACAGTTGTTATGGAAATAAGAAAATAGCTAATATTGACCCTAATGGAAACTAAATTGTTACATGGTAGGGTCTACAAATGGTTTTTGTAAGAAAATGCCCCAAAAAGTGAGTATAGGTGAAAGTGATCTTAGACAATATGTTTATTATATCATTACGGAAGTATCAAAGCATCAAAAGTTTTTTCGAACTTTTTAAAATTTGGACAAAAATCGTTTTTTACTAAAAACGCCACCAAAAAGTTGGCGTGGCAAAAAACTTTGTATGGACGAAATATAGATATTAAGATTGTCTAAATATGCTGCTCAGACACTTTTTTAAAATTCCTTACAGTTTGGCTAAAAACAATGTTTTTCTAAAAAGGGGGCGTGGCAGCAGGCAGATTTCAAAATTGTTTACACTTGCTCTGCTTCGTCGACCAGAGAGTCTATATACCAAATTTCAATACTCTAGCTCAAAATGACAACGACGTTCGTTTCTGCTCCTGGAATGTGAGAACATTAAACATGAGAGGTGCAGGCGAACAACTAGCGGAAGCCCTAAACTGCTACAAAGCAGACATTACTGCCATCCAGGAAATACGATGGGATGGGCCGGGCAAAAAGTGGATGAAAAACTGTGACATATACTACGGACCGTGTTATAGTGAGCAGAAACAGCGACTATGCGGATGCGGATTTGTTATAAGTGCCAGACTTAGGCAAGAAGTCTTTTGTTTCCAAGACATTAGCGAACGCATAGTAACAATCCGCATCAAGGCCAAATTTGCCAACATAAGCCTTATATGCGCTCACGCTCCGACGGAAGAAAAAGATGATATAGCTAAGGATTACTTCTACGAGCTCCTCGACAAAACCTATGAGCGACTACCGAAGTACGATGTTAAAATGTGCTGGGAGATTTTAACGCAAAGGTAGGAAGAGAAGACATCTTTAGAAGTATTGTCGGAAAACATAGCCTACACGACAACACGTCTGGTAACGGACTTAGGCTAGTTGATTTCGCTACGGAACGAAATGCCACTATAGCCAGCACACGGTTTCCTCACCTCGATATCCATAAGGGGACATGGCGGTCTCCAGATCAACGAACGGTCAACCAAATTGATCACATTGCGATAGATAAGAGGCACGCATCCAGTATTTTGGATGTCCGAACATTCCGAGGAGCTAACATCGACTCGGATCACTACCTTGTAGCAGCCAAGGTAAGAATGCGGATATCAACCACGCCACAACAATCCAGAAATACTGCAATCGCAAGAGACCGCCAAGACCTTCGCACAACGCGTATCTCTTAACCTCTCGATTAACACCATACCACCAGCATCGAATGTCGAAGAGCAATGGCAACGATGCCAACAGGCCATTAGATCAGCCGCAACTGATGTGCTAGGTTTCTCGCGCCCACCAGCAAGAAACCCCTGGTTTGATGAGGAATGCCGACAGATGCTCGCAGCCAAGAACGAGGCCTACAAGGCTAAGCTGCATCCATATATTCACGGACAGTCAAGCAGCTATAAAAACCCTTAGCTCACACATCATTGACTCCAAATCAGTATTACACTACTTCAACTCCCTCCAAACACTCAGTTCAAAGAACAAAAGCAGACTATGGTGGGTCCCCGGACATAAGGGAGTTGAAGGTAACGAAAAAGCTGATGAACTAGCCAGAAAAGGTTCGGAAACCCCCTTCATTGGACCTGAACCCTTCTGTGCAATCCCCAAATCAGCCATAAATCTGGTCATAAAAAATGGGAACAAAACAAATGTGTTTCATACTGGGGAAACATCCCATTACTAAGACAGGCCAAAAGAGCTATTCAGCCCTTCAAATCAGATGCCAATAAGATACTAAATCTTCGCAGGCACGATATCAAAAACTTAGTAGGCTACCTAACTGGTCATCACGGTCTGCGATATCACCTAAACAAAATGCGTCTAGTCGACTCACCGGAGTGCAGACTATGTCTAGAAGAAGACGAAACAGCCGAGCATATCATATGTGAATGCCCGGCCCTTTACGGTATGAGAAGAGAATCTTTCTTCAGGGAATTTTTAAGTCCCGAAGAACTGAGGAAATCTTCGGCTGAAAGTATTATCAGCTATATTAGGAAAGTAGAAGCGCTACTAACCTAAAAAACATCTGACGGCAAGCACAATAGATCTTTTAGGTCGATGTGTATATTACTGCTTAGGCAGGTCAGAATTAACAAAAAAACATATGAGAGGCTACAATCCGCTATGCGGATCGTTGAATACCCTATCCCATCCCATCCTTTAAATTAATATCCTCAAAATATAGGCCTTATGACGATGAATGCAGAAAATGACATTGTCACAATATATTGCTCAGACTGTTTCTCAAAATCTTGTGTGGTTCGACAAAAAACAACGTATTCCTATTGCTAATGCCTTGGGATGGGGTATACAAATGGTTTTTGTAAGAAAACGCCCCCAAAATGTGGGCGTAGTTGAAAATGATCTATGGACAAAATGTTTATATTACCATTTCGGAGTATTTGCATCAAAATTTTTTTCGAAAGTTTTAAAATTTGGACAAAAAGCGTTTTTTACTAAAAATGCCCCCAAAAAGTGGGCGTGGCAAAAAACTTTGTATGAACGAAATATAGATATTAGGATTGTCTAAATATGCTACTCAGACACTTTTTTGAAATTCTTTACGGTTTGGCCAAAAAATAAGTTTTCCTAAAAAGGGGGCGTGGCAGTGGGCGGATTTCAAAAATTTTTACACTTGTTCTGGTGGCACGGACGAGGATCCTATATACCAAATTTCATTATCCTAGCTCAAAATTTAAGGCCCAAAAACCGCTGACGAACAGACAGACGGACGGACGGACGGACGGACGGACGGACGGACGGACGGACAGACAGACATGGCTAATTCGATTCAGCTAGCGATTCTGAGCCGATCCATATACTTTGAGGTATATGTAGCAAAATTATTTCTCTATGTTACAAACTAAGTATCAAAACTAATATACCCCCCTATGGGATAGGGTATAAACATATGAGAGGCTACAATCCGCTATGCGGATCGTTGAATACCCTATCCCATCCCATCCTTTAAATTAATATCCTCAAAATATAAGCCTTATGGCGATGAAATACAGAAAATGACATTGTCACAATATATTGCTCAGACAGTTTCTCAAAATCTTTTGTGGTTCGACAAGAAACAACGTATTTCTATTGCTAATGCCTTGGGATGGGGTATACAAATGGTTTTCGTAAGAAAACGCCCCCAAAATGTGGGCGTAGGTGAAAATGATCTATGGACAAAATGTTTATATTACCATTGCGGAAGTATTTGCATCAAAAAGTTTTTCGAAAGTTTGAAAATTTGGACAAAAAGCGTTTTTTACTAAAAACGCCCCCAAAAAGTGGGCGTGGCAAAAAACTTTGTATGAACGAAATATAGATATTAGGATTGTCTAAATATGCTGCTCAGACACTTTTTTGAAATTCCTTACGGTTTGGCCAAAAAATAAGTTTTTCTAAAAAGGGGGCGTGGCAGTGGGCGGATTTCAAAAAATTTTACACTTGTTCTGGTGGCACGGACGAGGATCCTATATACCAAATTTCATTATCCTAGCTCAAAATTTAAGGCCCAAAAATCGGTGACGAACAGACAGACGGACGGACGGACGGACAGACAGACATGGCTAATTCGACTCAGCTAGCGATTCTGAGTCGATCCATATACTTTGAGGTATATGTAGCAAAATTATTTCTCTATGTTACAAACTAAGTATCAAAACTAATATACCCCTATGGGATAGGGTATAAACATATGAGAAGGCTACAATCCGCTGTGCGGATCGTTGAATACCCTATCCCATCCTATCCATAAAACTAAAATCCCCAAAAAAGTGGGCATGGCTAAAAACACGATGTGGATAAAATAGAAAAAATGATATAGTGACAACAAATTCTTCAGACTGCTTACAAAACAGTTTTACGGTTCTACAAAAGACAAGGTTTTCTCCTCCATATGTTATGGGGTAGTGTATAAAAATGTTTTTTATATAAAAACGCCCCCAAAAAGTGGGAGTGGGTTAAAATGGTATATAGACGAAATGTTCATATTAATAATGTTAATGATTCTGCATCAAAATTTTTTTCGAAAAATTTAAAATTTGACCGAAAACAGTTTTTAATTGAAAACGCCCCCAAAAAGTGGGCGTGGCAAAAAACTTTATATGGACGTAATATAGATATTAATATTGTCTAAATATGTTGTTCAGAAACTTTTTTAAAATTCCCTACGGTTTGGTCAAAAACTGAGTTTTTCTTAAAAGGGGGCGTGGCAGTGGGCGGATTTCAAAAATTTTTACACTTGTTCAGTAGGCAGAGACGAGGATCCTATATACCAAATTTCATTATCCTAGCTCAAAATTTAAGGCCTAAAAATCGGTGACATACAGACGGACGGACGGACGGACAGACAGACATGGCTTAATCGACTCAGCTAGCGATTCTGAGTCGATCCATATACTTTGAGTTATATCTAGCAAAATTATTTCTCTATGTTACAAACTAAGTATCAAAACTAATATACCCCCCTATGGGATAGGGTATAAAAATATATATACTTTGAGGTATATCTATCGAAATTATATCTCTATGTTACAAACTTAATGTCAAAACTAATATACCCCTATGGAATAGGGTATAAACATATGAGAAGGCTACAATCCGCTGTGCGGATCGTTGAATACCCTATCCCATCCCATCCTTTAAATTAATATCCCCAAAATGTGGGCTTTATTGCGATAAAATATTGAAAATGACATTGTCACAATATATTGTTCAGACGGTTTATCAAAATCTTTTCTTGTTCGACAAAAAACAACGTTTTTCTATTGCATATGCCTTGGGGTAGGGTATAAAAATGTTTTTGTAGGAAAACGCCCCCAAAAAGTGGGGGTGGCTTAAAATGGTCCAAAGACGAAATGTTTAGATTATCATAATTAATGATCTTGCATCGAAATTTTTCATATATTTAAAAAAATGTAGCTATTATGTTTCCTTAGATAATTTTGGATTAAAATCATAGACGTTTTGTAAGCTTACAACTTAAACAGGAAGTGCTTTATTTAGTGAAGTCACATAATAGGAAGTTACATTTTGTTAAATGTCAAATTGGTATAGTATTAAACCTAGCTTACATCAAGTAATTTAATTCATTACTAGATTTCTAATACATAACATCTTCCCACTTTTGTTTCAAGTTAATTTACTCATAACAACAGATTTAATAACTTAACATATATTTCATTATATATAAATACCGTTTGTCTATCTGTTTATACCCTATCCCATAGGGGTATATTAGTTTTGATACATAGTTTGTAACATAGAGAAATAATTTAGCTATATATACCTCAAAGTATATGGATCGACTCAGAATCGATAGCTGAGTCGATTTAGCCATGTCTGTCCGTCCGTCCGTCCGTCCGTCCGTCCGTACGTCACCAGTTTTTGGGCCTTAAATTTTGAGCTAGAAGGATGAAATTTGGTACACGTGCTCTTTGTTGCTCCCAGCAGAACAAGTGTAAAAATTTTTGAAATCCGCCCACTGCCACGCCCCCTTTTTAGAAAAACGTATTTTTTGGCCAAACCATAAGGAATTTTGAAAAACTTTCTGAACAACATATTTAGACAATCTGAATATCTGTATTTCGTTCATATAAAGTTTTTCGCCACGCCCACTTTTTGGGGGCGTTTTTAATAAAAAACGTTTTTCGGTCAAATTTTAAAATTTTTTAAAAAAATTTTGATGCAGAATCATTAGTAATATAAATATGAACATTTCGTCAATAGACCATTTTAACCCGCGCCCACTTTTTGGGGGCGTTTTTATATAAAAACCATTTTTATACCCTACCCCATAACATTATGCAGGAGAAAACCTTGTCTTTTGTAGAACCGTAAAAGTTTTTTATAAGCAGTCTGAAGAATTTGTTGTCACCATGTCATATTCTTAATTTTATCCACATCGTGTTTTTGGCCATGTCCACTTTTTGGGGATTTTAGTTTAACAGATAGGATGGGATAGGGTATTCAACGATCCGCACAGTGGATTGTAGCCTTCTCATATGTTTTTGAGTAGGTTTTATAAAACTGTTATTTATTTATAAGCTATTAGGCTGGCTTCTAATTCGTGCAGTTCTTCTAAGAACCAACTGTTTGCTTTTTACATGAAAAGGATCTTCTAATTCAGGTGTATTATTGAATTCTTTTTGAATTAAAACTTCAGGGTTTGAAGTTTTTAAATTGCTCCATCCATCAGATTTACAAACCGGATGAATTTTGTCATTAAGTTTTGAAAATCTTATTTGGTTATGATGTACTATTTAATACTATTTTTTACATTTATTAAATAGGTTAAAGGACTTATAATCTTATAAACTACTGCTTAGATTAAATTAAATTAAATTTAATTTTATTTCCATTTACACTTTTCTTACTTATTTCCCCAGAATACTGTTTTTTTACTTTCGTCAAGACAAAAAGATACATTTTTCTTTAAGGAATGTAGTTTTGGTTGGAGACTATAAGAAAAACATATGAGAAGGCTACAATCCGCTGTGCGGATCGTTGAATACCCTATCCCATCCTATCCATAAAACTAAAATCCCCAAAAAGGGGGCATGGCTAAAAACACGATTTGGAAAAAAATAGAAAAAATGATATAGTGACAACAAATTCTTCGGACTGCTTACAAAACAATTTTACGGTTCTACAACAGACAAGGTTTTCTCCTGCATATGTTATGGGGTAGGGTATAAAAATGGTTTTTATATAAAAACGCCCCCAAAAAGTGGGCGTGGGTTAAAATGGTATATAGACGAAATGTTCATATTAATAATGTTAATGATTCTGCATCAAAATTTTTTTCGAAAAATTTAAAATTTGACCGAAAACAGTTTTTAATTGAAAACGCCCCCAAAAAGTGGGCGTGGCAAAAAACTTTATATGGACGAAATATAGATATTAATATTGTCTAAATATGTTGTTCAGAAACTTTTTTAAAGTTCCTTACGGTTTGGTCAAAAACTGAGTTTTTCTTAAAAGGGGGCGTGGCAGTGGGCGGATTTCAAAAATTTTTACACTTGTTCTGGTGACTCGGCCAAGGATCCTATATACCAAATTTCATTATCCTAGCTCAAAATTTAAGGCCCAAAAATCGGTGACGAACAGACAGACGGACGGACGGACACACGGACGGACAGACAGACATGGCTAATTCGACTCAGCTAGCGATTCTGAGTCGATCCATATACTTTGAGGTATATGTAGCAAAATTATTTCTCTATGTTACAAACTATGTATCAAAACTAATATACCCCCCTATGGGATAGGGTATAAAAACATATGAGAGGCTACAATCCGCTATGCGGATCGTTGAATACCCTATCCCATTCCATCCTTTAAATTAATATCCTCAAAATCTAGGCCTTATGTCGATGAAATACAGAAAATGACATTGTCACAATATATTGCTCAGACAGTTTCTCAAAATCTTGTGTGGTTCGACAAAAAACAACGAATTTCTATTGCTAATGCCTTGGGATGGGATATACAAATGGTTTTTGTAAGAAAACGCCCCCAAAATGTGGGCAAAGGTGAAAATGATCTATTGACAAAATGTTTATATTACCATTTCGGAAGTATTTGCATCAAAATATTTTTCGAAAGTTTTAAAATTTGGACAAAAAGCGTTTTTTACTAAAAATGCCTCCAAAAAGTGGGCGTGGCAAAAAACTTTATATGAACGAAATATAGATATTAGGATTGTCTAAATATGCTACTCAGACACTTTTTTGAAATTCCTTACGGTTTAGCCAAAAAATAAGTTTTCTTAAAAAGGGGGCGTGGCAGTGGGCGGATTTCAAAAATTTTTACACTTGTTCTGGTGGCACGGACGAGGATCCTATATACCAAATTTCATTATCCTAGCTCAAAATTTAAGGCCCAAAAACCGCTGACGAACAGACAGACGGACGGACGGACGGACGGACGGACGGACGGACAGACAGACATGGCTAATTCGACTCAGCTAGCGATTCTGAGTCGATCCATATACTTTGAGGTATATGTAGCAAAATTATTTCTCTATGTTACAAACTAAGTATCAAAACTAATATACCCCCCTATGGGATAGGGTATAAACATATGAGAAGGCTACAATCCACTGTGCGGATCGTTGAATACCCTATCCCATCCTATCTGTAAAACTAAAATCCCCAAAAAGTGGACATGGCTCAAATCACGATGTGAATAAAATAAAGAAAATGACATGGTGACAACAAATTCTTCAGACTGCTTATAAAAAACATTTACGGTTCTACAAAAGACAAGGTTTTCTCCTGCATATGTTATGGGGTAGTGTATAAAAATCGTTTTTATAAAAAAACGCCCCCAAAAAGTGGGCGTGGGTTAAAATGGTCTATAGACGAAATGTTTATATTTATATTACTAATGATTCTGCATCAAAAGTTTTTTCGAAAATTTGAAAATTTGACCGAAAAACGTTTTTTATTAAAAACGCCCCCAAAAAGTGGGCGTGGCAAAAAACTTTATATGAACGAAATACAGATATTCAGATTATCTAAATATGTTGTTCAGAAAGTTTTTCAAAATTCCTTATGGTTTATCCAAAAAAAAAAACGTTTTTCTAAAAAGGGGGCGTGGCAGTGGGCGGAATTCAAAAATTTTTACACTTTTTCTGCTGGGAGCAACAAAGAGCACGTGTACCAAATTTCATCCTGCCCAAAAACTGGTGACGTACGGACGGAAGGACGGACAGACATGGCTTAATCGACTCAGCTATCGATTCTGAGGTACTTTGAGGTATATGTAGCTAAATTATTTCTCTATGTTACAAACTATGTATCAAAACTAATATACCCCCCTATGGGATAGGGTATAATTAATGATGCAGGTGTTCTCTTAGTTGTTGTAGTGTAATAATAGAAACGATGCGTCTTGTAGTGTGGTCTAAATCAGACTGAATTTTATTAAACAAATTTATTCATACGTTACAAAATAATTCTTAGTCAGCTATCTTATCATATTTATATTCGATACTTAGATTCCTATAATATACTTAAATTACCTTACTCGTGCAGACATTACACCTTTACCCTTTTTAAAAGTGAAGTCTTAAACGAATTTTTGATATAAGATAGAAGGGTGATCATTCCCGCATGAAAAAAAAAATTCGTGTAAGACCTTGCTTTTTATACCCTATCCCATAGGGGTATATTAGTTTTGATACATAGTTTGTAACATAGAGAAATAATTTAGCTACATATACCTCAAAGTATATGGATCGACTCAGAATCGATAGCTGAGTCGATTTAGCCATGTCTGTCCGTCCGTCCGTCCGTCCGTCCGTCCGTCCGTCCGTCCGTCCGTACGTCACCAGTTTTTGGGCCTTAAATTTTGAGCTAGAAGGATGAAATTTGGTACACGTGCTCTTTGTTGCTCCCAGCAGAACAAGTGTAAAAATTTTTGAAATCCGCCCACTGCCACGCCCCCTTTTTAGAAAAACGTATTTTTTGGCCAAACCATAAGGAATTTTGAAAAACTTTCTGAACAACATATTTAGACAATCTGAATATCTGTATTTCGTTCATATAAAGTTTTTTGCCACGCCCACTTTTTGGGGGCGTTTTTAATAAAAAACGTTTTTCGGTCAAATTTTAAAATTTTCGAAAAAACTTTTGATGCAGAATCATTAGTAGTATAAATATGAACATTTCGTTAATAGACTATTTCAACCCACGCCCACTTTTTGGGGGCGTTTTTATATAAAAACCATTTTTATACACTACCCCATAACATATGCAGGAGAAAACCTTGTCTTTTGTAGAACCGTCAAAGTTTTTTGTAAACAGTCTGAACAATTTGTTGTCACCATGTCATTTTCTTTATTTTATCCACATCGTGTTTTTAGCCATGTCCACTTTTTGGGGATTTTAGTTTTACAGATAGGATGGGATAGGGTATTCAACGATCCGCACAGTGGATTGTAGCCTTCTCATATGTTTTTCACACATATTTATACCCTATCCCATAGGGGGGTATATTAGTTTTGATACATAGTTTGTAACATAGAGAAATAATTTTGCTACATATACCTCAAAGTATATGGATCGACTCAGAATCGCTAGCTGAGTCCAATTAGCCATGTCTGTCTGTCCGTCCGTCCGTCCGTGTGTCCGTCCGTCCGTCTGTTTGTTCGTCACCGATTTTTGGGCCTTAAATTTTGAGCTAGGATAATGAAATTTGGTATATAGGATCCTTGTCCGAGTCACCAGAACAAGTGTAAAAATTTTTAAAATCCGCCCACTGCCACGCCCCTTTTTAGAAAAAAACGTAGTTTTAGGCCAAACCGTAAGGAATTTCAAAAAAGTGTGTTAAAAACATATTTAGCCAATACTAATATCTATATTTCGTCCATACAAAGTTTTTTGCCACGCCCACTTTTTGTGGGCGTTTTTAGTAAAAAAACGTTTTTTGTCCAAATTTTAAAACTTTCGAAAAAGATTTTGATGCAAATACTTCCGCAATGGTAATATAAACATTTTGTCCATAGATCATTTTCACCTACGCCCACATTTTGGGGGCGTTTTCTTACAAAAACCATTTGTATACCCCATCCCAAGGCATTAGCAATAGAAATACGTTGTTTTTTGTCGAACCACAAAAGATTTTGAGAAACTGTCTGAGCAATATATTGTGACAATGTCATTTTCTGTTTTTCATCGCCATAAGGCCTATATTTTGAGGATATTAATTTAAAGGATGGGATGGGATAGGGTATTCAACGATCCGCATAGCGGATTGTAGCCTCTCATATGTTTTTTCTACATATGCATAGATACCTTTTTTTTCATTTATTTAGTTTGGTTTATTTTATCAAACAGAGTTTTACAGTCTCTTATAGATAATTTATATAATAATACAAAATAAAAATTAAAAAAAAAATTTAAGTATGTAAGTAATTGGTATGTACATGTACAATCGTTAGTTTTGATACATAGTTTGTAACATAGAGAAATAATTTAGCTATATATACCTCAAAGTATATGGATCGACTCAGAATCGATAGCTGAGTCGATTTAGCCATGTCAGTCCGTCCGTCCGTCCGTCCGTCCGTCCGTACGTCACCAGTTTTTGGGCCTTAAATTTTGAGCTAGAAGGATGAAATTTGGTACACGTGCTCTTTGTTGCTCCCAGCAGAACAAGTGTAAAAATTTTTGAAATCCGCCCACTGCCACGCCCCCTTTTTAGAAAAACGTATTTTTTGGCCAAACCATAAGGAATTTTGAAAAACTTACTGAACAACATATTTAGACAATCTGAATATCTGTATTTCGTTCATATAAAGTTTTTTGCCACGCCCACTTTTTGGGGGCGTTTTTAATAAAAAACGTTTTTCGGTCAAATTTTAAAATTTTCTAAAAAAATTTTGATGCAGAATCATTAGTAATATAAATATGAACATTTCGTCAATAGACCATTTTAACCCACGCCCACTTTTTGGGGGCGTTTTTATATAAAAACCATTTTTATACCCTACCCCCTAACATATGCAGGAGAAAACCTTGTCTTTTGTAGAACCGTAAAAGTTTTTTATAAGCAGTCTGAAGAATTTGTTGTCACCATGTGATATTCTTAATTTTATCCACATCGTGTTTTTAGCCATGTCCACTTTTTGGGGATTTTAGTTTTACAGATAGGATGGGATAGGGTATTCAACGATCCGCACAGTGGATTGTAGCCTTCTCATATGTTTATACCCTATCCCATAGGGGGGTATATTAGTTTTGATACATAGTTTGTAACATAGAGAAATAATTTTGCTACATATACCTCAAAGTATATGGATCGACTCAGAATCGCTAGCTGAGTCGAATTAGCCATGTCTGTCTGTCCGTCCGTCCGTCCGTCCGTGTGTCCATCCGTCCGTCTGTCTGTTCGTCACCGATTTTTGGGCCTTAAATTTTGAGCTAGGATAATGAAATTTGGTATATAGGATCCTTGGCCGAGTCACCAGAACAAGTGTAAAAATTTTTGAAATCCGCCCACTGCCACGCCCCCTTTTAAGAAAAACTCAGTTTTTGACCAAACCGTAAGGAACTTTAAAAAAGTTTCTGAACAACATATTTAGACAATATTAATATCTATATTTCGTCCATATAAAGTTTTTTGCCACGCCCACTTTTTGGGGGCGTTTTCAATTAAAAACTGTTTTCGGTCAAATTTTAAATTTTTCGAAAAAAAATTTTGATGCAGAACCATTAACATTATTAATATGAACATTTCGTCTATATACCATTTTAACCCACGCCCACTTTTTGGGGGCGTTTTTATATAAAAACCATTTTTATACCCTACCCCATAACATATGCAGGAGAAAACCTTGTCTGTTGTAGAACCGTAAAATTGTTTTGTAAGCAGTCCGAAGAATTTGTTGTCACTATATCATTTTTTCTATTTTATCCAAATCGTGTTTTTAGCCATGCCCCCTTTTTGGGGATTTTAGTTTTATGGATAGGATGGGATAGGGTATTCAACGATCCGCACAGCGGATTGTAGCCTTCTCATATGTTTATACCCTATCCCATAGGGGGGTATATTAGTTTTGACATTAAGTTTGTAACATAGAGAAATAATTTCGATACATATACCTCAAAGTATATGGATCGATTCAGAATCGCTAGCTGAGTCGATTAAGCCATGTCTGTCTGTCCGTCCGTCCGTCCGTCCGTCCGTCCGTCCGTCCGTCCGTCCGTCCGTCCGTCCGTCCGTCTGTGTGTCACCGATTTTTGGGCCTTAAATTTTGAGCTAGAGTGTTGATATTTGGTATATAGACTCTCTGGCCGACGAAGCAGAACAAGTGTAAAAATTTTTGAAATCCGCCCACTGCCACGCCCCCTTTTTAGAAAAACATATTTTTTGGCCAAACCGTAAGGAATTTCAAAAAAGTGTCTTTGCAACATATTTAGACAATCCTAATATCTATATTTCGTTCATACAAAGTTTTTTGCCACGCCCACTTTTTGGGGGCGTTTTTAGTAAAAAACGCTTTTTGTCCAAATTTTAAAACTTTCGAAAAAATTTTTGATGCAAATACTTCCGCAATGGTAATATAAACATTTTGTCTATAGATCATTTTCACCTACGCCCACATTTTGGGGGCGTTTTCTTACAAAAACCATTTGTATACCCCATCCCAAGGCATTAGCAATAGAAATACGTTGTTTTTTGTCGAACCACACAAGATTTTGAGAAACTGTCTGAGCAATATATTGTGACAATGTCATTTTCTGTTTTTCATCGCCATAAGGCCTATATTTTGAGGATATTAATTTAAAGGATGGGATGGGATAGGGTATTCAACGATCCGCATAGCGGATTGTAGCCTCTCATATGTTTATACCCTATCCCATAGGGGTATATTAGTTTTGATACTTAGTTTGTAACATAGAGAAATAATTTTGCTACATATACCTCAAAGTATATGGATCGACTCAGAATCGCTAGCTGAGTCGATTAAGCCATGTCTGTCTGTCCGTCCGTCCGTCCGTCCGTCCGTCCGTCCGTCCGTCCGTCCGTCTGTACGTCACCGATTTTTAGGCCTTAAATTTTGAGCTAGGATAATGAAATTTGGTATATAGGATCCTCGTCTCTGCCTACAGAACAAGTGTAAAAATTTTTGAAATCCGCCCACTGCCACGCCCCCTTTTAAGAAAAACTCAGTTTTTGACCAAACCGTAAGGAATTTTAAAAAAGTTTCTGAACAACATATTTAGACAATATTAATATCTATATTTCGTCTATATAAAGTTTTTTGCCACGCCCACTTTTTAGGGGCGTTTTCAATAAAAAACTGTTTTCGGTCAAATTTTAAATTTTTCGAAAAAAATTTTGATGCAGAATCATTAACATTATTAATATGAACATTTCTTCTATATACCATTTTAACCTACGCCCACTTTTTGGGGGCGTTTTTATATAAAAACCATTTTTCTAAAAAAATTTTGATGCAGAATCATTAGTAATATAAATATGAACATTTCGTCAATAGACCATTTTAACCCACGCCCACTTTTTGGGGGCGTTTTTATATAAAAACCATTTTTATACCCTACCCCCTAACATATGCAGGAGAAAACCTTGTCTTTTGTAGAACCGTAAAAGTTTTTTATAAGCAGTCTGAAGAATTTGTTGTCACCATGTGATATTCTTAATTTTATCCACATCGTGTTTTTAGCCATGTCCACTTTTTGGGGATTTTAGTTTTACAGATAGGATGGGATAGGGTATTCAACGATCCGCACAGTGGATTGTAGCCTTCTCATATGTTTATACCCTATCCCATAGGGGGGTATATTAGTTTTGATACATAGTTTGTAACATAGAGAAATAATTTTGCTACATATACCTCAAAGTATATGGATCGACTCAGAATCGCTAGCTGAGTCGAATTAGCCATGTCTGTCTGTCCGTCCGTCCGTCCGTCCGTGTGTCCATCCGTCCGTCTGTCTGTTCGTCACCGATTTTTGGGCCTTAAATTTTGAGCTAGGATAATGAAATTTGGTATATAGGATCCTTGGCCGAGTCACCAGAACAAGTGTAAAAATTTTTGAAATCCGCCCACTGCCACGCCCCCTTTTAAGAAAAACTCAGTTTTTGACCAAACCGTAAGGAACTTTAAAAAAGTTTCTGAACAACATATTTAGACAATATTAATATCTATATTTCGTCCATATAAAGTTTTTTGCCACGCCCACTTTTTGGGGGCGTTTTCAATTAAAAACTGTTTTCGGTCAAATTTTAAATTTTTCGAAAAAAAATTTTGATGCAGAACCATTAACATTATTAATATGAACATTTCGTCTATATACCATTTTAACCCACGCCCACTTTTTGGGGGCGTTTTTATATAAAAACCATTTTTATACCCTACCCCATAACATATGCAGGAGAAAACCTTGTCTGTTGTAGAACCGTAAAATTGTTTTGTAAGCAGTCCGAAGAATTTGTTGTCACTATATCATTTTTTCTATTTTATCCAAATCGTGTTTTTAGCCATGCCCCCTTTTTGGGGATTTTAGTTTTATGGATAGGATGGGATAGGGTATTCAACGATCCGCACAGCGGATTGTAGCCTTCTCATATGTTTATACCCTATCCCATAGGGGGGTATATTAGTTTTGACATTAAGTTTGTAACATAGAGAAATAATTTCGATACATATACCTCAAAGTATATGGATCGATTCAGAATCGCTAGCTGAGTCGATTAAGCCATGTCTGTCTGTCCGTCCGTCCGTCCGTCCGTCCGTCCGTCCGTCCGTCCGTCCGTCCGTCTGTGTGTCACCGATTTTTGGGCCTTAAATTTTGAGCTAGAGTGTTGATATTTGGTATATAGACTCTCTGGCCGACGAAGCAGAACAAGTGTAAAAATTTTTGAAATCCGCCCACTGCCACGCCCCCTTTTTAGAAAAACATATTTTTTGGCCAAACCGTAAGGAATTTCAAAAAAGTGTCTTTGCAACATATTTAGACAATCCTAATATCTATATTTCGTTCATACAAAGTTTTTTGCCACGCCCACTTTTTGGGGGCGTTTTTAGTAAAAAACGCTTTTTGTCCAAATTTTAAAACTTTCGAAAAAATTTTTGATGCAAATACTTCCGCAATGGTAATATAAACATTTTGTCTATAGATCATTTTCACCTACGCCCACATTTTGGGGGCGTTTTCTTACAAAAACCATTTGTATACCCCATCCCAAGGCATTAGCAATAGAAATACGTTGTTTTTTGTCGAACCACACAAGATTTTGAGAAACTGTCTGAGCAATATATTGTGACAATGTCATTTTCTGTTTTTCATCGCCATAAGGCCTATATTTTGAGGATATTAATTTAAAGGATGGGATGGGATAGGGTATTCAACGATCCGCATAGCGGATTGTAGCCTCTCATATGTTTATACCCTATCCCATAGGGGTATATTAGTTTTGATACTTAGTTTGTAACATAGAGAAATAATTTTGCTACATATACCTCAAAGTATATGGATCGACTCAGAATCGCTAGCTGAGTCGATTAAGCCATGTCTGTCTGTCCGTCCGTCCGTCCGTCCGTCCGTCTGTACGTCACCGATTTTTAGGCCTTAAATTTTGAGCTAGGATAATGAAATTTGGTATATAGGATCCTCGTCTCTGCCTACAGAACAAGTGTAAAAATTTTTGAAATCCGCCCACTGCCACGCCCCCTTTTAAGAAAAACTCAGTTTTTGACCAAACCGTAAGGAATTTTAAAAAAGTTTCTGAACAACATATTTAGACAATATTAATATCTATATTTCGTCTATATAAAGTTTTTTGCCACGCCCACTTTTTAGGGGCGTTTTCAATAAAAAACTGTTTTCGGTCAAATTTTAAATTTTTCGAAAAAAATTTTGATGCAGAATCATTAACATTATTAATATGAACATTTCTTCTATATACCATTTTAACCTACGCCCACTTTTTGGGGGCGTTTTTATATAAAAACCATTTTTATACACTACCCCATAACATATGCAAGAGAAAACCTTGTCTTTT
Source organism: Rhingia campestris (assembly GCA_932526625.1). Taxonomy (NCBI): domain Eukaryota; kingdom Metazoa; phylum Arthropoda; class Insecta; order Diptera; family Syrphidae; genus Rhingia; species Rhingia campestris. The sequence continues at coordinate 65,923,188 of OW052185.1, forward strand.
GTAGAACCGTTAAAGTGTTTTGTAAGCAGTCTGAAGAATTTGTTGTCACTTTATCATTTTTTCTATTTATCCACATCGTGTTTATAGCCATGTCCCCTTTTTTGGGGATTTTAGTTTTATGGATAGGATGGGATAGGGTATTCAACGATCCGCACAGCGGATTGTAGCCTTCTCATATGTTTTTATTTAGTTTCATTTCATTTACAGTGATAATTAGATTATGGCATACTTAATAATATATGTAAGAATATAAGTACCTAGCATTTAACAATTCTATTTTTATGAACTATTACATTTTTATTTGGAAGTTTTATTTCAACATTTACTCCAGTAATATTTACAATTTTAAATGGACCACTGTAAATAAGTTTATGCTTATCATAAGGTTCGTTTTTTAGTAAAACGTTATCTCCTATTTTAATTTCTATTGGTCTTATGTTTTTATCATATGTTTTTTTATTTTGTTTCTTAACCTTTTCTAATAGATTTTGTGCAATTAAGTGAGTAGTTTTTAATCTATATATAATTTCATCTGAATAATTATCAATGTTATATAAGGGTTCTATATCGGTTTTCATAAAGTTATCTATGGATGTATTTTTTCCAAAAATAAGTTCAAATGGAGTATATTTTTCATTAAAGCCAGAGTTAGGGCTTATGTTATAACAGAAAGTGAAATATTTTAAATGAGTTTCCCATTCTGTAATGTCATTGACGTAAGCTCGTAAATATTCGTTAAATACGCGATGGTTACGTTCTATTGTTCCTAGAGATTGGTGGTGGTAGCTTGTCGAGAATTTCAGGTTTATTTTTAGTAACTTACACATTTCTGTAAGAATTTCATTTTTGTATTCAGTACCCATATCAGCACGAAGTTCTCGCATTGGGCCATATATCAAAATGAATTTATCAAATATAGCTGTTGCTACTGTACGGGCTGATTTGTCAGGAATTGGTATAGTGGTAAGGTATTTGGTTAGATCGCACATTAAAGTAACAGTGGACCAATATCCATTGATTTTTGTGGTGTAGGAGTGAGAAACATTTCTTCGACTGTACTTGGTTTTACCTTTGATAGATGACAGACTTTACATTTTTTTACATACGTCTCGCGTCATATTTTTCCAATAGAATGCTTTACGCAGCTTAGCGTATAGCTTCTTTTGGCCGCAATGTCCTCCTATCAGTGGATTGTCATGAAATTGTTGTAGCAATGTTAGCTTTTCCTCATCATTTACAATTTTCTTTGGTTGATTAATGAGAGTCACATGTAAATTCTTAAGAATTCTAGCGCCTACTTCTTTCAATTGGTTAACCGTAAAATATTTGAAAAACGTGTCATTCAATGGCCATTGTAGTTTAAGAATCGATCGGTCGTTGGCTTCTTTTTGTAGCCTCGAAAGAATACCCTCAATGTACTTTTCGTTAACCACCATATTCGGAATCCTGAAACTAAATATTTTTTTGAAATTACTTATAATTTCAATCTCGTTTTTCTGCGCGCTACTTTTCGTCCTAATTCTTGGAATTTTTTTTGTAAATCCAGTTTCAAAATCTTCGTAAATAAATACATCTTTATTTTTCATTTCGTCAGAAGCTTTACATGCTTTGTTTTCATGTTGTTGGCGTCTAGTCTTTGATCTAGTTGTTATTAACACTTTTGGTGCTTGTAATGTTATTTCTTTTAATTCGTCTATTGTAATACGTGATAATGCATCGGCAGAAACATTTGATTTACCGCGAATGTACTCTATTGTAAAATTATATTCTTCCAACTCCAAACGTATTCTAGTTAGTTTGGATGATGGATCTTTCATACTAAATAGATGCACAAGGGGTCTATGGTCTGAAAAAACAGTGAAGTGGGTGCCGTAGATATACGGACGAAAGTGTTTAATTGCATAATAAATTCCTAGTAGTTCCAATTCAATAATGGGCTTGTTCTGTTCAGCTTTTGTAAAGGCTCGGGAGAAAAAGTGGATTGGAAGGTCGTTTCCTTTGTGTACCTGACTAAGGACTGCGCCGCATCCTAGTTTTGATGCATCCGCCGTCACAACGAATTCTTTTTTAAAATCTGGGTATTGTAGGATTTTAGGTTTTAATAATTCTAATTTGAGCCGTTGGAAAGATAATTCACAAGATTCATCCCAAATGAATTGTACCTGTTTTCTACTTAATTTATTAATTGGTGCCGCCAAGATGGCAAAATTCTGTATGAATCGTCTATAGTAATTCATAAAAGCCACGAAGCGTCTTGCTGAATCTTTATCAGTTGGTCTGGGGTATTTTTTTATCACTTCCGCTTTACATTCATCTGGTAAAAGACCATCTGCTATGCATTTGTGACCAAGAAATGTTACCTCTGTTTTGAAAAAATTACATTTTTGTGGGTTAAGCTTTAAATTGAATTGGAGGCAAACATCGAATACGCTTTTGAGGTTGTTGAGATGGTGTTTTTCGCTGCAACCAATGACTATTATATCGTCTACGTAAAGGAACGCTTGGTCTGGAGAAATACCAGCGCAAGCTATAGACATCATGCGTGAAAAGGAATTAGGAGCAATATTTAAACCAAACGGTAATACTTTCCAGCGAAAAGCACCTTGTTCAGTACTAAATGAAGTGATGTCTCTGCTGTCTTTATGCAAAGGGATTTGCCAGAACCCGGAAAATAAGTCAAGTGTTGAAAAGTACTTAGCTCGGCCAAGAGCGTCCAAGATTGTGTCTATGCGTGGTAGTGGAAATTTATCTGCGATTAACTTTTTGTTTACTAGTCTGTAATCAATGCACAATCTCATTCGCTTAGTATTACCTTTTTTTGGAACTAAAATTATAGGCGAATTATAGTTCGATCGGCTTCCCTCAATAAGATCATTTTTTAATAATTTATCTACTTGTGAGTTGATTTCAGATTTCTGAGAGTGAGGTAAACGGTAATTTTTTACATACACTGGGTTTTGATCATTTATGCGCAGTTTCTGTTCATAAAAGTTGTTCACTGTCATTTTGTCAGTTTCAAGGGCAAAAATTGATGAATATTGACTACACAAATCTAATAATTTGGGTTGTATATGGACTGGTATTTTATTTTTTAGCGTATCGAGAACGTTTTGTGTTCTTTGGTCGGTATTATTTGTTTTATTTATACTGTATGTAAAGTAATTATCCAAATCGTCTGTTATTAAGGTATCATTTCGAACTGTTATTGGTTTGTCGTTTACATTTATAACACGCAAAATAGGTTTGGCTGCGTCAACGATGCCTCTAGCAACGATGACAACATCAGCTAACTCTTGTGATTCGACAATCAAGGGTTTCGAGTAATTTTTAATTTGAAAACAACGATAGGTTTCACATCTAGCTGGTATAACAAAACCGTTCTTTGACGGATCGGAATGAAGAGGAAGTTTAAAGAGTGTATTGCCCAACAAGAATGTAATATTCATATGGTTGTAATTAATGTTGCATTTATGCTTTCTTAAAAAGTCTTTACCTAAAATGCCGTCGGATGGCACATTGAAATTATTGTTAACGACATGGAAGTGCTGCGGTATTTCGAAATTATATCCTATGAGATAGGTGTTAATGGTACCCATGGTAGAAATAGACTCTTCTGTTATACCTTTTATATTAATCTTCTTGTCTACGTCAATTTTGCAATTATTTTGTAAAGATTCAAATTTTATCAATGAAATGTCAGCTTGGGTGTCTATCAGAAATGTGTAATGTCCTTTTGCGTCACTATATCTTAACTCAATGAAGTCGGAGTAATTGGGATTTAAGGTGTAGATGTAAGTGTTGTTTAATTGTCTGCATCCCCCAGTTGACGCTCCTGAGGTGCGTTCTCGTTTTCCGTATAACGAACGTTGCGTTGACTTAAATTGTTAGTGTTTCTATAATTTTCTCTACCGCTATTGTCCCTACCTCTATATTGTTGTTCCTATTGTTGCCTCGATAACTATTGTTTCGATAGTTATTATTTCGATACGTATTGTTGCTCTGTTGATTAAATCGATTGGAACTGTTTGAATTATGTACGTAATTATTTTGGCTTCTATAGTTCCTAAAATTATTATGGTTGTTTGATTGAAAGGATAGAACTTGATGATCTTGAATTTCTGTCGCTGTTTCGACGACAAGCTTTGCAATAGCTTCTTTCGGGGACGAAAATGATGAAGATGCTAGAATCGATTTGACTATATTTGAAGTAGTATTCACCCTACACGTATCAATGGTTCTCTCTATAGCCATTTCCTGAGCTTTTTTTAAAGGCAACCCTTCGAAAACCAAAGCCCTTTGAAAGGCGTCGGCTAAGTCTTCTGCTTGGTGCGAAAAATCTTGCATATTGTTTTTGTTAGCTTTCAAAGCCAACATCCTGCCTACAACGACTTTAGATGAATCCGGTTTAATACAGTTTTTCAAAGAGGTTTTAATCTCTTCTAATGTCGTAGGATTTAAGGGAATGCACTCTAGTGCCTTTCCTTCGACTTTTGTCAAAATGAACTTTAATAAGAGGTTCATTTAGTTTGAATTAGCTACACTCTCCAATAGATCGACAGCGTTTATAAATGGAGTGAGTGATAATGGATCGCCAGCATAATTTTTGTTTATTGTTTGTGCTGCCAAACGGAGCAATTCCATATTTGATATTTCATTTGCCATTTTCGTATATTTTGATGGCGCCAAGTCTACCTTTGAAGTTTGTGGCTGTTCTATCGAGAGTTCTTTTGTATCTTCTTCTGAGCTTTCGCCCTCGTATTCGTTGTCTGATAATATGTCGGCACTTATGGGAACTAGTATATTGCCATTATTTTTGGGAATGCGAACCTTGCATCCGATTCTGCCAAAGCAGCGAGCTAGTTTTTCTCTGACTTCAACTAGTTTAGTGCGGACGAACGCAATTTCATCGTCAGACCAGTGTTTAATATTAGATAAACAATGATCAACTAATGCATTATATGTGCCTATAAGCTTATTTTCGTATTCTCGAAGTTTTTCTCGATTTTTTGATACTTCGCGATGGAGGGGAATTAGCCTTACCGCATTCTTATGTGCCTTTAGGAATTTGTTAAAGGTTTCATAATTTGACATGGGGAAAAAAAAAATATACTCGAAGTGATCTTATTACTACGGGTTAAAAAAATGCACAAAACGAAAAAGAAAATATGATATTGGATATAAAAAAACATTTCGTCTATATACCATTTTAACCCACGCCCACTTTTTGGGGGCGTTTTTATATAAAACCATTTTTATACCCTACCCCATAACATATGCAGGAGAAAACCTTGTCTGTTGTAGAACCGTAAAATTGTTTTGTAAGCAGTCCGAAGAATTTGTTGTCACTATATCATTTTTTCTATTTTATCCAAATCGTGTTTTTAGCCATGCCCCCTTTTTGGGGATTTTAGTTTTATGGATAGGATGGGATAGGGTATTCAACGATCCGCTCAGCGGATTGTAGCCTTCTCATATGTTTTTTATACCCTATCCCATAGGGGGGTATATTAGTTTTGATACTTAGTTTGTAACATAGAGAAATAATTTTGCTACATATACCTCAAAGTATATGGATCGACTCAGAATCGCTAGCTGAGTCGAATTAGCCATGTCTGTCTGTCCGTCCGTCCGTCCGTCCGTCCGTCCGTCCGTCCGTCCGTCTGTCTGTTCGTCAGCGGTTTTTGGGCCTTAAATTTTGAGCTAGGATAATGAAATTTGGTATATAGGATCCTCGTCCGTGCCACCAGAACAAGTGTAAAAATTTTTAAAATCCGCCACTGCCACGCCCCCTTTTTAGGAAAACTTATTTTTTTGCCAAACCGTAAGGAATTTCAAAAAAGTGTCTGAGTAGCATATTTAGACAATCCTAATATCTATATTTCGTTCATACAAAGTTTTTTGCCACGCCCACTTTTTGGGAACGTTTTTAGTAAAAAACGCTTTTTGTCCAAATTATAAAACTTTTGAAAAAAATTTTGATGCAAATACTTCCGAAATGAAAATATAAACATTTTGTCCATAGATCATTTTCACCTACGCCCACATTTTGGGGGCGTTTTCTTACAAAAACCGTTTGTATACCCCATCCCAAGGCATTAGCAATAGAAATACGAACCACACAAGATTTTGAGAAACTGTCTGAGCAATACCTATATTGTGACAATGTCATTTTCTGTATTTCATTGCCATAAGGCCTATATTTTGAGGATATTAATTTAAAGGATGGGATGGGATAGGGTATTCAACGATCCGCATAGCGGATTGTAGCCTCTCATATGTTTATACCCTATCCCATAGGGGGGTATATTAGTTTTGATACTTAGTTTGTAACATAGAGAAATAATTTTGCTAGATATACCTCAAAGTATATGGATCGACTCAGAATCGCTAGCTGAGTCGATTAAGCCATGTCTGTCTGTCCGTCCGTCCGTCCGTCCGTCCGTCCGTCCGTCTGTACGTCACCGATTTTTAGGCCTTAAATTTTGAGCTAGGATAATGAAATTTGGTATATAGGATCCACGTCTCTGCCTACTGAACAAGTGTAAAAATTTTTGAAATCCGCCCACTGCCACGCCCCCTTTTAAGAAAAACTCAGTTTTTGACCAAACCGTAAGGAATTTTAAAAAAGTTTCTGAACAACATATTTAGACAATATTAATATCTATATTTCGTCCATATTAAGTTTTTTGCCACGCCCACTTTTTGGGGGCGTTTTCAATTAAAAACTGTTTTCGGTCAAATTTTAAATTTTTCGAAAAAAATTTTGATGCAGAATCATTAACATTATTAATATGAACATTTCGTCTGTATACCATTTTAACCCACGCCCACTTTTTGGGGGCGTTTTTATATAAAAACCATTTTTATACACTACCCCATAACATATGCAGGAGAAAACCTTGTCTTTTGTAGAACCGCAAAATTGTTTTGTAAGCAGTCTGAAGAACTTGTTGTCACTATATCATTTTTTCTATTTTATCCACATCGTGTTTTTAGCCATGCCCACTTTTTTGGGGATTTTAGTTTTATAGATAGGATGGGATAGGGTATTCAACGATCCGAACAGCGGATTGTAGCCTTCTCATATGTTTATACCCTATCCCATAGGGGTATGTTAGTTTTGATACATAGTTTGTAACATAGAGAAATAATTTAGCTATATATACCTCAAAGTATATGGATCGACTCAGAATCGATAGCTGAGTCGATTTAGCCATGTCTGTCCGTCCGTCCGTCCGTACGTCACCAGTTTTTGGGCCTTAAATTTTGAGCTAGAAGGATGAAATTTGGTACACGTGCTCTTTGTTGCTCCCAGCAGAACAAGTGTAAAAATTTTTGAAATCCGCCCACTGCCACGCCCCCTTTTTAGAAAAACGTATTTTTTGGCCAAACCATAAGGAATTTTGAAAAACTTTCTGAACAACATATTTAGACAATCTGAATATCTGTATTTCGTTCATATAAAGTTTTTTGCCACGCCCACTTTTTGGGGGCGTTTTTAATAAAAAAACGTTTTTCGGTCAAATTTTTAAATTTTCTAAAAAAATTTTGATGCAGAATCATTAGTAATATAAATATGAACATTTCGTCAATAGACCATTTTAACCCGCGCCCACTTTTTGGGGGCGTTTTTATATAAAAACCATTTTTATACCCTACCCCATAACATATGCAGGAGAAAACCTTGTCTTTTGTAGAACCGTAAAAGTTTTTTATAAGCAGTCTGAAGAATTTGTTGTCACCATGTCATATTCTTAATATTATCCACATCGTGTTTTTGGCCATGTCCACTTTTTGGGGATTTTAGTTTTACAGATAGGATGGGATAGGGTATTCAACGATCCGCACAGTGGATTGTAGCCTTCTCATATGTTTATACCCTATCCCATAGGGGGGTATATTAGTTTTGATACTTAGTTTGTAACATAGAGAAATAATTTTGCTACATATACCTCAAAGTATATGGATCGACTCAGAATCGCTAGCTGAGTCGAATTAGCCATGTCTGTCTGTCCGTCCGTCCGTCCGTCCGTCCGTCTGTCTGTTCGTCACCGATTTTTGGGCCTTAAATTTTGAGCTAGGATAATGAAATTTGGTATATAGGATCCTCGTCCGTGCCACCAGAACAAGTGTAAAACTTTTTGAAATCCGCCCACTGCCACGCCCCCTTTTTAGAAAAACTCATTTTTTGGCCAAACCGTAAGGAATTTCAAAAAAGTGTCTGAGCAGGATATTTAGACAACCCTAATATCTATATTTTGTTGATACAAAGTTTTTTGCCACGCCCACTTTTTGGGGGCGTTTTTAGTAAAAAACGCTTTTTGTCCAAGTTTTAAAACTTTCGAAAAAATTTTTGATGCAAATACTTCCGCAATGGTAATATAAATATTTGGTCCATAGATCATTTTCACCTACGCCCACATTTTGGGGGCGTTTTCTTACAAAAACCATTTGTATACCCAATCCCAAGGCATTAGCAGTAGAAATACGTTTTTTTTTGGCGAACCACAAAAGATTTTGATAAACTGTCTGAGCAATATATTGTGACAATGTCATTTTCTGTATTTCATCGCCATAAGGCCTATATTTTGAGGATATTTATAATAACGATGTGATGGGATAGGGTATCCAACGATCCGCACAGCGGATGGTAGCCTCTCATATGTTTTTATTACATATTTCTTATTTATTTGATTTTTCTCATATTACTAGTCATAACCTTTTTTTTTTTATACCTATCCCATAGGGGGGTATATTAGTTTTGATACATAGTTTGTAACATAGAGAAATAATTTTGCTACATATACCTCAAAGTATATGGATCGACTCAGAATCGCTAGCTGAGTCGAATTAGCCATGTCGGTCTGTCCGTCCGTCCGTCCGTCCGTCCGTCCGTCTGTCTGTTCGTCACCGATTTTTGGGCCTTAAATTTTGAGCTAGGATAATGAAATTTGGTATATAGGATCCTTGGCCGAGTCACCAGAACAAGTGTAAAAATTTTTGAAATCCGCCCACTGCCACGCCCCCTTTTAAGAAAAACTCAGTTTTTGACCAAACCGTAAGGAACTTTAAAAAAGTTTCTGAACAACATATTTAGACAATATTAATATCTATATTTCGTCCATATAAAGTTTTTTGCCACGCCCACTTTTTGGGGGGCGTTTTCAATTAAAAACTGTTTTCGGTCAAATTTTAAATTTTTCGAAAAAAATTTTGATGCAGAATCATTAACATTATTAATATGAACATTTCGTCTATATACCATTTTAACCCACGCCCACTTTTTGGGGGCGTTTTTATATAAAAACCATTTTTATACCCTACCCCATAACATATGCAGGAGAAAACCTTGTCTGTTGTAGAACCGTAAAATTGTTTTGTAAGCAGTCCGAAGAATTTGTTGTCACTATATCATTTTTTCTATTTTATCCAAATCGTGTTTTTAGCCATGCCCCCTTTTAGGGGATTTTAGTTTTATGGATAGGATGGGATAGGGTATTCAACGATCCGCACAGCGGATTGTAGCCTTCTCATATGTTTATACCCTATCCCATAGGGGGGTATATTAGTTTTGATACTTAGTTTGTAACATAGAGAAATAATTTTGCTACATATACCTCAAAGTATATGGATCGACTCAGAATCGCTAGCTGAGTCGAATTAGCCATGTCTGTCTGTCCGTCCGTCCGTCCGTCCGTCCGTCCGTCCGTCCGTCTGTCTGTTCGTCAGCGGTTTTTGGGCCTTAAAGTTTGAGCTAGGATAATGAAATTTGGTATATAGGATCCTCGTCCGTGCCACCAGAACAAGTGTAAAAATTTTAAAAATCCGCCCACTGCCACGCCCCCTTTTTAGGAAAACTTATTTTTTGGCCAAACCGTAAGGAATTTCAAAAAAGTGTCTGAGTAGCATATTAAGACAATCCTAATATCTATATTTCGTTCATACAAAGTTTTTTGCCACGCCCACTTTTTGGGGGCGTTTTTAGTAAAAAACGCTTTTTGTCCAAATTTTAAAACTTTCGAAAAAAAATTTGATGCAAATACTTCCGAAATGGTAATATAAACATTTTGTCCATAGATCATTTTCACCTACGCCCACATTTTGGGGGCGTTTTCTTACAAAAACCGTTTGTATACCCCATCCCAAGGCATTAGCAATAGAAATACGAACCACACAAGATTTTGAGAAACTGTCTGAGCAATATATTGTGACAATGTCATTTTCTGTATTTCATTGCCATAAGGCCTATATTTTGAGGATATTAATTTAAAGGATAGGATGGGATAGGGTATTCAACGATCCGCATAGCGGATTGTAGCCTCTCATATGTTTTTATATCCTATCCCATAGGGGTGTATTAGTTTTGATACTTAGTTTGTAACATAGAGAAATAATTTTGCTACATATACCTCAGAATCGCTAGCTGAGTCGATTAAGCCATGTCTGTCTGTCCGTCCGTCCGTCCGTCCGTCTGTACGTCACCGATTTTTAGGCCTTAAATTTTGAGCTAGGATAATGAAATTTGGTATATAGGATCCTCGTCTCTGCCTACAGAACAAGTGTAAACATTTTTGAAATCCGCCCACTGCCACGCCCCCTTTTAAGAAAAACTCAGTTTTTAACCAAACCGTAAGGAATTTTAAAAAAGTTTCTGAACAACATATTTAGACAATATTGATATCTATATTTCGTCTATATAAAGTTTTTTGCCACGCCCACTTTTTGGGGGCGTTTTCAATTAAAAACTTTTTTCGGTTAAATTTTAAATTTTTCGAAAAAAATTTTGATGCAGAATCATTAACATTATTAATATGAACATTTCGTCTATATACCATTTTAACCCACGCCCACTTTTTGGGGGCGTTTTTATATAAAAACCATTTTTATACACTACCCCATAACATATGCAGGAGAAAACCTTGTCTTTTGTAGAACCGTAAAATTGTTTTGTAAGCAGTCCGAAGAATTTGTTGTCAATATATCATTTTTTCTATTTTATCCACATCGTGTTTTTAGCCATGCCCACTTTTTTGGGGATTTTAGTTTTATGGATAGGATGGGATAGGGTATTCAACGATCCGCACAGCGGATTGTAGCCTTCTCATATGATTTAATTTCTAATTTCTATATTGGCAGTAAGACATACCTAAGAGAAGTATGGCTCTCTTAGGTATGTCTTACTATGTGTATACAATATGCAAGTCGGACTAGTTATACCCTATCCCATAGGGGTATATAAGTTTTGATACTTAGTTTGTAACATAGAGAAATAATTTTGCTACATATACCTCAATGTATATGGATCGACTCAGAATCGCTAGCTGAGTCGATTAAGCCATGTCTGTCTGTCCGTCCGTCCGTCTGTACGTCACCGATTTTTAGGCCTTAAATTTTGCACTAGGATCCTCGTCTCTGCCTACAGAACAAGTGTACAAATTTTTGAAATCCGCCCACTGCCACGCCCCCTTTTAAGAAAAACTCAGTTTTTGACCAAACCGTAAGGAATTTTAAAAAAGTTTCTGAACAACATATTTAGACAATATTAATATCTATATTTCGTCCATATAAAGTTTTTTGCCACGCCCACTTTTTGGGGGCGTTTTAAATAAAAAACTATTTTCGGTCAAATTTTAAATTTTTCGAAAAAAATTTTGATGCAGAATCATTAACATTATTAATATGAACATTTCGTCTATATACCATTTTAACCCACGCCCACTTTTTGGGGGCGTTTTTATATAAAAACCATTTTTATACACTACCCCATAACATATGCAAGAGAAAACCTTGTCTTTTGTAGAACCGTTAAAGTGTTTTGTAAGCAGTCTGAAGAATTTGTTGTCACTATATAATTTTTAACTTTCTCTTACAAAGAGAAAGATATTGTTTTCGTGAAAATTTTCGACCTCGAGATTTTGATTGATTCTAACATTACGATGATAGCGGAGCCTAAAAAAGTGGTTTTTGGAATTCCGTCCGTCGGTCCGTCGGTCCGTCTGTCCGTGACGGTCTCCCCAGCCTAAACGGCTTGACCGATTTTCTTCAAACTTCGTATCCAAGCTTGTTTTGGCCATAATTCTAGGCCATTTTTTTGTTTGCTTTTAGCCATGTTAAAACTGGTACCTGCCATATAAAAATTACACATAACCTCAATTTTCTCGAAAACGGCTCTAACGATTTTGATTAAACTTTATATATACTATAACCATATTAGTTCCAACAAAACTGCATACCCAGTTTTTTCGAGAAAATCCATATAACGGATTTTGTCATATAGGCCATATAAAGAAAATTGTTAATATCTCGCAAACTATTGTGTCAAATTGAATGAAATTTAATACATATACTACTATTACAGCTTGAAGAAATTCCACATAATTAGTTTTAGCCCAACTATTACTAAACGGAATTTTCAGTTTTGGCCAAAAACGGAAAATCATTATTTTTCACATTGACATCGATTCCTTCAAATTTTGGAGTTAAAATTCGTATAAATACATTTCGACATTATTTATATCATTTTAGCATCAATAATCAAAATGCTTATGATTAGATCTAACGCCCAACTTGCTGTGAAAGAGAAAGTTGCGTACGACCCAGTCGTGCACCCACCACTCGTTTCTATTTATCCACATCGTGTTTTTAGCCATGCCTCCCTTTTTTGGGGATTTTAGTTTTATGGATAGGATGGGATAGGGTATTCAACGATCCGCACAGCGGATTGTAGCCTTCTCATATGTTTTTTATTAATTTTCCCACAATCACCATTTATATATATATATATATATACCTATATATATATATTTTTATACCCTATCCCATAGGGGGGTATATTAGTTTTGATACTTAGTTTGTAACATAGAGAAATAATTTTGCTACATATACCTCAAAGTATATGGATCGACTCAGAATCGCTAGCTGAGTCGAATTAGCCATGTCTGTCTGTCCGTCCGTCCGTCCGTCCGTCCGTCCGTCTGTCTGTTCGTCAGCGGTTTTTGGGCCTTAAATTTTGAGCTAGGATAATGAAATTTGGTATATAGGATCCTCGTCCGTGCCACCAGAACAAGTGTAAAAATTTTTGAAATCCGCCCACTGCCACGCCCCCTTTTTAGGAAAACTTATTTTTTGGCCAAACCGTAAGGAATTTCAAAAAAGTATCTGAGTAGCATATTTAGACAATCCTAATATCTATATTTCGTTCATACAAAGTTTTTTGCCACGCCCACTTTTTGGGGGCATTTTTAGTTAAAAACGCTTTTTGTCCAAATTTTAAAACTTTCGAAAAAAATTTTGATGCAACTACTCCGAAATGGTAATATAAACATTTTGTCCATAGATCATTTTCACCTCCGCCCACATTTTGGGGGCGTTTTCTTACAAAAACCATTTGTATACCCCATCCCAAGGCATTAGCAATAGGAATACGTTGTTTTTTGTCGAACCACACAAGATTTTGAGAAACAGTCTGAGCAATATATTGTGACAATGTCATTTTCTGCATTCATCGTCATAAGGCCTATATTTTGAGGATATTAATTTAAAGGATGGGATGGGATAGGGTATTCAACGATCCGCATAGCGGATTGTAGCCTCTCATATGTTTTTTTTTCTTGTTAAATTTTTGTTTTTATAGTCTTTAAACGTGGATTGTAGCATCACCGTCTCGTATTATGTTTGACGAAAGTCGATTCTGGAAAGCTATTCTTTGAGTGAATTTTTTTTTCAAAGAATAGCGATATCCTTTGTACACTTTGAATAACAGATTCAACACGTTCGCGACAAGAATGAGTCGAACTAGCCACGTTAGTTCGTCATTGTGAATATGAACGGAGTCTTCGATTTTTATGTTGTTGTTTATTAACCCGGTGTTTTTTTCCTTGGTCTGGATTCCACCCATTTTTAAAATTTGTTAATTTGATATTCAATTCACTTTATCCGAGTCGCGGCTGTCACGGTCGCCATGTAATAATAGAAACGATGCGTCTTGTAGTGTGGTCTAAATCAGACTGAATTTTATTAAATAAATTTATTCATACGTTACAAAATAATTCTTAGTCAGCTATCTTATCATATTTATATTCGATACTTAGATTCCTATAATATACTTAAATTACCTTACTCGTGCAGACAGGTATGCAGACAGGTATTTGCATAATTGCATGTCTGGCATTACAGTAGAAGGTGTATTATTGTAGCCCATAATGATTGCATCGAGCTTAGCTTGTATATCCAAATGTTTTAGTTTAGAATCGCAAAAATATTTTATTAAACTACACTTTATTGTTTGAACACCTCTCTCCGCTAGACCATTACTTTGTGGATGATAGACCGGTGCTTTTCTTAATTTAATACCATTTTGTGTACAAAATTAATTTATTTTTTTGGAATTGAAAGGAGGACCATTATCACTAACGATTTCACTCGGAATTCCAAATGTTCTAAACAATAATCTTAATCCTTTACATAACTGAATTGCATCCGTATTTAAGTATCTTTGCACATCTATATATTTGCTATATGAATCGACTAAAATTAAAAAAGTTTTTCCCAGCAAAATGAAAAAAATCTAAATGGATTCTTTGGAAAGGGTACAGACTCGATGGCCATTTAGTACTTACTATTTCCTTTGAAAAGTGTGAAGTCATTTGACAACTTGGACACTTTTGTACGTATTCTTCAATACTTTTTTCAAAATTTGGCCACCATACAAAGCTTCGAGCTATCATTTTCATTCGAACGATACCGTCATGGTGCGAATGAATTATTTGCAAATTTTGCAAATTTACCCCCTTCGGGTTAGGGGTCAGAATATACCCGAGGTAAGGCATGCCTGTCGTAGAAGGCGACTAAAATCCACTCCCCGTATACCGAGTGTAAAGCGTATACAAACAACAAAAATGCAATGAGTACAACGAAAAGATTTACTACCCCAGGTGGCAATTCAGTTTCACTGGAAAATCCACCCTCTACGGAGGTCGGCACTACGGATTCTGGGGAGAGCCAATTATTGCAAATGTGTAACCCTTTCGGGAAAAGTTCAAGGGTAACGAGGTCACCTACATCAGGATCTCAAAAAAATATATGTGTCTTAAGGAGCTCGACAACACCAGAAGTGTCAGCCCACGAAAAACGAGACTCAGTGAAAAATAAGAGCCTAAAGGAAGAAAACGACGTTCTTCGAACAAGGCTTAACAATGTCGAACTGCTCTGCGAAGAGCTTCGTAAAGAAATTCTCCATCTAAAGGAAGAAAATATGACTCTGAAGAGTTCATTTAAAATACCAAAAACAAGTTCAAACGGCCCCATGAATTCGGAATACCACACGGATGAAGAAGAACTCAGTCGCGAAACTGACTGGATCTTAAAGAAAAGACCAGTTAAAAAGAGGAAAGCTGTATCCTCTCTTGAAATAATAAACCGCGACAAAGAGATTATTAACAAAGCGAAACAGCTAAAACAACGTCCCCCACCGCCAATTAATGTGATCGGTATTGACGACTTTAACAAGTTGCATACCTTGCTAAAATCGTTGCCATTATCGGGCTACCAAGTAACTTCGCTAAGAAAAAATACATGGAAAGTCTGCGTTAAAGACCCTGAAAGTTACCGTCTATTATCTCGCAAGCTTAATATCGATAAAATAGAATGGTATTCTTTTGAAAATAAATCTGAAAGGCCTTTACGCGTTGTAGCTAGAGGGTTACATGCGTTGTGCTTAAAGGATGACATTGTAAATGATCTGAAAAACAGGCAATATAAAGTCATAGATGCCGTTAACATTGTCAAACGAGACCAAAAGCAAAAAGATGGCGAAGGAAATGTAATAAAACGCGGCCTTCCTTTATTTATACTCACTTTCGATAAAACAGAAAGTTTGAACAAAATTTATGAAATAAAAACAATACTTAATATTGTTGTAAAAATAGAGCCTACGCGTAAGGATTCCAAACTAGTTCCCCAGTGCAAGCGCTGCCAAGGATACAATCATACGCAAAGCTATTGTCAAAAAGAACCGCGGTGTGTAAAATGTGCCGGCAATCACCTGACGGTAGATTGTATGTCAGATAAGAAAGCTCTTGCTATCTGCATTAACTGTAAAGGCAATCATCCGGCAAATTATCGCGGCTGCGAAGTAGCTAAAGAGTTGCAAAAAAGACGGACGAAATTTAATAGTATTAATTCACAGAAATTAAATTTAAACAAGCAACAGCCTAAAATTCCGATTAAAAATATGTCGAAGAAAAAGCAGGCCATAATCGAAGAACCTAAATGTCCACAAACTACGCGGCCATCAGATATCCGTTCGGATCTTGTACATCCAAAACCAAATGTACAAACGTATGCTCAAGCTACAGTATCCAATAACGCCCAAAAAAATATCTCACCTGACCCAGTTTCAAATGTATTTTCGATTATTCTTTCAAAACTTGAGGAACAAAGCAAAACGAATAAACTTATTTTTGACAGGCTCGTTAAGCTCGAAAATAGTATTCGCAATAGAAGTACCCCACCTTTAACATGAATAGATTGCTTAAAATTCTTACGTGGAATGCCAATGGCCTTTGGCAAAAACTTGGAGAACTTGAATTATTTATGCAGGAAAAAGATATAGACATCTGTTTAATATCCGAAACTCACGCAAAGAGTAATTCGAACTTAAAAATAAAAGGTTACCTCGACTATCATGCTCTACATCCATCGAATAAGGCTAGAGGTGGAGCCTCACTATATATAAAAGAGTGTATCGAACATTCGATTGATCTTAAACTAGAAATCGAAACAATGCAAGTTAGCTCTATACAAGTCAAAAGCAGACAATCCTTTCTGAAGATATCGTCTATTTACTGCCCACCACGAT
The DNA here is from genome assembly GCA_932526625.1 of Rhingia campestris. Classification (NCBI taxonomy): domain Eukaryota; kingdom Metazoa; phylum Arthropoda; class Insecta; order Diptera; family Syrphidae; genus Rhingia; species Rhingia campestris. Next base: position 65,940,046 of record OW052185.1, read on the forward strand.
GCAAGGTTGAGAAAATTGACTTTGAAAACTTGCTTAATTCCCTTGGACAACGTTTTGTCATCGGAGGGGACTTTAATGCAAAACATACATTCTGGGCATCTAGATGCATATCACAGAAAGGTAGGATGCTTTATGATATAGGTAGAAAGTACAATACCGAATTTCATTCTACGGGAAAACCAACTTACTGGCCAACTGATGCTAGAAAAATACCGGATTTGATCGATTTTTTCATTGTAAAAGGTCTGCCGTCCAATCGAATCAAAGTTGAAGAATGCTTTGATCTTTCCTCTGATCATTCTCCAGTCATTTTAACAATGAGCGAGTCACTGATTATAAATGAAAAACCACCCAGATTAACAAACGCGAAAACCAACTGGGAAGGTTTCAAAAACGATATTGAAAATAATATCCGACTGGGTGTATCGCTTAGAACCCCATTGGAACTCGAAGTCGCTGTTGACTCATTTATCAATACCATCCAAAAAGCAGCATGGAATAATACTCCTCAACAGAACAAAATAGTGAGCTATAGTAAAATTAAGTACCCCCGTGAAATACAAGATTTAGTAAGACAAAAAAGAAAAGCTCGTAAAAGATGGCACCAAACTCGTGCCCCGCAAGATAAAACACATCTCAATCGGTTGAGTAATTTGCTATCAAATTCGATTAAATACTTTAAAAACCATTCAGTAGAAACTTATCTGCAAAGCCTAACCGCTGGAAAGGAATCGAATTATTCGCTCTGGAAAGCAATTAGAGTCATAAAACGGCCAAAAATCGCTGTGCCGCCCATTAGGGTAACTCAAGACGTTTGGGCAAAGAGCGATAAGGAAAAAGCTGACGTTTTTGCCTCACATCTTGAGGAAACATTTAAGCCATTTGATGGTCCGGCGCAAAATGAAAACATTAATATATTCGAGAGTACAACCGATAATAACATAGTAAGATATGCAAGTATTGCCGAGCTTAAACGGGAAATACAGAAACTAAAGCCTAAAAAAGCTCCGGGTTATGACCTGATTACAGGAGAACTTCTTAAAATGTTGCCTCGGAAAGCATTAACTAAGCTTCTTTTTATTATAAATGCAGCAATCAGATTAGAATACATACCAAGACAGTGGAAAGTCGCGGAAGTGATTATGGTTCTAAAACCAGGAAAATCACCGAATGAAATAAAATCTTACAGGCCTATTTCACTTCTTCCAATCATTTCAAAAGTTTTTGAACGGATATTACTCGGTCGCTTACACCCCATAATTGAACAGAAACGTCTTTTACCTGACCATCAATTTGGGTTTAGAAGTAAACATTCAACGGTGGACCAAGTACATCGAATTACAGATGTAATTGAGAAAGCTTTCGAAGAAAAGAAAATTTGTTCAGCCGTATTTCTTGACGTGTCGCAAGCTTTTGACAAGGTGTGGCACAAAGGCCTTACTTATAAACTAAGTCAAGTTTTGCCAGAACAATTATATAAAATCCTCGTGTCGTATCTTGAGCATAGACTCTTCCGTGTGAAACTTGGAAGCGAATCTTCCGAGTTCAAAGAAATAATGGCAGGTGTACCGCAAGGAAGCGTCCTCGGACCAATCCTGTACCTCATATTCACTCGTGATATCCCACAAACAAACGATACAATAGTTGCAACGTTTGCTGACGATACTGCTATACTAGCAGTTGCCACAACAATAGAGGAAACAAATATTAAATTACAAAACGCTCTTAACGAGGTTAATGAATGGACTAAATCCTGGCCGATTGCACTTAATGAGAGCAAATCGATCCATGTAGATTTTTCGTATAAACGGACAAACAATTTGCCTGTATTTCTAAATACTGTTCGAGTCCCGTTTGCAAATGAAGCGAAATATCTCGGTATGACACTCGATGCAAAATTAAAATGGAAGTCGCATGTAAAAAAGAAATGCGAAGAACTTAAGAATAAATACAGAGAACTGTACTGGTTGCTCGGAAAATATTCGAAGCTTAACCTTGATAACAAGCTGCTATTATACAAGCAAGTGCTAAAACCGGTTTGGACATATGGTATACAACTATGGGGTTGTACCAGTGAAACGAATCTAAACATTTTACAAACTTTTGAAAACAAAATGTTAAGATCATTCGTCAATGCGCCGTGGTACATAAGGAACGAAGATCTACGCAGAGATCTGGGTATTCCCGCGGTTAAAGATGAAACAAAAAATTTTGCACGAAAACATAAAAAACGTTTATTAGGACACGTTAACACAACAGTCCTCCAAATTCTGGACGAAACAAATATATTGCGGCGTCTTCAAAGAACTAAACCCTTAGATTTGGCCCGATAATAACAAACCGCGCTATAATTGCGGAAAAGCAGGAACTCTCAAAGGAAAGTTACCTGCCAAACATATTATATAATCGTGATAAAAAAATTGCTGGATAAGTCGAATACTTAGTTGCAATAGAAATACCAAATGGGTGGTGGTTTTAGTGAGTAAAAATCTCACACTACTTTGGGCACGTGCTCATCGTGTCTATGAAGATTTCCACCAGCCCACGGAAAAAAAAAAAAAAAAAATTTTGATTTTGCAATGACACAGGAATAACTATTCTGTCTCTATAGTAAAGACACCCATCATCTATTGAAAGATCTCCCTTGATTCTATGAAATGGCTTCAGACTTGGTGTAATAGCCTTAGGCCAAGCCTTACCGCTTATATATTTCAAAACATTTTGTAAGACTTCATCTCCTTCGTTATGTAATTTTACTTTTCCTATATCGACAGGATTTCAATACCCGTGGACAACATACCAATGTACTCAATGCCTGTATTATCTGGTAATGGCAAACGTGACATTGCATCTGCGGGACAGTTCTGTTTCGAAGGACGGTATTGAAGATCATAGTCATATATTGATAGCTCTACAGCCCACCGCTGCAACCTAGATACCGAAATCTTAGATGTTCCCTTTTTTGGACTGAAGATTTCTTTTAACGCTTGACTATCTGTACACAATATAAATTTATGACCATAAATATATTTGTGATATTTTCTTACTCCGAACAAAATGGCGAGTGCTTCGCGATGTAATTGGGAATAGTTTTGTTCGGTTTGAGAAAGTGTACAAGAGGCAAATAAAACAGGTTTTTCGAAACCATTTACTACATGCGATAATACAGCGCCCACACCATATGGACTTGCATCACATGTAAGCACTATTGGCTTATTTTGGTCGTATAACTCTAAAAAACTACTTTCAGCTAATAGTTTCTTTGAATTTTCAAAACATGAGTTAACTTTTTTATTACAAACAAATTTAGTTTCTTTTCTAAGAAGCTGGTATAAATCGTGCAATTCATTTGCAGCATTTTTAATAAATTTTCCATAATAGTTTAACATTCCCAGGTAAGACTGTAGTTCTTGAAGATTTTTTGGAACAGGGGCTTCCTTTATGGCCCTAATTATACCCTATCACATAGGGGTATATTAGTTTTGATACATAGTTTGTAACATAGAGAAATAATTTAGCTATATATACCTCAAAGTATATGGATCGACTCAGAATCGATAGCTGAGTCGATTTAGCCATGTCTGTCCGTCCGTCCGTGCGTCCGTCCGTCCGTACGTCACCAGTTTTTGGGCCTTAAATTTTGAGCTAGAAGGATGAAATTTGGTACACGTGCTCTTTGTTGCTCCCAGCAGAACAAGTGTAAAAATTTTTGAAATCCGCCCACTGCCACGCCCCGTTTTTAGAAAAACGTATTTTTTGGCCAAACCATAAAGAATTTTGAAAAACTTTCTGAACAACATATTTAGACAATCTGAATATCTGTATTTTGTTCATATAAAGTTTTTTGCCACGCCCACTTTTTGGGGGCGTTTTTAATAAAAAACGTTTTTCGGTCAAATTTTAAAAATTTCTAAAAAAATTTTGATGCAGAATCATTAGTAATATAAATATGAACATTTCGTCAATAGACCATTTTAACCCACGCCCACTTTTTGGGGGCGTTTTTATATAAAAACCATTTTTATACCCTACCCCATAACATACGCAATAATCGACGTAGACGTGTAGACGAGTAGACGTGTTTTTTTGTGTTTCTAGTGTTTATCCAATTTTGCTTCTGTTCCTTTATTTTATTGTGTTTATTTTTGATTATTTTGTTTTGAATTCGGTTATTCATTGTGTCGAATTAGTGTTTAGCATTTGATTAATTGAATCCATCCTTAATTTAACGTAAATTAAATATTTTATGTGACCAAAATCAAGAGTATAATTTACTAGTGGTAAGCGGTATTTTCGTTTGTATCATCTCTTGTGTTGTACTCTCCCTAGTTCCACAGTTATTTGTGTATGATTAATTTTGTTATAAAATTTGACCCCTCCCACTGTTTTCCTATAACCTATAAAAATAACTTAGATTAACAGCAACCTTTATTAGCACAAGTGGTTAGGCAGTCAGCAACAATTGCGAAGACACTCATCTGTCGTGGGTTCGAATCACGAAGGGATCTTTTTTTTTTTTTTTTTTTTTCTTCTTTTAATTAAGTAGCGCTAAGCATTGCCATTCGGCTATTATTTATATTCGGCTTTTATATATATAATGGATTGTTTAGCTCAAAAATGCGTAGAACCAAAAATTCCCCTAATGCCATTTTTGCTTGTTACGGCCCGTGTGGAAACATGTTTCACGCAAAATGCGTTGGCTCTTCCAACGCATTTATGGATAAAATAAATGCAACTGAAGGCGCATTCTGGTATTGCACTGCATGCCGTAAATTGTCCATCTCGAGCCTAGCTTTCAAAATGTCGGCATTTAAAACCGATATTGTTAGGCTCTCAAAAGGTTTCAAAGACCTTTTCGAGTCTTTTAATCATGCAGTATCCACTGTGTCTGCATTCCCTGACCCTTGTCTGTCCGTTGACGCTTCCACATCTACTGAGCCTTTGCCAAGATTGGAGCAAGATATTTCCATAGGAGAGCACAAAACCCAAAAGTATACTGATACAGATATAATACAATCTGCCCCGACTCATGTAGCCAATGATAAAGTTGTCGCTAGTAAAGGAAAGCGAAAGCGTGATGCGAACTCATCATCGGCTAATCCAAGAGCTAAACGCTCTAACCTTAGAAGTCAGATTCTAAACAAACCCAATTCGAATCCAAATTTGTCGGTAGGATCGTCGCCGACTGAGACTTCTTTTACTTCTCGCAATATAGCAAATAAACCGTCTACTTTAATTCCTTTATTGACTTCGGAATTATCTACAATTGAATCGATTCCTAAACCCAAATCGATTTTTATATCAAGATTGAAACCAGGTACTTCCTCCGAAAATGTGATGACTCACTTGGTTTCAACAAACCTCGTCCCCGCAGGTACCTCTATTTAATGTACCAAAATTAGTAAACCGGAAAGTTTCGTTTCTTCATTCAAAATAGTTGTACCACTTTTAATAAATTTTCCATAATAGTTTAACATTCCCAGGTAAGACTGTAGTTCCTGAAGATTTTTTGGAACAGGGGCTTCCTTTATGGCCCTAATTATACCCTATCACATAGGGGTATATTAGTTTTGATACATAGTTTGTAACATAGAGAAATAATTTAGCTATATATACCTCAAAGTATATGGATCGACTCAGAATCGATAGCTGAGTCGATTTAGCCATGTCTGTCCGTCCGTCCGTGCGTCCGTCCGTCCGTACGTCACCAGTTTTTGGGCCTTAAATTTTGAGCTAGAAGGATGAAATTTGGTACACGTGCTCTTTGTTGCTCCCAGCAGAACAAGTGTAAAAATTTTTGAAATCCGCCCACTGCCACGCCCCGTTTTTAGAAAAACGTATTTTTTGGCCAAACCATAAAGAATTTTGAAAAACTTTCTGAACAACATATTTAGACAATCTGAATATCTGTATTTTGTTCATATAAAGTTTTTTGCCACGCCCACTTTTTGGGGGCGTTTTTAATAAAAAACGTTTTTCGGTCAAATTTTAAAAATTTCTAAAAAAATTTTGATGCAGAATCATTAGTAATATAAATATGAACATTTCGTCAATAGACCATTTTAACCCACGCCCACTTTTTGGGGGCGTTTTTATATAAAAACCATTTTTATACCCTACCCCATAACATACGCAATAATCGACGTAGACGTGTAGACGAGTAGACGTGTTTTTTTGTGTTTCTAGTGTTTATCCAATTTTGCTTCTGTTCCTTTATTTTATTGTGTTTATTTTTGATTATTTTGTTTTGAATTCGGTTATTCATTGTGTCGAATTAGTGTTTAGCATTTGATTAATTGAATCCATCCTTAATTTAACGTAAATTAAATATTTTATGTGACCAAAATCAAGAGTATAATTTACTAGTGGTAAGCGGTATTTTCGTTTGTATCATCTCTTGTGTTGTACTCTCCCTAGTTCCACAGTTATTTGTGTATGATTAATTTTTGTTATAAAATTTGACCCCTCCCACTGTTTTCCTATAACCTATAAAAATAACTTAGATTAACAGCAACCTTTATTAGCCCAAGTGGTTAGGCAGTCAGCAACAATTGCGAAGACACTCATCTGTCGTGGGTTCGAATCACGAAGGGATCTTTTTTTTTTTTCTTCTTTTAATTAAGTAGCGCTAAGCATTGCCATTCGGCTATTATATATATTCGGCTTTTATATATATAATTAATTGTTTAGCTCAAAAATGCGTAGAACCAAAAAATTCCCCTAATGCCATTTTTGCTTGTTACGGCCCGTGTGGAAACATGTTTCACGCAAAATGCGTTGGCTCTTCCAACGCATTTATGGATAAAATAAATGCAACTGAAGGCGCATTCTGGTATTGCACTGCATGCCGTAAATTGTCCATCTCGAGCCTAGCTTTCAAAATGTCGGCATTTAAAACCGATATTGTTAGGCTCTCAAAAGGTTTCAAAGACCTTTTCGAGTCTTTTAATCATGCAGTATCCACTGTGTCTGCATTCCCTGACCCTTGTCTGTCCGTTGACGCTTCCACATCTACTGAGCCTTTGCCAAGATTGGAGCAAGATATTTCCATAGGAGAGCACAAAACCCAAAAGTATACTGATACAGATATAATACAATCTGCCCCGACTCATGTAGCCAATGATAAAGTTGTCGCTAGTAAAGGAAAGCGAAAGCGTGATGCGAACTCATCATCGGCTAATCCAAGAGCTAAACGCTCTAACCTTAGAAGTCAGATTCTAAACAAACCCAATTCGAATCCAAATTTGTCGGTAGGATCGTCGCCGACTGAGACTTCTTTTACTTCTCGCAATATAGCAAATAAACCGTCTACTTTAATTCCTTTATTGACTTCGGAATTATCTACAATTGAATCGATTCCTAAACCCAAATCGATTTTTATATCAAGATTGAAACCAGGTACTTCCTCCGAAAATGTGATGACTCACTTGGTTTCAACAAACCTCGTCCCCGCAGGTACCTCTATTAAATGTACCAAAATTAGTAAACCGGAAAGTTTCGTTTCTTCATTCAAAATAGTTGTACCACCAAATCTTTTCGAAAAAGTATGTGACACTAACTCATGGCCCGTAAATACTATTGTCAATGAGTTTAAGCCACGGAGAGCTAAACGCGGAGTTAAAAGCTCGGCACCAAAAAACTCTACCGACTGTCCCTCTACTACCAAAATGTAAGAGGGCTCCGAACAAAAGCAAAAAATATATTTCTAAACTCTCAAGCCTTTTCACACGACATATTCTCCTTAACCGAAACGTGGCTTAACGCCAGTATACTTGACTCGGAACTCTTTAATCATGAGTTCTTAGTATATAGGAATGACCGTCACATAAATGACCTAAAAGCGCTTGGAGGAGGTGTTCTTACTGCGGTTCGCAGTCACCTTACCTCTGAGAAAATTGATTTTCCATTCATTCTTAATACCGAAATAATTTGTGTCAAGATAACTATTGGAAATAAATACCTTTATGTCGCAAATGCGTACATTCCCTCCTATCGTCTTGGCACTCTGTATTCTGAGCTATCAAAGGCTTTAGAATATATTTTTGACTTATCTTGTTGTGACAGTAATATTTTGTTGCTGGGTGATTTCAATTTACCACACATAGAATGGGTGCCTTCGGAAGGAGAAGCTCATTTTATACCATCAGAAGTCTCTGCACAACAAGAGCTATCATTACTTGATAACATTTTATCATTTGACTTACAGCAAACAAGCTGTATAAAAAATCATAATAATCGAATTCTCGATTTAGTTTTTTCTTCTGACTCTGTTAGTACTGCAGTATTAGAATCTAGTACCAGTATCACTAACATAGACAAAAATCATCCTCCATTAGATATTTTTATTGACATAGGCGGACATCTGTACGAACATTCTGACTCGTATGATCGTTCGTACTCTTTTGACTTTCGGAAGGCGAACTTTCAAAGGCTATCCGAAGAAATAATGCTTTCGAATATTAATATTGACAGCCTCTCCAATTTAGAAGAAGCTGTTAACAAATTCTATCTTCTAATAAAAGATTGCATGGATAGAACTATCCCAGTCAAGCATTCTAAGAATGCTCAAATCCAGCATCCTTGGTACACGAAAGATCTTAAATCTCTTCGGAATATACGTAACCGGGCCTGGAATAATTTTGTTAAAAGTCAGAATCAATACGACTATGATAAATACCTGAATTATTTTAAGGAATTCTCTGCGATGTCAAATAGTTTATATAATGGCTATATAGCCAATATGGAGAACGCTCTTAAAAGTGACCCAAAACGCTTTTGGAGTTTTGTCAATTCGAAGAGAAAAACGGATGGATATCCAGCCAACTTCTCTTACAATAATTCAAAAATATCGAGCTCTATTATTTTATCTAACTTATTCGCAGAGAATTTCAGTAAATCATTTATTGATACCCCTCTTGTCTTAGACGAACAATATTTCAGTTATCTCAATGACTGTTCTCAAGTTAATTTCAGCAACGTCACATTTGACGATGAGACAATAATTAAATATATCGCTTTATTAAAAAATGATTATTCTGCTGGGCCCGATGGAATCCCACCAATAGTCGTAAAGCAATGCAAAGATGCTCTTTTGCCATACCTTAAGTATATGTTTGAAAGCTCCCTTGCCACAGGAGTATTCCCAACTCAATGGAAAAATGCATTTATTACACCTGTTTTTAAAAAAGGTGAACGAGGAGACATTTCTAATTACAGACCTATTTCAAAACTCTCTTGCATTCCTAAGTTATTTGAACATATTATTTGTGATAAATTGGTATTCCTGTGTCGAAACATTATCTGTAAAGAGCAGCATGGCTTTGTAAAAAATAGATCCACTGTCACCAATCTCTTAACTTTTATGCATCATTGTTCCAATAGTTTGGAAAATAAAAAAGAGGTCGATTGTATATACACTGACTTTTCCAAAGCTTTTGACCAGTTATCACATAACATCATAATTTATAAACTTAAGGTTTATGGTTTCCCTCCAGGTTTCATAAATTGGGTTCAATCATATCTCTCACTAAGAACTTATCAGGTAAAATTTAGAGGCTCTAAATCCAACCCTTTTGTTGCCCAATCTGGAGTACCCCAAGGTAGTCATTTAGGCCCTATCTTATTTATTCTTGCTATTAACGATGCAAAAGCTTGTATTCGAGAGAGCAAAATACTGATATATGCTGATGACATGAAAATTTTCAAATGTGTAGGAGATCCAAGCGATTCGCTTTCACTTCAAACTGATTTGAATAGCTTTACAACATGGTGTTTTAAAAACGGTTTGAATCTGAACCCCACTAAGTGCCATCATATGTCATTTTCACGAAAACGTATTCCGTCCAATTTCAGTTATACTCTGTCGGGGCACACTCTCTGTCGTATTGACAGTTTTAAAGATCTTGGTGTTTATTTTGATCCTAAATTGGAGTTTAATAAACACATAAACGTTATTGTGAATTAATCCAACTCTATGTTGGGATTCATAAAAAGGTGGTCAAAAGAGTTCAATGATCCTTATGTCACCCTTTCGTTATATAATTGTCTAGTGCGCCCTCACTTGGAGTATGCCTCACAGTTGTGGACACCCTTCTATGTCGTTCACTCAAATAGAATTGAGGCAGTCCAACGCAAATTTATAAGATTTGCTTTGAGAGGACTTCCATGGGATGATGTACACAATTTGCCTCCGTATAGGTGTCGAATTAAACTGCTGCAGTTGTTGCCTTTGTCTCAACGTAGACTTAACAATGACATGGTCTTCTTACACCAAATATTATCAGGACAAATAGATGCTCCTGATCTTTTAAGTGCTATTGGTTTTAATACCCGTGGAGGTTCCTATAACCTTCGTAGACTAAATATTTTACATATTCCTAATCATAAATACAACTATGGTATGCATGAGGCTATAAGTCGCATGAGTAGAGTTTACAATAAAAATAGCGATGTAGTTGAACTGCATGTTAGTAAAAGTAGTTTAAAAAACACTTTGCGTAATTGTATTCTAGAGTCGTAATAAGTGTATGTTTATTTTTTTTTCTTGTTTTGTTAATAATAATTTCATCGTTTATTGATTTTGTTAGTGACGTCAAACTAACTTCAGTGTTTTGTTATGTCCCACTAACAAATGCACTAAATGATGAGCCTGTGGATGCATTTTATATGCTGTGGCAAATCTCTGCTCGTCGATGCGCTTGTATTAAGCTCGCTACGACACAGATCTGATAGTGTATTTAAAAAAAAAAAAAAAAAAAGAAAACCTTGTCTTTTGTAGAACCGTAAAAGTTGTTTATAAGCAGTCTGAAGAATTTGTTGTCACCATGTCATATTCTTAATTTTATCCACATCGTGTTTTTAGCCATGTCCACTTTTTGGGGATTTTAGTTTTACAGATAGGATGGGATAGGGTATTCAACGATCCGCACAGTGGATTGTAGCCTTCTCATATGTTTTTATTTGGATTTGGAAAGATTCCCTTTTGACTCATGCAATGACCTAAATAAATAATGCTTTTTTCAAAAAATCGGCATTTATCTAAGTTAATTATACCCTATCCCATAGGGGGGTATAATAGTTTTGATACTTAGTTTGTAACATAGAGAAATAATTTTGCTACATATACCTCAAAGTATATGGATCGACTCAGAATCGCTAGCTGAGTCGAATTAGCCATGTCTGTCTGTCCGTCCGTCCGTCCGTCCGTCTGTCTGTTCGTCAGCGGTTTTTGGGCCTTAAATTTTGAGCTAGGATAATGAAATTTGGTATATAGGATCCTTGGCCGAGTCACCAGAACAAGTGTAAAAATTTTTGAAATCCGCCCACTGCCGCGCCCCCTTTTTAGGAAAACTTATTTTTTGGCCAAACCGTAAGGAATTTCAAAAAAATGTCGGAGTAGCATATTTAGACAATCCTAATATCTATATTTCGTTCATACAAAGTTTTTTGCCACGCCCACTTTTTGGGGGCGTTTTTAGTAAAAAACGCTTTTTGTCCAAATTTTAAAACTTTCGAAAAAAATTTTTGATGCAAATACTTCCGAAATGGTAATATAAACATTTTGTCCATAGTTCATTTTCACCTACGCCCACATTTTGGGGGCGTTTTCTTACAAAAACCATTTGTATACCCCATCCCAAGGCATTAGCAATAGAAATACGTTGTTTTTTGTCGAACCACAAAAGATTTTGAGAAACTGTCTGAGCAATATATTGTGACAATGTCATTTTCTGTTTTTCATCGCCATAAGGCCTATATTTTGAGGATATTAATTTAAAGGATGGGATGGGATAGGGTATTCAACGATCCGCATAGCGGATTGTAGCCTCTCATATGTTTTATATTAAAAATGTTTAATTTTGTTAAAACTTCTAAAAGCCTTTTTTGACAACTTTGATAATCCTTACCTCCATTAAGGATATCATCAAGATAACAAGACACATTTCGTATATATAATAAGACTTGGTCCATCACTGCGAAAATGTCTTCCGTTTTGGGAAGTGGATAATGTTCAGTTTTGATATAAGGGTTTATGGTCACTTTTGCATCAATGGAAATCCGAATGCCTTTATTTGGCTTTGACACAATAACAATGGCGAAGCGAATTTACTAATCCGTACTGGCTTCAATATATTCATCTCACACAGCCGTTTTAGCCCGTCTTATAATTTACCACGCAATTTATAAGGCACTGCATAAGCACTATGGAATATTCGCTGACAATCTGACTTGAGCACAATTTCTGCTGTGAATTCATTTATGGTGTTTTCTAAGGAATGGTCTTGCGAAGGGAATATATTAGGAAATTCTTTTTTCATCTTTTCAATAAATTCATTGTTTTTTTTTTCATTTTTTAAATTTTTTAAACAATTTTCCTGAAATTCCGCATTAAAAGAAAATAACTTACGCCAATTTGGATAAACGACATCAAGCCAGTCCCGACCAAGCAAAGTATTAACCTTCTTTTCACTGTGAATGATTGTTAGTTCCAAATTATGTAAACTTGAGACATTAATTGGTAAACACACTGCAACCTTAATTTTCCCTGCACACTTAATGACTTTACCTGTGACTGACAACAATGTTTGATTAGTTTTTATAAGTTTAACTTTATCAAATTTAGACCGATACTCATCTTCAGAAATTACAGAGTAACAAGCTCCAGAATCAACTTCCATTATAACAGGAACACCTTCAATGACGACTTCAACAGTAGCTGCATGGCTGTTTTTACTTTTTGTGTTTGTAGAAATAGTATTTACATAATCGGTGGCTTCTGATAATTCGGCAACAACCTTGCGATGACCTCCTTGCTGATAGTTTCTTTGACGGCATTTATTTGATACATGACCAAATTTGTGACACTTAAAACATTCCCACTGACGTGCTGGACAATTGTGTGGATTATGCATTCTGCCGCATCGATAACACTCTGGATACGACTTTGGTGATGCTGATGACAACTGATCTTGACTGCAGCTGCTACGAAGAGAATTACGACGACTTTGACTGTGACTGTGACTTTGACCTTGTCTTTGATTTCTTTTGAAACCGGTTTTACTAAAATTTGACTGAGCTGCTCTTGGTGTATGTCTTCCTGAATGGATTGCAAAAGTGCTTATGATCTCACTTCTCGATTCTATCATGTGATTTTGATTTTCTGCCATCTCCCAATTTATAGCAATTTCACATGCGGATTTGAAAGACAGTTTTGACTCTTTGAGAAATTTTGAGAGCAGATTATTATCACGAATTCCACAAACAAATTTATTACGTAACGCTCTCTGTAGGTAATCTCCAAAATTACACTTAAAATTACACTTTTGTGCCAATGCTTTCAATTTGACTATGTACTCGACGATTTGCATGCTATCTTGGTTAACTTTGTAGAACTTATAGGATTCTGATATTTCGTTCACAGCTGGTTCGAAATAACTAGTTAGAATTCCAACTAATTGATCGTATGTCTTTTCGGATGGCTCATCGGGAACACACATTTTTCTTAGTACAGAAAATGCATCCGATCCAATATATGTTAAGAAAAATGGTACTTTATTCGCTTCAGGTAAATCATTTGCGATAAAAAATTGTTTCAATCGCATTTCATACTCGACGAAATCATTGCCCATTACATAAGGGTCTATGTGGCCAATTATTGTAGACATTTTTATTTCTGTATTTTTTTTTATATGTTAACTTAATGGTTTTTCTCTTGCAATGTTATGGGGTAGTATAAAAATGTTTATACCCTATCCCATAGGGGTACATTAGTTTTGATACTTAGCTTGTAACATAGAGAAATAATCTAGCTACATATACCTCAAAGTATATGGATCGACTCAGAATCGCTAGCTGAGTCGATTAAGCCATGTCTGTCTGTTCGTCACCGTTTTTTGGGCCTTAAATTTTGAGCTAGGATATAGGATCCTTGTCCGTGTCACCAGAACAAGTGTAAAAAATTTTGAAATCCGCCCACTGCCACGACCCCTATTAAGGAAAACGTTTTTTTTAACCAAACCGTAAAGAATTTTATAAAAGTGTCTGAGCAGCATATTTAGAGAATCGTAATATCTATATTTCGTCAATACAAAGTTTTTTGCCACGCCCACTTTTTGGGGGCGTTTTTTTTATAAAACATATGAGAAGGCCACAATCCGCTGTGCGGATCGTTTAATACCCTATCCCATCCCATCCTTAAAATTAATATCCCCAAAATATGGTCTTTATGGTCATAAAGTATTGAAAATGACGTTGTTACAACATATTGTTCCGAAGGTTTATCAAATTCTTTTATGGTTCGACAAAAAACAACGTTTTACTTTGCATATGCCTTGGGGTAGGGCATACAAATGGTTTTTGCAAGAAAACGCCCCCAAAAAGTGGGCGTGGGTTAAAATGGTCTAAAGACGAAATGTTGGTATTAATACTGCCAATGATTGTGCATCAAAATTTTTTTCGAAAATGTTAAAATTTGACCAAAAAATTTTTTTATAAAAAACGCCCCCAAAAAGTGGGCGTGTCAAAAAACTTTGTATGGACGAAATATAGATATTAGGATTGTCTAAATATGTTGCAAACACACTTTTTTGAAATTCCTTACGGTTTGGCTTAAAACTACGTTTTTTCTAAAAAGGGGCGTGGCAGTGGGCGGATTTTAAAAATTTTTACACTTGTTCTGGTGACTCGGCCAAGGATCCTATATACCAAATTTCATTATCCTAGCTCAAAATTTAAGGCCCAAAAATCGGTGACGAACAGACAGACGGACGGACGGACACACGGACGGACGGACGGACGGACAGACAGACATGGCTAATTCGACTCAGCTAGCGATTCTAAGTCGATCCATATACATTGAGGTATATGTAGCTAAATTATTTCTCTATGTTACAAACTAAGTATCAAAACTAATATACCCCTATGGGATAGGGTATAAAAACGTTTTCCGGTCAAATTTTAAAATTTTCGAAAAAAGTTTTGATGCACAATCATTGGTAGTATAAATGTGAACATTTCGTCAACAGACCATTTTAACTCACGCCCACTTTTTAGGGCGTTTTCTTACAAAAACCATTTGTATGCCTTACCCCAAGGCATATGCAATAGAAAACCGTTGTTTTTTGTCGAACCATAAAAGAATGTGATAAACCTTCTGAACATTATGTTGTGACAACGTTATTTACAATACTTTATGCCCATAAAGACCACATTTTGGGGATATTAATTTTAGGACGGGATGGGATAGGGTATTAAACGATCCGCACAGCGGATTGTAGCCTTCTCATATGTTTAAACCCTATCCCATAGGGGTATATTAGTTTTGATACTTAGTTTGTAACATAGAGAAATAATTTTGCTACATATACCTCAAAGTATATGGATCGACTCAGAATCGCTAGCTGAGTCGATTAAGCCATGTCTGTCTGTCCGTCCGTCCGTCCGTCCGTCCGTCTGTACGTCACCGATTTTTAGGCCTTAAATTTTGAGCTAGGATAATGAAATTTGGTATATAGGATCCCCGTCTCTGCCTACAGAACAAGTGTAAACATTTTTGAAATCCGCCCACTGCCACGCCCCCTTTTAAGAAAAACTCAGTTTTTGACCAAATCGTAAGGAACTTTAAAAAAGTTTCTGAACAACATATTTAGACAATATTAATATCTATATTTCGTCCATATAAAGTTTTTTGCCACGCCCACTTTTTGGGGGCGTTTTTAATAAAAAACTGTTTTCGGTCAAATTTTAAATTTTTCGAAAAAAAATTTGATGCAGAATCATTAACATTATTAATATGAACATTTCTTCTATATACCATTTTAACCCACGCCCACTTTTTGGGGGCGTTTTTATATAAAAACCATTTTTTTACACTACCCCATAACATATGCAAGAGAAAACCTTGTCTTTTGTAGAACCGTTAAAGTGTTTTGTAAGCAGTCTGAAGAATTTGTTGTCACCATGTCATTTTTTCTATTTATCCACATCGTGTTTTTAGCCCCCCTTTTTTGGGGATTTTAGTTTTATGGATAGGATGGGATAGGGTATTCAACGATCCGCACAGCGGATTGTAGCCTTCTCATATGTTTATACCCTATCCCATAGGGGGTATATTAGTTTTGATACTTAGTTTGTAACATAGAGAAATAATTTAGCTACATATACCTCAAAGTATATGGATCGACTCAGAATCGCTAGCTGAGTCGAATTAGCCATGTCTGTCTGTCCGTCCGTCCGTCCGTCCGTCTGTCTGTTCGTCACCGATTTTTGGGCCTTAAATTTTGAGCTAGGATAATGAAATTAGGTATATAGGATCCTCGTTCGTGCCACCAGAACAAGTGTAAACATTTTTGAAATCCGCCCACTGCCACGCCCCCTTTTAAGATAAACTCAGTTTTTGGCCAAACCGTAAGGAATTTTAAAAAAGTGTCTGAAAAACATATTTAGAGAATCGTAATGTCTATATTTCGTCAATACAAAGTTTTTTGCCACGCCCACTTTTTGGGGGCGTTTTTCATAAAAAACCTTTTTTTGGCCAAATTTGAAAATTTTCGAAAAAAATTTTGATGCCAAATCATTCGTAGTATTAATATGAACATTTCGTCAGTAGACTATTTTAACCCACGCCCACTTTTTGGGGGCGTTTTCCTACAAAAACCATTTGTATGCCCTACCCCAAGGCATATGCAATACAAAAACGTGGTTTTTGTCGAACCACAAAAGAATTTGATAATCCTTCGGAACAATATGTTGTAACAACGTCATTTTCAATACTTTATGACCATAAAGACCATATTTTGGGGATATCAATTTTAAGGATGGGATGGGATAGGGTATTAAACGATCCGCACAGCGGATTGTAGCCTTCTCATATGTTTATACCCTATCCCATAGGGGGGTATATTAGTTTTGATACTTAGTTTGTAACATAGAGAAATAATTTTGCTACATATACCTCAAAGTATATGGATCGACTCAGAATCGCTAGCTGAGTCGATTAAGCCATGTCTGTCTGTCCGTCCGTCCGTCCGTCCGTCCGTCTGTACGTCACCGATTTTTAGGCCTTAAATTTTGAGCTAGGATAATGAAATTTGGTATATAGGATCATCGTCTCTGCCTACAGAACGAGTGTAAAAATTTTTGAAATCCGCCCACTGCCACGCCCCCTTTTAAGAAAAACTCAGTTTTTGACCAAACCGTAAGGAATTATAAAAAAAATTCTGAACAACATATTTAGACAATATTAATATCTATATTTCGTCCATATAAAGTTTTTTGCCACGCCCACTTTTTGGGGGCGTTTTCAATTAAAAACTGTTTTCGGTCAAATTTTAAATTTTTCGAAAAAAATTTTGATGCAGAATCATTAACATTATTAATATGAACATTTCGTCTATATACTATTTCAACCTACGCCCACTTTTTGGGGGCGTTTTTATATAAAAACCATTTTTATACACTACCCCATAAAATATGCAGGAGAAAACCTTGTCTTTTGTAGAACCGCAAAATTGTTTTGTAAGCAGTCCGAAGAACTTGTTGTCACTATATCATTTTTTCTATTTTATCCACATCGTGTTTTTAGCCATGCCCCCTTTTTTGGGGATTTTAGTTTTATGGATAGGATGGGATAGGGTATTCAACGATCCGCACAGAGGATTGTAGCCTTCTCATATGTTTATACCCTATCCCATAGGGGGGTATATTAGTTTTGATACATAGTTTGTAACATAGAGAAATAATTTTGCTACATATACCTCAAAGTATATGGATCGACTCAGAATCGCTAGCTGAGTCGAATTAGCCATGTCTGTCTGTCCGTCCGTCCGTCCGGTTGTCCGTCCGTCCGTGTGTCCGTCCGTCCGTCTGTCTGTTCGTCACCGATTTTTGGGCCTTAAATTTTGAGCTAGGATAATGAAATTTGGTATATAGGATCCTTGGCCGAGTCACCAGAACAAGTGTAAAAATTTTTGAAATCCGCCCACTGCCACGCCCCCTTTTAAGAAAAACTCAGTTTTTGACCAAACCGTAAGGAACTTTAAAAAAGTTTCTGAAAAACATATTTAGACAATATTAATATCTATATTTCGTCCATATAAAGTTTTTTGCCACGCCCACTTTTTGGCGGCGTTTTCAATTAAAAACTGTTTTCGGTCAAATTTTAAATTTTTCGAAAAAAATTTTGATGCAGAATCATTAACATTATTAATATGAACATTTCGTCTATATACCATTTTAACCCACGCCCACTTTTTGGGGGCGTTTTTATGGCCACAATCCGCTGTGCGGATCGTTTAATACCCTATCCCATCCCATCCTTAAAATTAATATCCCCAAAATATGGTCTTTATGGTCATAAAGTATTGAAAATGACGTTGTTACAACATATTGTTCCGAAGGTTTATCAAATTCTTTTATGGTTCGACAAAAAACAACGTTTTACTTTGCATATGCCTTGGGGTAGGGCATACAAATGGTTTTTGCAAGAAAACGCCCCCAAAAAGTGGGCGTGGGTTAAAATGGTCTAAAGACGAAATGTTGGTATTAATACTGCCAATGATTGTGCATCAAAATTTTTTTCGAAAATGTTAAAATTTGACCAAAAAATTTTTTTATAAAAAACGCCCCCAAAAAGTGGGCGTGTCAAAAAACTTTGTATGGACGAAATATAGATATTAGGATTGTCTAAATATGTTGCAAACACACTTTTTTGAAATTCCTTACGGTTTGGCTTAAAACTACGTTTTTTCTAAAAAGGGGCGTGGCAGTGGGCGGATTTTAAAAATTTTTACACTTGTTCTGGTGACTCGGCCAAGGATCCTATATACCAAATTTCATTATCCTAGCTCAAAATTTAAGGCCCAAAAATCGGTGACGAACAGACAGACGGACGGACGGACACACGGACGGACGGACGGACGGACAGACAGACATGGCTAATTCGACTCAGCTAGCGATTCTAAGTCGATCCATATACATTGAGGTATATGTAGCTAAATTATTTCTCTATGTTACAAACTAAGTATCAAAACTAATATACCCCTATGGGATAGGGTATAAAAACGTTTTCCGGTCAAATTTTAAAATTTTCGAAAAAAGTTTTGATGCACAATCATTGGTAGTATAAATGTGAACATTTCGTCAATAGACCATTTTAACTCACGCCCACTTTTTAGGGCGTTTTCTTACAAAAACCATTTGTATTCCTTACCCCAAGGCATATGCAATAGAAAACCGTTGTTTTTTGTCGAACCATAAAAGAATGTGATAAACCTTCTGAACATTATGTTGTGACAACGTTATTTACAATACTTTATGCCCACAAAGACCACATTTTGGGGATATTAATTTTAGGACGGGATGGGATAGGGTATTAAACGATCCGCACAGCGGATTGTAGCCTTCTCATATGTTTAAACCCTATCCCATAGGGGTATATTAGTTTTGATACTTAGTTTGTAACATAGAGAAATAATTTTGCTACATATACCTCAAAGTATATGGATCGACTCAGAATCGCTAGCTGAGTCGATTAAGCCATGTCTGTCTGTCCGTCCGTCCGTCCGTCCGTCCGTCTGTACGTCACCGATTTTTAGGCCTTAAATTTTGAGCTAGGATAATGAAATTTGGTATATAGGATCCCCGTCTCTGCCTACAGAACAAGTGTAAACATTTTTGAAATCCGCCCACTGCCACGCCCCCTTTTAAGAAAAACTCAGTTTTTGACCAAATCGTAAGGAACTTTAAAAAAGTTTCTGAACAACATATTTAGACAATATTAATATCTATATTTCGTCCATATAAAGTTTTTTGCCACGCCCACTTTTTGGGGGCGTTTTTAATAAAAAACTGTTTTCGGTCAAATTTTAAATTTTTCGAAAAAAAATTTGATGCAGAATCATTAACATTATTAATATGAACATTTCGTCTATATACCATTTTAACCCACGCCCACTTTTTGGGGGCGTTTTTATATAAAAACCATTTTTATACACTACCCCATAACATATGCAAGAGAAAACCTTGTCTTTTGTAGAACCGTTAAAGTGTTTTGTAAGCAGTCTGAAGAATTTGTTGTCACCATGTCATTTTTTCTATTTATCCACATCGTGTTTTTAGCCCCCCTTTTTTGGGGATTTTAGTTTTATGGATAGGATGGGATAGGGTATTCAACGATCCGCACAGCGGATTGTAGCCTTCTCATATGTTTATACCCTATCCCATAGGGGGTATATTAGTTTTGATACTTAGTTTGTAACATAGAGAAATAATTTAGCTACATATACCTCAAAGTATATGGATCGACTCAGAATCGCTAGCTGAGTCGAATTAGCCATGTCTGTCTGTCCGTCCGTCCGTCCGTCCGTCTGTCTGTTCGTCACCGATTTTTGGGCCTTAAATTTTGAGCTAGGATAATGAAATTAGGTATATAGGATCCTCGTTCGTGCCACCAGAACAAGTGTAAACATTTTTGAAATCCGCCCACTGCCACGCCCCCTTTTAAGATAAACTCAGTTTTTGGCCAAACCTTAAGGAATTTTAAAAAAGTGTCTGAAAAACATATTTAGAGAATCGTAATGTCTATATTTCGTCAATACAAAGTTTTTTGCCACGCCCACTTTTTGGGGGCGTTTTTCATAAAAAACCTTTTTTTGGCCAAATTTGAAAATTTTCGAAAAAAATTTTGATGCCAAATCATTTGTAGTATTAATATGAACATTTCGTCAGTAGACTATTTTAACCCACGCCCACTTTTTGGGGGCGTTTTCCTACAAAAACCATTTGTATGCCCTACCCCAAGGCATATGCAATACAAAAACGTGGTTTTTGTCGAACCACAAAAGAATTTGATAATCCTTCGGAACAATATGTTGTAACAACGTCATTTTCAATACTTTATGACCATAAAGACCATATTTTGGGGATATCAATTTTAAGGATGGGATGGGATAGGGTATTAAACGATCCGCACAGCGGATTGTAGCCTTCTCATATGTTTATACCCTATCCCATAGGGGGGTATATTAGTTTTGATACTTAGTTTGTAACATAGAGAAATAATTTTGCTACATATACCTCAAAGTATATGGATCGACTCAGAATCGCTAGCTGAGTCGATTAAGCCATGTCTGTCTGTCCGTCCGTCCGTCCGTCCGTCCGTCCGTCTGTACGTCACCGATTTTTAGGCCTTAAATTTTGAGCTAGGATAATGAAATTTGGTATATAGGATCATCGTCTCTGCCTACAGAACGAGTGTAAAAATTTTTGAAATCCGCCCACTGCCACGCCCCCTTTTAAGAAAAACTCAGTTTTTGACCAAACCGTAAGGAATTATAAAAAAAATTCTGAACAACATATTTAGACAATATTAATATCTATATTTCGTCCATATAAAGTTTTTTGCCACGCCCACTTTTTGGGGGCGTTTTCAATTAAAAACTGTTTTCGGTCAAATTTTAAATTTTTCGAAAAAAATTTTGATGCAGAATCATTAACATTATTAATATGAACATTTCGTCTATATACTATTTCAACCTACGCCCACTTTTTGGGGGCGTTTTTATATAAAAACCATTTTTATACACTACCCCATAAAATATGCAGGAGAAAACCTTGTCTTTTGTAGAACCGCAAAATTGTTTTGTAAGCAGTCCGAAGAACTTGTTGTCACTATATCATTTTTTCTATTTTATCCACATCGTGTTTTTAGCCATGCCCCCTTTTTTGGGGATTTTAGTTTTATGGATAGGATGGGATAGGGTATTCAACGATCCGCACAGAGGATTGTAGCCTTCTCATATGTTTATACCCTATCCCATAGGGGGGTATATTAGTTTTGATACATAGTTTGTAACATAGAGAAATAATTTTGCTACATATACCTCAAAGTATATGGATCGACTCAGAATCGCTAGCTGAGTCGAATTAGCCATGTCTGTCTGTCCGTCCGTCCGTCCGTCCGTCCGTCCGTCCGGTTGTCCGTCCGTCCGTGTGTCCGTCCGTCCGTCTGTCTGTTCGTCACCGATTTTTGGGCCTTAAATTTTGAGCTAGGATAATGAAATTTGGTATATAGGATCCTTGGCCGAGTCACCAGAACAAGTGTAAAAATTTTTGAAATCCGCCCACTGCCACGCCCCCTTTTAAGAAAAACTCAGTTTTTGACCAAACCGTAAGGAACTTTAAAAAAGTTTCTGAACAACATATTTAGACAATATTAATATCTATATTTCGTCCATATAAAGTTTTTTGCCACGCCCACTTTTTGGCGGCGTTTTCAATTAAAAACTGTTTTCGGTCAAATTTTAAATTTTTCGAAAAAAATTTTGATGCAGAATCATTAACATTATTAATATGAACATTTCGTCTATATACCATTTTAACCCACGCCCACTTTTTGGGGGCGTTTTTATATAAAAACCATTTTTATACCCTACCCCATAACATATGCAGGAGAAAACCTTGTCTGTTGTAGAACCGTAAAATTGTTTTGTAAGCAGTCCGAAGAATTTGTTGTCACTATATCATTTTTTCTATTTTATCCAAATCGTGTTTTTAGCCATGCCCCCTTTTTGGGGATTTTAGTTTTATGGATAGGATGGGATAGGGTATTCAACGATCCGCACAGCGGATTGTAGCCTTCTCATATGTTTATACCCTATCCCATAGGGGTATATTAGTTTTGATACTTAGTTTGTAACATAAAGAAATAATTTAGCTACATATACCTCAAAGAATATGGATCGACTCAGAATCGCTAGCTGAGTCGAATTAGCCATGTCTGTCTGTCCGTCCGTCCGTCCGTCCGTCCGTCCGTCCGCCTGTCTGTTCGTCACCGATTTTTGGGCCTTAAATTTTGAGCTAGGATAATGAAATTTGGTATATAGGATCCTTGGCCGAGTCACCAGAACAAGTGTAAAAATTTTTAAAATCCGCCCTCTGCCACGCCCCCTTTTAGAAAAAACGTAGTTTTAAGGCAAACCGTAAGGAATTTCAAAAAAGTGTCTGAGTAGCATATTTAGACAATCGTAATATCTATATTTCGTATATACAAAGTTTTTTGCCACGCCCACTTTTTGGGGGCGTTTTTAGTGAAAAACGTTTTTTGTCCAAATTTTAAAACTTTCGAAAAAAATGTTGATGCAAATACTTCCGCAATGGTAATTTAAACATTTTGTCCATACATCATTTTCTCCTACGCCCAAAATTTTGGGGCGTTTTTTTTTTTTTTTTTTTTTTTTTTTTTTTTAAATTCTGACCTGCCTAAGCAGTAATATACACATCGACCTAAAAGATCTATTGTGCTTGCCGTCAGATGTTTTTTAGGTTAGTAGCGCTTCTACTTTCCTAATGTAGCTGATAATACTTTCAGCCGAAGATTTCCTCAATTCTTCGGGACTTAAGAATTCCCTGAAGAAAGATTCTCTTCTCATACCGTAAAGAGCCGGGCATTCACATATGATATGCTCGGCTGTTTCGTCTTCTTCTAGACATAGTCTGCACTCCGGTGAGTCGACTAGACGCATTTTATTTAGGTGATATCGCAGACCGTGATGACCAGTTAGGTAGCCTACTAAGTTTTTGATATCGTGCCTGCGAAGATTTAGTATCTTGTCGGCATCTGATTTGAAGGGCTGAATAGCTCTTTTGGCCTGTCTTAGGCCTGGGATGTTTCCCCAGTATGAAACACATCTGTTTTGTTCCCAGTTTTTTATGACTAGATTTATGGCTGATTTGGGGATTGCACAGAAGGGTTCAGGTCCAATGAAGGGGGTTTCGGAACCTTTTCTGGCTAGTTCATCAGCTTTTTCGTTACCTTGAACTCCCTTATGTCCGGGGACCCACCATAGTTTGGTCTTGTTCCTGGAACTGAGTGTTTGGAGGGAGTTGAAGCAGTGTAGTACTGATTTGGAGTCAATGATGTGTGAGCTAAGGGCTTTTATAGCTGCTTGACTGTCCGTGAATATATGGATGTTTGCGCCTTTAATACCTGAGTTGTGTATTAGGTTTGCGCATTCTTTTATGGCATGGAGCTCAGCTTGGAATACACTAGGGTTTTTTCCCATAGGTATTGAGATGTTTTTATTTGGTCCATGTATGCCAGCTCCTACCCCTGAGTCCATTTTAGAACCATCCGTATACCACTTTAGGCCGTTTAGGCAGTTTGGAGGGTTGTTGCTACACCATGCTTCTCTGGTTGTGATCTCCGTTGAGAATCTTTTGTCGAAGCATAGTGTCTTTGGTAAGCGGTCTGTAACCGCACAGATCATGTCAAGTTCTGGAAGTTCGGATAGAAGTTCAATTAGTTTTAGATGTTCACTAATGTTTAATTCTTCCGCTTGTGTCAAACTTGCTGAGCTGCGAATTGCCACTTTTTTTATGTAAATGTGGAGAGGTGTTAGTCCTATTATGGCTTCCATAGCCGCCGTGGGACAGGTACGCATAGCTCCGGTAATGCCCAGACAGGCAAGCCGTTGTACCTTGTTTAATTTATTTATAGTTGTTTTTTGGGTGACTTTGTTCCACCATACTATTGAAGCGTATGTTATAATGGGCCTGACCATGATCGTGTAGATCCAGTGTGTGGTCTTTGGAGAGATTCCCCAGGTTTTACCATACATGCTTCGGCAAGCCCAGAAAGCTTTGGTTGCTTTTTGAATTTTGTTGTTGATGTGGGAGTTCCAGCTTAGTTTTTTATCGAGGATCACTCCAAGATATTTTACTTCGTTGGAATACTCAATGTATGTACCATTTATTGAAATTTGGGTAAGATTTAATTTCCTCCTTTTTGTAAAAGGGACGATGATAGCCTTGCTGGGGTTTATAGAGAGACTTTCTTTATTACACCAGTCTATGACTATCTTAAGGGCGTTTTGCAAACGTGTTGTAACTTCGTTTGGTTCTTTGCCCTTTATTATGATGACTAGGTCATCGGCGTATCCAATTATATTGAAACCTGCATTACTTAGGTCTTGAAGTAGGTTATCGATAACCAGAGACCATAGTAGGGGTGAGAGTACTCCTCCCTGAGGGCAGCCTTTAACGGCTGTTACTGATACTGAGGTCTGTGCTGATGAAGCAGTTATTTTCCGACTTTCAAGCATCGCTTTGATCCATTTGATGGTGGGATGATCTATTCTTCTATGAGTCAAAGCATTTGATATGGAGTCATATCCAGTGTTGTCAAAAGCGCCCTCTATGTCTAGGAAGGCACATAAAGCTACTTCTTTGTTTACGTATGCACTTTTTATTTGTGATGTTAAACTTAGAAGTGCTCCTTCCGTGGATTTACCTTTTTGGTAGGCGAATTGACATGGGTGCAGAGGAGTGCTTTCATTTAAGCACTCTCTAATGTGTACGTCAAGTATTCTTTCCATTGTTTTCAGGAAAAACGATGTTAAGCTTATTGGACGGTATGATTTAGGTAGTTCTATTGGTTTGCCTGGTTTGGGGATAAATACCACGTTTACCTCCCTCCAGGTTTGTGGTATGTAGCCCCAATTGAAACTAAACCTAAATAAGGCTACCATAGTGGGTAGGAAAAAGTCCAAGCCCTTTTGTATAAGAGCAGGAAAGATTCCGTCTGTCCCTGGTGCCTTGTATGGTTTAAATGAGTTGATCGCCCATTTGACCTTATCCGGAGTAAAAAGTTTGCCGGATAAACTATTAATCCTTTTCAGGTTTATAGGGGGTGAGTTATCTATCATGTGTTCATGAAACTCACTTGTGATTGTAGAGCCGGGAAAGTGTACCTGAAGAAGTGTGGTCAACGTTTCTTCCCGGTCGCATGTGATTTTACCGTCAGCTTTGACTAGTAATCCCATGCAGTTTGTTTTATCTTTCGAGAGTGCCCTCTGGAGACGCGCCACCGCTCTTCGAGTTCCTCACAGTATTTGCGCCAGGACGCTCTTTTTGATTTTCGCAACTCTATGTTGTATTGGGTAAGTAGAGATTTATATTGGTCCCACTTTCCGGTGCGTTTGGCTTTATTGAAAAGTTTTCTTACTATTTTACGGAAACTTTCTAGGTTATCGTTCCACCATGGTGTGCACCTCTTTGCCACAGTGCGTTTAACCTTACAGCTATTTGTAAAAGATGAGATGATAATGTCATTTAGTTGACATTGTGCGACTTCCGCTTCACTTACACATGAAGGTTTTTCTGGAAGTATGTCACATTTAATCGATAGATTTTCTCGATACGTTCTCCAATTTGTGAGTTTGTTGTCGTATTTAATCGGCGCATCCTCGGTGTTGCATCTTAATTGGAAACTTATGTGCATGTGATCCGATAAAGATGCCTCACCAGAAACGTGCCAATTTTCGACGGTGTTTTGGACAAACGGAGAAGAGATGGTAAGGTCTAAAACTTCTTCTCTTAAAACGTTTCTAAACGTGGGTTTATTACCCTTATTTAGTATAACTAAATTGTTGCTATATAGGTATTCTAATAAGGACTCACCTCTTTTGTTTGTATCTCGACTGCCCCATATTGTGTTATGCGCGTTGGCGTCGCAGCCGAAGATAAGATGTAGTTGCTGGGTCTGGCAGTACTGGACAAGTTCCTGTACTGGGCGAGGTGGTATTTCGTCATCTCCAGCAAAGTACGCCGATGCGCATACAATTTTTTGTAGCTCTCGGCCGTTGCGTCTTTCTAAAAGGACAGCCACCAGATCTTTGGTAATGAAACCTGGAATGGGAGAGAATTTTATATCTTTTGCAACTAAAAGAGCTGCCCTTGGTCTAAAATTTCCCCGGGCGAAGATGAGCTCTCTGGTTTTACTTTGTAAACCAAATATCTTACCCTCTGTTGCCCATGGCTCCTGGATTAAACCTAGAGCGATGTTCCCTTCGGCACATCTTTGGTTGTAGGTGTCCGAGGCACCTATAGCTCGGTGCAGGTTTGCCTGCAGCACATTTAGTAGGGTGGTCATCGCTTCCTACCGTGCTCAGGGTTTCGTACCCTATAAGGCTTGTTATCGCCTCTTCTGCGTACGATACCCTGTTGAGAAAGACCTTCGTGTCTATCTCTCGGACCGTTTTTACGCTGTCCGTGTTTTTGCCGTTCACGCGCCCGTTCCGCAGCTAGCTTTGGTCTAAACTGTTGCTGGCTGATGTTAACGTTGCTCGTACTAGGGGCGTTTGGCGATAAAGTCGTAGGCAGTGAACCAGTCTTCTTTGTATCGCTTCCGGCGGCAGTACTAATACTGGCTGCTGGTTGCGACGAGCTGGCGCTTGTTTTTTCTGGCGACTTTTTCTTTTTATCAGTGTCATTTACACTATTTTTTCGGGTCTGAATTGCAGACTTGTCGGATCCTTTAAGGATGATCTTGATTTGGCCAAATCTGTATGATACCATCCCCTTTAGCTCCGCAAGCCTACGCATCGCACTCTCATTTATTGCAAAGACCATGTGGGCGATGTCTTTCTCGTCCGATCTTTGCAGAACTCTCCACGTTCTCGTATTTAGGTCTCTGTTTTGACCGTCTAGTATTGCCAGTATTCTCTCATTTGTGACACCGGTACTCTGCGGGAAGAAAGCTCTGACAATATGTGGTTTCGGAAAGTCATCCTCTCCCACAAGCATTACTTCCAACTCGCATTTCTCCTTTAGTCTGAGGAAGTTTGTTTTCATCCACTCTGAAGTGGTGATGTCCGCACATACTAACAAGAGCCATCCGGCTTTGAAAGTTGTCCCGCGGAAAGCTGGCTTTGCATCCCCGTCGCGCAGTTCGATCGTGATGTCCATAATCCTCTCTTGTATCTGAACCATTTGTTCATTCGTGAGAGGATTGCGATCGATATCGACTGGTACGACGCCCAATCTGACATAGCTCGCTATATCTCTATAGGTGGTTCTGTCAGAGGTTGTTTTCCCAGTGCGAGCTCGCTTCGCTTTGGACTGAGGTGGTGTGTTGTCCTCAGATCTCATGCGTTTGGTTTCTTTGGCATCATCTTTTGTTTTTGCAAAGATGCGGGCTTGCTCTATGCTGCTACCCTGTTTCAGCGCTCTGTTGAAACGACGCTGTTCCGCTGGCGTGAACCTGATACGCTTGGAATCAGTTTGAGCCGTTTTGCCTGGGGTCCCTGGCGCTTCTGTATATTCCGGATGCAATTCATCCGAGAGTATACTGATGCTGTATACAGTACTTGATTCCGAGGCTGAGTCGCTCAGATGAGACAATTTCTCTTCTAGGCTCATCATCTCGAAATCACTGATTTGTGACCCTTCCCGATTGGCAGGTGTCGTGTCGGTTTCGACAGGGTGTTCTGAAACATCCCTAGTTGTTGATGCATTTGTAGAGGCATCATTCTCTATGTTTTTTACTTTTGGTACTTCAATTTTTCCCACGAGTAGGCGGGATTTATTGGTCGCCCGTGGTCTACCCGTCTAACCACAGGAAGGCTATCTTGAGATCGGAGGTAGCCCGGTATCCGAAATTCGCAAACTAGCGGCTTAAAACTCCCTTTTTAGCCATGCATCCTTCGGCGTTTGCTGTTCCACCTTGGATTTGGGTTTAAGGGTTTTCTCCCACCTCAAACTTATGGTTCCCGCTTGTAGATTGATCGTGCGTTGCAACGTGTTACAGCGCACGGTCAATATCCAAGTGGGACCCTTGGCTGACCCTAATCAGGCATGCTGATTAGTCATTTTCAGGTGGGCGCCCGCGAGAAGGACTGAAAGATGAGGATTTTGCCCAACCCGGGGCGTTTTCTTACAAAAACCATTTGTAAACCCCATCCCAAGGCATTAGCAATAGAAATACGTTGTTTTTTGTCGAACCACAAAAGATTTTGAGAAACTGCCTGAGCAATATATTGTGACAATGTCATTTTCTGTTTTTCATCGCCATAAGGCCTATATTTTGAGGATATTAATTTAAAGGGTGGGATGGGATAGGGTATTCAACGATCCGCATAGCGGATTGTAGCCTCTCATATGTTTTTTTCTAATTTCGTTAAGATTTTCGTAATGGCACTTGTAAGACCATACCATGACATCTAAGAAAAAAGTATTGCAACGCTGGTTAAGCTAAAGCCAGTTTAAGAGAGTCCTAGCGAAAATTTGCTTAGCGCCACTAAAAGTAAAGAGATGTCTTAAGGTCAGTAAATAACTTCGCGAAAGTGCGCCAAATAGGTTTCCATCAAACCACTTACAGTTGTTATGGAAATAAGAAAATAGCTAATATTGACCCTAATGGAAACTAAATTGTTACATGGGTAGGGTCTACAAATGGTTTTTGTAAGAAAATGCCCCAAAAAGTGAGTATAG
This sequence comes from Rhingia campestris, assembly GCA_932526625.1. Taxonomy (NCBI): domain Eukaryota; kingdom Metazoa; phylum Arthropoda; class Insecta; order Diptera; family Syrphidae; genus Rhingia; species Rhingia campestris. The sequence goes on from OW052185.1 coordinate 65,969,311, forward strand.
GTGAAAGTGATCTTAGACAATATGTTTATTATATCATTACGGAAGTATCAAAGCATCAAAAGTTTTTTTTCGAACTTTTTAAAATTTGGACAAATATCGTTTTTTTTACTATAAACGCCCCCAAAAAGTTGGCGTGGCAAAAAACTTTGTATTGACGAAATATAGATATTAAGATTGTCTAAATATGCTGCTCAGACACTTTTTTTAAATTCCTTACAGTTTGGCTAAAAACAATGTTTTTCTAAAAAGGGGGCGTGGCAGCAGGCGGCTTTCAAAATTGTTTACACTTGCTCTGCTTCGTCGACGAGAGAGTCTATATACCAAATTTCAATACTCTACTTCAAAATGTAAGGCCCAAAAATACACAGACGGGCGTACGGACAGGAAGACATGGCTTAATCGACTCAGCTAGCGATTCTGAATCGATCTATATACTTTGAGGCCTGCTCTTATACAAAAGGGCTTGGACTTTTTCCTACCCACTATGGTAGCCTTTTTTAGGTTTAGTTTCAAACCTGGAGGGAGGTTAACGTGGTATTTATCCCCAAACCAGGCAAACCAATAGAACTACCTAAATCGTACCGTCCAATAAGCTTAACATCGCTTTTCCTAAAAAAAACAATGGAAATAATACTTGACGTACACAATGGAGAGTGCTTAAATGAAAGCACTCCTCTGCACCCATGTCAATTCGCCTACCAAAAAGGTAAATCCACGGAAGGAGCACTTCTACGTTTAACATCACAAATAAAAAGTGCAGACGAAAACAAAGAAGTAGCAGTTAACACGGCAAAACGCACGAGCCGTTAGATGACCTCGATTCATCGTGGTGTCATCAAACCAGCATTGCATGGGAAAGTGATTGGGCTGCAATACTGGAATTGCAGGGCATCGAGTTACCAGCGTGTGGCGACATGAAACTGATGACCAGGCAACACAACCGAGGCAGCGTGGGACACCAGGTAGATTAGGACGGGTAGTCTGAATCGGAGCGTGACATTAGATAAGTCGGAATTAATATTGAATAAACGGAAATTAAACTGAATTAATTTTACGAGTGTTTGAATAATAATACGGTACGAACGAGTTAGGCCGGCGAAAGCCGGCGTTCGAGTTTTTTTTCAATAATAAGGATGCAAAATCCTTAAGTGGCGCCCGAGCAGGGACCGGCAAGCTGTAGTCCTTTTCGTCCTGGAATTATTTAGTGCAAATCAAATGAGATAGGACGCCTCCCCCAGAGGAACGTGACTGAACACCCAGTCATAATTCTGAGTCTCAAGATATGCACTAGAACTCGTTTGCATTGACATAAGAACATGCAAATATTCCAAAAGGACAAAAGGATATCGTGTGAAGATTGTTCGTGCCATTAGTAGGTTGATACTTGATATAAGTACAACTAAACGGGACCACCACGACACTTCCATGCCGGTTTCCTATCGAAATCGAAACTTGTATCGCGATCGAACTATTTTATATATTTTTTTTCCCTTCTCCTTCTCTCCTCGCAGTGATCTACAAACATACCTAAACTATACAGGACAAGCGAACAAGCAGAAATGATAGTGTGAGTGCAAAAGATTTGTGCAAGATTCAAAAAGAAAGAAAGAAAATATTTGATAGATATACTTCCTTAAAGGAAAAGGAAAAGATTTAACAAAATTGTGCTAGTTAAGTTATACATAAAAGAAAGTGTTGAACCAGCTCAAAGAAAAGAAATAGAGTTGTGATTAATAAAGTTGTGAAAAGTTGCGATTAATTTCGACAAAAATTACAAAGGCTAAGTCACCCCAAAAAAATTGGTAAGCGTTCTTTTTTCTACTTTTTGTTAAATTAATAAGAAAAAACCCACCCATAAAAATGGATGAGGTATCCAAGGCTATAACGGAGTTGACCGGTGCAGTCAATAGTATCATAAGCCAGATTAAGGGCTTTGAGTTTAGGCTCAAAGCGATAGAAAATCGTGCAGAATCTAGTTTACCGACGCTCTCTGAACCGACTTCAACGGTACTATACGCACCAAGAAATGAGGCCGACTTGAAGGACATCAGTCGTTTGCCTGATTGTGTGAAGGAATTGCAAGCTTTCGACGGGAATCCAACCCAGTATGTATCATGGATTCATGCTGTCGAGACCATTCTCAAGGATTTTGAGATAGTTAAGGATAAGCCTATCTATCGAGCAATCCTTCAACACATTCGGGGTAAGGTGAGAGGTGCTGCGGATGCAGCGCTGGTATCGTATAATATCTTCGGCACTGATTGGTTGGAAACCAAAAAAATGCCTTTCGCTGCACTACGCAGACAAGAGGGACATGAGGACCCTCGAATACCAACTCACTCAGTTGAGTCAAAAGGGCAGTCAGCTAGATGAATTCTACGCTGCGGTGAACCATCAGCTGTCGTTGATGATCAATAAGCTCAAGACCGAGTCTCGTGGTGAAGAGACTATGCAAGCGTTAATCGAGACGTATCGTAACAGGGCCCTCGACGTATTCATGCGTGGCCTTAACGGCAGCATTTCCCAGATGGTGATTTTGCAAAGACCCAAAACTCTTCCGGAGGCATATACGATGTGCCTCGAATTACAAAACTCCAATTTCAGGAGCAATAGCATCCACTCTTCCACTGGCCCAAATACGATCACTTCACCTATCAACCAACTGAACATCGGGATGCGGCAAATGCCGAGGTTCATACCTGGCACGAAGCCGAGCAACTATGGTGCGGTGTATATTGCCCCTAGGGAAAGTAATCACCCACCTAAACTTGGCCCTAAGCCAGCAGAAAAGATGGATGTGGACAGATCCATCCAGTCAAGAAGGGTGAATTACATAAATAACCCTCGGAATAATGGGAACCCCTTCAAGAGAGGTGCCAGAACAGAGGGCTACCGCCCTTTCAATAAACAGCAGAAACTTTTCCACACTGAGGTAGATTACGAGGAACCTTGTGAAGGAAGGCACATGATCCAACCAAGCGCTGAGGTCGAGGAAGTGGAAGGTGACGTCGTAAATTTTATGACGGACGCCTCTCCAGCGTTCCATATCTAGAATACATCACGCAGGCGGGCACCAGCCTGGAATTTTTGATTGATACCGGTGCCAATAAAAACTTTATAAATCCTTCTTTAAACCAAGAGACTACACGTCTCACTAAACCCTTTACGGTAAAATGTGCCGCAGGTAACATCATGGTAGATGAAAAAGTGTCTGGCAAATTTTTCAAGAAGGTAGGCCTTGATAACGTTTTGACCTTTTACGTTTTAAAGGGATTACAGTCGTTTGACGGTATAATTGGTGATGACTCCTTGAGGGAATTAGAAGCGGTAATCGACAGGAAAAACAACACCCTTACCCTGAAGTCAGGAGTCGTCATTCCTTTGAAAGCCCGTGTTTCTAAACAGATCAATGTTGTCCTCAATGAATCACTTCCTCAACACCTGGAAACCAAAATTCAGGAAATCATCAGTAAATACGAACCGGTCTTTGGCCCGATCGACAAACGAGAAACCATCAAGACAAATGTAAAGGCTGAAATAAACACGAAGACTAGCGAGCCAATCTACGCAAAAAGCTACCCCTATCCGATTTGCATGCGTGAGGTGGTTGAAAAGGAAATTGACGATCTTTTGCGGGAAGGAACGATCCGTCCATCGAAAAGCCCGTATAACTCACCGATCTGGGTAGTACCGAAGAAGCCAGAGCCCTCAGGAGAAAAACAATTTCGCGTAGTCATAGATTACAAACGGCTTAATGCCGTAACGATCTCTGACGCGTATCCCATACCGGACATCAACTCTACCCTCGCGAGCCTCGGCAAAGCCAAGTTCTTCACGACACTCGACCTCACATCGGGATTTCACCAAATTCCGATGAAACCCAGCGATGTAGCCAAAACAGCATTCTCGACGATGAACGGGAAGTATGAGTTCCTTAGGTTGCCATTCGGACTTAAGAACGCCCCCGCGATTTTTCAGAGAATGATCGACGACGTACTCAAAGAATTTATCGGCAAAATCTGTTACGTATACATTGACGATATTATCGTCTTTGGCCAGAATGAGGAAGATCATTTGGAAAATATAGACACGATCTTCAAAAGACTGGCAGATGTGAACCATAAGGTAAATTTAGAAAAAACACGTTTCATGAAAACGGAGGTTGAGTTTCTAGGATATGTAATAACACCAGATGGAATTAAGCCTTAATAAATAATAAATAAAATAAATAACAAGGTAATGGGAATACAAATGTTGCTACCGCCCGCAACAGAAAATTCATCCTTGACTACGCAAAGGTTGCAAAACCTTTGACAGTCCTAACCAGGGGTGATAATTCTCAGGTCCGGGCCAACCAATCAAAAAATATTCCCATTACATTGGATCAGAATGCTCTTAGGCATTCAATGATCTGAAGACTTTACTTACCTCGTCGGAAGTCCTAGCTTTTCCTGACTTTGGAAAGGCGTTCAATCTAACCACTGATGCGTCCAATTTTGCAATTGGCGCTGTTTTGTCTCAGGGTGAATGGGGAAAAGATCGCCCAATAGCTTACATTTCAAGAGCTCTTAGTAGACCAGAGGAGAACTATGCCACGAATGAAAAAGAGATGTTGGCTTTAGTGTGGGCTCTCGATAACTTGCGCTCCTATCTCTGTGGTGCTAGGAAGATCCGCATATATACGGACCACCAACCCCTGACATTTGCATTGGGAAATAGAAACCACAATGCAAAGCTTAAGCGTTGGAAGGCTGGTATTGAAGAGTATAACTGCGAATTGATATACAAACCAGGTAAGTGCAACCTGGTGGCAGACGCTCTTTCTAGGCTAAAGACTGAGGTAAACCACTTGTCCGGCTCAGAACGCACTGAAACGCCATCAAGTGTTAACCTTAATGATAACGGATCAACTGAAACGGCTAGCGAGATGGAAGATGGGGACTCTGAGACAGGAGACGCAACAGAAGGTTCTAATAGTGAAACTCAATCTGCAGGAGAAGTAGAGTCATCGAGTGCTACCATGCACAGTGCTGATCAAACAGAGAGTTGAAGCATGAAATAGCCAGAAAACAAAAAGAAACAAATAAATATAGAAATAAACATATGAGAGGCTACAATCCACTGTGCGGATCGTTGAATACCCTATCCCATCCCATCCTTAAAATTAATATCCTCAAAATATAAGCCTTATGGCAATGAAATACAGAAATTGACATTGTCACAATATATTGCTCAGACAGTTTATCAAAATCTTTTGTGGTTCGACAAAAAACAACGTATTTCTAGTGCTAATGCCTTGGGAAGGGGTATACAAATGGTTTTTGTAAGAACATAAGGTGAACATGATCTATGGACAAAATGTTTATATTACCATTGCGGAAGTATTTGCATCAAATTTTTTTTCGAAAGTTTTAAAATTTGGACAAAAAACGTTTTTTTACTAAAAACGCCCCCAAAAAGTGGGCGTGGCAAAAAACTTTGTATGCACGAAATATAGATATTAGGATTGTCTAAATATGTTGCTAACACACTTTTTTGAAATTCCTTACGGTTTGGCTTAAAACTACGTTTTTTCTAAAAGGGGGCGTGGCAGTGGGCGGATTTTAAAATTTTTTACACTTGTTCTGGTGACTCGGCCAAGGATCCTATATATCAAATTTCATTATCCTAGCTCAAAATTTAAGGCCCAAAAATCGGTGACGAACAGACAGACGGACGGACGGACGGACGGACGGACAGACAGACATGGCTAATTCGACTCAGCTAGCGATTCTGAGGCGATCCATATACTTTGAGGTATATGTTTATACCCTATCCCATAGGGGTATATTAGTTTTGATACTTAGTTTGTAACATAGAGAAATAATTTAGCTACATATACCTCAAAGTATATGGATCGACTCAGAATCGCTAGCTGAGTCGAATTAGCCATGTCTGTCTGTCCGTCCGTCCGTCCGTCCGTCTGTCTGTTCGTCAGCGGTTTTTGGGCCTTAAATTTTGAGCTAGGATAATGAAATTTGGTATATAGGATCCTCGTCCGTGCCACCAGAACAAGTGTAAAAATTTTTGAAATCCGCCCACTGCCACGCCCCCTTTTTAGGAAAACTTATTTTTTGGCCAAACCGTAAGGAATTTCAAAAAAGTGTCTGAGTAGCATATTTAGACAATCCTAATATCTATATTTCGTTCATACAAAGTTTTTTGCCACGCCCACTTTTTGGGGGCGTTTTTAGTAAAAAACGCTTTTTGTCCAAATTTTAAAACTTTCGAAAAAAATTTTGATGCAAATACTTCCGAAATGGTAATATAAACATTTTGTCCATAGATCATTTTCACCTACGCCCACATTTTGGGGGCGTTTTCTTACAAAAACCATTTGTATACCCCATCCCATGGCATTAGCAATAGAAATACGTTGTTTTTTGTCGAACCACACAATATTTTGAGAAACTGTCTGAGCAATATATTGTGAGAATGTCATTTTCTGTATTTCATCGCCATAAGGCCTATATTTTGAGGATATTAATTTAAAGGATGGGATGGGATAGGGTATTCAACGATCCGCATAGCGGATTGTAGCCTCTCATATGTTTTTTTTTTTTTTTTTTTTTTTTTTTTTTTTTTTTTTTTTCCGTGGGCTGGTGGAAATCTTCATAGACACGATGAGCACGTGCCCAAAGTAGTGTGAGATTTTTACTCACTAAAACCACCACCCATTTGGTATTTCTATTGCAACTAAGTATTCGACTTATCCAGCAATTTTTTTATCACGATTATATAATATGTTTGGCAGGTAACTTTCCTTTGAGAGTTCCTGCTTTTCCGCAATTATAGCGCGGTTTGTTATTATCGGGCCAAATCTAATAGTTTAGTTCTTTGGAGACGCCGCAATATATTTGTTTCGTCCAGAATTTGGAGGACTGTTGTGTTAACGTGTCCTAATAAACGTTTTTTATGTTTTCGTGCAAAATTTTTTGTTTCATCTTTAACCGCGGGAATACCCAGATCTCTGCGTAGATCTTCGTTCCTTATGTACCACGGCGCATTGACGAATGATCTTAACATTTTGTTTTCAAAAGTTTGTAAAATGTTTAGATTCGTTTCACTGGTACAACCCCATAGTTGTATACCATATGTCCAAACCGGTTTTAGCACTTGCTTGTATAATAGCAGCTTGTTATCAAGGTTAAGCTTCGAATATTTTCCGAGCAACCAGTACAGTTCTCTGTATTTATTCTTAAGTTCTTCGCATTTCTTTTTTACATGCGACTTCCATTTTAATTTTGCATCGAGTGTCATACCGAGATATTTCGCTTCATTTGCAAACGGGACTCGAACCGTATTTAGAAATACAGGCAAATTGTTTGTCCGTTTATACGAAAAATCTACATGGATCGATTTGCTCTCATTAAGTGCAATCCGCCAGGATTTATTCCATTCATTAACCTCGTTAAGAGCGTTTTGTAATTTAATATTTGTTTCCTCTATTGTTGTGGCAACTGCTAGTATAGCAGTATCGTCAGCAAACGTTGCAACTATTGTATCGTTTGTTTGTGGGATATCACGAGTGAATATGAGGTACAGGATTGGTCCAAGGACGCTTCCTTGCGGTACACCTGCCATTATTTCTTTGAACTCGGAATATTCGCTTCCAAGTTTCACACGGAAGAGTCTATGCTCAAGATACGACACGAGGATTTTATATAATTGTTCTGGCAAAACTTGACTTAGTTTTTAAGTAAGGCCTTTGTGCCACACCTTGTCAAAAGCTTGCGACACGTCAAGAAATACGGCTGAACAAATTTTCTTTTCTTCGAAAGCTTTCTCAATTACATCTGTAATTCGATGTACTTGGTCCACCGTTGAATGTTTACTTCTAAACCCAAATTGATGGTCAGGTTAAAGACGTTTCTGTTCAATTATGGGGTGTAAGCGACCGAGGGTGTAAGCGACCGTTCAAAAACTTTTGAAATGATTGGAAGAAGTGAAATAGGCCTGTAAGATTTTATTTCATTCGGTGATTTTCCTGGTTTTAGAACCATAATCACTTCCGCGACTTTCCACTGTCTTGGTATGTATTCTAATCTGATTGCTGCATTTATAATAAAAAGAAGCTTAGTTAATGCTTTCTGAGGCAACATTTTAAGAAGTTCTCCTGTAATCAGGTCATAACCCGGAGCTTTTTTAGGCTTTAGTTTCTGTATTTCCCGTTTAAGCTCGGCAATACTTGCATATCTTACTATGTTATTATCGGTTGTACTCTCGAATATATTAATGTTTTCATTTTGCGCCGGACCATCAAATGGCTTAAATGTTTCCTCAAGATGTGAGGCAAAAACGTCAGCTTTTTCCTTATCGCTCTTTGCCCAAACGTCTTGAGTTACCCTAATGGGCGGCACAGCGATTTTTGGCCGTTTTATGACTCTAATTGCTTTCCAGAGCGAATAATTCGATTCCTTTCCAGCGGTTAGGCTTTGCAGATAAGTTTCTACTGAATGGTTTTTAAAGTATTTAATCGAATTTGATAGCAAATTACTCAACCGATTGAGATGTGTTTTATCTTGCGGGGCACGAGTTTGGTGCCATCTTTTACGAGCTTTTCTTTTTTGTCTTACTAAATCTTGTATTTCACGGGGGTACTTAATTTTACTATAGCTCACTATTTTGTTCTGTTGAGGAGTATTATTCCATGCTGCTTTTTGGATGGTATTGATAAATGAGTCAACAGCGACTTCGAGTTCCAATGGGGTTCTAAGCGATACACCCAGTCGGATATTATTTTCAATATCGTTTTTGAAACCTTCCCAGTTGGTTTTCGCGTTTGTTAATCTGGGTGGTTTTTCATTTATAATCAGTGACTCGCTCATTGTTAAAATGACTGGAGAATGATCAGAGGAAAGATCAAAGCATTCTTCAACTTTGATTCGATTGGACGGCAGACCTTTTACAATGAAAAAATCGATCAAATCCGGTATTTTTCTAGCATCAGTTGGCCAGTAAGTTGGTTTTCCCGTAGAATGAAATTCGGTATTGTACTTTCTACCTATATCATAAAGCATCCTACCTTTCTGTGATATGCATCTAGATCCCCAGAATGTATGTTTTGCATTAAAGTCCCCTCCGATGACAAAACGTTGTCCAAGGGAATTAAGCAAGTTTTCAAAGTCAATTTTCTCAACCTTGCATCGTGGTGGGCAGTAAATAGACGATATCTTCAGAAAGGATTGTCTGCTTTTGACTTGTATAGAGCTAACTTGCATTGTTTCGATTTCTAGTTTAAGATCAATCGAATGTTCGATACACTCTTTTATATATAGTGAGGCTCCACCTCTAGCCTTATTCGATGGATGTAGAGCATGATAGTCGAGGTAACCTTTTATTTTTAAGTTCGAATTACTCTTTGCGTGAGTTTCGGATATTAAACAGATGTCTATATCTTTTTCCTGCATAAATAATTCAAGTTCTCCAAGTTTTTGCCAAAGGCCATTGGCATTCCACGTAAGAATTTTAAGCAATCTATTCATGTTAAAGGTGGGGTACTTCTATTGCGAATACTATTTTCGAGCTTAACGAGCCTGTCAAAAATAAGTTTATTCGTTTTGCTTTGTTCCTCAAGTTTTGAAAGAATAATCGAAAATACATTTGAAACTGGGTCAGGTGAGATATTTTTTTGGGCGTTATTGGATACTGTAGCTTGAGCATACGTTTGTACATTTGGTTTTGGATGCACAAGATCCGAACGGATATCTGATGGCCGCGTAGTTTGTGGACATTTAGGTTCTTCGATTATGGCCTGCTTTTTCTTCGACATATTTTTAATCGGAATTTTAGGCTGTTGCTTGTTTAAATTTAATTTCTGTGAATTAATACTATTAAATTTCGTCCGTCTTTTTTGCAACTCTTTAGCTACTTCGCAGCCGCGATAATTTGCCGGATGATTGCCTTTACAGTTAATGCAGATAGCAAGAGCTTTCTTATCTGACATACAATCTACCGTCAGGTGATTGCCGGCACATTTTACACACCGCGGTTCTTTTTGACAATAGCTTTGCGTATGATTGTATCCTTGGCAGCGCTTGCACTGGGGAACTAGTTTGGAATCCTTACGCATAAGCTCTATTTTTACAACAATATTAAGTATTGTTTTTATTTCATAAATTTTGTTCAAACTTTCTGTTTTATCGAAAGTGAGTATAAATAAAGGAAGGCCGCGTTTTATTACATTTCCTTCGCCATCTTTTTGCTTTTGGTCTCGTTTGACAATGTTAACGGCATCTATGACTTTATATTGCCTGTTTTTCAGATCATTTACAATGTCATCCTTTAAGCACGACGCATGTAACCCTCTAGCTACAACGCGTAAAGGCCTTTCAGATTTATTTTCAAAAGAATACCATTCTATTTTATCGATATTAAGCTTGCGAGATAATAGACGGTAACTTTCAGGGTCTTTAACGCAGACTTTCCATGTATTTTTTCTTAGCGAAGTTACTTGGTAGCCCGATAGTGGCAACGATTTTAGCAAGGTATGCAACTTGTTAAAGTCGTCAATACCGATCACATTAATTGGCGGTGGGGGACGTTGTTTTAGCTGTTTCGCTTTGTTAATAATCTCTTTGTCGCGGTTTATTATTTCAGGAGAGGATACAGCTTTCCTCTTTTTAACTGGTCTTTTCTTTAAGATCCAGTCAGTTTCGCGACTGAGTTCTTCTTCATCCGTGTGGTATTCCGAATTCACGGGGCCGTTTGAACTTGTTTTTGGTATTTTAAATGAACTCTTCAGAGTCATATTTTCTTCCTTTAGATGGAGAATTTCTTTACGAAGCTCTTCGCAGAGCAGTTCGACATTGTTAAGCCTTGTTCGAAGAACGTCGTTTTCTTCCTTTAGGCTCTTATTTTTCACTGAGTCTCGTTTTTCGTGGGCTGACACTTCTGGTGTTGTCGAGCTCCTTGAGACACATATATTTTTTTGAGATCCTGATGTAGGTGACCTCGTTACCCTTGAACTTTTCCCGAAAGGGTTACACATTTGCAATAATTGGCTCTCCCCAGAATCCGTAGAGCCGACCTCCGTAGAGGGTGGATTTTCCAGTGAAACTGAATTGCCACCTGGGGTAGTAAATCTTTTCGTTGTACTCATTGCATTTTTGTTGTTTGTATACGCTTTACACTCGGTATACGGGGAGTGGATTTTAGTCGCCTTCTACGACAGGCATGCCTTACCTCGGGTATATTCTGACCCCTAACCCGAAGCAAAATTATTTCTCTATGTTACAAACTAAGTATCAAAACTAATATACCCCCCTATGGGATAGGGTATAAAAACAAAAACGAGTGGTGGGTGCACGACTGGGTCGTACGCAACTTTCTCTTTCACAGCGAGTTAGGCGTTAGATCGAAGAGTACGTATTTTGATTATTAATGCTTAAAATTATATTAATAATGTCGAAATGTGATTAAACGAACGTTTACTTCGAAATTTGAAGGAATCGGTGTCTATTTGAAAAATAATTATTTTTCGTTATTGGTAAAAACTGAAAATTCCGTTTAGTGATAGTTGGGCTACAACTAATTATGTGGAATTCTTTAAAACTACAATAGTAGTATATATATATTAAATTTCATTCAATTTGTCATAGTATTTTGCGAGAAATTTACAATTTTCTTTATATGGCCTATATGACAAAATCCGTTATATGGATTTTCTCGAAAAAACTGGGTATGCAGATTTGTTGGAACTAATATGCTTATAGTATGTATGAAGTTTAATCAAAATCGTTAAAGCCGTTTTCGAGAAAATTGAGGTTATGTGTAATTTTTATATGGCAGGTACCGTTAATAACATGGCTAAAAGCAAACAAAAAAAATGGCCTAGAATTATGACCAAAAAAAGCCTGGATACGGAGTTTGAAGAAAATCGGCTAAGTCGTTTAGGCTGGGGAGACCATTACGGACAGACGGACCGACGGACCGACGGACGGAATTCCAAAAAACACTTTTTTAGGCTCCGCTATCATCGTAATGTTAGAATCAATCAAAATCTCGAGGTCGAAAATTTTCACGAAAACAATATCTTTCTCTTTGTAAGAGAAAGTTAAAAAGAAGGGGAATGTTGCACTCCATATATATGTAGGATTTGGCTACTTACACTGTCTAGGGTTTTCCTTCCGATCACTCCGTATAAATAATGAGCACTTTTAAACGTTATAATATATATTTTATTAATGAATAATAGTGGATATAGTTCAAAAGTATAATGGGAGATATTGTAGCGAATGGCTGATACGACTGATCTCGGTGAGCTTATAATGAAGACTGAATTTGGTGTCTGGTTTTGTGCAAAACAATATGGAAAGGGGCGCGCATTCCTCTTTGTCGTCTGTTTCTTATATTGTCGGTTGTAGTGTTAGTGTGTCCGTATGTACGTATAGGGTATATACTTTGTTCGCCCAATCCCACATTCGGCTGTCCTGACGTTTCATTCGACCCCGAATGAACTATTCCATTTCTTTAAATATTCAGCGACGGTGTTAGTAATAGTAGGTCCTTCGTGATCACCAATCTTTTGGACTTCATAACGTCCATTATTCAGGATCTTGGTTATCTTGTAGGGTCCTAAATACTTCGGTCGCAGCTTCATACCAACTCCATATTGAGTGCGCTTGATAGCGACTAGCTCATTTAACACGTACTCCCGTTCGACTACTCTGGTCTTGTCGTAAGTCCTCTTGTTCTCCTTTTGTATGGTCCTAATGTTCTCACGAACCTCCTCTCGTGTATCATCCCGATCTCTATCCAACTCCTGCATGACTGTTTCATCCATCAGGTTTCGTAAATCTGTAAGACTCGGAACACGCATCTTAAATTTGACTTTCTTTCGCAACAAGTCCGATAATGGTTTCGCTACCAATGCAAATCCTGCGACGAATCTTCGGAAATAAGATGTCAGACCGAGAAAACGTTGTAGTGATTTCTGATCGACTGGAACCGGAAATTCTCGAATAGCTTTCGTCTTTTCCATAGACGGTCGTATGGAATTATTCTCTACCACATATCCTAAGAAATCAATTCTCCTCTGTAAGAATTGGCATTTCTTCCATTGAATGTGCATACCATTTTCTTCGGTGACGTCTAGCACCTTCTTCAGCTTCCTTAGCCCATCTTCTTCATCCATAGAGGGAATAATAATATCGTCCATATAGACCACGAATGTACCATCCTGAATGAGTGGTCTCAATATCGCCGAGATGTAACGGCAAAACACTGCTGGTGAGTTCGATATTCCAAAGGGTACGTACAAGAACTCGAATTGACCATGATGGGTGACAAATGAGGTGTACTTCCTCGAACTCTTCTCCACTGGGACGTGTAAAAATCCATTGGCTAAATCGAGATTAGTAAATACTTTCGAACCCTGTAGCCTTTCCATCACGTCATCAATAAGTACCATCGGAAAATTATCACGGACTACCTTCTCGTTTAGTTTTCTGTAGTCACAGCAGAGTCGTTTGGTTCCGTTTCTCTTCTGGACTAGAACGATTGGTGACGCATATTCTGATGCACTCGTTTGCACGATTCCTTCTTGAATCCAATCAGCTACCTGCTTCTCCACGACCTGTTGATCCGTGTACGCCAGTCTTCGCGGCCCCTGGTATACTGGAATCTCGTCTTTTAGTACCAATTTCATCTCTACCGGCGATGGTTTCCTTTTCTCCGGTCGATAGTTATTGATCACTGCCATCAAACTTTTCCTCTCGAGGTCTCTTAAGTGATCCAACTTAATTTCCTCATCCAACACGCATTGTCCTTCTTCAGTTGACAGGCAAATAGCTCCGAATTCAGCAAGTAGTTCGTCAATATCCGATTGACAACTATTGCTCTCCTCAGCCACCACACGTCCACAACCTTTCCGTCTTAGCACCTCCAACTCCTGGCTACATTCGCCCCCGCTGGCTAAGTGTTCACGGCCTATGCTGCTTCCAACGCTCCTGGCTCTGCTTCTGCTTCCTGCTCTGCCCAACTTCCTCGTCATGCCTACTACCAACCTATTCGTGGGTCCAGCTTCCGGAATTGTTTTTACCTCGCTGCCCGTCGGTTCTGTCACACTTCTCTTCTTAGTGAAGATAGCGCCCTCTTTCGTTATCTTAACATCCACTTCCCTAAGAATCTCATTTCCTATAACCACTGAATATGGTATATCGCTCTCCTTCGTAACATGGAATGTCAACAATAAGTCTAACCCATCTACTGTTACCTTTGCTTCAAAACAACCTAGTGTAACTACCCTCTTTTGCCCTATGCCTGACAAACTTTTCTTTAATGTGCTTAGCTCCACATGATCCAATAATATCAGACTATCGTATCGTAAGAGATTAAGGTCACTTCCGGTATCGAACAGTGCTGACATGTTTTGTCCATTCACCGATAAGTCTTTGAAGATTCTATTACAGTTGACTGCCAAGGACACTTGCGCTTCTGGGATATCTTCTGTGTCCACAGTTGTTGCTGTGTGCACATTGTTCTCCTCCTTCAAGCCTTTCTGTTTCGTTTGTCCTCTGAACCTACACTCCATCGACTTATGTCCTATCTGTCCACAGCTGTAGCACTTTACTTCACGTGCCATCTTGCACTCCCTTGCTAAATGCGTCGTTTCACCACACTTGAAACATCTGCGTTCTTGTTTCTCTCGCTTGACACTCGTAATGCTGGTTGTTTCCGGTGTCGGTGGACCTCCCCTTGAGCATGATGGCTGCTGGTTCGGACCACGTACCTTCTCATAAATCGACATATGAGTCTTCAACTCCTTTATCGTCCTGGACTGGTAAAGTACTTGTTTACTTTGTCGGTTGTCGGGAATGCCTTCAACAAAATATTCCACGAGACTCTCCTCGTCCAACTCGATGGTCTTCCCTATCTCCATCAAACTATACAGGTATTCCCGCAACGACTCCGACGATTTCTTCCTGCGATTCCTCAATAGGCGATGGACCTCTGCTGCAGACAACACTACATCGAATTCTTCGACCAACGCTTTCTTCAATGCCGACCAACTATCTATTCTTGTCTGACTACGTACAAAGAGCTTAGCGGCACCTCTGAGTAGTTGCTTGGCATAGATAAATTTCTGTATGCCATTCCACTGTACCGTAACCGCGTTATCCTCAAAATCTTGAATCCAAACGTTAATGTTCGGGTGACCTACTCCGCTGAATGGTATCAGAGAGTCCTCGATATCGCGAAGAGTAAATATCCCTCCTCTACCATAACTGCTACTATTCCTAGTACTATTTTCGGTACCCGTATCATTTACGTCCCTACTATTCTCTTCACTTACGTCATCTCTGGTCAGACCGAAATGAAGGAGAAGTCGATCTTGCAGCACATTTTTTACCCCTGTCGTCGTCAACTCCAATTCTGTTAGTTTTGTCTTTAGTCCGTCCACCGTCAAAGAAAAAATTGCGTCCCTATCCATACTGCACTTATTTACCAGACTTATTTACCAAATAATATAACAAGCAAAAAAAACTATCAGCCACACGTTACTCACCCCTTACAATATTGTTCTTCTGCGTATTTGCTTCTACTGCAAAACCGGTTGCCTCTGCTTTCTTCTTCACACCGTATGTGTTCCTCACGTTGACACGGCTGTGTATATTCCTCGTCCGACTCGTACACCAATACAACGTTGGAGCACACAGCAACGATACGGTCAGATTTAAATCAGCGCGTTCGTCTTAACGCTGTTGCCCTTTTCACTTATTCTGCTTGTGGGTATAACAGGAATGTTGTCGCTGATATACAACCACCACTATTCACACACACTGAACTCTGTTTTGTGGATTCTTTATACCCTATCCCATAGGGGTATATTAGTTTTGATACATAGTTTGTAACATAGAGAAATAATTTAGCTAAATATACCTCAAAGTATATGGATCGACTCAGAATCGATAGCTGAGTTGATTTAGCCATGTCTGTCCGTCCGTCCGTCCGTCCGTCCGTCCGTCCGTCCGTCCGTACGTCACCAGTTTTTGGGCCTTAAATTTTGAGCTAGAAGAATGAAATTTGGTACACGTGCTCTTTGTTGCTCCCAGCAGAACAAGTGTAAAAATTTTTGAAATCCGCCTACTGCCACGCCCCCTTTTTAGAAAAACGTATTTTTTGGCCAAACCATAAGGAATTTTGAAAAACTTTCTGAACAACATATTTAGATAATCTGAATATCTGTATTTCGTTCATATAAAGTTTTTTGCCACGCCCACTTTTTGGGGGCGTTTTTAATAAAAAACGTTTTTCGGTCAAATTTTAAAATTTTCGAAAAAAATTTTGATGCAGCATCATTAGTAATATAAATATGAACATTTCGTTCATAGGTCATTTTAACCCACCCCCACTTTTTGGGGGCGTTTTTATATAAAAACCATTTTTATACCCTACCCCATAACATATGCAGGAGAAAACCTTGTCTTTTGTAGAACCGTAAAAGTTTTTTACAAGCGGTCTGAAGAATTTGTTGTCACCATGTCATTTTCTTTATTTTATCCACATCGTATTTTTAGCCATGTCCACTTTTTGGGAATTTTAGTTTTACAGATAGGATGGGATAGGGTATTCAACGATCCGCACAGTGGATTGTAGCCTTCTCATATGTTTTTTTTTCGTTTCGGCTTCTGAGCTTGTCACTGCACGATTGTTTTTGTCTTTCGCACTGAATCCACTTACACTTTTCCCCTGTAGCACAATCCTGGTTGAGCCCCCAATTTGTAGGATTTGGCTACTTACACTGTCTAGGGTTTTCCTTCCGATCACTCCGTATAAATAATGAGCACTTTTAAACGTTATAATATATATTTTATTAATGAATAATAGTGGATATAGTTCAAAAGTATAATGGGAGATATTGTAGCGAATGGCTGATACGACTGATCTCGGTGAGCTTATAATGAAGACTGAATTTGGTGTCTGGTTTTGTGCAAAACAATATGGAAAGGGGCGCGCATTCCTCTTTGTCGTCTGTTTCTTATATTGTCGGTTGTAGTGTTAGTGTGTCCGTATGTACGTATAGGGTATATACTTTGTTCGCCCAATCCCACATATATATATAAAAAAACATATGAGAAGGCTACAATCCGCTGTGCGGATCGTTGAATACCCTATCCCATCCTATCCATAAAACTAAAATCCCCAAAAAAGGGGACATGGCTAAAAACACGATGTGGATAAATAGAAAAAATGATATAGTGACAACAAATTCTTCAGACTGCTTACAAAGCACTTTAACGGTTCTACAAAAGACAAGGTTTTCTCTTGCATATGTTATGGGGTAGTGTATAAAAATGGTTTTTATATAAAAACGCCCCCAAAAAGTGGGCGTGGGTTAAAATGGTATATAGAAGAAATGTTCATATTAATAATGTTAATGATTCTGCATCAAAATTTTTTTTCGAAAAATTTAAAATTTGACCGAAAACAGTTTTTTATTGAAAACGCCCCCAAAAAGTGGGCGTGGCAAAAAACTTTATATAAACGAAATATAGATATTAATATTGTCTAAATATGTTGTTCAGAAACTTTTTTAAAGTTCCTTACGGTTTGGTGAAAAACTGAGTTTTTCTTAAAAGGGGGCGTGGCAGTGGGCGGATTTCAAAAATTTTTACACTTGTTCTGTAGGCAGAGACGAGGATCCTATATACCAAATTTCATTATCCTAGCTCAAAATTTAAGGCCTAAAAATCGGTGACGTACAGACGGACGGACGGACGGACAGACAGACATGGCTTAATCGACTCAGCTAGCGATTCTGAGTCGATCCATATACTTTGAGGTATATGTAGCAAAATTATTTCTCTATGTTACAAACTAAGTATCAAAACTAATATACCCTTTGGGATAGGGTATAAAAACGAGTGGTGGGTGCACGACTGGGTCGTACGCAACTTTCTCTTTCACAGCGAGTTGGGTGTTAGATCAAATAGTACGCATTTTGATTATTAATGCTTAAAATGATATGAATAATGTTGAAATGTGATTATACGAACGTTTACTACGAAATTTGAAGGAATCGGTGTCTATGGGAATAATAATGATTTTTTGTTATTGGCCAAAACTGAAAATTCCGTTTAGTGATAGTTGGGCTAAAACTAATTATATGGAATTGCTTCAAGCTGTAATAGTAGTATATATATTAAATTTCATTCAATTTGACATAATAGTTTGCGAGAAATTATCAATTTTCCTTATATGGCCTATATGACAAAATCCGTTATATGGATTTTCTCGAAAAAACTGGGTATGCAGTTTTGTTGGAACTAATATGGTTATAGTATATATAAAGTTTAATCAAAATCATTAGAGCCGTCGTCCGTCGGTCCTTCTGTCCGTAATGGTCTCCCCAGCCTAAACGGCTTGGCCGATTTTCTTCAAACTTCGTATCCAAGCTTGTTTTAGTCATAATTCTAGGCCCTTTTTAACTTTCTCTTACAAAGAGAAAGATATTGTTTTCGTGAAAATTTTCGACCTCGAGATTTTGATTGATTCTAACATTACGATGATAGCGGAGCCTAAAAAAGTGTTTTTGGAATTCCGTCCGTCGGTCCGTCGGTCCGTCTGTCCGTAATGGTCTCCCCAGCCTAAACGACTTAGCCGATTTTCTTCAAACTCCGTATCCAGGCTTTTTTTGGTCATAATTCTAGGCCATTTTTAACTTTCTCTTACAGAGAGAAAGATATTGTTTTCGTGAAAATTTTCGACCTCGAGATTTTGATTGATTCTAACATTACGATGATAGCGGAGCCCAAAAAAGTGGTTTTTGGAATTCCGTCCGTCGGTCCGTCGGTCCGTCTGTCCGTAATGGTCTCTCCAGCCTAAACGGCTTGACCGATTGTCTTCAAATTTCGTATCCAAGTTCATTTTGGTCATAATTCTAGGCCATTTTTTTTTGTTTGCTTTTAGCCATGTTATTAACGGTACCTGCCATATAAAAATTACACATAACCTCAATTTTCTCGAAAACGGCTCTAACGATTTTGATTAAACTTAATATATACTAAAAGCATATTAGTTCCAACAAAACTGCATACCCAGTTTTTTCGAGAAAATCCATATAACGGATTTTGTCATTCAGGCCATATAAAGAAAATTGTTAATTTCTCGCAAACTAATATATGTCAAATTGAATGAAATTTAATAAATATACTACTATAATAGTTTTAAACAATTCCACATAATTAGTTTTAGCCCAACTATCACTTAACGGAATTTTCAGTTTTGGCCAATAACGAAAATTAATTATTTTTCATATAGACACCGATTCCTTCAAATTTCGGAGTAGACGTTCGTATAATCACATTTCGACATTTTATATAATTTGTAGCATTAATAATCAAAATGCGCACTATTTGATCTAACACCCAACTCGCTGTGAAAGAGAAAGTTGCGTACGACCCAGTCGTGCACCCACCACTCGTTTTTGTTTGCTTTTAGCCATGTTAATAATGGTACCTGTCATATAAAAATTACACATAACCTCAATTTTCTCGAAAACGGCTCTAACGATTTTGATTAAACTTTTTATGTACTATAAGCATATTAGCTTTAACAAAACTGCATACCCAGTTTTTTCGAGAAAATCCATATAACGGATTTTGTCATTTAGGCCATATAAGGAAAATTGATAATTTCTTGCAAACTATTATGTCAAATTGAATGAAATTTAATATATATACTACTATTACAGCTTGAAGAAATTCCACATAATTAGTTTTAGCCCAACTATCACTAAACGGAATTTTCAGTTTTGGCCAATAACGGAAAATCATTATTATTCACATTGACATCGATTCCTTCAAATTTCGGAGTAAACGTTCGTATAAACACATTTCGACATTATTTATATCATTTTTAGCATCAATAATCAAAATGCGTACTATATATTTGATCTAACGCCCAACTCGCTGTGAAAGAGAAAGTTGCGTACGACCCAGTCGTGCACCCACCACTCGTTTTTGTTTGCTTTTAGCCATGTTATTAACGGTACCTGCCATATAAAAATTACACATAACCTCAATTTTCTCGAAAACGGCTCTAACGATTTTGATTAAACTTCATACATACTATAAGCATATTAGTTCCAACAAATCTGCATACCCAGTTTTTTCGAGAAAATCCATATAACGGATTTTGTCATATAGGCCATATAAAGAAAATTGTAAATTTCTCGCAAAATACTATGACAAATTGAATGAAATTTAATATATATATACTACTATTGTAGTTTTAAAGAATTCCACATAATTAGTTGTAGCCCAACTATCACTAAACAGAATTTTCAGTTTTGACCAATAACGAAAAATAATTATTTTTCAAATAGACACCGATTCCTTCAAATTTCGAAGTAAACGTTCGTATAATCACATTTCGTCACTATTAATATAATTTTAAGCATTAATAATCAAAATACGTACTATTCGATCTAACGCCTAACTCGCTGTGAAAGAGAAAGTTGCGTACGACCCAGTCGTGCACCCACCACTCGTTTTGTTTGCTTTTAGCCATGTTAATAACGGTACCTGCCACATAAAAAATACACATAACCTCAATTTTCTCGAAAACGGCTCTAACGATTTTGATTAAACATTATATATACTATAATTATAGTAGTCCCAACAAAACTGCATACCCAGTTTTTTCGAAAAAATCCATATAACGGATTTTGTCATATAGGCCACATAAAGAAAATTGTTAATTTCTCGCAAACTAGTATGCCAAATTGAATGAAATTTAATATATATACCACAATTACAGTTTGAAGCAATTCCACATAATTAGTTTTAGCCCAACTATCACTAAACGAAAATTTTAGTTTTGGCCACTAACGGAAAATCATTATTATTCACATTGACACCGATTCCTTCAAATTTCGGAGTAAACATTCATATAAATACATTTCGACTTATTTATATCATTTTAGCATCAATAATCATAATGCTTATGATATAATCTAACGCCCAACTTGCTGTGAAAGAGA
Organism: Rhingia campestris; assembly: GCA_932526625.1. NCBI lineage: Eukaryota > Metazoa > Arthropoda > Insecta > Diptera > Syrphidae > Rhingia > Rhingia campestris. The sequence goes on from OW052185.1 coordinate 65,990,336, forward strand.
AAGTTGCGTACGACCCAGTCGTGCACCCACCACTCGTTATTTTTTTTATTATATTACTACTACTTAATTCAATGTTAAAAAATATTCCAGCATGAGTTTTTTCTTTTCCTTTTTAAATTTTATACTTAGAGATCTTGAACATTGTTGTGAAAAAAGAAGCTTTGTTACTTAACTGTTACCCTAGAACAAGAAAATTTTTGTAATCCTTGAGCTTTTAATATTGTACTTGATCATGTTTCGGTCTTAATTGTTGTAATAACGTATATTATATGTAAAGCACCTTGGTTAAAACCTTTTTGTATCAAATATGATATTCGAATTGTTAAGACTCTAAGATATATTTGATGGATTTACAGACTGACTATCCTAATCTGCCTCACGACAGTTCGTGGGTTGCAGCTTTTCGAGTACTCAGCACCGCTTGTGTCTATCAAAGAACGCAGAGCCTGGATCATCAATGGAAACTTCAACCTGGTACATGTCATCAACCTCGACCAGTTTCAACGCCAACTAAAAGAAGTCACCGAATGCACTAAAAAGCATTTTAGAGATCCGGACAGGAAGCAGCTAATCAATTTCCACATATCGCAAGTAAGTGAGCGACTGAACATGTTGAAGGCCAGACCACAGAGAAGAGCAAGATCAATCGATTGGGTCGGATCGGCTATAAAATGGGTTGCAGGAAATCCCGACGCCGCAGACTGGAACAAAATACTCGAAAGCCAACAGGAGTTCATCGAGAACAACAACCACCAATACAAAATTATTGAAAAACTCTTCGGGGTCATTGAGGATATGACTAGGAAGCTGAACTGGGTAATAGACAACTCTAACAAAGAAATCGTGACAGCTGACATCCAAAAATTAGAGCAAGACATTATTCAATAAGTCCTATTAATCAAAGATGAAGTCAACGAAATTATTCGAGCCTGCAGATGGCGAAAAGCGGTATTATCAATACCAACCTACTAAACCACGATGAAGTTAACATGCTGTTGAACGAGTTCGAAACGCTTCCGTACGAGAACGAGATTGAAGCTATTAAGTTTGGGAAACCTTCGGTGTACGCAAATAGTTCCACGCTCTTGTACATACTTTCCATTCCCAAAGTGAGAGACGATATTTATAACCTACTGCTAGTTCGACCATCAATCATCAACGGGACTCAGGTCAACGTCGAATTCAACAGGGTCCTCATCAACCAGCACGAAACCTACGGGATAGTCTGTCTTTCAATCAATAATTCTACTGTTTGCAAGGAGGAAGCACTGGAAAGGGTACCTGAGAATCAGTGTTTGGCAAGATTGCTGAAAGGAGGCCACACCGATAGCACTTATCGAATAAACGATAAAGAAATTGTAGAACGCTTCAAGAGGACACGATTTTTATTTCTAACTTCAACGGCACGGTTTCATCCAAGGATTCAACTCAACAGGTGTCCGGTACGTTTATTGTGCGGCTTCATAACGAAACAATCCAGCTAAACAATAGAACCTTCACCAGTTCCTGCTCCACGGTCCTGCAAGCCTTACCTCCAATTTTGGCCAACATTAGTAATCTAGGACACGAGGTTAACCTCGAATACGTGCACAGCTTGAGTGTGAACAACATAGAACGGATCAGTGAGCTTGCAAAGAAGGCTCAGCTATTCGCAATGTCGGACGCCTTCATCCTTGTATCAATAATTGCGCTCGGATACATCATATGGAGGAAAATTGGTCGCAAACTTAGTCTTCCGGCTATAGGTCTACAGCAGGACGAAACGATAAAAAACTAGAAATGAGTCACGCCTAAGACTAACGTCGCTGATCTACGGGACGTAGAGTTAACACGGCGCAACGCACGAGCCGTTAGATGACCTCGATTCATCGTGGAGTCATCAAACCAGCATTGCATGGGAAAGTGATTGGGCTGCAATACTGGAATTGCAGGGCATCGAGTTACCAGCGTGTGGCGACATGAAACTGATGACCAGGCAACACAACCGAGGCAGCGTGGGACACCAGGTAGATTAGGACGGGTAGTCTGAATCGGAGCGTCGGACATTAGATAAGTCGGAATTAATATTGAATAAACGGAAATTAAACTGAATTAATTTTACGAGTGTTTGAATAATAATACGGTACAAACGAGTTAGGCCGGCGAAAGCCGGCGTTCGAGTTTTTTTTTCAATAATAAGGATGCGAAATCCTTAAGTTAGCTTCCTAGACATAGAGGGTGCTTTTGACAACACTGGATATGACTCCATATCAAATGCTTTGACTCATAGAAGAATAGATCATCCCACCATCAAATGGATCAAAGCGATGCTTGAAAGACGAAAAATAACTGCTTCATCAGCACAGACCTCAGTATCAGTATGGTCTCTGGTTATCGATAACCTACTTCAAGACCTTAGTAATGCAGGTTTCATCTAATATATAATTGGATACGCCGATGACCTAGTCATCATAATAAAGGGCAAGGAACCAAACGAAGTTACAACACGTTTGCAAAACGCCCTTAAGATAGTCATAGACTGGTGTAATAAAGAGTCTATCTATAAACCCCAGCAAGGCTATCATCGTCCCTTTTACAAAAAGGAGGAAATAAAATCTTACCCAAATTTCAATTAATGGTACATACATTGAGTATTCCAATGAAGTAAAATATCTTGGAGTGATCCTCGATAAAAAACTAAGCTGGAACTCCCACATCAACAACAAAATTCAAAAAGCAACCAAAGCTTTCTGGGCTTGCCGAAGCATGTATGGTAAAACCTGGGGAATCTCTCCAAAGACCACACACTGGATCTACACGATCATGGTCAGGCCCATTATAACATACGCTTCAATAGTATGGTGGAACAAAGTCACCCAAAAAACAACTATAAATAAATTAAACAAGGTACAAAGGCTTGCCTGTCTGGGAATTACCGGAGACATGCGTACCAGTCCCACGACGGCAATAGAAGCCTTAATAGGACTAACACCCCTCCACATTTATATAAAAAAAAGTGTCAATTCGCAGCTCAGCAAGTTTGACACATGCGGAAGAATTAAACATTAGTGAACATCTAAAACTAATTGAACTTCTATCCGAACTTCGAATACACAACTCAGGTATTAAAGGCGCAAACACCCATATATTCATATATCCATATAGTCAAGCAGCTATAAAAGCCCTTAGCTCACACATCATTGACTCAAAATCAGTATTACACTGCTTCAACTCCCTCCAAACACTCAGTTCCAGGAACAAAACCAGACTATGGTGGGTCCCCGGACATAAGGGAGTTGAAGGTAACGAAAAAGCTGATGAACTAGCTAGAAAAGGTTCAAAAACCCCCTTCATTGGACCTGAAGCCTTCTGTGCAATCCCCAAATCAGCCATAAATCTGGTCATAAAAAATGGGAACAAAACAAATGTGGGATTGGAGCAGACAGACGAAAGCTTACGACACGCACACATACTGAATACTAACGAGACACACACACAGCCTAGAGAACCGAAGAACGACTAACTAACGGGTGATTTTTTAAGAGGTTTAGAACTTTAAAAAAAAAAAACACAAAAAATTCGAAAAAATGAATGAAATATTTATTTGAATCGATAGTTTGAACCTTGCAATTTAATGTTTAAAGATAATTTCATGCAAATGTTGACCGCGGCTGCGTCTCAGGTAGCCCATCCGCTGAGTCCAATTTTGGCATACTCTTTCACACATATCGGCCGGTATCTCACGAATGAATGCATGGATGTTGGCTTCCAGTGCGTCAATCGAAGCGGGCTTGTCCCTATAGACATTAGCCTTGACATACCCCCACAAAAAATAATCTAATGGTGTCAAATCGCACGATCTAGGCGGCCAAATGACCGGCCCAAAACGTGAAATTAACTGTTCACCAAACTTGCCTCGCAATTGCGCCATTGTTTCGCGTGCTGTGTGGCATGTGGCACCGTCTTGTTGAAACCACATATCATGCAAGTCAAGAACTTCCATTTCGGGCAAAAAAACGTTTGTTATCATCGCTCGGTAGCGTTCACCATTGACAGTAACGCTGCGATTCGCATCATCTTTGAAGAAATATGGCCCAATAATGCCGCCGGCCCATAAACCGCACCAAACAGTGGCTTTTTCGGGATGCATTGGTAGCTGTTGCAATGCTTCTGGCTGATCTTCACTCCAAATGTGGCAATTTTGCTTATTTACGTACCCATTCAACCAAAAATGAGCCTCATCGCTGAACACAATTTTTCGATAAAAAAGCGGATCCTCGGCCAGCTTTCCAAGAGCCCATTCACCAAAAATTCGGCGTTGTGGTAGGTCGGCTGGCTTTAGTTCTTGCACCAGCTGTATCTTAAAAGGCTTTACGCCCAAATCCTTCCGCAAAATTTTCCACGTAGTGCTGTAACAAAGGCCTAACTGCTGGGAACGGCGCCGAATCGACATTTCGCGGTCTTCTGTCACACTAGCTGATACGGCCGCAATATTTTCTTCACTACGCACAGTTCGTAAACGTGTTTATGACGATCCATGGTTAAATTGCAAACCAAACTGAAGCTGTTTGACAGTGACACAAGGTACTAAACACACGTCAGCTGTCAAAACCAGTGTTGCCAAAACCAAACCAGCTAAAAAATCACCCGTTATATACAAGGAACAGACAAACGAAAGAATTAAGACGAAAACTCTCAGTCAGTCGTCAGCCACCAACCCAAGTAGAGCAGTGCGCATCGCTTAGTAATTTAAGCAACAATTAAATATTAAATTATAACGAAAAGTTACGAGTTTTATTTCGCCGGTTAATTCAACCCACAAGTGGGGGCTCGTCCGGGATTTATCAATTTATTTGCATAAACGATCCTCATCAAAGGAACGCAAAAACATATGAGAAGGCTACAATCCACTGTGCGGATCGTTGAATACCCTATCCCATCCTATCTGTAAAACTAAAATCCCCAAAAAGTGGACATGGCTAAAAACACGATGTGGATAAAATAAAGAAAATGACATGGTGACAACAAATTCTTCAGACTGCTTATAAAAAACTTTTACGGTTCTACAAAAGACAAGGTTTTCTGCTGCATATGTTATGGGGTAGGGTATAAAAATGGTTTTTATATAAAAACGCCCCCAAAAAGTGGGCGTGTGTTAAAATGGTATATAGACGAAATGTTCATATTAATAATGTTAATGATTCTGCATAAAAATTTTTTTTGAAAAATTTAAAATTTGACCGAAAACAGTTTTTAATTGAAAACGCCCCCAAAAAGTGGGCGTGGCAAAAAACTTTATATAGACGAAATATAGATATTAATATTGTCTAAATATGTTGTTTAGAAATTTTTTTAAAATTCCTTACTGTTTGGTCAAAAACTGAGTTTTTCTTAAAAGAGGGCGTGGCAGTGGGCGAATTTCAAAAATGTTTACACTTGTTCTGTAGACAGAGACGAGGATCCTATATACCAAATTTCATTATCCTAGCTCAAAATTTAAGGCCTAAAAATCGGTGACGTACAGACGGACGGACGGACGGACGGACAGACAGACTTGGCTTAATCGACTCAGCTATCGATTCTGAGTCGATCCATATACTTTGAGGTATATGTAGCTAAATTATTTCTCTATGTTACAAACTATGTATCAAAACTAATATACCCCTATGGGATAGGGTATAAACATATGAGCGGCTACAATCCGCTGTGCGGATCGTTGAATACCCTATCCCATCCCATCCTTTAAATTAATATCCTCAAAATATAGGCCTTATGGCGATGAAATACAGAAAATGACATTGTCACTTTATATTGCTCAGACAGTTTCTCAAAATCTTTTGTGGTTCGACAAAAAACAACGTATTTCTATTGCTAATGCCTTGGGATGGGGTATACAAATGGTTTTTGTAAGAAAACGCCCCCAAAATGTGGGCGTAGGTGAAAATGATCTATAGACAAAATGTTTATATTACCATTGCGGAAGTATTTGAATCAAACAATTTTTCGAAAGTTTTAAAATTTGGACAAAAAGCGTTTTTTACTAAAAACGCCCCCATAAAGTGGGCGTGGCAAAAAACTTTGTATGAACGAAATATAGATATTAGGATTGTCTAAATATGCTGCTCAGACACTTTTTTGAAATTCCTTTCGGTTTGGCCAAAAAATAAGTTTTACAAAAAGAGGGGGCGTGGCAGTGGGCGGATTTCAAAAATTTTTACACTTGTTCTGGAGGCACGGACGAGGATCCTATATACCAAATTTCATTAACCTAGCTCAAAATTTAAGGCCCAAAAATCGGTGACGAACAGACGGACGGGCGGACAGACAGACAGACATGGCTTAATCGACTCAGCTAGCGATTCTGAGTCGATCCATATACTTTGAGGTATATGTAGCTAAATTATTTCTCTATGTTACAAACTAGGTATCAAAACTAATATACCCCCCTATGGGATAGGGTATAAAAATTTAACCAGCGATGAAAATACGGTAAATACGTGAACGTCGTGCATATTATTTAATAGTGGATAGGGTCCTCATTAAAGGCATCCCGAACTGGAAATTAATTGTGTGCAGTGTGTGTAAAGACAGAAAACGGCATAGCTAAAAAAAAAGAAAGGAGAAAGTGAAAAGAGCGTCAACTCAAAAAGACGACATTGTGTGCTTCGATACAACGCAACTGTACGGACGAAAAATCAAAAAACGGTATCCATAAACCGTACGCCGGCAGTCTGTCGATTCAACCGTGTCGTTGTTGTTCGCTCCAACCTAGCACCATAGCAGCCAGAAACCAGTTCTCACACACCGTGAAGAGGAAGAAGAGGAAGAAGAAACATATGAGAGGCTACAATCCGCTATGCGGATCGTTGAATACCCTATCCCATCCCATCCTTTAAATTAATATCCTCAAAATATAGGCCTTATGGCGATGAAATACAGAAAATGACATTTTCACAATATATTGCTCAGACAGTTTCTCAAAATCTTGTGTGGTTCGACAAAAAACAACGTATTTCTATTGCTAATGCCTTGGAATGGGGTATACAAATGGTTTTTGTAAGAAAACGCCCCCAAAATGTGGGCGTAGGTGAAAATGATCTACGGATAAAATGTTTATATTACCATTGCGAAAGTATTTGCATCAAAATTTTTTTCGAAAGTTTTAAAATTTGAACAAAAAGCGTTTTTTACTAAAAACGCCCCCAAAAAGTGAGCGTGGCAAAAAACTTTGTATGACCGAAATATAGATATTAGGATTGTCTAAACATGCTACTCGCTAAACGTTTGACTTGCTAAACGATAAGTGCGAGTGTTGATAACACGACGAAAAACAGCAACACTATAAACACCCTGGTGAGAATGGCACGGATGAATACCCGGCCTGCTGTCCCAGGCGAACCTAGATGAGCTGCTCTGACATATTCGGACAACAGGTTGTCTAGGAATTTCAAGGGTTAGTCAGGCCCCTTGAACAGAGATGGTGGCGGATGAACCGAAAGGCCAACGGCAGCGCTCAATCCCGTAGTGGATACTGATGGCCCCGTGTCCTAGGGGTATCTAATAAATTGGAACTGGCCCTCCAGGTTGGGGGTTGTGCTTTGGGCTAACTACCCACCCACAGAAAAAAAACATGGTTACGAAGCAACCAATAGCCTCGGAAAGGAGGATTTTATTGTTGACGACCCTGCTAAACGAAAAAAGGACAACGACGTTCGTATCTGCACCTGGAATGTGAGAACATTAAACAGGAGAGGTGCAGGCGAACAACTAGCGGAAGCCCTTAACTGCTACAAAGCAGACATTACTGCCATCCAGGAAATACGATGGGATGGGCCGGGCAAAAAGAGGATGAAAAACTGTGACATATACTACGGACCGTGTTATAGTGAGCAGAAACAGCGTCTATATGTATGCGGATTTGTTATAAGTGCCAGACTTAGGCAAGAAGTCTTATGTTTCCAAGACATTAGCGAACTCATAGTAACAATCCGCATCAAGGCCAAATTCGCCAACATAAGCCTTATATGCGCTCACGCTCCGACGGAAGAAGAATATGATATAGCTAAGGATTGCTTCTACGAGCTCCTCGACAAAACCTATGAGCGACTACCGAAGTACGATGTTAAAATCGTGCTGGGAGATTTTAACGCAAAGGTAGGAAGAGAAGACATCTTTAGAAGTATTGTCGGAAAACATAGCCTACACGACAACACGTCTGGTAACGGACTTAGGCTAATTGATTTCGCTACGGAACGAAATGCCACTATAGCCAGCACACGGTTTCCTCACCTCGATATCCATAAGGGGACATGGCGGTCTCCAGATCAACGAACGGTCAACCAAATTGATCACATTGCTATAGATAAGAGGCACGCATCCAGTATTTTGGATGTCCGAACATTCCGAGGAGCTAACATCGACTCGGATCACTACCTTGTAGCAGCCAAGGTAAGAATGCGGATATCAACCACGCCACAACAATCCAGAAATACTGCAATCGCAAGAGACCGCCAAGACCTTCGCACAACGCGTATCCCTTAACCTCTCGATTAACACCATACCACCAGCATCGAATGTCGAAGAGCAATGGCAACGATGCCAACAGGCCATTAGATCAGCCGCAACTGATGTGCTAGGTTTCTCGCGCCCACCAGCAAGAAACCCCTGGTTTGATGAGGAATGCCAACAGATGCTCGCAGCCAAGAACGAGGCCTACAAGGCTAAGCTGCAGGTGAAGACGAGAGCTGCCATTGAGCTCTATAGGCAAAGAAGAAGGGAAGAACATCGGCTTTTCAGCAAGAAGAAAAAAGAGCAAGAAAAGCGCGCGATCGAGGATATAGAGAGGTGCCACTCCAGGAACGATGTTCGCAAGTTTTACCAAAGTGTAAAACGTCAAAGCCAAGGATACAAGGCTTGAACAGAATCCTGTCGAGATGAACAAGGAAATATTGTAGTTGAGACACAGTCGATGCTGAGGATATGGAAGAACCACTTCTGCAGACTGTTAAACGGCGATGACGAACAACATTCCGCTGTCAGGCAGAACGAACCATTCAATATTGGCAACGACAGCGAAAACTGCCAACCACCCGACCTGAGTGAAGTGAGGATAGCAATATCTAAGCTCAAGCTTAATAAGGCTGCCGGAAATGACGGCCTTCCCGCTGAGCTCTATAAGGCCGGCGGAGATGACTTGGTAAGTAACATCCACCAACTCATAAGCCAAATCTGGTCGGATGAAAATATGCCTGAAGAATGGAACCTCAGCATCGTTTGCCCGATCCACAAAAAAGGAGACCCTCTGAACTGCGCCAACTACAGAGGCATAAGTCTCCTCAACATCGCCAACAAGATCCTATCTGCCGTAATATGTGAACGCCTGAAACCGTTTACCAACAACCTGATTGGCCCTTATCAGTGTGGTTTTAGGCCAGGAAAGTCCACAACCGATCAAATTTTCACACTTCGGCAGATCCTGGAAAAAACTCAAGAAGTCCAAATCGATACCCACCACCTATTCATCGATTTCAAAGCCGCATATGACAGCATTTATAGAGACGAACTGTACAGAGCCATGTCTAGTTTTGGTATACCGCCCAAACTCGTCCGTTTGTGTAGGATGACGATGGAGAATTCTCGCTGCTCCATCAGGGTCAGAAACGACCTCACCGACACATTCGATACCAAAAAAGGATTTAGGCAAGGCGATGCGCTTTCATGTGACTTCTTTAATCTGATTCTTGAGAGAATTGTGCAAAACTCCAAAGCCAACACCAGAGGCACAATTTTCCAAAAATCGGTGCAACTACTAGCATACGCTGACGATATTGACATCATTGGTAGGACTCAACGTGATGTGATAGCCACGTTTGCTAGTATAGAGAAGGAAGCGGCGAAAATGGGTTTAGCAGTAAATGAGGGTAAGACTAAGTATATGCTGTCAACACGAAAGGACACACAACATCGACGAATTGGACAGAACGTCACCATTGACAGATATAACTTTGAGGTAGTACGGGACTTTGTCTACCTCGGCTCCGCTATTAACTCTGACAACAACATCTCGTCAGAAATTAAACGAAGAATTACTCTTGCCAACCGCTGTTTCTTCGGGCTAAGAAGGCAATTTAGTAGTAAAGCCCTCACTCGAACTACTAAGGAGATCCTATATAAGACCCTGATCATCCCAGTCCTGCTCTACGGCGCTGAAGCATGGACCGTATCAAAAGCGGATGAAGAAATCCTTGGTAGATTCGAGAGGAAAATTCTTCGAAAAATCGTCGGTCCCGTTTGCGTTGACGGGCTATGGAGACGAAGATTCAACCAAGAACTATACGAGCTGTACAGCGACATGCCCCTGGTCAAAAAACTCCGCATTGGACGTTTAAGATGGCTAGGACATGTAGAACGAATGGACACCAATACTCCGGCTCGCGGAGTCTTCGATTCCCAGCCAGACGTCGGACGCAGTAGAGGAAGACCTCGCCTTAAGTGGCGCGCACAAGTGGAAACCAACCTCAACCAACTTGGAGTGCGCAACTGGAGGCAGTTAGCTAAGGACCGGGCTAATTGGAGAGGCATGTTGGTTGAGGACAAGGTTCATCCCGGACTGTAGCGCCACTTAAGTAAGTAAGTAAACATGCTACTCAGACACTTTTTTGAAATTCTTTACGGTTTGGCCAAAAAATAAGTTTTCCTAAAAAGGGGGCGTGGCAGTGGGCGGATTTAAAAAAAATTTACACTTGTTCTGGTGGCACGGACGAGGATCCTATATACCAAATTTCATTATCCTAGCTCAAAATTTAAGGCCCAAAAATCGCTGACGAACAGACAGACGGACGGACGGACAGACAGACATGGCTAATTCGACTCAGCTAGTGATTCTGAGTCGATCCATATACTTTGAGGTTTATGTAGCAAAATTATTTCTCTATGTTACAAAGTAAGTATCAAAATTAATATACCCCCCTATGGGATGGGGTATAAAACATATGAGAAGGCTACAATCCGCTGTGCGGATCGTTGAATGCCCTATCCCATCCTATCTATAAAACTTAAATCCCCAAAAAAGTGGGCATGGCTAAAAACACGATGTGGATAAAATAGAAAAAATGATATAGTGCCAACAAATTCTTCAGACTGCTTACAAAACAATTTTACGGTTCTACAAAAGACAAGGTTTTCTCCTGCATATGTTATGGGGTAGTGTATAAAAATGGTTATACCCTATCCCATAGGGGGGTATATTAGTTTTGATACTTAGTTTGTAACATAGAGAAATAATTTTGCTACATATACCTCAAAGTATATGGATCGACTCAGAATCACTAGCTGAGTCGAATTAGCCATGTCTGTCTGTCCGTCCGTCCGTCCGTCCGTCCGTCCGTCCGTCTGTCTGTTCGTCAGCGGTTTTTGGGCCTTAAATTTTGAGCTAGGATAATGAAATTTGGTATATAGGATCCTCGTCCGTGCCACCAGAACAAGTGTAAAAAATTTTGAAATCCGCCCACTGCCACGCCCCCTTTTTAGGAAAACTTATTTTTTGGCCAAACCGTAAGGAATTTCAAAAAAGTGTCTGAGTAGCATATTTAGACAATCCTAATATCTATATTTCGTTCATACAAAGTTTTTTGCCACGCCCACTTTTTGGGGGCGTTTTTAGTAAAAATCGCTTTTTGTCCAAGTTTTAAAACTTTCGAAAAAAATTTTGATGCAAATACTTCCGAAATGGTAATATAAACATTTTGTCCATAGATCATTTTCACCTACGCCCACATTTTGGGGGCGTTTTCTTACAAAAACCATTTGTATACCCCATCCCAAGGCATTAGCAATAGAAATACGTTGTTTTTTGTCGAACCACACAAGATTTTGAGAAACTATCTGAGCAATATATTGTGAGAATGTCATAAGGCCTATATTTTGAGGATATTAATTTAAAGGATGGGATGGGATAGGGTATTCAACGATCCGCATAGCGGATTGTAGCCTCTCATATGTTTTTTTATATAAAAACGCCCCCAAAAAGTGGGCGTGGGTTAAAATGGTATATAGACGAAATTTTTCATATTAATAATGTTAATGATTCTGCATCAAAATTTTTTTCGAAAAATTTAAAATTTGACCGAAAACAGTTTTTAATTGAAAACGCCCCCAAAAAGTGGGCGTGGCAAAAAACTTTATATGGACGAAATATAGATATTAATATTGTCTAAATATGTTGTTCAGAAACTTTTTTAAAATTCCTTACGGTTTGGTCAAAAACTGAGTATTTCTTAAAAGGGGGCGTGGCAGTGGGCGGATTTCAAAAAGTTTTACACTTGTTCTGTAGGCAGAGACGAGGATCCTATACACCAAATTTCATTATCCTAGCTCAAAATTTAAAGCCTAAAAATCGGTGACGGACGGACGGACGGACGGACAGACAGACTCAGCTAGCGATTCTGAGTCGATCCATATACTTTGAGATATATGTAGCAAAATTATTTCTCTTTGTTACAAACTAAGTATCAAAACTAATATACCCCTATGGGATAGGGTATAAAAACATATGAGAGGCTACAATCCGCTATGCGGATCGTTGAATACCCTATCCCATCCCATCCTTTAAATTAATATCCTCAAAATATAGGCTTTATGGCGATGAAATACAGAAAATGACATTGTCACAATATATTGCTCAGACAGTTTCTCAAAATCTTTGGTGGTTCGACAAAAAACAACGTATTTCTATTGCTAATGCCTTGGGATGGGGTATACAAATGGTTTTTGTAAGAAAACGCCCCCAAAATGTGGGCGTAGGTGAAAATGATCTATAGACAAAATGTTTATATTACCATTGCGGAAGTATTTGCATCAAAAATTTTTTCGAAAGTTTTAAAATTTGGACAAAAAGCGTTTTTTACTAAAAACGCCCCCAAAAAGTGGGCGTGGCAAAAAACTTTGTATGAACGAAATATAGATATTAGGATTGTCTAAATATGCTCCTCAGACACTTTTTTGAAATTCCTTACGGTTTGGCCAAAAAATAAGTTTTTCTAAAAAGGGGGCGTGGCAGTGGGCGGATTTCAAAAATTTTTACACTTGTTCTGGTGGCACGGACGAGGATCCTATATACCAAATTTCATTATCCTAGCTCAAAATTTAAGGCCCAAAAATCGGTGACGAACAGACAGACGGACGGACGGACGGACGGACAGACAGACATGGCTAATTCGACTCAGCTAGCGATTCTGAGTCGATCCATATACTTTGAGGTATATGTAGCAAAATTATTTCTCTATGTTACAAACTAAGTATCAAAACTAATATACCCCCCTATGGGATAGGGTATAAACATATGAGAGGCTACAATCCGCTGTGCGGCTCGTTGAATACCCTATCCCATCCCACCTTAAAATTAATATCCTCAAAATATAGGCCTCATGGCGACGAAATACAGAAAATGACATTGTCACAATACATTGTGTTTATTAAAATCTTTTGTGGTTCGACAAAAAACAACGTATTTCTATTGCTTATGCCTTGGGATGGGGCAATCAAATGGTTTTTGTAAGAAAACGCCCCCAAAATGTGGGCGTAGGTGAAAATGATCTATAGACAAAATGTTTATATTACCATTGCGGAAGTATTTGCATCAAAAATTTTTTCGAAAGTTTTAAAATTTGGACGAAAAACGTTTTTTGCTAAAAACGCCCACAAAAAAGTGGGCGTGGCAAAAAAGTTTGTATGGACGAAATATAGATATTAGGATTGTCTAAATATGCTGCTCAGACACTTTTTTGAAATTCCTTACCGTTTGGCTTTTAACTACGTTTTTCTAAAAGGGGGCGTGGCAGTGGGCGGATTTCAAACATTTTTACACTTGTTCTGCTTCGTCAGCCAAAGAGTCTATATACCAAATTTCAACACTCTAGCTCAAAATTTAAGGCCCAAAAATCGGTGACACACAGACGGACGGACGGACGGACGGACAGACAGACATGGCTTAATCGACTCAGCTAGCGATTCTGAATCGATCCATATACTTTGAGGTATATGTATCGAAATTATTTCTCTATGTTACAAACTTAATGTCAAAACTAATATACCCCCTATGGGATAGGGTATAAACAGTAGAAGACAACCGATGACCAGAGTGCAGCTGTTGTAAATTACGAAAAGAATTTATTTGGTTTGTAATAGAGATAAGCGTTACCACTGCAGTAGTTTTAAAGAGATAGTAGTAGTAATGACTTTTAATACCCTTTTGGAAATTTTTGGTACTATTATTTTATTATTATAAGATCATTATATTGTAGAGTTATAATGGATGTAGAAACAATTTTGGGGTTGACGGTTGAGGGGTTGAAAGAGAGGTTGACACAATTACAATTATCAACGAACGGACTTAAGACGAGTTTACAAGACAGGCTCCTCACTCACTATGGTTTAGCTCGTGGCGAAGAACAGCCAGAGGGAGAGGCAGAGGACTACGCTGAGTCCTACGCATCTTCAGGGGCTGCAGCTACACGCAGTTTTTTCACGCTTCGTGACATCGAGGACGTACTCCTACCGTTTGATGGCACCAACCAACCCGATGTCATGAGGTGGGTCGAAGAGTTCGAAGAAAACGCGGTTACTTAGAGCTGGAACGAGCTGCAGAAATTTGTGTACGCAAAGCAGTTGCTGAGGGGCGCCGCGAAGTTGTTTGTCCGAGGTCAATCGAATATCCGAGACTGGAAATCGTTGAAGTCGGCGCTGAAGGATGAGTTCGGAGTGAAGTTGTCGTCGGCAGATGTTCACCGACGGTTGGGTAGTCGGAGGAAGCAGAGTTCTGAATCGTATAGGGAGTACCTATACGCGCTAATGGAGATTGCGAGGTCAATCAAGTTGGACGAAGAAAGCCTGGTGGACTATTTTGTGAGGGGAGTACCAGACAGTACTCAAAACAAAGCAGTTCTCTACCAAGCAAAAAGTATAGCTGAACTCAAAGAACAGATGATTGTTTACGAGAAGGTTCGTGGTCCTGACCCGCAGCCGTCAAGCTCGAGAGGGAGCCACAGGTATTCTTTGAGGCAACAGTCACCAACAGTAGTGAAGCCAGAGGCGAAGGAGAGAAAATGTTTTAAGTGTGGGAAGCGAAATCACATCGCCCGAGAATGCGCGTCTAATAGCTTTAAGTGTTTCAAGTGTGGACAACCAGGTCACCGAGCACGAGAATGCAAAGAAGAAACGGAAGTGAAGAACGAAAACAGCTATGTCCATTCCGCACCATCGGATGACTAAGCTGGTTCTTGGCCCGAAGCTCGAGTTGACCTAGCGGTGGGAACGAATCGCATCTTCAAAGACATAACGATGGGTGGTGTCACGTTGTCAGCGTTGTTGGATACCGGAAGCGACTTATGTCTTCTTAGATACAACAGTTTAGCGCTGATGCAGTTTGTAGAGCTAGATAAAAGCAGAAGAAATCTGCGAGGCATAGGCTTGGGTGAAGTAACAACATTAGGTAGTCTCTGGGTAGATGTACAGGTGGATGGGGTCAAACTAAAACTAAGATTCCATGTGGTAAAGGAGAACGACATACAGTACGCGGCTGTGATAGGGACCGATATCCTAGCCGAGGTCGATTTGTCAATCACAAGCGAAGGCGTAGAGTTTAGAACCAAGCACGAAGTAGTCGAAGCAGTTGCAGGGCACACAGTAGGTGCCAATTTAGGCGAAAGGGCCGGGTACACTGCTGGTTGCGGAAGAGTCGACCGTGAACCAGAAGTACTGGACCAAAGCGTCGTTGTTGAGCACACCGTTGGTGCTAAGGTGGCCAAAAGGCACAGGTATACCGCTGGTTGCGACGGAGCTAATCGTGAACCAGAAGTACACATCGAACACACCGTTGGTGTTCAGTTGAGCAAGAGCCCTGACTACACGGCCGGTTGCGAAGATGATCGTGAATCGGAAGTAGCCCAGTTGGCTGAAGAGTTTCGATCCATTTGTTTGGCAGTGGAAGAAGGAGTGTTCGAGAGTGGAGAAATAGTCGACTTAAGTCACTTAAATATTGAGGAAGGAAGAGTCGTGGAAAGGCTGATAACCAACTACACCCCGGCAAAGGACAACAATTCGCCGGTCGAGATGAAGTTGGTTCTAACGGATGAGATTCCCGTTTTCCAAAGACCTAGACGTATGCCGTACGCCGACCAAGAACTAGTACGAGACCAAGTCAAAGAATGGTTGGGGAAAAGGATAATACAACCAAGTACGTCCGAGTACGCATCACCGATCGTGCTGGTAGAGAAGAAAGACGGTACCAAGAGGCTGTGCTGCGATTACCGAAGATTAAACGAGAAAATCGTGAGGGACAATTTTCCGATGGTGCAGATAGACGACGTCTTGGAGAGGTTGCAGGAAGCAAAGGTATTTACCACATTGGATTTGGCCAATGGTTTCTTCCATGTCCCAGTTGCTCCGAGTTCTCGTAAGTACACATCGTTTTTGACGCAAGAGGGTCAGTACGAGTTCTTAGTCGTCCCATTTGGTATTTCAAACTCGCCCGCGGTTTTCAGCAGGTACATCTTCGCAGTGTTCCGGGAGTTGTTACAGTCTGGTGTGATGGTGCTGTACATGGATGACATTGTGATCCCGTCTAGAGACGAAAAGGAAGGCGTCGAGAAGTTACGAATAGTTCTCAAGGTAGCTGCCGATTACGGGCTGAAGATCAAGTGGAAGAAGTGTCAATTCCTGAAGAGTAAGGTAGAGTTTCTCGGATACATCGTAGAGGACGGAGGTATCCTCCCATCAGTAGAGAAGTCGAGGGCGATAGAGGATTTCCAGGTACCGCGAGATAAGAAGGCGCTTCAACGTTTCTTAGGCTTGACCTCGTATTTCAGGAAGTTTGTCGAGGGGTTCGCTGCCGTCGCGAAGCCTTTGTCTGATTTACTACGTAAGAATGCTGAGTTCAAATGGGGGGCTGAGCAAGCGGCCGCTTTCCAACAACTCAAGGCCCCGCTGGTCAAGGCACCAGTTCTGAAGCTGTTCAACCACAAGGCGACAACAGAGATCCACGCAGACGCTAGTAAATACGGATATGGAGCAGTTCCTCTCCAGAAGGATATGGAAGACCAACAACTACATCCAGTGCAGTATATGAGTAGGAAGACTACGGATGTGGAACAAAAATATCACTCATACGAGCTGGAAGTGTTGGCCATCATTGAAGCCCCGAAGAAATGGAGAGTGTACGTGTTGGGAATCAAGTTCAAAATCGTTACCGACTGCAACGCGTTCACGATGACGATGAAGAAGCAGGATCTACCAGTGAGGGTAGCAAGGTGGGCAATATTTCTCCAAGATTTCCACTATGAAATTGAACATCGCTCCGGAAGTAAGATGAAGCATGTAGATGCTCTGAGTCGAGTATGCTGTCTCATTATAGAGGACTCGCTCAATCATCGGTTAAAAGAGGCTCAATCAAGAGATGATTGGATAAGGGCAGTGCGAACGATATTGGAAAAGGGAGATTACGAAGACTTCTTTTTGAAGGCGGGTGTTGGTGTATGGATCCAGTCAACGAATTGGTGGTAGTTCCGACGGCTATGGAGAAAGAAATTATTGGTATAGCACACCAGCAAGGGCATTTTTCCATTAAGAAAACGCAGGAGTTGGTGGAAAAGACATTCTTCATTCCGGAACTGGCCGCGAAAGTCAGCGAGGTCGTCAAGGGCTGTGTAAAGTGCATCATCACGGAGTCGAAGGCAGGTAAAAAGGAAGGATTCCTGAGGCCCATTGACAAGGAGAATAGGCCGCTGGGGACGTATCACACCGATCACGTAGGGCCAATGGAGCAGACTCACAAGCAGTACAACCACATACTTGTGAAAGTCGACGCGTTCTCAAAATTCGTATGGCTCCATCCAACGAAAAGTACGGGAACAGCAGAGGTGTTGGACAGATTAAGGAAACAGTCAGTGACGTTCGGCAACCCCAGGCGAATCATATCAGACCGGGGAACTGCTTTTACGTCATCCGCGTTCGAAGAGTACTGCCGAGATGAAAAGATCCAGCATTTACTGATCGCGACAGGAGTTCCGAGGGGTAACGGGCAAGTGGAGAGGATCCACAAAATTGTAGTGCCGATGTTAGCGAAGGCGTATCTTGGAAGCCCAAAAAAGTGGTATCAGCACGTGGGACGTGTGCAGCAACTGATTAACAATTCACCGCCCAGAAGCACGAGGTTTAGCCCATTCAAGATATTGACTGGTTTGGAGATGCGTTTCACTGACTATCCCGATCTTCGTGAGTGGTTGGAAGACACAGCAATCAAGGAATTAGATGAAGAACGTGAATCCATACGGGAAGAGGCTAGAGAGAACATCGCAGTCATTCAGCGCGAGAACCAGAAGACGTTCGATAGGAATATACGCCGAGAATGAGCTTGTCGCCATCAAGCGCACTCAGTTCGGAGCAGGATTAAAACTACGGCCAAAATACTTGGGGCCGTATAAGGTGATGAAACGGTTTAACCATGGCCGATACGAGGTACATAAAATCGGCGACCATGAAGGCCCGATGAGAACAAACACCGCCAAAAGGGTGGCTTAAAATGGTCTAAAGACGAAATGTTTAGATTATCATAATTAATGATCTTGCATCGAATTTTTTTTATATTTAAAAAAATGTACCATTAATGTACTAAATCCCCAAAATCTGGACATGGAATAAAACAGAATGGGGATTAATTCGAGAAAATGACATTGTCACAACAAATTGTACAGTCAGTTTCTAAAACATTTGGTTCTACAAAAAAAAATGTTTTTCTCTTGCAATGTTATGGGGTAGCATACAAATGTTTATACCCTATCCCATAGGGGTATATTAGTTTTGATACTTAGTTTGTAACATAGAGAAATAATCTAGCTACATATACCTCAAAGTATATGGATCGACTCAGAATCGCTAGCTGAGTCGATTAAGCCATGTCTGTCTGTCCGTCCGTCTGTCTGTTCGTCACCGATTTTCGGGCCTTAAATTTTGAGCTAGGATATAGGATCCTTGTCCGTGTCACCAGAACAAGTGTAAAAAATTTTGAAATCCGCCCACTGCCACGACCCCTATTAAGGAAAACGTTTTTTTAACCAAACCGTAAAGAATTTTATAAAAGTGTCTGAGCAGCATATTTAGAGAATCGTAATATCTATATTTCGTCAATACAAAGTTTTTTGCCACGCCCACTTTTTGGGGGCTTTTTTTTTATAAAAAAACGTTTTCCGATCAAATTTTAAAATTTTCGAAAAAAGTTTTGATGCACAATCATTGGTAGTATTAATGTGAACATTTCGTCAATAGACCATTTTAACTCACGCCCACTTTTTAGGGCGTTTTCTTACAATAACCATTTGTATGCCCTACCCCAAGGCATATGCAATAGAAAACCGTTGTTTTTTGTCGAACCATAAAAGAATGTGATAAACCTTCTAAACATTATGTTGTGACAACGTTATTTACAATACTTTATTACAATATTAATTTAAGGATGGGATGGGATAGGGTATTAAACGATCCGCACAGCGTATTGTAGCCTTCTCATATGTTTTTTTCTAATTTCGTTAAGATTTTCGTAATGGCTCTTGTAAGACCTTAGCATGACATCTAAGAAAAAAGTATTGCTACGCTGGTTAAGCTAAAGCCAGTTTAGGAGAGTCTTAGCGAAAATTTGCTTAGCGACACTAAAAGGAAACTTTTATAATTGAGCTTCTATAAGTTCTTACTCATACAGCCTGTAAAGAGATGTCTTAAGGTAAGTAAATAACTTCGCTAAAGTGCGCCAAATAGGTTTCCATCAAACCACTTACAGTTGTTATGGAAATAAGAAAATAGCTAATATTGACCCTAATGGAAACTAAATTGTTACATGGGTAGAGTCTACAAATGGTTTTTGTAAGAAAATGCCCCAAAAAGTGAGTATAGGTGAAAGTGATCTTAGACAATATGTTTATTATATCATTACGGAAGTATCAAAGCATCAAAAGTTTTTTCGAACTTTTTAAAATTTGGACAAAAATCGTTTTTTACTTAAAACGCCCCCAAAAAGTTGGCGTGGCAAAAAACTTTGTATGGACGAAATATAGATATTAAGATTGTCTAAATATGCTGCTGAGACACTTTTTTAAATGCCTTACAGTTTGGCTAAAAACAATGTTTTTCTAAAAAGGGGGTGTGGCAGCAGGCGGATTTCAAAATTGTTTACACTTGCTCTGCTTCGTCGACGAGAGAGTCTATATACCAAATTTCAATACTCTACTTCAAAATGTAAGGCCCAAAAATACACAGACGGGCGTACGGACAGGAAGACATGGCTTAATCGACTCAGCTAGCGATTCTGAATCGATCTATATACTTTGAGGCCTGCTCTTATACAAAAGGGCTTGGACTTTTTCCTACCCACTATGGTAGCCTTTTTTAGGTTTAGTTTCAATTGGGGCTACATACCACAAACCTGGAGGGAGGTGAACGTGGTATTTATCCCCAAACCAGGCAAACCAATAGAACTACCTAAATCGTACCGTCCAATAAGCTTAACATCGCTTTTCCTAAAAAAAGCAATGGAAATAATACTTGACGTACACATTGGAGAGTGCTTAAATGAAAGCACTCCTCTGCACCCATGTCAATTCGCCTACCAAAAAGGTAAATCCACGGAAGGAGCACTTCTAAGTTTAACATCACAAATAAAAAGTGCATACGAAAACAAAGAAATAGCTTTATGTGCCTTCCTAGACATAGAGGGTGCTTTTGACAACACTGAATATGACTCCATATCAAATGCTTTGACTCATAGAAGAATAGATCATCCCACCATCAAATGGATCAAAGCGATGCTTGAAAGTCGGAAAATAACTGCTTCATCAGCACAGACCTCAGTATCAGTATGGTCTCTGGTTATCGATAACCTACTTCAAGACCTAAGTAATGCAGGTTTCATATAATATATAATTGGATATGCCGATGACCTAGTCATCATAATAAAGGGCAAAGAACCAAACGAAGTTACAACACGTTTGCAAAACGCCCTTAAGTCATAGACTGGTGTAATAAAGAAAGTCTATCTATAAACACCTTTTTTATCTATTTCCTCCTTTTACAAAAAGGAGGAAATTAAATCTTACCCAAATTTCAACTAATGGCACATACATTGAGTATTCCAACGAAGTAAAATATCTTGGAGTGATCCTCGATAGAAAAAACTAAGCTGGAACTCCCACATCAACAACAAAATTCAAAAAGCAACCAAAGCTTTCTGGGCTTGCCGAGGCATGTATGGTAAAACCTGGGGAATCTCTCCAAAGACCACACACTGGATCTACACGATCATGGTCAGGCCCATTATAACATACGCTTCAATAGTATGGTGGAACAAAGTCACCCAAAAAACAACTATAAATAAATTAAACAAGGTACAACGGCTTGCCTGTCTGGGCATTACCGGAGATATGCGTACCAGTCCCACGACGGCTATAGAAGCCTTAATAGGACTAACACCCCTCCACATTTATATAAAAAATGTGGCAATTCGCAGCTCAGCAAGTTTGACACAAGCGGAAGAATTAAACATTAGTGAACATCTAAAACTAATTGAACTTCTATCCGAACTTCTAATACACAACTCAGGTATTAAAGGCGCAAACATCCATATATTCACGGACAGTCAAGCAGCTATAAAAGCCCTTAGCTCACACATCATTGACTCCAAATCAGTATTACACTGCTTCAACTCCCTCCAAACACTCAGTTCCAGGAACAAAACCAGACTATGGTGGGTCCCCGGACATAAGGGAGTTGAAGGTAACGAAAAAGCTGATGAACTAGCCAGATAAGGTTCGGAAACCCCCTTCATTGGACCTGAACCCTTCTGTGCAATCCCCAAATCAGCCATAAATCTGGTCATAAAAAATGGGAACAAAACAAATGTGTTTCATACACATACACATGCCAATAAGATACTAAATCTTCGCAGGCACGATATCAAAAACTTAGTAGGCTACCTAACTGGTCATCACGGTCTGCGATATCACCTAAACAAAATGCGTCTAGTCGACTCACCGGAGTGCAGACTATGTCTGGAAGAAGACGAAACAGCCGAGCATATCATATGTGAATGCCCGGCCCTTTACGGTATGAGAAGGGAATCTTTCTTCAGGGAATTTTTAAGTCCCGAAGAACTGAGGAAATCTTCGGCTGAAAGTGTTATCAGCTACATTAGGAAAGTAGAAGCGCTACTAACCTAAAAAACATCTGACGGCAAGCACAATAGATCTTTTAGGTCGATGTGTATATTACTGCTTAGGCAGGTCAGAATTAAAAAAATATATATATACTTTGAGGTATATCTATCGAAATTATATCTCTATGTTACAAACTTAATGTCAAAACTAATATACCCCTATGGGATAGGGTATAAACATATGAGAAGGATACAATCCGCTGTGCGGATCGTTGAATACCCTATCCCATCCCATCCTTTAAATTAATATCCCCAAAATGTGGGCTTTATGGCGATAAAATATTGAAAATGACATTGTCACAATATATTGTTCAGACGGTTTATCAAAATCTTTTATTGTTCGACAAAAAACAACGTTTTTCTATTGCATATGCCTTGGGGTAGGGTATAAAAATGTTTTTTTGTAGGAAAATGCCCCCAAAAAGTGGGGGTGGCTTAAAATGGTCTAAAGACGAAATTTTTAGATTATCATAATTAATGAGCTTGCATCGAAATTTTTCATATATTTAAAAAAATGTACCAATAATGTACTAAATCCCCAAAATGTGGACATGGAATAAAACAGAATGGGGATTAAATCGAGAAAATGACATTGTCACAACAAATTATACAGTCAGTTTCTAAAACATTTGGTTTGGGTAGTATAAAAATGTTTATACCCTATCCCATAGGGGTATATTAGTTTTAATACTTAGTTTGTAACATAGAGAAATAATCTAGCTACATATACCTCAAAGTACATGGATCGACTCAGAATCGCTAGCTGAGTCGATTAAGCCATGTCTGTCTGTCCGTCCGTCTGTCTGTTCATCACCGATTTTTGGGCCTTAAATTTTGAGCTAGGATAATGCAATTTAGTATATAGAATCCTTGTCCGTGTCACCAGAACAAGTGTACAAAATTTTGAAATCCGCCCACTGCCACGAACCCTTTTAAGGAAAACTCTCTATAAACCCCAGCAAGGCTATCATCGTCCCTTTAACAAAAATAGGAAATCAAATCTTACCCAAATTTCAATTAATGGTACATACATTGAGTATTCCAACGAAGTAAAATATCTTGGAGTGATCCTCGAAAAAAAACTAAGCTGGAACTCCCACATCAACAACAAAATTCATAAAGCAACCAAAGCTTTCTGGGCTTGCCGAAGCATGTATGGTAAAACCTGGGGAATCTCTCCAAAGACCACACAATGTATCTACTAGTTGACATGATCTGTGCGCTTACAGAACGCTTACCAAAGACACTATGCTTCGACAACCAGAGAAGCGTGATGTAGCAACAACCCACCAAACTGCCTAAACGGCCTTAATTGGTATACGTATGGTTCTAAAATGGACTCAGGGGTAGGAGCTGGCATACATGGACCAAATAAAAACATCTCAATACATATGGGAAAAAACCCTAGTGTATTCCAAGCTGAGCTCCATGCCATAAAAGAATGCGCAAACCTAATACACAACTCAGGTATTAAAGGCGCAAACATCCATATATTAACAGACAGTCCAGCAGGTATAAAAACCCTTAGCTCACACATCATTGACTGCAAATCATTATTACACTGCTTCAACTCCCTCCAAATACTCAGTTCCAGGAACAAAACCAGACTATGGTGGGTCCCCGGACATAAGGGAGTTGAAGGTAATGAAAAAGCTGATGAACTAGCCAGAAAAGGTTCGGAAACCCCCTTCATTGGACCTGAACCCTTCTGTGCAATCCTCAAATCAGCCATAAATCTGGTCATAAAAAATGGGAACAAAACAAATGTGTTTCATACTGGGGAAACATCCCAGGCCTAAGACAGGCCAAAAGAGCTATTCAGCTCTTCAAATCAGATGCCAATAAGATACTAAATCTTCGCAGGCACGATATCAAAAACTTAGTAGGCTACCTAACTGGTCATCACGGTCTGCGATATCACCTAAACAAAATGCGTCTAGTCGACTCACCGGAGTGCAGACTATGTCTAGAAGAAGACGAAACAGCCGAGCATATCATATGTTAATGCCCGGCCCTTTACGGTATAAGAAGAGAATCTTTCTTCAGGGAATTTTTAAGTCCCGAAGAACTGAGGAAATCTTCGGCTGAAAGTATTGTCAGCTACATTAGGAAAGTAGAAGCGCTACTTACCTAAAAAACATCTGACGGCAAGCACAATAGATCTTTTAGGTCGATGTGTATATTACTGCTTAGGCAGGTCAGAATTAAAAAAAAACATATGAGAAGGCTACAATCCACTGTGCGGATCGTTGAATACCCTATCCCATCCTATCTGTAAAACTAAAATCCCCAAAAAGTGGACATGGCTAAAAACACGATGTGGATAAAATTAAGAATATGACATGGTGACAACAAATTCTTCAGACTGCTTATAAAAAACTTTTACGGTTCTACAAAAACAAGGTTTTCTCCTGCATATGTTATGGGGTAGGGTATAAAAATGGTTTTTATATAAAAACGCCCCCAAAAAGTGGGCGTGGGTTAAAATGGTCTATTGACGAAATGTTCATATTTATATTACTAATGATTCTGCATCAAAATTTTTTTAGAAAATTTTAAAATTTGACCGAAAAAGGTTTTTTATTAAAAACGCCCCCAAAAAGTGGGCCTGGCAAAAAACTTTATATGAACGAAATACAGATATTCAGATTGTCTAAATATGTTGTTCAGAAAGTTTTTCAAAATTCCTTATTGTTTGGCCAAAAAATACGTTTTTCTAAAAAGGGGGCGTGGCAGTGGGCGGATTTCAAAAATTTTTACACTTGTTCTGCTGGGAGCAACAAAGAGCACGTGTACCAAATTTCATCCTTCTAGCTCAAAATTTAAGGCCCAAAAACTGGTGACGTACGGACGGACGGACGGACAGACATGGCTAAATCGACTCAGCTATCGATTCTGAGTCGATCCATATACTTTGAGGTATATATAGCTAAATTATTTCTCTATGTTACAAACTATGTATCAAAACTAATATACCCCTATGGGATAGGGTATAAAAATATATACTTTGAGGTATATCTATCGAAATTATATCTCTATGATACAAACTTAATGTCAAAACTAATATACCCCTATGGGATAGGGTATAAACATATGAGAAGGCTACAATCCGCTGTGCGGATCGTTGAATACCCTATCCCATCCCATCCTTTAAATTAATATCCCCAAAATGTGGGCTTTATGGCGATAAAATATTGAAAATGACATTGTCACAATATATTGTTCAGACGGTTTATCAAAATCTTTTATTGTTCGACAAAAAACAACGTTTTTCTATTGCATATGCCTTGGGGTAGGGTATAAAAATGTTTTTTGTAGGAAAACACCCGCAAAACGTGGGGGTGTTTAGATTATCATAATTAATGATCTTGAATCGAAATTTTTCATATATTTAAAAAAATGTACCAATAATGCACTAAATCCCCAAAATGTGGACATGGAATAAAACAGAATGGGGATTAAATCGAGAAAATGACTTTGTCACAACAAATTGTACAGACAGTTTCTAAAAAAATTTGGTTCTACAAAAAAAAAAAGGTTTTTCTCTTGCAATGTTATGGGGTAGTATAAAAATGTTTATACTCTATCCCATAGGGGTATATTAGTTTTAAATACTTTGTTTGTAACATAGAGAAATAATCTAGCTACATATAACTCAAAGTATATGGATCGACTCAGAATCGCTAGCTGAGTCGATTAAGCCATGTCTGTCTGTCCGTCCGTCCGCCCGTCTGTCTGTTCGTCACCGATTTTTGGGCCTTGAATTTTGAGCTAGGATAATGAAATTTGGTAGATATATAGGATCCTTGTTTGCCACGCCCCCTTTTTAGGAAAACGTTTTTTTTTGGCCAAACCGTAAAGAATTTTAAAAAAGTGTCCCAGCGGTATATTTAGAGAATCGAATTATCTATATTTCGTCTATATAAAGTTTTTTGCCACGCCCACTTTTTGGGGGCGTTTTGTAATAAAAAACGTTTTTCGGTCAAATTTTAAAATTTTCGAAAAAAATGTTGATGCAGAAACATTAGTAATGTTAATATGAACATTTCGTCTATAGACCATTTTAACCCACGCCCAATTTTTGGGGGCATTTTCTTTCAAAAAACAGATTTATGCCCTACCCCAAGGCATATGCAATAAAAACGTTGTTTTTTGTCGAAACACAAAAGGTTTTGATAAACTCTCTGAACAATATATTCTGACAATGTCATTTTCTGTATTTTATCGCCATAAAGCCCACATTTTGAGGATATTATTTTAAAGATGGGATGGGACAGGGTATTCAACGATCCGCACAGCGGATTGTAGCCTTCTCATATGTTGTTTTATAAAAAAGACCCTAAAAAGTGGGTGTAGGTTAAAATGGTCTATAAACGAAATGTTCATATTAATATTACCAACGATTGTGCATCGATTTTTTTTTCCAAAAATCTTAAAATTTGACCGGAAAAAGTTTTTTTTTTTTACTGAAAACGCACCCAAAAAGTGGGCGTGGCAAAAAACTATATATCGACGAAATGTAGATATTGCCATTGTCTAAAATGTTGTTTAGAATTTTTTTTATAAGGGGGCATTACAGTAAGCGGATTCCAAAAATGTTTACACTTGTTCTGCTGGGAGCAACAAAATTTCATATTTCTAGCTCAAAATTAAAGGCCAAAAAACTGGCGACGTTCCGCTGTGCGGACCAAAAACAATATTTTACTGAAAACGCCCCCAAAAAGTGGGTGCGGCAAAAAACTTTATATTGATAAAATATAGACATTACGATTCACTAAATATGCAGCTCAGACATTTTTATACCCTATCCCATAGGGGGGGTATATTAGTTTTGACATTAAGTTTGTAACATAGAGAAATAATTCAGAATCGCTAGCTGAGTCGATTAAGCCATGTCTGTCTGTCCGTCCGTCTGTGTTTCACTGATTTTCGGGCCTTAAATTTTGAGCTAGAGTGTCGAAATTTGGTAAATAGACTCTCTGCCCGACGAAGCAGAACAAGTGTAAAATTTTTTGAAATCCGCCCACTGCCACGCCCTTTTTAAGAAAATCGTAGTTTTAAGCCAAACCGTAAAAAATATCAAAATAGTGTCTGAGCAACATATTTTGACAATCCTAATATCTGTATTTCGTCCATACAAAGTTTTTTGCCACGCCCACTTTTTAGAGGCGTTTTTAGTTAAAAACGCTTTTTGTCCAAATTTTAAAAAGTTCGAAAAAACTTTTGATGCAAATACTTCCGTACAGCGGATTGTAGCCTTCTCATATGTTTTTAAAATTAATTACTGTTTAACTACGTTTTTCTTAAGAGGGTGCGTGGCAGTGGGCGGATTTCAAAAATGTTTACATTTGATCTGCTGGGAGCAACAAAGAGCACGTGTACCAAATTTCATAATTCTAGGTCAAAATTTACCAACAACGGGTGACGTACGGACGGACGGACGGACATGGCTAAATCGACTCAGCTATGGATTCTGAGTCGATCCATATACTTCGAGGTATATCTAGCTAAATTATTTCTCTATGCTACAAACTATGTATCAATACTAATATACCCCTATGGGATAGAGTATAAAAACCACTACCAGCATTACAACACCCTTCGGATGACCAAACCAAATATGAGGAAGTCCTATCACTCGAATGTCAACACAAAAAACTTTATTATTGCTAGAATCAGGAAGTAATGTGAAACATATCAGCGAATGTAACATATCAATCATAATCATCATAGTTCTCATAGTATCCAGCTTAAAGTATTGTCGAAAAATTAATCAGCAATCGCCAAAAGTAACCGTTGTAAACAACCCCGCAAAAGACATGACAGAAATCTCTATCCAGAATTCCTTAGAGCATTTTAACTTACGCCCACTTTTTGGGGGCGTTTTCCTACCAAACCCATTTTTATACCCTACCCCAAGGCATATGCAATAGAAAAACGTTGTTTAAAAGATTTTGATATACCGTCTGAACAATATGTTGTCACAACGTCATTTTCAATATTTTATCGCCATAAAGCCCACATTTTGGGTAATATTAATTTTAAGGATGGGATGCGATAGGGATTCAACTATCCGCACAATGGATTGTAGCCTTCTCGTATGTTTAGGTATTATAGAACAATCAATAAATGAAACGGACTAATGAAGGCATACCATGAAAGCATACCAAGCTCCAGCAATTTAAGTTGATCTATATGTATCAACAAACATGCATCCTGGGAGCTGCTTAAGCGTTAGGAGTTCGCCTCACTGTATAAAAAAAAACTTTAGTAACTAATTTTGACGACAGCCACCGTATTGCAAATATGTATGTATGTAAATACTTTGATAACCGCTCCTGCTTCTATCGCCAGTCTATAAATCTATCAGCATTAAGCGCACGTATAAGTCTCAGACTCAACGCCACTTTATTCCATTCATTCACATGAAAATGATTTCATCCCATTTTTGGTCATAGGTACGGCGAAGAGGGAGCATTTTCATGTGCGCAATAGAAATGCGGACGCACAATGTTTTCTAATCATTATCGGGAGATCAAACTACAACTCCAAGTAGGCAATCGAGTAGGCGACTTCGCTTGACCATTTAGGCACACTACTTAATGAGACGGAAGACGTTTCTATGAATGAGTCGTATAACGTATTGCACCGTAGCAGCACACACGCATAATTGGCCCCCTATAACATCTTTGTGAGCAAGCACATTCTGTCTCGGCGCCAGTTGACCAAAATTGGCCATGGGCTCATGTTTAACCGATTTTAATTAGGAACGTGTGCGCGCACAGTGTTGTCGCGTTATGTTATAAGTGTTCTTTGATGTGTTCAACTATATGGAGGGCATCCAATAAGGAACAGGACAGAAAAACTCGTTTTGACTTTGTTTGGACCTAGACAGATGGGATCCGGTTGAAAGTCACTTTTAAGAGCTCGTGCTATACCCATGAGCAACGTGAGTGGAGTTGTTGTTGTTCTGATTTTTATACCCTATCCCATAGGGGTATATTAGTTTTGATACATAGTTTGTAACATAAAGATATAATTTAGCTACATATACCTCAAAGTATATGGATCGACTCAGAATCTGAGTCGATTTAGCCATGTCTGTCCGTCCGTCTGTCCGTCCGTCCGTCAGTCCGTACGTCACCAGTTTTTGGGCCTTAAATTTTGAGCTAGAATGATGAAATTTGGTACACGTGGTCTTTGTTGCTCCCAGCAGAACAAGTGTAAACAATTTTGAAATCCGCCTACTGCCACGCCCCCTTTTCAGAAAAACTTAGTTTTTGGCCAAACGCTAAGGAATTTTAAAAAAGTGTCTGAGAAACGTAGTTAGATAATAGTAATACCTATATTTCGTTCATATAAAGTTTTTTGCCACGCCCACTTTTTGGGGCGTTTTTAATAAAAAACGTTTTACGGTCAAATTTTAAAATTTTCGAAAAAAAATTTGATGCAGAATAATTAGTAATATTAATATAAACCTTTCGTCTATAGTTCATTTTACGCCACGCCCACTTTTTGGGGGCGTTTTGTTACAAAAACCGTTTGTATACCCTACCCTATAGCATATGCAGGAGGAAAACGATGTGTGTTGTCAAACAACAAAAGATTCTGATAAACTGTTTGAACAATATGTTGTGACAATGTCATTTTCTATATTATAGGCTAATAAAGTCCACTTTTTGGAGATATTAATTTTAAGGGTGGGATGGGATAGGGTATTCCACGATCCTCACAGCGGATTGTAGCCTTCTCATATGTTTTTGTTCCCATTCCCGACATTTACCCTTCAATTTCAATCAAATGTGGCGCTTGAATGCGGCCATAAACATAATACGGATGGATAGATGAATAGGTATACTGTAGGCTTCTGGCGAGCCAAATAGGGAACCACTTGGGATTCGTGATTCACGTGATGACGTAGACAAAAGTTGATGGTAATCGATATGAATTTATGTAGTCCTACAGGAAATGATGTTGCGTTTAACTCTGAATTAGATGGGGTTTTTGTGTAGGTTTTTATGATACACTTTGCGGATGCTTTGATGGAGGTAGGGTATCTGTTATAGCACTGGAGTGATGTGAAAATCGGATGCCTAAATACGATGATGACTTACGGGGTTTAGATATTCGAATGATTTTCAGATAACATTTGATTTATAGGTATCAACGTTATTAAGTCGATCCAGTTTGGTATTTACTGTTTCGTAAAATACATAAGTTTTTAAAGCAGGAACCAACTCACTTGCAGGATATGTAAAGGAAAAAAAAAGAAAAAATACGGGAATGCCAATTTTTTTGAGCTCGTTTTCTGAGGTCGATATACCATCAATTTCATTATTTGATTGTTTCCCTTTGTAGGTTTCTTGAGTTTGCTCGACTAAACGTTTGGTGAATGTCAGTGCCTATTATCTTTATATTGATGAACGCCTCGTAAATTGAACATTAAAAGCACTACTTGGTTTATCTTTAACTAAATCCCATGAGATCGTATCCCATAAAATGCAGAATAATGCATCTCTAAATATAGTCGGGTGAGAGGATATTCTTGTATCGGGTACTCCTATACAATAGATAAGGGGTTAAAACCCTATCTCGGTGTGTGGTGCATAGTGTTCAATATGCGATGCATATTGTGTATTGAAGAACATACATTTTAAAATAAAGATGACTTAAAAACTAGAAGTAGTTTGAATTAACAAAGCACTCGCTGTAGTCTAGTAGCTTCTCCATTTACGCTTTTGCTGCCCATTACTTGCGGACGCCCTAGAAAGCTGTGGCTACTAGCCCTTACATAAAACAATTGATTCAGAAACATCGTAACAACGAAAACGGAAGTACAGAATAGGAGAAAACAAAACCTGACGCCAACAGGGTATGATACCTGGTCGTAAGGCTGCGGAGTTCTTTTATATTTTATGTTTCAACTGCGAAGTATACTCGTGATATCAAAAAAAACATATGAGAAGGCTACAATCCGCTGTGCGGATCGTTTAACACCTTATCCCATCCCATCCTTAAATTAATATCCCCAAAATGTGGTCTTTATGGGCATTTATATTGTAAATGACGTTGTCACAACATAATGTTCAGAAGATTTCTCAAATTCTTTTATGGTTCGACAAAAAACAACGTTTTTCTATTGCATATGCCTTGGGGTAGGGCATACAAATGGTTTTTGTAAGAAAACGCCCCTAAAAAGTGGGCTTGGGTTAAAATGGTCTATTGACGAAATGTTTACATTAATACTTCCAATGATTGTGCATCAAAACTTTTTTCGAAAATTTTAGAATTTGACCGGAAAACGTTTTTTTTATAAAAAAAAATATGAGAAGGCTACAATCCGCTGTGCGGATCGTTGAATACCCTATCCCATCCTATCCATAAAACTAAAATCCCCAAAAAGGGGGCATGGCTAAAAACACGATTTGGATAAAATAGAAAAAATGATATAGTGACAACAAATTCTTCGGACTGCTTACAAAACAATTTTACGGTTCTACAACAGACAAGGTTTTCTCCTGCATATGTTATGGGGTAGGGTATAAAAATGGTTTTTATATAAAAACGCCCCCAAAAAGTGGGCGTGGGTTAAAATGGTATATAGACGAAATGTTCATATTAATAATGTTAATGATTCTGCATCAAAATTTTTTTCGAAAAATTTAAAATTTGACCGAAAACAGTTTTTAATTGAAAACGCCCCCAAAAAGTGGGCGTGGCAAAAAACTTTATATGGACAAAATATAGATATTAATATTGTCTAAATATGTTGTTCAGAAACTTTTTTAAAGTTCCTTACGGTTTGGTCAAAAACTGAGTTTTTCTTAAAAGGGGGCGTGGCAGTGGGCGGATTTCAAAAATTTTTACACTTGTTCTTGTGACTCGGCCAAGGATCCTATATACCAAATTTCATTATCCTAGCTCGAAATTTAAGGCCCAAAAATCGGTGACGAACAGACAGACGGACGGACGGACGGACGGACGGACAGACAGACATGGCTAATTCGACTCAGCTAGCGATTCTGAGTCGATCCATATACTTTGAGGTATATGTAGCAAAATTATTTCTCTATGTTACAAACTATGTATCAAAACTAATATACCCCCCTATGGGATAGGGTATAAACATATGAGAAGGCTACAATCCACTGTGCGGATCGTTGAATACCCTATCCCATCCTATCTGTAAAACTAAAATCCCCAAAAAGTGGACATGGCTAAAAACACGATGTGGATAAAATAAAGAAAATGACATGGTGACAACAAATTCTTCAGACTGCTTATAAAAAACTTTTACGGTTCTACAAAAGACAAGGTTTTCTGCTGCATATGTTATGGGGTAGGGTATAAAAATGGTTTTTATATAAAAACGCCCCCAAAAAGTGGGCGTGGGTTAAAATGGTACATAGATGAAATGTTCATATTAATAATGTTAATGATTCTGCATCAACATTTTTTTCGAAAAATTTAAAATTTGACCGAAAACAGTTTTTAATTGAAAACGCCCCCAAAAAGTGGACGTGGCAAAAAACTTTATATGGACGAAATATAGATATTAATATTGTCTAAATATGTTGTTCAGAAACTTTTTTAAAATTCCTTACGGTTTGGTCAAAAACTGAGTTTTTCTTAAAAGGGGGCGTGGCAGTGGGCGGATTTCAAAAAGTTTTACACAAGTTCTGTAGGCAGAGACGAGGATCCTATATACCAAATTTCATAATCCTAGCTCAAAATTTAAGGCCTAAAAATCGGTGACGTACAAACGGACGGGCGGACGGACAGACAGACATGGCTAATTCGACTCAGCTAGCGATTCTGAGTCGATCCATATACTTTGAGGTATATGTAGCTAAATTATTTCTCTATGTTACAAACTAAGTATCAAAACTAATATACCCCTATGGGAGAGGGTATAAAAACGCCCTAAGAAGTGGGCGTGGCAAAAAACTTTATAATGACGAAATATAGATATTACCATTCTCTAAATATGATGCTCAGACACTTTTTTAAAATTCATTACGATTTGGCCAAAAAATACATTTTCCTAAAAACGGGGCGTGGCAGTGGGCGGATTTCAAAAATGTTTACACTTGTTCTGGTGGCACGGACGATGATCCTATATACCAAATTTCATTATCCTAGCTCAAAATCGGTGACGAACAGACAGACTGACGGACGGACGGACAGACAGACATGGCAAATTCGACTCAGCTAGCGATTCTGAGTCGATCCATATACTTTGAGGTATATGTAGCAAAATTATTTCTCTATGTTACAAACTTAGTATCTTTGTTGCTCCTTGTTGCTCCCAGCAGAACGAGTGTACAAATTTTTGAAATCCGCCCACTGCACTGCCACGGTAGGGGGGTCTTTAGAAAAACGTATTTTTTGGCCAAACCGTAAAGAATTTTAAAAAAAAGTGTCTGAGCAGCATATTTTTTTATTTATTTAATTATACCCTATCCCATAGGGGTATATTAGTTTTGATACTTAGTTTGTAACATAGAGAAATAATTTTGGTACATATACCTCAAAGTATATGGATCGACTCAGAATCGCTAGCTGAGTCGATTAAGCCATGTCTGTCTGTCCGTCCGTCCGTCCGTCCGTCCGTCCGTCCGTCCGTCCGTCCGTCTGTACGTCACCGATTTTTAGGCCTTAAATTTTGAGCTAGGATAATGAAATTTGGTATATAGGATCCTCGTCTCTGCCTACAGAACAAGTGTAAACATTTTTGAAATCCGCCCACTGCCACGCCCCCTTTTAAGAAAAACTCAGTTTTTGACCAAACCGTAAGGAATTTTAAAAAAGTTTCTGAACAACATATTTAGACAATATTAATATCTATATTTCGTCTATATAAAGTTTTTTGCCACGCCCACTTTTTGGGGGCGTTTTCAATAAAAAACTGTTTTCGGTCAAATTTTAAGTTTTTCGAAAAAAATTTTGATGCAGAATCATTAACATTATTAATATGAACATTTCGTCTATATACCATTTTAACCCACGCCCACTTTTTGGGGGCGTTTTTATATAAAAACCATTTTTATACACTACCCCATAACATATGCAAGAGAAAACCTTGTCTTATGTAGAACCGTTAAAGTGTTTTGTAAGCAGTCTGTAGAATTTGTTGTCACTATATCATTTTTTCTATTTATCCACATCGTGTTTTAAGCCATGTCCCCTTTTTTGGGGATTTTAGTTTTATGGATAGGATGGGATAGGGTATTCAACGATCCGCACAGCGGATTGTAGCCTTCTCATATGTTTTTTATATAAAAACGCCCCCAAAAAGTGGGCGTGGGTTAAAATGATATATAGACGAAATGTTCATATTAATAATGTTAATGATTCTGCATCAAAATTTTTTTCGAAAAATTTAAAATTTGACCGAAAACAGTTTTTAATTGAAAACGCCCCCAAAAAGTGGGCGTGGCAAAAAACTTTATATGGACGAAATATAGATATTAATATTGTCTAAATATGTTGTTCAGAATTTTTTTTAAAGTTCCTTACGGTTTGGTCAAAAACTGAGTTTTTCTTAAAAGGGGGCGTGGCAGTGGGCGGATTTCAAAAATTTTTACACTTGTTCTGGTGACTCGGCCAAGGATCCTATATACCAAATTTCATTATCCTAGCTCAAAATTTAAGGCCCAAAAATCGGTGACGAACAGACAGACGGACGGACGGACGGACGGACAGACAGACATGGCTAATTCGACTCAGCTAGCGATTCTGAGTCGATCCATATACTTTGAGGTATATGTAGCAAAATTATTTCTCTATGTTACAAACTATGTATCAAAACTAATATACCCCCCTATGGGGGGTATTTTCAAGCGACTACTGAAACGATGACCAAAAGCCGTTGACATGTAAAGAAAACAGCATTACCAGGGTAAACCTTTGGTTTACGCTCTCAAATGTTTGTTTAATAAGATTTTATTAGTGCTGTTCAAAGGTGCCCCACGTTCAAAGGTGCCCCCCTCTCCCCTATACCTCAAAGTATATGGATCGACTCAGAATCGCTAGCTGAGTCGAATTAGCCATGTCTGTCTGTCCGTCCGTCCGTCCGTCCGTCTGTCTGTTCGTCACCGATTTTTGGGCCTTAAATTTTGAGCTAGGATAATGAAATTTGGTATATAGGATCCTTGTCCGAGTCACCAGAACAAGTGTAAACATTTTTGAAATCCGCCCACTGCCACGCCCCCTTTTTAGAAAAACTTAGTTTTTGGCCAAACCGTAAGGAATTTCAAAAAAGTGTCTGAGTAGCATATTTAGACAATCCTAATATCTATATTTCGTCCATACAAAGTTTTTTGCCACGCCCACTTTTTGGGGGCGTTTTTAGCAAAAAACGCTTTTCGTCCAAATTTTAAAACTTTCGAAAAAAATTTTGATGCAAATACTTCCGCAATGGTAATATAAACATTTTGTCTATAGATCATTTTCACCTACGCCCACATTTTGGGGGCGTTTTCTTACAGAAACCATTTGTATACCCCATCCCAAGGCATTAGCAATAGAAATACGTTGTTTTTTGTCGAACCACAAAAGATTTTGAGAAACTGTCTGAGCAATATATTGTGACAATGTCATTTTCTGTATTTCATCGCCATAAGGCCTATATTTTGAGGATATTAATTTAAAGGATGGGATGGGATAGGGTATTCAACGATTCGCATAGCGGATTGTAGCCTCTCATATGTTTTTTATACCCTATCCCATAGGTGGGTATATTAGTTTTGATACTTAGTTTGTAACATAGAGAAATAATTTAGCTACATATACCTCAAAGTATATGGATCGACTCAGAATCGCTAGCTGAGTCGAATTAGCCATGTCTGTCTGTCCGTCCGTCCGTCCGTCCGTCCGTCCGTCCGTCCGTCCGTCCGTCTGTACGTCACCGATTTTTAGGCCTTAAATTTTGAGCTAGGATAATGAAATTTGATATATAGGATCCTCGTCTCTGCCTACAGAACAAGTGTACAAATTTTTGAAATCCGCCCACTGCCACGCCCCCTTTTAAGAAAAACTCAGTTTTTGACCAAACCGTAAGGAATTTTAAAAAAGTTTCTGAACAACATATTTAGACAATATTAATATCTATATTTCGTCCATATAAAGTTTTTTGCCACGCCCACTTTTTGGGGGCGTTTTCAATTAAAAACTGTTTTCGGTCAAATTTTAAATTTTTCGAAAAAAATTTTGATGCAGAATCATTAACATTATTAATATGAACATTTCGTCTATATACCATTTTAACCCACGCCCACTTTTTGGGGGCGTTTTTATATAAAAACCATTTTTATACCCTACCCCATAACATATGCAGCAGAAAACATTGTCTTTTGTGGAACCGTAAAAGTTTTTTATAATTTGTTGTCACCATGTCATTTTCTTTATTTTATCCACATCGTGTTTTTAGCCATGTCCACTTTTTGGGGATTTTAGTTTTACAGATAGGATGGGATAGGGTATTTAACGATCCGCACAGTGGATTGTAGCCTTCTCATATGTTTATTTATTTAATTGTTATTTATTTAATTGTTATATATTTAATTGTTATTTAATTAATTGTTATTTATTTAATTGTTATTTATTTAAGTGTTATTTATTTAAATTGTTATTTGTTTATTTATTCATTTATTAATTTTTTTATTTACTTTTTTTTATTTATTTATTTTTTTTTATTCACAACTCATTTATAAATTTATTTATCTTTTTTTATACCCTATCCCATAGGGGGGTATATTAGTTTTGATACATAGTTTGTAACATAGAGAAATAATTTTGCTACATATACCTCAAGTATATGGATCGACTCAGAATCGCTAGCTGAGTCGAATTAGCCATGTCTGTCTGTCCGTCCGTCCGTCCGTCCGTCTGTCTGTTCGTCACCGATTTTTGGGCCTTAAATTTTGAGCTAGGATAATGAAATTTGGTATATAGGATCCTTGGCTGAGTCACCAGAACAAGTGTAAAAAATTTTGAAATCCGCCCACTGCCACGCCCTCTTTTAAGAAAAACTCAGTTTTTGACCAAACCGTAAGGAACTTTAAAAAAGTTTCTGAACAACATATTTAGACAATATTAATATCTATATTTCGTCCATATAAAGTTTTTTGCCACGCCCACTTTTTGGGGGCGTTTTCAATTAAAAACTGTTTTCGGTCAAATTTTAAATTTTTCGAAAAAAAATTTTGATGCAGAATCATTAACATTATTAATATGAACATTTCGTCTATATACCATTTTAACCCACGCCCACTTTTTGGGGGCGTTTTTATATAAAAACCCTTTTTATACCCTACCCCATAACATATGCAGGAGAAAACCTTGTCTGTTGTAGAACCGTAAAATTGTTTTGTAAGCAGTCCGAAGAATTTGTTGTCACTATATCATTTTTTCTATTTTATCCAAATCGTGTTTTTAGCCATGCCCCCTTTTTGGGGATTTTAGTTTTATGGATAGGATGGGATAGGGTATTCAACGATCCGCACAGCGGATTGTAGCCTTCTCATATGTTTATACCCTATCCCATAGGGGGGTATATTAGTTTTGATACATAGTTTGTAACATAGAGAAATAATTTTGCTACATATACCTCAAAGTATATGGATCGACTCAGAATCGGTAGCTGAGTCGAATTAGCCATGTCTGTCTGTCCGTCCGTCCGTCCGTCCGTCCGTCTGTCTGTTCGTCACCGATTTTTGGGCCTTAAATTTTGAGCTAGGATAATGAAATTTGGTATATAGGATCCTTGGCCGAGTCACCAGAACAAGTGTAAACATTTTTGAAATCCGCCCACTGCCACGCCCCCTTTTAAGAAAAACTCAGTTTTTGACCAAACCGTAAGGAACTTTAAAAAAGTTTCTGAACAACATATTTAGACAATATTAATATCTATATTTCGTCCATATAAAGTTTTTTGCCACGCCCACTTTTTGGGGGCGTTTTCAATTAAAAACTGTTTTCGGTCAAATTTTAAATTTTTCGAAAAAAATTTTGATGCAGAATCATTAACATTATTAATATGAACATTTCGTCTATATACCATTTTAACCCACGCCCACTTTTTGGGGGCGTTTTTATATAAAAACCATTTTTATACCCTACCCCATAACATATGCAGGAGAAAACCTTGTCTGTTGTAGAACCGTAAAATTGTTTTGTAAGCAGTCCGAAGAATTTGTTGTCACTATATCATATTTTCTATTTTATCCAAATCGTGTTTTTAGCCATGCCCCCTTTTTGGGGATTTTAGTTTTATGGATAGGATGGGATAGGGTATTCAACAATCCGCACAGCGGATTGTAGCCTTCTCATATGTTTCTACCCTATCCCATAGGGGGGTATATTAGTTTTGATACTTAGTTTGTAACATAGAGAAATAATTTTGCTATATATACCTCAAAGTATATGGATCGACTCAGAATCGCTAGCTGAGTCGAATTAGCCATGTCTGTCTGTCCGTCCGTCCGTCCGTCCGTCCGTCCGTCTGTCTGTTCGTCAGCGGTTTTTGGGCCTTAAATTTTGAGCTAGGATAATGAAATTTGGTATATAGGATCCTCGTCCGTGCCACCAGAACAAGTGTAAAACTTTTTGAAATCCGCCCACTGCCACGCCCCCTTTTTAGGAAAACTTATTTTTTGGCCAAACCGTAAGGAATTTCAAAAAAGTGTCTGAGTAGCATATTTAGACAATCCTAATATCTATATTTCGTTCATATAAAGTTTTTTGCCACGCCCACTTTTTGGGGGCGTTTTTAGTTAAAAACGCTTTTTGTCCAAATTTTAAAACTTTCGAAAAAAATTTTAATACAAATACTTCCGAAATGGTAATATAAACATTTTGTCCATAGATAATTTTCACCTACGCCCACATTTTGGGGGCGTTTTCTTACAAAAACCATTTGTATACCCCATCCCAAGGCATTAGCAATAGAAATACGTTGTTTTTTGTCGAACCACACAAGATTTTGAGAAACTGTCTGAGCAATATATTGTGACAATGTCATTTTCTGTATTTCATCGCCATAAGGCCTATATTTTGAGGATATTAATTTAAAGGATGGGATGGGATAGGGTACTCAACGATCCGCATAGCGGATTGTAGCCTCTCATATGTTTATACCCTATCCCATAGGGGGGTATATTAGTTTTGATACATAGTTTGTAACATAGAGAAATAATTTTGCTACATATACCTCAAAGTATATGGATCGACTCAGAATCGCTAGCTGAGTCGAATTAGCCATGTCTGTCTGTCCGTCCGTCCGTCCGTCCGTGTGTCCGTCCGTGTGTCCGTCCGTCCGTCTGTCTGTTCGTCACCGATTTTTGGGCCTTAAATTTTGAGCTAGGATAATGAAATTTGGTATATAGGATCCTTGGCCGAGTCACTAGAACAAGTGTAAAAATTTTTGAAATCCGCCCACTGCCACGCCCCCTTTTAAGAAAAACTCAGTTTTTGACCAAACCGTAAGGAACTTTAAAAAAGTTTCTGAACAACATATTTAGACAATATTAATATCTATATTTCGTCCATATAAAGTTTTTTGCCACGCCCACTTTTTGGGGGCGTTTTCAATTAAAAACTGTTTTCGGTCAAATTTTAAATTTTTCGAAAAAAATTTTGATGCAGAACCATTAACATTATTAATATGAACATTTCGTCTATATACCATTTTAACCCACGCCCACTTTTTGGGGGCGTTTTTATATAAAAACCATTTTTATACCCTACCCCATAACATATGCAGGAGAAAACCTTGTCTGTTGTAGAACCGTAAAATTGTTTTGTAAGCAGTCCGAAGATTTTGTTGTCACTATATCATTTTTTCTATTTTATCCAAATCGTGTTTTTAGCCATGCCCCCTTTTTGGGGATTTTAGTTTTATGGATAGGATGGGATAGGGTATTCAACGATCCGCACAGCGGATTGTAGCCTTCTCATATGTTTATTCCTTTATTTATAACCATTTTTATACCCTATCCCATAGGGGTATATTAGTTTTGATACTTAGTTTGTAACATAGAGAAATAATTTTGCTACATATACCTCAAAGTATATGGATCGACTCAGAATCGCTAGCTGAGTCGATTAAGCCATGTCTGTCTGTCCGTCCGTCCGTCCGTCCGTCCGTCCGTCTGTACGTCACCGATTTTTAGGCCTTAAATTTTGAGCTAGGATAATGAAATTTGGTATATAGGATCCTCGTCACTGCCTACAGAACAAGTGTAAAAATTTTTGAAATCCGCCCACTGCCACGCCCCCTTTTAAGAAAAACTCAGTTTTTGACCAAACCGTAAGGAATTTTAAAAAAGTTTCTGAACAACATATTTAGACCATATTAATATCTATATTTCGTCTATATAAAGTTTTTTGCCACGCCCACTTTTTAGGGGCGTTTTCAATAAAAAACTGTTTTCGGTCAAATTTTAAATTTTTCGAAAAAAATTTTGATGCAGAATCATTAACATTATTAATATGAACATTTCTTCTATATACCATTTTAACCTACGCCCACTTTTTGGGGGGCGTTTTTATATAAAAACCATTTTTATACACTACCCCATAACATATGCAAGAGAAAACCTTGTCTTTTGTAGAACCGTTAAAGTGTTTTGTAAGCAGTCTGAAGAATTTGTTGTCACTATATCATTTTTTCTATTTATCCACATCGTGTTTATAGCCATGTCCCCTTTTTTGGGGATTTTAGTTTTATGGATAGGATGGGATAGGGTATTCAACGATCCGCACAGCGGATTGTAGCCTTCTCATATGTTTTATACCCTATCCCATAGGGGGGTATATTAGTTTTGATACATAGTTTGTAACATAGAGAAATAATTTTGCTACATATACCTCAAAGTATATGGATCGACTCAGAATCGCTAGCTGAGTCGAATTAGCCATGTCTGTCTGTCCGTCCGTCCGTCCGTCCGTCCGTCCGTGTGTCCGTCCGTCCGTCTGTCTGTTCGTCACCGATTTTTGGGCCTTAAATTTTGAGCTAGGATAATGAAATTTTGTATATAGGATACTTGTCCGAGTCACCAGAACAAGTGTAAAAATTTTTGAAATCCGCCCACTGCCACGCCCCCTTTTTGGGAAAACTTTTTTTTTGGCCAAACCGTCAGGAACTTAAAAAAAGTGTCTGAGCAACATATTTAGACAATCCTAATATCTATATTTCGTTCATACAAAGTTTTTTGCCACGCCCACTTTTTGGGGGCGTTTTTAGTAAAAAACGCTTTTTGTCCAAATTTTAAAACTTTCGAAAAATTTTTTGATGCAACTACTTCCGCAATGGTAATATAAACATTTTGTCTATAGATCATTTTCACCTACGCCAACATTTTGGGGGCGTTTTCTTACAAAAACCATTTGTATACCCCATCCCAAGGCATTAGCAATAGAAACATATGAGAGGCTACAATCCGCTATGCGGATCGTTGAAAACCCTATCCCATCCCATCCTTAAAATTTATATCCTCAAAACATAGGCCTTATGGCGATGAAATACAGAAAATGACATTGTCACAATATATTGCTCAGACAGTTTCTCAAAATCTTGTGTGGTTTGACAAAAAACAACGTATTTCTATTGCTAATGCCTTGGGATGGTGTATACAAATGGTTTTTGTAAGAAAACGCCCCCAAAATGGGGGCGTAGGTGAAAATGATCTATTGGCAAAATGTTTACATTACCATTGCGGAAGTATTTGCATCAAATTTTTTTTCGAAAGTTTTAAAATTTGGACAAAAAACGTTTTTTACTAAAAACTCCCCCAAAAAGTGGCCGTGGCAAAAAACTTTGTATGGACGAAATATAGATATTAGGATTGTCTAAATATGTTGCAACACACTTTTTTGAAATTCCTTACGGTTTGGCTTAAAACTACGTTTTTTCTAAAAGGGGGCGTGGCAGTAGGCGGATTTTAAAAATTTTTACACTAGTTCTGGTGACTCGGCCAAGGATCCTATTTATCAAATTTCATTATCCTAGCTCAAAATTTAAGGCCCAAAAATCGGTGACGAACAGACAGACGGACGGACGGACAGACAGACATGACTCAGCTAGCGATTCTGAGTCGATCCATATACTTTGAGGTATATGTAGCAAAATTATTTCTCTATGTTACAAACTAAGTATCAAAACTAATATACCCCCTATGGGATAGGGTATAAAAACGTTGTTTTTTGTCGAACCACAGAAGATTTTGGTAAACTGTCTGAGCAATATATTGTGACAATGTCATTTTCTGTATTTCATCGCCATAAAGCCTATATTTTGAGGATATTAATTTAAAGGATGGGATCGGATAGGGTATTCAACGATCCGCATAGCGGATTGTAGCCTCTCATATGTTTTTCTCTCTCTTTACATTTGGAGTTTTTATACCCTATCCCATAGGGGGGTATATTAGTTTTTATACTTAGTTTGTAACATAGAGAAATAATTTTGCTACATATACCTCAAAGTATATGGATCGACTCAGAATCGCTAGCTGAGTCGAATTAGCCATGTCTGTCTGTCCGTCCGTCCGTCCGTCCGTCCGTCCGTCTGTCTGTTCGTCAGCGGTTTTTGGGCCTTAAATTTTGACCTAGGATAATGAAATTTGGTATATAGGATCCTCGTCCGTGCCACCAGAACAAGTGTAAACATTTTTGAAATCCGCCCACTGCCACGCCCCCTTTTTAGGAAAACTTATTTTTTGGCCAAACCGTAAGGAATTTCAAAAAAATGTCTGAGTAGCATATTTAGACAATCCTAATATCTATATTTCGTTCATACAAAGTTTTTTGCCACACCCACTTTTTGGGGGCGTTTTTAGTAAAAAACGCTTTTTGTCCAAATTTTAAAACTTTCGAAAAAAATTTTGATGCAAATACTTCCGCAATGGTAATATAAACATTTTGTTTATAGATCATTTTCACCTACGCCCACATTTTGGGGGCGTTTTTTTACAAAAACCATTTGTATACCCCATCCCAAGGCATTAGCAATAGAAATACGTTGTTTTTTGTCGAACCACACAAGATTTTGAGAAACTGTCTGAGCAATATATTGTGACAATGTCATTTTCTGTATTTCATTGCCATAAGGCCTATATTTTGAGGATATTAATTTAAAGGATGGGATGGGATAGGGTATTCAACGATACGCATAGCGGATTGTAGCCTCTCATATGTTTTTATATAAAAACGACCCCTAAAAGTGGGCATAGGTTTAAATGGTATATGGACGAAATTTTTATATTAATATTTCTAATGATTCTGCATCAAATTTTTTTTTAAAAATTTTAAAATTTGACCGGAAAGGGTTTTTGATTAAAAACGCCCCCAAAAAGTGGGCGTGGCAAAAAACTTTTTACACTTTTGTTAAAATTCTTTACAGTTTGGCAAAAAACTACGTTTTTCCAAAAACTGGGCGTGGCAGTTTGCGGATTTCAAAAATTTTTACATTTGGAGTTTTTGTTTGTAATTTTCTCAAAGCAACAATCTTATATCTAATATCTAATAATCAAATATATATACAATGTTTCAGAAGAAAAGTACTTGTTATCAAATCTCTGTTTAAAATGTGCGGTATCAAACCTAATGTTAAATTATATACAAAATAAAATATCTATATCTATCTATCTGAACATTTCGTCTTTAGACCATTTTAACCCACACCCACTTTTAGGGAGCGTTTTTTTTATAAAAAAAACATTTTTATACACTATACCCCATAACATATGCAGGAGAAAAACCTTGTCATTTGTAGAACCGCAAAATTTGTTGTGACAATGTCATTTTCTTGTCGTGTTTTAAGCCTGACCACTTTTTGGGGATATTAGTTTTACAGATGGGATGGGATCCTTTGTGCCATACTTTGTCGAAAGCT
Organism: Rhingia campestris; assembly: GCA_932526625.1. Taxonomy (NCBI): domain Eukaryota; kingdom Metazoa; phylum Arthropoda; class Insecta; order Diptera; family Syrphidae; genus Rhingia; species Rhingia campestris. The sequence continues at coordinate 66,034,462 of OW052185.1, forward strand.
TGTGATATTTCCAGAAATACTGTAGAGCATACTTTTTATACCCTATCCCATAGGGGTATATTAGTTTTGATACTGTAACGAAATAAAATAAAAAGAAATAAACAATTCGTTTTGCGGTTCCCGAGAGGATTATTTTATTTTGCTCATGTAATGTATGACTTTTAGTTTTTTATTAATTCGTCGTATAAATGGAACCTCCACACCCAATCGCGATGAAATCTGCCGGAAATAGAGAGCGAGTCCATCGTCTTTCACTCTAATAGCAGCAACACATCGATACTCGAATACAAAACATCAAAGTTTCTGGTGCCAGTACTGCCAGGTTCGTAACACAGCTCACCCCTCAAGACTCTTGGCTCCTGTTGAGTCTATTCCCATTAGATATACCTGGTAAAGAAAGAGCCAACCTGTTTATGTGTACCACCCTGAAAGCTTTTCGATTCGGCAACTGAATCCGGTAGATGAGGTCGGATAATTTTGTTATCACCTTGGCCGGACCTTCCCAATCGCTTTGTAATTTAGGGCAAATACCCTTGCGACGCTTTGGATTATGGAGGCAAACTTCGTCACCAACCTGTAGAGGGATATTAGTAGAACGAATTTGATACCTGTCTTTCATTTTGTCTGCTGCCTGCTGTATGTGTTCTCTCGCCAACTGATTAATGGATTGTATACGTTCTAACAGTTGATGGAGATAAGCTGGGACCGTCATGTTTTGACTTGGCGCTGATCCATAAACTAAGTCCAATGGCATTCGTAGCTCGCGTCCCAAGAAAAGCTGCGCTAGTGAAAATCCGGTGGTGTCATGTACTGCAGACCGATATGCGAGGAGTGCTAGTTGCAAATGGCGGTCCCAGTCATCCTGATTCTTGTCAACAAATTTTGATAAGTAGTCCAGAAGCATCCTATTAAACCTCTCCACCATCCCATCTGATTGTTGCCTTAAAGGTGTGGTGCGTGTCTTCCGAGCTCCCAGTCGTTCCATTGTTAATCGGAATATCTCAGCCTCAAAGTTTCTGCCCTGGTCCGAGTGGATTAGCTGCGGTACTCCGTATCGGCAAAATACGGTTTCTACTAAATTGTCGACTAGAACTTCCGCTTTCTGATTAGGAAGAGCAAAGCACTCTAGCCATTTGCTGAAGTAATCCATTACTACCACGCTATATCGGTTTCCACGAGTTGTTCGATGTAGTGGCCCAAGCACATCTATGGCTATCCTTTCAAAAGGTGCTCCTATTTCTGAAGGCTGCAACTTCGCAGCCGTTCGTTTAGCTGGTCCTTTTCGTGACGCACACACTTTATAACGTGCACACCAAATTTTGACATCTCGCGTCCTTCCTATCCAAGAGAACAGAGCTTTGACATGGCTAAGGGTCTTAGCAATTGTACTAAAGCTACCAATAAATTTTCGGTAGTAGGAACATAACCCTAAAAAGCTCTTAACATCTCGTTTGGATGATGGTATTGGCCAATCCAGCACAGATTGCACTTTACTTGGATCGGTGTGTAATCCATTGCTCGAAACGATATGTCCCAAGTATGATACTTGGTATTGGGAAAAATGGCATTTACTCAGACTGAGTTTCAAGCCGGATACTCGTAGCCGTTCGAACACCATTTCCAGATTTGACAAGTGCTCCTCGAAACTATTGGTGTACACTATAACATCGTCGAGATATACCAACGCGGTCTTTCAGGATAGTCCTTTCAACGTCACATCCATTAACCGCTCGAACGTAGCCGGAGCATTTGCTAATCCAAATGGCATTACACGAAATTGCCATAGTCCAGTGCCATCAGAAAATGCTGTTTTTACTTTATCCGCTGCATCCATTTCGACCTGCCAGTAACCGCTTTGTAAATCCATCGTAGAGAACCATTGGGAATTCGCTAAGGCTGCGAAAAGTTCGTCGATCTTCGGTAGAGGGTAGGAGTCTTTTTTGGTAATTTCGTTTAGTCGCCTGTAGTCCACGCAAAATCTTGTTGACTCATCCTTCTTCTTGACAAGAACCACTGGAGCCGCCCATGGGCTGCTGGATGGTTCGATAATGCCACGCTTCTCCATGTCATGAATTAACTGTTCTGCTTCAGATCTGCTGGCTAATGGGACACGTAGTGCGGGTACTTTCACCGGACGATTATTGCCATTGTTGATTTGATGTCGTGTTAATTGCGTTCGCCCATAGTCCTCAGGTCCGTTTGAAAACACCACAAAATATTTTGCTACCACCTTCATGAACTGGTCGCGTTGTTGCTCAGTTAACTCAGGGACATCAAATTTGGGGAGCTCTGCTGGTATGGTAGATACAAGAGGAGTACAGAGGTCCGCTACTTCAGCGCGTCCTATAATTACTCCCTTCGGTAAAGTTTGTTGGTTATTCGTGGTGTTAACTAACATCTTGCAAGAAAAACTCCTTCTGGTAACCTTGAGTTTTCTGCTGACTCAATGAGCGCATATCGATGTTCTAATAGAGGGGCTGAAATTGGGATTACCTTTTCTGTCCTTGGTGGTAGGCGAGTGTCATCGCGAACTCTTACAGGTACGCTGGATGACGTATTTGGCAACTGCAAATTCACCATATTTCCTTGAATGGACAGTGTTAAGTCTTCTAAATCTATCTGGCAGCGTTGGCTCACGTGAAAATCTAGTCCCAGATTAATAGGCGATTCAAATTCAATAATTATAAATTCATGATTATATTTTTTATTGTTCAGAATGAATTCGATGTGACCTTTACCCTTAGCAGACAAAATTCCACCTGCCACGCCTGAAATTGTTAGATTTACAGGACAGTTTTTGAAGTCAGATGGTAGCAATTTAAGCGGGAAAATTGATATTGCAGCTCCCGAATCGACAACGAAGTTAGTGGTTTTACCTTCGCACAATCCATTTATTGATAAACTAGAACTTCCGAGAAGTCCGACTGCTATATTCTCTGGTAGTAACGGGGAACTGAAATGATCTTGGTTAAAATCGAGTTGTTCTGTGTGACGTTTTTGCTTACGCTTTGTTAATCTGCTAGTTGATTGATTAATTTATTTATTTATTTATTTATTTCATTCGTATAGACTTATACAATAAGATACAATATCTTTTAAAACGGCATAAGCTTAATTCATAATGTGTTTAAATAATGTGTTAAATAGATTACAACAATAGAACTAGAAGGTAACAATATTTTTATAGATATTATATTATATTATTAAACGCAATATATAAAAATAAAGAAAAAGAAAATAAAAATTGAGAGAAGTATAAAGGGAAATAGTTAAATAGAAAAGAAGAGGGGAAAAAAAGAACAATCATCATCATACTAATGTCTCCAAGTACTCCTTGACCCTCCTACCGAAAAGTGCTGTACAGCTTATCATCCTTAGATGTCGAGGAAGGGAGTTCCACAGACGTATCGCATTTATAAAAAATTGTCGCTCGGATATTAAAGACGTGTAACGTATTGGCACAATGTACAGAGATCTGAGAGAACGCGATTGGCAAATCTTATTGAAAAGGTAAGGTGGTTACGCGATTGCAATAAAGTTCTTAGTTTAAAAAGATTTCCAAGAGTAACGCCATATATAGATTTAGAGAATTGGGAAATGTGTTCATACCTTCTTACGCCGTATACGTACCTCGCTATGCTGTTGTACGCAACATTGTGTTCAGAATCGCAATTGTAAAAAAGTTCACAACCGTAAAGCAGAATAGGGATAAGTAATGTTTTAGCTAGTATGATTTTTGTTTTTAAGGGTGTAATTCTATGGTTAGTCCACAGCATACGAAGTCCACCATAAACTCTCCCAATTATCAATCTGATATGGGCGTTCCAAGAAAGTGTTTTTGTAAACGTAATTTCAAGGTTTTTAGCTGAATCGACGAATTTAATATGATTACTGTCATAATATATTTTGGGAAAATCTGACGTATCAATGGCTTTTTTTGAAATAACCAAGCATTTGGACTTTTGTGGGTTAACGCATAGACCATTTTTTGCGACCAATTTCGAATATTATTTAAATCTTCATTAACTTCAACCGCTGCATTTTCGACTAGACCTAGGGGGAAACTTTTCCGCATCTGAACATCATCAGCGTACATATCTACTTGAGTGTTTTGTAAGCAATTAGGTAAATCATTTATGTACATTGAAAATAATAGCGTTCCAAGAAATGAACCCTGTGGGACTCCTCTATATAACCTAAGAAGTTCAGATACGGAGCTGTTTGACACAACTCCTTGATATCTACAGTTTAGGTAGGACTGGACTAACATTGTCGAAGAATAGGAAAAATAAAACTGGTTCATTAGCTTACTACGGTAAACGGTGGGGGATTATTTGTTTTTATTGGCGTCGACTCTTGCTCCGTCGGGTCGACACATATTAGTTTTTTGATGCACGTGTTTCAAGTTCTGCTAGGTTTTCTGCGAAGAAAACTTTACGATCCGTCTTACGGCTGCTTCTCTATGAAAGTTCTTGTGCGATAGATAACGCATCCTCTAAGTTTGCGGGTCGATTAGCAACTACTAGTAACTGTACAGCTTCATCACGAATTCCATCGATGAACTGTGTGGTGAGAATTTTGTCGACGACTTCGTTCGGGCACCGGGGAAATGCGGCGATTGCCAGCCGCTTTAGAATAATGGCGAACTCAGTGAGACTTTCTTTCACACCTTGAACTCGGTGACGAAGTTTTGAATAACTGGTTTGTTCAACAAGTCCAAATCGTTGACGTAGCAAACTGACAAGCTGATCGTAATCAAGCTCTCGTCCGGAAGGCATAGCACTGAGCACACTGAGTGCCTGACCTCGGAGTTGCATGGCAAGTGCGTTAGCTTTTTGAGGTTTTTGACCAACCCGCGCAATGTGAAGCGATATTAAAACATATGAGAAGGCTACAATCCACTGTGCGGAATACCCTGTCCCATCCTGTCTGTAAAACAAAAATCCCCAAAAAGTGGACATGGCTAAAAACACGATGTGGATAAAATAAAGAAAATGACATGGTGACAACAAATTCTTCAGACTGCTTATAAAACATATGAGAGGCTACAATCCGCTATGCGGATCGTTGAATACCCTATCCCATCCCATCCTTTAAATTAATATCCTCAAAATATAGGCCTTATGGCGATGAAATACAGAAAATGACATTGTCACAATATATTGCTCAGACAGTTTCTCAAAATCTTGTGTGGTTCGACAAAAAACAACGTATTTCTATTGCTAATGCCTTGGGATGGGGTATACAAATGGTTTTTGTAAGAAAACGCCCCCAAAATGTGGGCGTAGGTGAAAATGATCTATGGACAAAATGTTTATATTACCATTTCGGAAGTATTTGCATCAAAATTTTTTTGAAAGTTTTAAAATTTGGACAAAAAGCGTTTTTTACTAAAAACGCCCCCAAAAAACTTTGTATGGCAAAAAACTTTGTATGAACGAAATATAGATATTAGGATTGTCTAAATATGCTACTCAGACACTTTTTTGAAATTCATTACGGTTTGGCCAAAAAATAAGTTTTCCTAAAAAGGGGGCGTGGCAGTGGGCGGATTTAAAAAATTTTACACTTGTTCTGGTGGCACGGACGAGGATCCTATATACCAAATTTCATTATCCTAGCTCAAAATTTAAGGCCCAAAAACCGCTGACGAACAGACAGACGGACGGACGGACGGACGGACAGACAGACATGGCTAATTCGACTCAGCTAGCGATTCTGAGTCGATCCATATACTTTGAGGTATATGTAGCAAAATTATTTCTCTATGTTACAAACTATGTATCAAAACTAATATACCTCTATGGGATAGGGTATAATTAGTGTTCGTAGTCACCCTATGCGCCAGTTCCATCAAAAGGCTGTAGTACACATGGGAAATTGTTTTTGTTGCTTCCTTCTTTTGTTTCGATGTCATCATTTCTCGTTGAATTAGCTGGAAACGCAGCTACTCTTGGTTCTGGAAATGGAGAGAAGTTAACTGAAGCTACTGCTGCTAAAGGAGAGTTCTGTACGTGTTGTAACGAGCATTGGGCTAGCATCATGTTTAAATTTGTTTTATCCGAATTTTCCAAATTGTCCAACCTCTCGCGAAAAGTCACATGTGTCTGTGGCTGTTCTTTTTTTCACTCCTCGAACTTGTTTTCCCAAAACGTAGTCACGGTTACTTCAAAAGCGTCTATGCGGGAAAGCATTTCCCTTTTTAACGTGTCATCGACGGACTTTTTACTTGAATTGTTTGGAGGTTCCATTTTTTTTGTACCGAGTGAGGTGCGATTTTAAGCAGCACATAACCCCACACCTGACATCAGTGTAACGAAATTAAATAAAAACATATGAGAAGGCTACAATCCGCTGTGCGGATCGTTGAATACCCTATCCCATCCTATCCATAAAACTAAAATCCCCAAAAAGGGGGCATGGCTAAAAACACGATTTGGATAAAATAGAAAAAATGATATAGTGACAACAAATTCTTCGGACTACTTACAAAACAATTTTACGGTTCTACAACAGACAAGGTTTTCTCCTGCATATGTTATGGGGTAGGGTATAAAAATGGTTTTTATATAAAAACGCCCCCAAAAAGTGGGCGTGGGTTAAAATGGTATATAGACGAAATGTTCATATTAATAATGTTAATGGTTCTGCATCAAAATTTTTTTCGAAAAATTTAAAATTTGACCGAAAACAGTTTTTAATTGAAAACGCCCCCAAAAAGTGGGCGTGGCAAAAAACTTTATATGGACGAAATATAGATATTAATATTGTCTAAATATGTTGTTCAGAAACTTTTTTAAAGTTCCTTACGGTTTGGTCAAAAACTGAGTTTTTCTTAAAAGGGGGCGTGGCAGTGGGCGGATTTCAAAAATTTTTACACTTGTTCTGGTGACTCGGCCAAGGATCCTATATACCAAATTTCATTATCCTAGCTCAAAATTTAAGGCCCAAAAATCGGTGACGAACAGACAGACGGACGGACGGACACGCGGACGGACGGACGGACGGACGGACAGACAGACATGGCTAATTCGACTCAGCTAGCGATTCTAAGTCGATCCATATACTTTGAGGTATATGTAGCAAAATTATTTCTCTATGTTACAAACTATGTATCAAAACTAATATACCCCCCTATGGGATAGGGTATAAACATATGAGAGGCTACAATCCGCTATGCGGATCGTTGAATACCCTATCCCATCCTATCCTTTAAATTAATATCCTCAAAATATAGGCCTTATGGCAATGAAATACAGAAAATGACATTGTCACAATATATTGCTCAGACAGTTTCTCAAAATCTTGTGTGGTTCGTTTCTATTGCTAATGCCTTGGGATGGGGTATACAAACGGTTTTTGTAAGAAAACGCCCCCAAAATGTGGGCGTAGGTGAAAATGATCTATGGACAAAATGTTTATATTACCATTTCGGAAGTATTTGCATCAAATTTTTTTTCGAAAGTTTTAAAATTTGGACAAAAAGCGTTTTTTACTAAAAACGCCCCCAAAAAGTGGGCGTGGCAAAAAACTTTGTATGAACGAAATATAGATATTAGGATTGTCTAAATATGCTACTCAGACACTTTTTTGAAATTCCTTACGGTTTGGCCAAAAAATAAGTTTTCCTAAAAAGGGGGCGTGGCAGTGGGCGGATTTTAAAAATGTTTACACTTGTTCTGGTGGCACGGACGAGGATCCTATATACCAAATTTCATTATCCTAGCTCAAAATTTAAGGCCCAAAAACCGCTGACGAACAGACAGACGGACGGACGGACGGACAGACAGACATGGCTAATTCGACTCAGCTAGCGATTCTGAGTCGATCCATATACTTTGAGGTATATGTAGCAAAATTATTTCTCTATGTTACAAACTAAGTATCAAAACTAATATACCCCCCTATGGGATAGGGTATAAACATATGAGAAGGCTACAATCCGCTGTGCGGATCGTTATATACCCTATCCCATCCTATCCATAAAACTAAAATCCCCAAAAAGGGGGCATGGCTAAAAACACGATTTGGATAAAATAGAAAAAAATGACATGGTGACAACAAATTCTTCGGACTGCTTACAAAACAATTTTACGGTTCTACAAAAGACAAGGTTTTCTCCTGCATATGTTATGGGGTAGGGTATTAAAAATGGTTTTTATATAAAAACGCCCCCAAAAAGTGGGTGTGGGTTAAAATAGTCTATTGACGAAATGTTCATATTTATATTACTAATGCTTTTGCATCAAAAGTTTTTTTTCGAAAATTTGAAAATTTGACCGAAAAACGTTTTTTATTAAAAACGCCCCAAAAAGTGGGCGTGGCAAAAACTTTATACGAACGAAATACAGATATTCAGATTCTCTAAATATGTAGTTCAGAAAGTTTTTCAAAATTCCTTTTGGTTTATCCAAAAAATACGTTTTTCTAAAAAGAGGGCGTGGCAGTGGGCGGATTTCAAAAATTTATACACTTGTTCTGCTGGGAGCAACAAAGAGCACGTGTACCAAATTTCATCCTTCTATCTCAAAATTTAAGGCCCAAAAGCTGGTGACGTACGGACGGACGGACGGACAGACATGGCTTAATCGACTCAGCTATCGATTCTGAGTCGATCCATATACTATGAGGTATATGTAGCTAAATTATTTCTCTATGTTACAAACTATGTATCAAAACTAATATACCCCCTATGGGATAGGGTATAAACATATGAGAGGCTACAATCCGCTATGCGGATCGTTGAATACCCTACCCCATCCCATCCTTTAAATTAATATCCTCAAAATATAGGCCTTATGGCGATAAAATACAGAAAATGACATTGTCACAATATATTGCTCAGACAGTTTCTCAAAATCTTTTGTGGTTCGACAAAAAACAAAGTATTTCTATTGCTAATGCCTTGGGATGGGGTACCCAAGTGGTTTTTGTAAGAAAACGCCCCCAAAATGTGGGCGTAGGTGAAAATGATCTATTAACAAAATGTTTCTATTACCATCGCGGAAGTATTTGCATCAAAAATTTTTTCGAAAGTTTTAAAATTTTGACAAAAAGCGTTTTTTACTAAAAACGCCCCCAAAAAGTGGGCGTGGTAAAAAACTTTGTATGAACGAAATATATATATTAGGATTGTCTAAATATGCTGCTCAGACACTTTTTTTAAATTTCTTACGGTTTGGCCAAAAAATAAGTTTTCTTAAAAAGGGGGCGTGGCAGTGGGCGGATTTCAAAATTTTTTACACTTGTTCTGGTGGCACGGACGAGGATCCTATATACCAAATTTCATTATCCTAGCTCAAAATTTAAGGCCCAAAAATCGGTGACGAACAGACAGACGGGCGGACGGACGGACAGACAGACATGGCTCATTCGACTCAGCTAGCGATTCTGAGTCGATCCATATACTTTTAGGTATATGTAGCAAAATTATTTCTCTTTGTTACAAACTAAGTATCAAAACTTATATACCCCTATGGGATAGGGTATAAACATATGAGAGGCTAGAATCCGCTATGCGGATCGTTGAATACCCTATCCATTGCATTTGCATCAAAAGTTTTTTTCTTTTTTTTTTAAAATTTGGACAAAAAGCGGTTAAAAAGGCTAAAAACGCCCCCAAAAAGTAGGCGTGGCAAAAAACTTTGTATGGACGAAATATAGATATTAGGATTCTCTAAATATGCTGCTCAGACACTTTTTTGAAATTCCTTACGGTTTGGCTTGAAACTACGTTTTTCTAAAAGTGGGCGTGGCAGTGGGCGGATTTCAAAAATGTTTACACTTGTTCTGGTGGCACGGACGAGGATCCTATATACCAAATTTCATTTTCCTAGCTCAAAATTTAAGGCCCAAAAATCGGTGACGAACAGACGGACGGACGGACGGACAGACAGACATGGCTTATTCGACTCAGCTAGCGATTCTGAGTCGATCCATATACTTTGAGGTATATATAGCTAAATTATTTCTCTATGTTACAAACTAAGTATCAAAACTTATATACCCCTATGGGATAGGGTATAAAAAGGCGTTCAGCGAAATTGGCGAGAACGTTCTTGAAAGTCGTGGGTTCAAATCACGGCAAGATCATTTTTATACCCTATCCCTTAGGGGTATATTAGTTTTGATACTTAGTTTGTAACATAGAGAAATAATTTTGCTACATATACCTCAAAGTATATGGATCGACTCAGAATCGCTAGCTGAGTCGATTAAGCCATGTCTGTCTGTCCGTCCGTCCGTCCGTCCGTCCGTCTGTTCGTCACCGATTTTGGGCCTTAAATTTTGAGCTAGGAAAATGAAATTTGGTATATAGGATCCTCGTCCGTGCCACCAGAACAAGTGTAAACATTTTTGAAATCCGCCCACTGCCACGCCCACTTTTAGAAAAACGTAGTTTCAAGCCAAACCGTAAGGAATTTCAAAAAAGTGTCTGAGCAGCATATTTAGAGAATCCTAATATCTATATTTCGTCCATACAAAGTTTTTTGCCACGCCTACTTTTTGGGATCCGTCTGTACGTCACCGATTTTTAGGCCTTAAATTTTGAGCTAGGATAATGAAATTTGGTTTATAGGATCCTCGTCTCTGCCTACAGAACAAGTGTAAACATTTTTGAAAGCCGCCCACTGCCACGCCCTCTTTTAAGAAAAACTCAGTTTTTGACCAAACCGTAAGAAACTTTTAAAAAGTTTCCGAACAACATATTTAGACAATATTAGTATCTATATTTCGTCCATATAAAGTTTTTTGGCACGCCCACTTTTTGGGGCGTTTTCAATAAAAAACTGTTTTCGGTCAAATTTTAAATTTTTCGAAAAAAATTTTGATGCAGAATCATTAACATTATTAATATAAACATTTCGTCTATATACCATTTTTACCCACGCCCACTTTTTGGGGGCGTTTTTATATAAAAACCATTTTTAACATATGCAGGAGAAAACCTTGTCTTTTGTAGAACCGTAAAAGTGTTTTGTAAGCAGTCTGAGGAATTTGTTGTCACTATATCATTTTTTCTATTTTATCCACATCGTGTTTTTAGCCATGCCCACTTTTTTGGGGATTTTAGTTTTATGGATAGGATGGGATAGGGTATTCAACGATCCGCACAGCGGATTGTAGCCTTCTCATATGTTTATACCCTATCCCATAGGGGTATATTAGTTTTGATACATAGTTTGTAACATAGAGAAATAATTTAGCTACATATACCTCAAAGTATATGGATCGACTCAGAATCGATAGCTGAGTCGATTTAGCCATGTCTGTCCGTCCGTCCGTCCGTCCGTCCGTACGTCACCAGTTTTTGGGCCTTAAATTTTGAGCTAGAAGGATGAAATTTGGTACACGTGCTCTTTGTTGCTCCCAGCAGAACAAGTGTAAAAATTTTTGAAATCCGCCCACTGCCACGCCCCCTTTTTAGAAAAACGTATTTTTTGGCCAAACCATAAGGAATTTGGAAAAACTTTCTGAACAACATATTTAGACAATCTGAATATCTGTATTTCGTTCATATAAAGTTTTTTTCCACGCCCTCTTTTTGGGGGCGTTTTTAATAAAAAACATTTTTCGGTCAAATTTTAAAATTTTCGAAAAAAATTTTGATGCAGAATCATTAGAAACCATTTTAACTCACGCCCACTTTTTGGGGGCGGTTTTATATAAAAACCATTTTTATATACTACCCCATAACATATGCAGCAGAAAACCTTGTCTTTTGTAGAACCGTTAAAGTTTTTTATAAGCAGTCTGATGAATTTGTTGTCACCATGACATTTTCTTTATTTTATCCACATCGTGTGCTTAGCCATGTCCACTTTTTGGGGATTTAAGTTTTACAGATAGGATGGGATAGGGTATTCAACGATCCGCACAGCGGATTGTAGCCTTCCATATGTTTATACCCTATCCCATAGGGGGGTATATTAGTTTTGATACATAGTTTGTAACATAGAGAAATAATTTTGCTACATATACCTCAAAGTATATGGATCGACTCAGAATCGCTAGCTGAGTCGAATTAGCCATGTCTGTCTGTCCGTCCGTCCGTCCGTCCGTCCGTGTGTCCGTCCGTCCGTCTGTCTGTTCGTCACCGATTTTTGGGCCTAAAATTTTGAGCTAGGATAATGAAAATTGGTATATAGGATCCTTGGCCGAGTCACCAGAACAAGTGTAAAAATTTTTGAAATCCGCCCACTGCCACGCCCCCTTTTAAGAAAAACTCAGTTTTTGACCAAACCGTAAGGAACTTTAAAAAAGTTTCTGAACAACATATTTAGACAATATTAATATCTATATTTCGTCCATATAAAGTTTTTTGCCACGCCCACTTTTTGGGGGCGTTTTCAATTAAAAACTGTTTTCGGTCAAATTTTAAATTTTTCGAAAAAAATTTTGATGCAGAACCATTAACATTATTAATATGAACATTTCGTCTATATACCATTTTAACCCACGCCCACTTTTTGGGGGCGTTTTTATATAAAAACCATTTTTATACCCTACCCCATAACATATGCAGGAGAAAACCTTGTCTGTTGTAGAACCGTAAAATTGTTTTGTAAGCAGTCCGAAGAATTTGTTGTCACTATATCATTTTTTCTATTTTATCCAAATCGTGTTTTTAGCCATGCCCCCTTTTTGGGGATTTTAGTTTTATGGATAGGATGGGATAGGGTATTCAACGATCCGCACAGCGGATTGTAGCCTTCTCATATGTTTATACCCTATCCCATAGGGGGGTATATTAGTTTTGACATTAAGTTTGTAACATAGAGAAATAATTTCGATACATATACCTCAAAGTATATGGATCGATTCAGAATCGCTAGCTGAGTCGATTAAGCCATGTCTGTCTGTCCGTCCGTCCGTCTGTGTGTCACCGATTTTTGGGCCTTAAATTTTGAGCTAGAGTGTTGAAATTTGGTATATAGACTCTCTGGCCGACGAAGCAGAACAAGTGTAAAATTTTTTGAAATCCGCCCACTGCCACGCCCCCTTTTTGAAAAACGTAGTTTAAAGCCAAACCGTAAGGAATTTCAAAAAAGTGTCTGAGCAGCATATTTAGACAATCCTAATATCTATATTTCGTTCATACAAAGTTTTTTGCCACGCCCACTTTACGGGGGCGTTTTTAGTAAAAAACGCTTTTTGTCCAAATTTTAAAACTTTCGAAAAAAATTTTGATGCAAATACTTTCGCAATGGTAATATAAACATTTTGTCCATAGATCATTTTCACCTGCGCCCACATTTTGGGGGCGTTTTCTTACAAAAACCATTTGTATACCCCATCCCAAGGCATTACCAATAGAAATACGTTTGTTTTTGTCGAACCACAAAAGATTTTGATAAACTGTCTGAGCAATATATTGTGACAGTGTCATTTTCTGTATTTCATCGCCATAAGGCCTATATTTTGAGGATATTAATTTTAAGGATGGGATGGGATAGGGTATTCAACGATCCGCACAGCGGGTTGTAGCCTCTCATATGTTTATACCCTATCCCATAGGGGTATATTAGTTTTGATACATAGTTTGTAACATAGAGAAATAATTTAGCTACATATACCTCAAAGTATATGGATCGACTCAGAATCGATAGCTGAGTCGATTTAGCCATGTCTGTCCGTCCGTCCGTCCGTCCGTACGTCACCAGTTTTGGGGCCTTAAATTTTGAGCTAGAAGGATGAAATTTGGTACACGTGCTCTTTGTTGCTCCCAGCAGAACAAGTGTAAAAATTTTTGAAATCCGCCCACTGCCACGCCCCCTTTTTAGAAAAACGTATTTTTTGGCCAAATCATAAGGAATTTTGAAAAACTTTCTGAACAATATATTTAGACAATCTGAATATCTGTATTTCGTTCATATAAAGTTTTTTGCCACGCCCACTTTTTGGGGGCGTTTTTAATAAAAAACGTTTTTCGGTCAAATTTTAAAATTTTCTAAAAAAAATTTGATGCAGAATCATTAACATTATTAATATAAACATTTCGTCTATATAACATTTTTACCCACGCCCACTTTTTGGTGGCGTTTTTATATAAAAACCATTTTTATACCCTACCCCCTAACATATGCAGGAGAAAACCTTGTCTTTTGTAGAACCGTAAAAGTTTTTTATAAGCAGTCTGAAGAATTTGTTGTCACCATGTCATAATCTTAATTTTATCCACATCGTGTTTTTAGCCATGTCCACTTTTTGGGGATTTTAGTTTTACAGATAGGATGGGATAGGGTATTCAACGATCCGCACAGTGGATTGTAGCCTTCTCATATGTTTATACCCTATCCCATGGGGGTATATTAGTTTTGATACTTAGTTTGTAACATAGAGAAATAATTTAGCTACATATAACGGGTGATTTTTTAAGAGGTTTAGAACTTTTTTTAAAAAAAAAAATACAAAAAATTCGAAAAAATGAATGAAATATTTATTTGAATCGATAGTTTGAACCTTGCAATTTAATGTTTAAAGATAATTTCATGCAAATGTTGACCGCGGCTGCGTCTCAGGTAGCCCATCCGCTGAGTCCAATTTTGGCATACTCTTTCACACATATCGGCCGGTATCTCACGAATGAATGCATGGATGTTGGCTTCCAGTGCGTCAATCGAAGCGGGCTTGTCCCTATAGACATTAGCCTTGACATACCCCCACAAAAAATAATCTAATGGTGTCAAATCGCACGATCTAGGCGGCCAATTGACCGGCCCGAAACGTGAAATTAACTGTTCACCAAACTCGCCTCGCAATTGCGCCATTGTTTCGCGTGCTGTGTGGCATGTGGCACCGTCTTGTTGAAACCACATATCATGCAAGTTAAGAACTTCCATTTCGGGCAAAAAAAAGTTTGTTATCATCGCTCGGTAGCGTTCACCATTGACAGTAACGCTGCGATTCGCATCATCTTTGAAGAAATATGGCCCAATAATGCCGCCGGCCCATAAACCGCACCAAACAGTGGCTTTTTCGGGATGCATTGGTAGCTGTTGCAATGCTTCTGGCTGATCTTCACTGCAAATGCGGCAATTTTGCTTATTTACGTACCCATTCAACCAAAAATGAGCCTCATCGCTGAACACAATTTTTCGATAAAAAAGCGGATCCTCGGCCAGCTTTCCAAGAGCCCATTCACCAAAAATTCGGCGTTGTGGTAGGTCGGCTGGCTTTAGTTCTTGCACCAGCTGTATCTTAAAAGGCTTTACGCCCAAATCCTTCAGCAAAATTTTCCACGTAGTGCTGTAACAAAGGCTTAACTGCTGGGAACGGCGCCGAATCGACATTTCGCGGTCTTCTGTCACACTAGCTGATACGGCCGCAATATTTTCTTCACTACGCACAGTACGTAAACGTGTTGGTGGTTTAATGTCCAACAAATTAAATTTGGTGCGAAATTTGGTCACAATCTTCCGAATAGACTGCTCAGAAGGTCAAGAATGCCGATCATAAAATGGAAGCAGCGCGCGATGAACATTTCGAACCGAGCACGAATTTTGATAGTAAAATTCAATAATTTGCAAGCGTTGTTCATTTGTAAGACGATCCATGGTTAAATTGCAAACCAAACTGAAGCTGTTTGACAGTGACACAAGGTACTAAACACACGTCAGCTGTCAAAACCAGTGTTGCCAAAACCAAACCAGCTAAAAAATCACCCGTTACCTCAAAGTATATGGATCGACTCAGAATCGCTAACTGAGTCGATTAAGCCATGTCTGTCTGTCCGTCCGTCCGTCTGTACGTCACCGATTTTTAGGCCTTAAATTTTGAGCTAGGATAATGAAATTTGGTATATGGGATCCTCGCCCGTACCTACAGAACAAGTGTAAAAATTTTTGAAATCCGCCCACTGCCACGCCCCCTTTTAAGATAAACTCAGTTTTTGGCCAAACCGTAAGGAATTTTAAAAAAGTGTCTGATAAGCATATTTAGAGAATCGTAATATCTATATTTCGTCAATACAAAGTTTTTTGCCACGCCCACTTTTGGGGGCGTTTTCTATAAAAAAATTTTTTTGCCAAATTTGAAAATTTTCGAAAAAAATTTGTATGCAAAATCATTGGTAGTATTAATATGAACATTTCATCAGTAGACCATTTGAACCCACGCCCACTTTTTGGGGGCGTTTTCCTACAAAAACCATTTGTATGCCCTACCCCTAGGCATATGCAATACAAAAACGTGGTTTTTTGTCGAACCATCAAAGAATTTGATAATCCTTCGGAACAATATGTTGTAACAACGTCATTTTCAATACTTTATGACCATAAAGACCATATTTTGGGGATATCAATTTTAACGATGGGATGGGATAGGGTATTAAACGATCCGCACAGCGGATTGTAGCCTTCTCATATGTTTTTTTATTTTTTTTTCTCTGTTCTCAATTTCCTCACGTAAAGCGTTGCCTTTCGACTACAAATATAATTCTATCTTTTTTCAATTGATAAATTCAAATTGAATTTTCGCAATAAAAATGGATTGTGGGGCTCAAAATGCGTTAAAACAAAAAATTACAATAACGCTATTTTTGCCTGTTATGGACCATGTGGAAAAATGTTTCATGCGAAATGCGTTGGATCTACTAACGCATTAATGGATAAAATAAACGCAACTGAAGGCACTTTCTGGTATTGCACTGCGTGCCGTAAGTTATCCATATCAAGTCTTGCTTTTAAGATGTCGGCTTTGAAAACTGACATTGTTAAGCTGTCGAAAGGCTTTAAGGACTTGTTAGACAATTTTAATCATGCAGTATCCACAATGTCTCCATTTTCTAACCCATGTCTGTCCGTGGACGCTTCCACG
This sequence comes from Rhingia campestris, assembly GCA_932526625.1. Lineage (NCBI taxonomy): Eukaryota > Metazoa > Arthropoda > Insecta > Diptera > Syrphidae > Rhingia > Rhingia campestris. Next base: position 66,051,280 of record OW052185.1, read on the forward strand.
TCTACAGAGCCTTTGCAAACATTTGACCATAACACTTCCAAAGATGAAGCCCATGTCATTATTCCTGAAACACCGTCCGTACAATCTGTCGCGTCCCATGCAGCCAGCGATAAAGTTGTCACCCTTAAAGGAAGGCGTAAGCGTGACACCAACTCATCAACGGCTCATCCGACAGCTAAACGCTCTAATCTCAGAAGTCAGGATCAAAACAAAAACATATGAGAGGCTACAATCCGCTGTGCGGATCGTTGAATACCCTATCCCATCCCATCCTTAAAATTAATATCCTCAAAATATAGGCCTTATGGCGATGAAATACAGAAAATGACATTGTCACAATATATTCCTCAGACAGTTTATCAAAATCTTTTGTGGTTCGACAACAAACAACGTATTTCTATTGCTAATGCCTTGGGATGGGGTATACAAATGGTTTTTGTAAGAAAACGCCCCCAAAATGTGGGCGTAGGTGAAAATGATCTATGGACAAAATGTTTATATTACCATTGCGGAAGTATTTGCATCAAAAATTTTTTCGAAAGTTTTAAAATTTGGACAAAAAGCGTTTTTTACTAAAAACGCCCCCAAAAAGTGGGCGTGGCAAAAAACTTTGTATGGACGAAATATAGATATTAAGATTGTCTAAATATGCTGCTCAGGCACTTTTTTGAAATTCCTTACGGTTTGGCTTAAAACTACGTTTTTCTAAAAAGGGGGCGTGGCAGTGGGCGGATTTCAAAAATTTTTACACTTGTTCTGCTTCGTCGGCCAGAGAGTCTATATACCAAATTTGAACTCTCTAGCTCAAAATTTAAGGCCCAAAAATCGGTGACACACAGACGGACGGACGGACGGACGGACGGACGGACGGACAGACAGACATGGCTTAATCGACTCAGCTAGCGATTCTGAATCGATCCATATACTTTGAGGTATATGTATCGAAATTATTTCTCTATGTTACAAACTTAATGTCAAAACTAATATACCCCCCTATGGGATAGGGTATAAAAATAATTTGGTTCCATATCTGTCAGTTGGCTCGCCTCCAACCAATACTTCTCCTACTGCCCCATCATCTAGTGTAGTTCCAACAGTGACTGCATCTGCTTCTTCAATTGAACCGATACCAAAACCTAAATCGATTTTTATATCACGCCTGAAACCAAGCACTTCCTCCGAAGACGTGATTAGTCACTTATTTTCAAAAAATCTAGTCCCTACAGGTACTTCTATTAAATGTACAAAAATTAGTAAACAGGATAGTTTCGTTTCATCGTTAAAAATAGTAGTACCTCCAAATGTATTTGATAAAGATGCAATGAGTTTAAGCCACGTAGAGCTAAACGCGGAGTTAACTCAGCATCAAAAAACACTACCGACTGTCCCTCTACTACCAAAATGTAAGACGGCTCCGAACAAAAACTAAAACATTTTTTCTTAATTCTCAAGCCTTTTCTCATGATATATTCTACTTGACAGAAACGTGGCTTAACGCCAGTATACTTGACTCGGAACTCTTTAATCATGAGTTCTCAGTATATAGGAGTGACCGCCATATAAATGACCTAAAAGCGCTTGGTGGAGGTGTTCTTACTGCAGTTCGCAGTCATATTACCTCTGAGAAAATAGAAGTTCCATTCCCTCTTAACATTGAAATAATCTGTGTTAAGATAACAATTGGAAATCTTTATGTTGCAAATGCGTACATTCCTTCATATCGTCTATGCATTCTTGTTTGACTTATCTTGTTGTGACAGTACAATTTTGTTGCTGGGCGATTTCAACTTATCACACATAGAATGGGTGCCTTCAGAGGAAGAATCTCATTTTATGCCATCAGAAGTTTCTGCACAACAAGAGCTATTATTACTTGATAACATTTTATCATTTGACTTACATCAAATTAGCTGTATAAAAAATCATAATAATCGAATTCTCTATTTAGTTTTTATACCCTATCCCATAGGGGGGTATATTAGTTTAGACATTAAGTTTGTAACATAGAGAAATAATTTCGATACATATATCTCAAAGGATATGGATCGATTCAGAATCGCTAGCTGAGTCGATTAAGCCATGTCTGTCTGTCCGTCCGTCCGTACGTCACCAGGCCTTAAATTTTGAGCTAGAATAATGAAATTTGGTACACGTGCTCTTTGTTGCTCCAACCAGAACAAGTGTAAACATTTTTGAAATCCGCCCACTGCCACGCCCCCTTTTAAGAAAAACGTTTTTTTTGGCCAAACCATAAGGAATTTTTAAAAAGTGTCTGAGAAACGTAGTTAGACAATCGTAATATCTATATTTCGTTCAGATAAAGTTTTTTGCCACGCCCACTTTTTGGGGGCGTTTTTAATTAAAAACGTTTTACGGTCAAATTTTAAAATTTTCGATGCAGAATAATTAGTAATATTAATAAAAACATTTCGTCTAAAGATCATTTTAGCCCACGCCCACTTTTTGGGGGCGTTTTCTTACAAAAACCGTTTGTATACCCTACCCCATAGCATATGCAGGAGGAAAACGATGTGTTTTGTCAAACAACAAAATATTCTGATAAACTGTTTGAACAATATATTGTTGTGACAATGTCGTTTTCTATATTATAGGCTAATAAATCCCACTTTTTGGAGATATTAATTTTAAGGAAGGGATGGGATAGGGTATTCAACGATCCGCACAGCGGGTTGTAGCCTTCTCATATGTTTTTTATTCTGACTCTGATAGTACCGCAGTATTAGTATCTAGTACCAGCATTACTAACATACACAAAAATCATCCTCCACTAGATATTTTCATTGAATTAGGCGAACTTCTGTACGAAAACGCTGACTCGTACGATCGTTCGTACTCTTTTGACTTTCAGAAAGCAAACTTTCAAAGGCTATGCGAAGAAATTATTATTTCGAATATGAAGATTGACGGCTTCTCCAATTTAGAAGAAGCTGTTAAAAATTTCTATTTTATAATAAAAGATTGCATGGATAATACTATCCGTGGTACACGAAAGAGCTTCAATCTCTTCGAAACAGAAGAAACCGGGCCTTTAATAATTTTGTTAAGAGCCAGAATCATTACGACTATAATAAGTACCTGAATTACTTTAATGAATTCTCTGCGATGTCTAGTAGTTTATATAATGGCTATATAGTATATAGTCAATATAGAGAACGCTCTTAAAAGTGACCCAAAACGCTTTTGGGGATTTGTCAATTCGAAGAGAACAACGGATGGATATCCAGCCAACTTCTCTTCCAATAATTCAAAAACATCGAGCTCTCTAATTGTGTCAAACTTATTCGCTGAGAACTTCAGTCAATCATTTATTGATACCCCTCCAGTCTTAGACGAGGATTATTTCAGTTATCTCAATGACTGTCCTCAAGTTAGTTTCAGCAATGTCAGTACATTTGACGATGAGACACTACTCAAATATATATCTTCATTAAACAATGATTATTCTGCGGGGCCCGATGGAATCCCACCAATAGTCGTAAAGCAATGCAAAGATGCTCTTTTGCCATACCTTAAGTATATGTTTGAAAGCTCCCTCGCCACAGGAAAAGTGCATTTATAACACCTGTTTTTAAAAAATTGGAGCGAGGAGATATCTCTAATTATAGACCTATCTCAAAACTATCTTGCATTCCTAAGTTATTTGAACATATTAATTGTGATAAATTGGTATTCCTGTGTCGAAACATTATCTGTGAAGAACAGCATGGCTTTGTTAAACATCGATGCACTGTAACAAATCTTTTAACTTTTATGCATCATTATTCCAATAGTTTGGAAAAAAAAAAGAAGTCGATTGTATATACACTGACTTCTCCAAAGCATTTGACCAGTTATCACATAACACCATCATTTTTAAACTTAAGGCGTATGGATTCCCTCCAGGTTTCATAAATTGGGTTAAATCATATCTCTCATTGGGAACATAGCGAGTAAAATTTAAAGGTTCCAAGAAGTCCAACCCTTTTGTTGCTCAATCTGGAGTACCTCAAGGAAGTCATTTGGGACCAATTTTATTTATACTTGCAATTAACGATGTAAAAGCTTGTATTCGAGATAGCAAAATATTGATATATGCTGATGATATGAAAATTTTCAAATGTGTAGAAGATTTAAACGATTCGCTTTCACTACAAACCCACTTAAATAGTTTTACCATATGGTGTCTTAAAAACGGTTTGAATCTGATCCTACAAAGGGCCAGCATATGTCATTTTCACGAAAACGCACTCCATGTAATTTTAAATATACTCTGACCGGGCACACTCTCTGTCATGTAGACGGTTTTAAAGATCTTGGTGTTTATTTTGATCCCAAAATGGAGTTTAATAAACACATTAACGTTATCGTCAATAAATCCAACTCTATGTTAGGATTTATAAAAAGGTGGTCAAAAAAGTTAAATGACCCATATGTCACTCTTCCACTCTATAATTGTCTAGTTCGCGCTCACTTGGAGTATGCCTCACAAGTTTGGACACCCTTCTATGTAGTTCATTCGAATAGAATTGAATCAATCCAATGTAAATTCATAAGATTTGCTTGGACAGGACTTCCATGGGATGATCTACACAATTTGCCTCCGTATAAGTGTCGAATTAAATTGCTGCAACTATTGCCTTTAACGTAGACTTAACAATGAATGGTTTTCTTACACCAATATTTATCAGGACAAATTGATGCTCCTGATCTTTTAAGTGCCATTGGTTTTAATACCCGGGGAGGTTCCTACAACCTGCGTAGATTAAATATATTACATATACCTGATTATAAACAAAACTATGGTATGCATGAGGCCATTAGTCGTATGAGTAGGGTATACAATAAAAATAACGATATAGTTGAACTATATTAGTTTTGATACTTAGTTTGTAACATAGTGAAATAATTATGCTACATATACACTGCTGGTCTTAGGTTAGACGCACGCCAACTTGCATTAAGATTTGTTTCTTATATATTATTTGAATGATGATTGAAAAAAAGTTGATATGCTAAAACATTGGCTATTTAATGATACTTCAATTATGATATTTAAATGAACATAATAATTTAACAAAATTGTGTTTTTCAAACATTTTTTTAAAACTACTCAAAAAAAGGTGCCTTTTTATTGGTCACTAAAATAGACGCACTTAAGTTTATTAATTCTTTGGAAGAAAAGTGTTTCATTTTTGACTTAAATTTTTAGTTGGTGTTAATATTTGATTTAAAAGAAATAAAAAAAAACATTTTCAGTAATGAGTACTGCCTCCTTTGTTAGAAATAACTTCATATATCCGGTCCTTCATAGAAAGATACAGGGAATCTATGTAGGTCAAGGAAATCTCTGTCCAAGCACGTTTAATAGCTGCAGTTAATGTTTCCTTATCTTCGTATTGCTTTCCCCCTTCGTATACCTTCCGTGTAAGCCAGCCCCAAACATTTTCAATTACGTTAAGATCTGGAGAATATGGTGGCCAGGTCATGATATTAACGTTTTGACTCGAAATAAACGACTTTACTACTCGAGCGTTATGAATAGGAGCATTGTCTTGTTGGAAAATGCAAGGAATTGGTCCAAAGAGGTCCTTTAATTTTGGAAATACGGACTCCAACAATGTTTTGAAGCGATCGCCGTTCATCTTCTGATCGATAAAAATCAAGTCAATTGTTCCATAAAACGTGATGGCACCCCACACCATGACTCCACCTTCTCGGCTGTGGTGGCGGCTTAAATATAGTTCATCTTTTCGCAAATCGTGATAATAGTATTGAAAGCCATCAGGACCATCTAAATTAAAACGTTTTTCATCAGTAAAGACAACTGAACGCCAATCATTAAGTCGAGTGTCAGATTGAACGGTCCACGTCATGTATTTTTTCGCGAATTGAAGCCGTTTTTCTTTGCGTATTGCATTCAGAGGGGGTTTTTTCTTGATTTTCATACGCTTCAGGTGTTCTGCATTTCTGATTGTACGCTGAACAGTTGAAAGGCTTGCTTTTACTCCGGCTAATTCCTTAATCTTAGCTGCAGACTTAGTCGAATTTGAAGCAATTCGAACAATTTTGCGTACTGCTTGTTCAGACAGTGCTTTTTGTTTTCCTTTGAAGTTTTTTCCATATGCCTCTGGATCCTTTAAATATCTATCAACAGTTCTGGAGCTGCGCTTTATCTGTTTGGCAATGTTTCGGTTGGATAGTCCTTGCGAGTGAAAGAAGTCTACTTTTTGACGTTCCAATAAGCTCATAACAGTAGCTTTTCCCATTTTTGCATTAAATGTAGGTCGAAAACAATTTATTTATTTATTTTTAGTATTTTTTTCAATAAAAAAACTGCACTAGTTTACTCAAGACAAAGAAATGTAAATTGCGTCTATTTCAATGACCAACCGAAAGCCCACGTGTTTGCATAGACATTTCTGGAATCTTAGAATGTACAGTTATTTCTTTCGCAAATCAACCAACTATAAGCACATATTTTTCGAACAAGATTCGAACTCTAATAAGAAAAGTATTTTGGACAGTTAGAACAAGCGTGATTATAAATAGAACAGTTTATTTAAAAAAAACGTTGGTGCGTCTAACCTAAGACCAGCAGTGTACTTCAAAGTATATGGATCGACTCAGAATCGCTAGCTGAGTCGATTAAGCCATGTCTGTCTGTCCGTCCGTCTGTACGTCACCGATTTTTAGGCCTTAAATTTTGATAGGATAATAAAATTCGGTATATAGGATCCTCGTCTCTGCCTACAGAACAAGTGTAAACATTTTTGAAATGCGCCCACTGCCACGCCCCCTTTTAAGAAAAACTCAGTTTTTGACCAAACCGTAAGGAATTTTAAAAAAGTTTCTGAACAACATATTTAGACAATATTAATATCTATATTTCGTCAATATAAAGTTTTTTGCCACGCCCACTTTTTGGGGGCGTTTTCAATTAAAAACTGTTTTCGGTCAAATTTTAAATTTTTCGAAAAAAATTTTGATGCAGAATCATTAACATTATTAATATGAACATTTCGTCTATATACCATTTTAACCCACGCCCACTTTTTGGGGGCGTTTTTATATAAAAACCATTTTTATACACTACCCCATAACATATGCAGGAGAAAACCTTGAATCGCTAGCTGAGTCGAATAAGCCATGTCTGTCTGTGCGTCCGTCCGTCTGTCTGTTCGTCACCGATTTTTGGGCCTTAAATTTTGAGCTAGGATAATGAAATTTGGTATATAGGATCAACGTCCGTACCTACAGAACAAGTGTAAAAATTTTCAAGATCCGCCCACTGCCACGCCCCCTTTTAAGAAAACCTAAACCGTAAGGAATTTTAAAAAAGTTTCTGAACAACATATTTAGTTAATCTTAATATCTCGTTACGTTAATATAAAGTTTTTTTGCCACTCCCACCTTTTAGGGGCGTTTTCAATAAAAAATTGTGTTCGGTCAAATTTTAAATTTTTCGAAAAACATTTTGATGCAGAATCATTAATAATATTATTATGAACATTTGGTCTATATACCATATTAAACCACGCCCACTTTGGGGGCGTTTTTATATAAAAAACATTTTTATACACTACCCCATAACATCTGCAGGAGAATAACCTTGTCTTTTGTAGAACCGTAAAATTTGTTGTGACAATGTCATTTTCTATGTTCAATCCCCATCGTGTGTTAAGCCATGTCCACATTTTGGTGACATTAGTTTTACAGATGGGATGTGATAGGGTAATCACCGATCCGCATAGGGGATTGTAGCCTTCTCATATGTTTTTATACCCTATCCCATAGGGGTATATTAGTTTTGATACATAGTTTGTAACATAGAGAAACAATTTAGCTACTGTTGACGAGACAAATTAACTAAACTAAATAGTAAAAAATTGTATTTCTCAGTAGTAAAATAATTATAATTTATCATATCTCTGTGCAAGCTGTTTATAACGCCATTAATGTAAACATTAATCTATGTTAATAAATATCTTCTATCTATCCTTAAAATTAATATCCTCAAAATGTAGGCTTTATGGCGACGAAATACAGAACATGAAATTGTCGCAGCATACCTATTGTTTAGACAGTTTATCAAAACCTTTTGTGTTTCGACAAAATACAACGTATTTCTATTGCTGGTGCCTTTTGATGGGATATACAAATGGTTTTTGTAAGAAAACGCCCCCAAAATGTGGGCGTAGGTGAAAATGTTTTATAGACAAAATGTTTATTTTATCATTACGGAAGTATTTGCATCAAAAGTTTTTTCGAACTTTTTAAAATTTGGACAAAAAGCTTTTTGTACTAAAAACGCCCCGTCCGTCCGTCCGTCTGTACGTCACCGATTTTTAGGCCTTAAATTTTGAGCTAGGATAATGAATTTGGTATGTAGGATCCTCGTCCCTGCCAACAGGACAAGTGTAAATATTTTTCAAATCCGACCACTGCCACGCCCCCTTTAAACTTTAAATTAACGAATTACAGATATTCATGTTATCTAAATATTTTGTTAAGAAAGTTTTTCAAAATTCCTTATGGTTTGGCCAAAAAATACGTTTTTCTAAAAAGGGGGCGTGGCAGTGAGCGGATTTCAAAAATTTTTACACGTGTTCTGCTGGGAGCAACAAGGAGCACGTTTACCAAATTTCATCCTTCTAGCTCAAAATTTAAGGCCCAAAAACTGGTGACGTACCGACGGACGGACGGACAGACAATGCTTAATCGACTCAGCTATCGATTCTGAATCGATCCATACACTTTGAGGTATATGTAGCTAAATTATTTCTCTATGTTACAAACTATGTATCAAACCTAATATACCCCTATGGGATAGGGTATAAACATTTTTAAATACCCCATAGCATATGCAGTAGAAAGCCTTGTCTTTTGTAGAACCATAGAAGTATTTTATAAGCAGTATGAAGAATTTGTTGTCACTATATCATTTTTTCTATTTTATCCACATCGTGTTTTTAACCATGCCCACTTTTTTGGGTATTTTCGTTTTACAGATAGGATGGGATAGGGTATTCAACGATCCGTACAGCGGATTGTAGCCTTCTCATATGTTTATACCCTATCCCATAGGGGTATATTGACATTAAGTTTGTAATATAGAGAAATAATTTTGATACATATACCTCAAAGTAGATGGATCGATTTAGAATCGCTAGCTGAGTCGATTAAGCCATGCCTGTCTGTCCGTCCGTCCGTCTGTGTGTCACCGATTTTTGGGCCTTAAATTTCGAGCTAGAGTGTTGAAATTGGGTATATGGACTCTCTGGTCGACGAAGCAGAACAAGTTTAAAAATGTTTGAAGTCCGCCCACTGCCACGCCCCCTTTTAGAAAAGCGTAATTTTAAGCCAAACCGTAAGGAATTTTAAAAAAGTTTCTCTACAACATATTTAGACAATCCTAATATCTATATTTCGTCGATATAAAGTTTTTTGCCACGCCCACTTTTTGGGGGCGTATTCAATAAAAAACGGTTTTCGGTTAAATTTTAAATTTTTCGAAAAAAATGTTGCTGCAGAATCATTAACATTATTAATATGAACATTTCGTCCTTATACCATTTTTACCCACGCCCACATTTTGGGGGCGTTTTTATATAATAACCATTTTTATACACTACACCTAACATATGCAGGAGAAAACCTTTTGTATAACCGTCAAAGTGATTTGTAAGCAGTCTGAAGAATTTGTTGTCACTATCTCATTTTTTCTATTTTATCCACATCGTGTTTTTATCAATGCCCACTTTTTTGGGGGATTTTAGTTTTATGGATAGGATGGGATAGGGTGTCCAAAGCGTTTTTTGACCTTCAACAAATTACTTAGAAAAACGATTTTAGCAACGAATTTAAAATCAAACTAGGTATATTGTTCCTCAGTAAATGTTTCAACGAAAGAGAGCGAATTCTCAATTTATTCTTCCTTTTCTAAACTCAGATACATACAATCCACAAATTACAAATACAAATTTTCGATAAGTTTGTTAAGTGTTTACAATTGTCATTTAACATTTCAATTCCATATTGTTACAAAAGTAATATTCAAAATTAGTATCAAATACAATAAAATCCAGATAATTATTTAAAATGATGTGAAGCATCAACATACTGCCCGCCTTGAAGGGTCGAACGGAAAAAAGGAGGCACTTCAACAACGTGGTAATGGAGCCAAACGATGAATCGGTCTTCTCAGTACTGTTCCTTTGGTTCTTATATCTGCCACTCGAACTCTTCCATCAGCTGCAGTAATGAGCCTCTCGATTCGTCCAAGAAGCCATTGTTGGGGCGGTAAGTTGTCGTCACTAATAAGCAGCACAGTACCCATCTCAGCATTTTGAGACGCAGACTTCCATTTTGTTCGACGTTGCAACTCAAGTAAGTACTCCTTTGACCAACGCTTCCAGAAATGTTGTTTTATCTGAGTAAGTCTCCTCCATCGCTTCAGCAGAGATAACTCATCTGAAATAGTTGGTTCTGGAATAGAATTTAAAGCATTTGCAATTAAAAAATGGCCTGGGGTTAAAACTTGTTCGTCATTAGGATCTGGGCTTAAAACACTCAGCGGTCGAGAATTCATAATAGCTTCGATCTCAGCTACCACGGTGGAAAATTCTTCATAGGTCAAAAACGCCTGCTTCACCGTCTTGTAGAGATGAGATTTGGCCGATTTGACAGCCGCTTCCTATAAGCCACCGAAGTGTGGCGCTCTGGGTGGAATGTGCAGGAACTTGATTCGATGAAGTGAGCACCATGACGATATAATATCTTCCTTCTGCTGCGCCAAGACCACCGAATAAAGTTCTTTAAGCTCATTTCGAGCCCCAACAAAATTTGTTCCATTATCGCAATGGATTTCTTCACATAATCCTCGTCGCGCAACGAATCGTTTTAAAGCTGCTAGAAAACCTTGCGTCGACAAGTCCGATACAACTTCCAAATGTGACGCCTTCGTTGCAAAACAAATAAAAACAGCTACATATGCTTTATGAGTGCAATAACCACGACGTCCTTGAGATATGTGGAAGGGTCCACAGAAATCCACGCCTGACTTTGCGAATGGCCTAGATACCGTCACTCGGCTGGCTGGTAGGTCACCCATGATCTGACGCATTACTTTAGGCTTGTACCGAAAGCAGTGTAAACATTGATTGACCGTCTTCTTGGCTAATTTTCGAGCGTTAACAACCCAGAAACGCTGTCTTATGATGGCAACCAGAGCTTGGATACCTGCATGGAAATTACGAACGTGCAAATGGACAACAAGATTATTTACAAAAAGGGAATTTTTGGGTAGGAGAATAGGACATTTGACATCGTAGGGAATGTCCGCATTCTGCAGACGCCCACCAACTCGCAAGAGCTCTATATAGTGTTCATCATCAAGGAAAGGGTTGAGGTTGCTGATGACACTTTTTGGGCTGATCGGATGTTTCTTCCTCAGATCTTCAATTTCCTCCTGGAAATGAGTTTGTTGGAGATTCCAGATGATTCGTAGCAGGGATTCTTCAACTTCTTCTGCCGTCAAGTCTGGTGACCTAGAGCTTACGGGGGGGTTAGATTTTATATTAGTTGATTTATTCTGCAAACATTTTATAAATCGAACTACATATCCAAAAATTCTAATTACTTTTTGGTAGCTGCTAAACCGTTCAAAGTGTTCCGAAAATTCCGTTGAAACTATTTTGGCTAGCATAACTACAGAGTTGTTGGTTTCTAATTCAACGATATTGGGGTTTATTTTTTGTTTTGGCCAATTTTCCATAGGCAAGTATAAAAACTGAGGTCCTTTGAACCAAATACTCTTTGTAAGTTCAAACGTAAAAGCACCGCGAGATATGATGTCCGCCGGATTTGCCTTTGAGTTAACATGCCTCCAAATAGCTGAAGGTAGCTCAGATTGAATCTTTGATACCCTATTGGCGACAAATATTTCCCACGACGACGGGTATGCGTATATCCAATGTAAAACAATCTCAGAGTCGGACCAAAGATATATCTCCTCAATGTCTTCAACAAGATTCGGTAAAATTCTTTGGACCAGGTCAACTAGCAAAACAGCAGCACACAATTCCAATCGCGGAAGCGACTTAGTTTTTATGGGAGCTATCTTCGACTTTGCGCTCAGCAAATGACATTTAACATTATTAAAACGATCAACAATACGAAGATACACAGCACAGCCATAGGCACGAATCGATCCATCAGCAAATCCATGCAGTTCAATTTTACAGCTCGATTTATTTAAACAATGAGTGTATTTAGGTACCTTTATTGTATTTAAATTCAAGACATCCCTTCGAAACTCTTCCCACTGTGAGAGTATTCCCATTGGTATAGCCTCATCCCAATTACACTTCGAAATCCAAAGATCCTGCATTATAATCTTACCCTTTACGACTATCGGATTTATCAGTCCTAAAGGATCGAAAATTTGAGCAAGTTCAGACAATACCGTACGTTTGGTTATGGGTTTTAAAAAGTCGATACCTGGGGCTACGTATTGAAATTCGTCCTTAACTGGATTCCATACAATGCCCAATGTTTTAATGACATCCTTGTCGTTAATTCGCAAGGAATCGCTAATAGGCTCATCCACACGAATTCTACTTAATACCTCATTTTCATTGCTACACCACTTTCGCAATACAAAACCCGCTGTTTGAAGAATGTGCTTGACCTCATTATAGATTTGATAGATGCTCTCCAACGTATCAGCACCAGTTATCAAATCATCCATATAAAAGTCTTCGGTAATGACTTTCGCACCCAGTGGAAATTGGTAAATGTTTTCATCTGCTAACTGTTTCAGACAACGAGTAGCCAGGTAAGGAGCTGTTGTAGTACCATAGGTTACGGTTTTTAACCTATAAGCTAACAGTTCATTTTGTTCGCTTGATCTCCGTAAAATTCCTTGAAGGTCCTGATCTTCATGGGCTACTAATATCTGCCGATACATTTTGGTAATATCTGCAGTTAAAACAAATTTATAGGATCTAAAGCGAAGAATGATATCATATAAATCGTCCTGGATCACTGGGCCTTTTAAAAGGAGATCATTCAATGATTTACTTGACGAAGTCTTTGCACTGCAGTCAAAAACAACCCTAAGCTTTGTAGTTAGCGAATCAGGCCTAAGAACAAATTGATGTGGAGCGAAATACCGAACTAGTGAAAGTTGATTATTTGGAATGGCTTCCATGTGTCCCATCCTTTCGTAATCCTCCATGAATTGAATGTACTGCTCTCGAACCTTGTCATTTTTCTGAAGTCGTCTTTCTAAGCTATAAAACCGCTTCCTTGCTTGGCACAACGAATCTCCTAATTCTCCTTTCTTAGCATCAAAGAGAATGTTCACCACAAAGCGGCCATCTTTTTGACGTCGAACGCTCCTTACGAACTCCTTTTCGCATTCTTCTTCTTCAAAGGACTGAAATACTGGTTTCCTCTGAACTTCTTCCATATCCCAAAATCTGCTAACCATCTCGGTAAGCGTAACTTCTTCCGAACACTCAACCAACATGCAAGACGCCTGAGGAATTTCCGATAATCCATAGCTACCAGACGCGATCCATCCCAGTAATGTCTTCTGTAAAATAGGTAACTGGGGTCCAAGTTTGATCTGTCCAACACACAGCAAATTGAAAAAACTATCGGCGCCTATCAAAAGGTCAATTCGACTAGGAATGTTGAAGTAGGGATCTGCAAGCGAAACATTCGAGGGTATATTCCAACCAGAAATATCCATTTCCTTTTCGGGTTGCATATTAGTGATCGCTTTTAAGACCAATAAGTCCAAATTTAATTCGAAGTCCGAATTTCTTGACTTGCAGCTAGCCTCTGTCTTATAATTCACCACTGAATTTGATTTTCCTATTCCAGAAACTGATGTGTAAGTTTGAACTTTTTTTAACTTTAGTTTCTGAACCATATCTTCAGTTATAAAGTTCAACTGCGACGCAGAATCTAGCAAGGCTCGAACTGGTTGAAGTTTACCAAACCTATCCTTTATATAAACAATTGCAGTAGCCAAAATAACACTGGAAGAATTCCGCCCAAAAGCTTTCGAAATGATAGTGCTTGTGCAACTAGTACTAGTGCTTGGCTCTACAGCACTCTCTTGACCTACTTGGTTAGGCAAACTGTTCACCTTGAATCGATGAAGTAACCGATGGTGTGGCAACGAACAAATAGTGCACTTTGTTAGATTGCATCTTCTCACTGAGTGTCCCTTTCCCAAACAGTTAATGCATAGAACACGTCTCTTCACTTCCTGAAAACGATTAGCAACCGACATCTGGTTAAAGTCCGGGCATCCAACGATATCATGTGTACCCGACTGGCAAAACTCACACTTGGGTTTACTAACGACAAGCGAAGTATTCGACGACTGGTTATACCCTATCCCATAGGGGTATATTAGTTTTGATACATAGTTTGTAACATAGAGAAATAATTTAGCTACATATACCTCAAAGTATATGGATCGACTCAGAATCGATAGCTGAGTCGATTTAGCCATGTCTGTCCGTCCGTCCGTCCGTCCGTCCGTCCGTCCGTCCGTCCGTACGTCACCAGTTTTTGGGCCTTAAATTTTGAGCTAGAAGGATGAAATTTGGTACGCGTGCTCTTTGTTGCTCCCAGCAGAACAAGTGTAAAAATTTTTGAAATCCGCCCACTGCCACGCCCCCTTTTTAGAAAAACGTATTTTTTGGCCAAACCATAAGGAATTTTGAAAAACTTTCTGAACAACATATTTAGACAATCTGAATATCTGTACTTCGTTCATATAAAGTTTTTTGCCACGCCCACTTTTTGGGGGCGTTTTCAATAAAAAACGTTTTTCGGTCAAATTTTCAAATTTTCGAAAAAAACTTTTGATGCAGAATCATTAGCAATATAAATATGAACATTTCGTCTATAGATCATTTTAACCCACGCCCACTTGTTGGGGGCGTTTTTATATAAAAACCATTTTTATACACCACCCCATAACATATGCAGTAGAAAACCTTGTCTTTTGTAGAACCGTAAAAGTTTTTTATAAGCAGTCTGAAGAATTTGTTGTCACCATTCCATTTTCTTTATTTTATCCACATCGTGTTTTTAGCCATGTCCACTTTTTGGGGATTTTAGTTTTACAGATAGGATGGGATAGGGTTTTCAACGATCCGCACAGTGGATTGTAGCCTCTCATATGTTTTCTATTTGTGTTTCGAGACCGATGACGAAAATTATTGTTGCTAGCATTTGACTCCAACTTACACATTTTAGATTCTTTTGCCTCTAATGTCTGACAACGACGATCTAACAAATCTGAAAACTCTTGCCATGATGGCAATTTCGAGTGATCAACAGACTCATCCCATTTGGTTTTTGTATCCGAATCGACTCTGTCTAATGCGAAGGAAATCAAAATAGACTCAGCTATATTTTTATAGTCACCAATACTGAGCATTGCTACTAAATGAGTATTGAAACTATCTTCCAAGTTTCGCAAATTAAAAGAAGAGCACTTAGAGACTTTTGGAATTTCTAAGATTCCATTAACGTGTTCTTGAAACATCATCGCCTTGCTATCGAACCGCTTTTTTAATCGACTGATTGCCTTAGCATAGTTCCCACTTGTCAAGTCAAATTCCTGCACCGCACTCAACGCAGATCCTGATAAAGAACTTCTCAAATAATTAAATTTTTGAAGGTTATCCAAAGAATCGTCTTTATCAACCAGACTATTGAAAAGCCCTATAAAATTAGGGAATTCTGAAAACTTTCCAGAAAATTGAGGCAACTTAATTCTCTCCAACTTCGACGACCTGGGAGAGTGTTGCAGGGGTAGCAATGTTGTATTTAAATTTTTACAAACACTTGCATTCGGTTTTTTCTCCGCCAACAAAGTTAATATTTCCGATTTTGCAATAACATACAAATCCTCAACTTCCGCTCTATTAGCTGCATTTGCTTTCTCCTCTCCAACAACATTCATTTTTTCTACAGACATTTGTACATTCAAATTCTGTTTAAAATAGGATTCAAGAATGCCTAACCGACATTCTAATTCGGTTACAGAAATTGTTGAACCTTTTTCTTGAATTAGCTTTTTGATTCTACTTATATTTCCTTTAGTCGTTGATCGCAAAACTTTCAACTCCGCTAAATGCTGACGCTGCTGAGTATCTAACCCCTTCGCACCCGTTTGCTCTTTTATTTCCTGGTCATATTCCTGATCTGAATTACTCATTTTGATTCAATCGAATTCAACTCAACGACGAAAAAGAAACCAACAACTTATCAATTGAATTATTTCTTTAGAAATTTCTGAAGTGAATTTGTATTTAAAATAATCCAATATCAATTCAACATCTACAACCAGCGACGAAATGAAAAGCTTTTTATACCCTATCCCATAGGGGGGTATATTAGTTTTGATACTTAGTTTGTAACATAGAGAAATAATTTTGCTACATATACCTCAAAGTATATGGATCGACTCAGAATCGCTAGCTGAGTCGAATTAGCCATGTCTGTCTGTCCGTCCGTCCGTCCGTCCGTCCGTCCGTCTGTTCGTCACCGATTTTTGGGCCTTAAATTTTGAGCTAGGATACTGAAATTTGGTATATAGGATCCTCGTCCGTGCCACCAGAACAAGTGTAAAAATTTTTGAAATCCGCCCACTGCCACGCCCCCTTTTTAGAAAAACTCATTTTTTGGCCAAACCGTAAGGAATTTCAAAAAAGTGTCTGAGCAGGATATTTATACAACCCTAATATCTATATTTCGTTCATACAAAGTTTTTTGCCACGCCCACTTTTTGGGGGCGTTTTTAGTAAAAAACGCTTTTTGTCCAAGTTTTAAAACTTTCGAAAAAATTTTTGATGCAAATACTTCCGCAATGGTAATATAAATATTTGGTCCATAGATCATTTTCACCTACGCCCACATTTTGGGGGCGTTTTCTTACAAAAACCATTTGTATACCCAATCCCAAGGCATTAGCAGTAGAAATACGTTGTTTTTTTGGCGAACCACAAAAGATTTTGATAAACTGTCTGAGCAATATATTGTGACAATGTCATTTTCTGTATTTCATCGCCATAAGGCCTATATTTTGAGGATATTTATAATAACGATGTGATGGGATAGGGTATCCAACGATCCGCACAGCGGATTGTAGCCTCTCATATGTTTATACCCTATCCCATAGGGGGGTATATTAGTTTTGATACTTAGTTTGTAACATAGAGAAATAATTTTGCTACATATACCTCAAAGTATATGGATCGACTCAGAATCGCTAGCTGAGTCGAATTAGCCATGTCTGTCTGTCCGTCCGTCCGTCCGTCCGTCCGTCCGTCCGTCCGTCCGTCCGTCCGTCCGTCCGTCTGTCTGTTCGTCACCGATTTTTGGGCCTTAAATTTTGAGCTAGGATAATGAAATTTGGTATATAGGATCCTCGTCCGTGCCACCAGAACAAGTGTAAAACTTTTTGAAATCCGCCCACTGCCACGCCCCCTTTTTAGAAAAACTCATTTTTTGGCCAAACCGTAAGGAATTTCAAAAAAGTGTCTGAGCAGGATATTTAGACAACCCTAATATCTATATTTTGTTGATACAAAGTTTTTTGCCACGCCCACTTTTTGGGGGCGTTTTTAGTAAAAAACGCTTTTTGTCCAAGTTTTAAAACTTTCGAAAAAATTTTTGATGCAAATACTTCCGCAATGGTAATATAAATATTTGGTCCATAGATCATTTTCACCTACGCCCACATTTTGGGGGCGTTTTCTTACAAAAACCATTTGTATACCCAATCCCAAGGCATTAGCAGTAGAAATACGTTTTTTTTTGGCGAACCACAAAAGATTTTGATAAACTGTCTGAGCAATATATTGTGACAATGTCATTTTCTGTATTTCATCGCCATAAGGCCTATATTTTGAGGATATTTATAATAACGATGTGATGGGATAGGGTATCCAACGATCCGCACAGCGGATGGTAGCCTCTCATATGTTTATACCCTATCCCATAGGGGGGTATATTAGTTTTGATACTTAGTTTGTAACATAGAGAAATAATTTTGCTACATATACCTCAAAGTATATGGATCGACTCAGAATCGCTAGCTGAGTCGAATTAGCCATGTCTGTCTGTCCGTCCGTCCGTCCGTCCGTCCGTCCGTCCGTCCGTCCGTCCGTCCGTCCGTCCGTCCGTCTGTCTGTTCGTCACCGATTTTTGGGCCTTAAATTTTGAGCTAGGATAATGAAATTTGGTATATAGGATCCTCGTCCGTGCCACCAGAACAAGTGTAAAACTTTTTGAAATCCGCCCACTGCCACGCCCCCTTTTTAGAAAAACTCATTTTTTGGCCAAACCGTAAGGAATTTCAAAAAAGTGTCTGAGCAGGATATTTAGACAACCCTAATATCTATATTTTGTTGATACAAAGTTTTTTGCCACGCCCACTTTTTGGGGGCGTTTTTAGTAAAAAACGCTTTTTGTCCAAGTTTTAAAACTTTCGAAAAAATTTTTGATGCAAATACTTCCGCAATGGTAATATAAATATTTGGTCCATAGATCATTTTCACCTACGCCCACATTTTGGGGGCGTTTTCTTACAAAAACCATTTGTATACCCAATCCCAAGGCATTAGCAGTAGAAATACGTTTTTTTTTGGCGAACCACAAAAGATT
This sequence comes from Rhingia campestris, assembly GCA_932526625.1. Classification (NCBI taxonomy): domain Eukaryota; kingdom Metazoa; phylum Arthropoda; class Insecta; order Diptera; family Syrphidae; genus Rhingia; species Rhingia campestris. The sequence continues at coordinate 66,069,979 of OW052185.1, forward strand.
TTGATAAACTGTCTGAGCAATATATTGTGACAATGTCATTTTCTGTATTTCATCGCCATAAGGCCTATATTTTGAGGATATTTATAATAACGATGTGATGGGATAGGGTATCCAACGATCCGCACAGCGGATGGTAGCCTCTCATATGTTTTTATTACATATTTCTTATTTATTTGATTTTTCTCATATTACTAGTCATAACCTTTTTTTTTTTATACCTATCCCATAGGGGGGTATATTAGTTTTGATACATAGTTTGTAACATAGAGAAATAATTTTGCTACATATACCTCAAAGTATATGGATCGACTCAGAATCGCTAGCTGAGTCGAATTAGCCATGTCGGTCTGTCCGTCCGTCCGTCCGTCCGTCCGTCCGTCTGTCTGTTCGTCACCGATTTTTGGGCCTTAAATTTTGAGCTAGGATAATGAAATTTGGTATATAGGATCCTTGGCCGAGTCACCAGAACAAGTGTAAAAATTTTTGAAATCCGCCCACTGCCACGCCCCCTTTTAAGAAAAACTCAGTTTTTGACCAAACCGTAAGGAACTTTAAAAAAGTTTCTGAACAACATATTTAGACAATATTAATATCTATATTTCGTCCATATAAAGTTTTTTGCCACGCCCACTTTTTGGGGGCGTTTTCAATTAAAAACTGTTTTCGGTCAAATTTTAAATTTTTCGAAAAAAATTTTGATGCAGAATCATTAACATTATTAATATGAACATTTCGTCTATATACCATTTTAACCCACGCCCACTTTTTGGGGGCGTTTTTATATAAAAACCATTTTTATACCCTACCCCATAACATATGCAGGAGAAAACCTTGTCTGTTGTAGAACCGTAAAATTGTTTTGTAAGCAGTCCGAAGAATTTGTTGTCACTATATCATTTTTTCTATTTTATCCAAATCGTGTTTTTAGCCATGCCCCCTTTTAGGGGATTTTAGTTTTATGGATAGGATGGGATAGGGTATTCAACGATCCGCACAGCGGATTGTAGCCTTCTCATATGTTTATACCCTATCCCATAGGGGGGTATATTAGTTTTGATACTTAGTTTGTAACATAGAGAAATAATTTTGCTACATATACCTCAAAGTATATGGATCGACTCAGAATCGCTAGCTGAGTCGAATTAGCCATGTCTGTCTGTCCGTCCGTCCGTCCGTCCGTCCGTCCGTCCGTCCGTCTGTCTGTTCGTCAGCGGTTTTTGGGCCTTAAAGTTTGAGCTAGGATAATGAAATTTGGTATATAGGATCCTCGTCCGTGCCACCAGAACAAGTGTAAAAATTTTAAAAATCCGCCCACTGCCACGCCCCCTTTTTAGGAAAACTTATTTTTTGGCCAAACCGTAAGGAATTTCAAAAAAGTGTCTGAGTAGCATATTAAGACAATCCTAATATCTATATTTCGTTCATACAAAGTTTTTTGCCACGCCCACTTTTTGGGGGCGTTTTTAGTAAAAAACGCTTTTTGTCCAAATTTTAAAACTTTCGAAAAAAAATTTGATGCAAATACTTCCGAAATGGTAATATAAACATTTTGTCCATAGATCATTTTCACCTACGCCCACATTTTGGGGGCGTTTTCTTACAAAAACCGTTTGTATACCCCATCCCAAGGCATTAGCAATAGAAATACGAACCACACAAGATTTTGAGAAACTGTCTGAGCAATATATTGTGACAATGTCATTTTCTGTATTTCATTGCCATAAGGCCTATATTTTGAGGATATTAATTTAAAGGATAGGATGGGATAGGGTATTCAACGATCCGCATAGCGGATTGTAGCCTCTCATATGTTTTTATTACATATTTCTTATTTATTTGATTTTTCTCATATTACTAGTCATAACCTTTTTTTTTTTATACCTATCCCATAGGGGGGTATATTAGTTTTGATACATAGTTTGTAACATAGAGAAATAATTTTGCTACATATACCTCAAAGTATATGGATCGACTCAGAATCGCTAGCTGAGTCGAATTAGCCATGTCGGTCTGTCCGTCCGTCCGTCCGTCCGTCTGTCTGTTCGTCACCGATTTTTGGGCCTTAAATTTTGAGCTAGGATAATGAAATTTGGTATATAGGATCCTTGGCCGAGTCACCAGAACAAGTGTAAAAATTTTTGAAATCCGCCCACTGCCACGCCCCCTTTTAAGAAAAACTCAGTTTTTGACCAAACCGTAAGGAACTTTAAAAAAGTTTCTGAACAACATATTTAGACAATATTAATATCTATATTTCGTCCATATAAAGTTTTTTGCCACGCCCACTTTTTGGGGGCGTTTTCAATTAAAAACTGTTTTCGGTCAAATTTTAAATTTTTCGAAAAAAATTTTGATGCAGAATCATTAACATTATTAATATGAACATTTCGTCTATATACCATTTTAACCCACGCCCACTTTTTGGGGGCGTTTTTATATAAAAACCATTTTTATACCCTACCCCATAACATATGCAGGAGAAAACCTTGTCTGTTGTAGAACCGTAAAATTGTTTTGTAAGCAGTCCGAAGAATTTGTTGTCACTATATCATTTTTTCTATTTTATCCAAATCGTGTTTTTAGCCATGCCCCCTTTTAGGGGATTTTAGTTTTATGGATAGGATGGGATAGGGTATTCAACGATCCGCACAGCGGATTGTAGCCTTCTCATATGTTTATTCCTTTATTTATAATCATTTTTTGTCTCTCTCTTTACATTTGGAGTTTTTATACCCTATCCCATAGGGGGGTATATTAGTTTTGATACTTAGTTTGTAACATAGAGAAATAATTTTGCTACATATACCTCAAAGTATATGGATCGACTCAGAATCGCTAGCTGAGTCGAATTAGCCATGTCTGTCTGTCCGTCCGTCCGTCCGTCCGTCCGTCCGTCTGTCTGTTCGTCAGCGGTTTTTGGGCCTTAAATTTTGACCTAGGATAATGAAATTTGGTATATAGGATCCTCGTCCGTGCCACCAGAACAAGTGTAAACATTTTTGAAATCCGCCCACTGCCACGCCCCCTTTTTAGGAAAACTTATTTTTTGGCCAAACCGTAAGGAATTTCAAAAAAATGTCTGAGTAGCATATTTAGACAATCCTAATATCTATATTTCGTTCATACAAAGTTTTTTGCCACACCCACTTTTTGGGGGCGTTTTTAGTAAAAAACGCTTTTTGTCCAAATTTTAAAACTTTCGAAAAAAATTTTGATGCAAATAATTCCGCAATGGTAATATAAACATTTTGTTTATAGATCATTTTCACCTACGCCCACATTTTGGGGGCGTTTTTTTACAAAAACCATTTGTATACCCCATCCCAAGGCATTAGCAATAGAAATACGTTGTTTTTTGTCGAACCACACAAGATTTTGAGAAACTGTCTGAGCAATATATTGTGACAATGTCATTTTCTGTATTTCATTGCCATAAGGCCTATATTTTGAGGATATTAATTTAAAGGATGGGATGGGATAGGGTATTCAACGATACGCATAGCGGATTGTAGCCTCTCATATGTTTTGTGTTTACTTTCACTCAACGACAACGGATCATTCCAAGTTCCTTCAGCAAGGCAACGATCATTTAACTCTAATTCTAGCTCAAAAATGCAACTGCAATAATGTTAACGGCAACAACAAGAATCAAAGCTTTTACCAGCGACGCGACGATCGAACAACGATTTATTTTGAGCGAAATCGCCACGTTTAAAGATCAATGAGTTAATAATTACTTTTTGCAGCAAAATTTTACGAAGAGAAAAAAAATATTTCTATCATGAGACTTTCAATTTCAATCATGAATTCGCCTATGCGATTCTCTTTTTATACCCTATCCCATAGGGGGGTATATTAGTTTTGATACATAGTTTGTAACATAGAGAAATAATTTAGCTATATATACCTCAAAGTATATGGATCGACTCAGAATCGATAGCTGAGTCGATTTAGCCATGTCTGTCCGTCCGTCCGTCCGTACGTCACCAGTTTTTGGGCCTTAAATTTTGAGCTAGAAGGATGAAATTTGGTACACGTGCTCTTTGTTGCTCCCAGCAGAACAAGTGTAAAAATTTTTGAAATCCGCCCACTGCCACGCCCCCTTTTTAGAAAAACGTATTTTTTGGCCAAACCATAAGGAATTTTGAAAAACTTTCTGAACAACATATTTAGACAATCTGAATATCTGTATTTCGTTCATATAAAGTTTTTTGCCACGCCCACTTTTTGGGGGCGTTTTTAATAAAAAACGTTTTTCGGTCAAATTTTAAAATTTTCTAAAAAAATTTTGATGCAGAATCATTAGTAATATAAATATGAACATTTCGTCAATAGACCATTTTAACCCACGCCCACTTTTTGGGGGCGTTTTTATATAAAAACCATTTTTATACCCTACCCCATAACATATGCAGGAGAAAACCTTGTCTGTTGTAGAACCGTAAAATTGTTTTGTAAGTAGTCCGAAGAATTTGTTGTCACTATATCATTTTTTCTATTTTATCCAAATCGTGTTTTTAGCCATGCCCCCTTTTTGGGGATTTTAGTTTTATGGATAGGATGGGATAGGGTATTCAACGATCCGCACAGCGGATTGTAGCCTTCTCATATGTTTGGGGATTTTAGTTTTACAGATAGGATGGGATAGGGTATTCAACGATCCGCACAGTGGATTGTAGCCTTCTCATATGTTTATACCCTATCCCATAGGGGGGTATATTAGTTTTGATACTTAGTTTGTAACATAGAGAAATAATTTTGCTACATATACCTCAAAGTATATGGATCGACTCAGAATCGCTAGCTGAGTCGAACTAGCCATGTCTGTCTGTCCGTCCGTCCGTCCGTCCGTCCGTCCGTCTGTCTGTTCGTCACCGATTTTTGGGCCTTAAATTTTGAGCTAGGATAATGAAATTTGGTATATAGGATCCTTGGCCGAGTCACCAGAACAAGTGTAAAAATTTTTAAAATCCGCCCACTGCCACGCCCACTTTTAGAAAAAACGTAGTTTTTAGCCAAACCGTAAGGAATTTCAAAAAAAAGTCTGAGCAGCATATTTAGACAATCGTAATATTTATATTTCGTTCATACAAAGTTTTTTGCCACGCCCACTTTTTGGGGGCGTTTTTAGTAAAAAACGCTTTTTGTCCAAATTTTAAGACTTTCTAAAAAAATTTTGATGCAAATACTTCCGCAATGGTAATATAAACATTTTGTCCATAGATCATTTTCACCTAAGCCCACATTTTGGGGGCGTTTTCTTACAAAAACCATTTGTATACCCCATCCCAAGGCATTAGCAATAGAAATACGTTGTTTTTTGTCGAACCACAAAAGATTTTGATAAACTGTCTGAGCAATATATTGTGACAATGTCATTTTCTGTATTTCATCGCCATAAGGCATATATTTTTTTTATTTCACTTCGCGATACTACGACAGCAATTGCTTTATTTTATTTAAGCTGATATTTATTTTAGTTAAATTGTATGATGGGGACGTCAACAACAAATCTAAATGTCCCGGGTTTCGGCACCAAAAAATGTCCAAAGCGTTTTTTGAACTTCAACAAATTACTTAGAAAAACGATTTTAGCAACGAATTTAAAATCAAACTAGGTATATTGTTCCTCAGTAAAGGTTTCAACGAAAGAGAGCGAATTCTCAATATATTCTTCCTTTTATAAACTCAGATACATACAATCCACAAATTACAAATACAAATTTTCGATAAGTTTGTTAAGTGTTTACAATTGTCATTTAACATTTCAATTCCATATTGTTACAAAAGTAATATTCAAAATTAGTATCAAATACAATAAAATCCAGATAATTATTTAAAATGATGTGAAGCATCAACATAGGGTATTCAACGATCCGCACAGCGGATTGTAGCCTTCACATATGTTTCTAAATGACGATGTCACAACATAGTGTTCAGAAGGTGTATCAAATTATTTTATGGTTCGACAAAAAACAATGTTTTTATACCCTATCCCATAGGGGTATATTAGTTTTGATACATAGTTTGTAACATAGAGAAATAATTTAGCTACGTATACCTCAAAGTATATGGATCCACTCAGAATCGATAGCTGAGTCGATTTAGCCATGTCTGTCTGTCCGTCCGCCCGTCCGTACGTCACCAGTTTTTGGGCCTTAAATTTTGAGCTAGAATGATGAAATTTAGTACACCTCGTCTATGTTGCTCCCAGCAGAACAAGTGTAAAAATGTTTGAAATCCGCCCAAAAAGTGGGCGTGGCAAAAAACTTTATATTGACGAAATATAGATATTACGATTCTCTAAATATGCTTCTCAGACATTTTTTTAAAACTCATTACGGTTTGGCGTGGTCGTGGGCGGATTTTAAAATTGTTTACACTTGTTCTAGTTGCACGGACGAGGATCCTATATACCAAATTTCATTATCCTAGCTCATAATTTAAGTCCCAAAAATCGGTTACGAACAGACAGACGGACGGACGGACAGACATGGCTAAATCGACTCAGCTAGGGATTCTGAGTCGATCCATATTCTTTGAGGTATATCTAGCTAAATTATTTCTCTATGTTACAAACTATGTATGAAAACTAATAAACCCCTATGGGATAGGGTATAAAAACATATGAGAAGGCTACAATCCGCTGTGCGGATCGTTGAATACAATATCCCATCCCATCCTTAAAATTAATATCTCCAAAAAGTGGGCTTTATGGAAAATGACATTGTCACAACATATTGTTCAAACAGTTTATCAGAATCTTTTGTTGTTTGACAGAAAACATCGTTTTTCTCCTGCATATGCTATGGGGTAGGGTATACAAACTGTTTTTGTAAGAAAACGCCCCCAAAAAGTGGGCGTGGGATTAAATGATCTATAGACGAAATATTCATATTAATTTTACTAATGATTCTGCATCAAAAATGTTTTTCGAAATATTTAAAATTTGACCGTAAAAGGTTTTTTATTAACAACGCCCACAAAAAGTGGGCGTGGCAAAAAAAATATGAACGAAATATAGATATTACGATTTTCTAAATTTGCTACCCAGACACTTTTTATACCCTATCCCATAGGGGTACATTAGTTTTGATACTTAGTTTGTAACATAGTGAAATAATTTTGCTGCATATACCTCAAAGTACATATACCTCGCTAGCTGAGTCGATTAAGCCATGTCTGTCTGTCCGTCCGTCCGTCGGTACGTCACCGAATTTTAGGCCTTAAATTTTGAGCTAGGATAATGAAATTTGGTATATAGGATCCTCGCGTCTGCCTACAGAGCAAGTGTAAACTTTTTCAATAAAAAACTGTTTTCGGTCAAATTTTAAATTTTTCGAAAAAAATGTTGATGCAGAATCATTAACATTATTAATATAAACATTTCGTCTATATACCATTTTAACCCACGCCCACTTTTTGGGGGCGTTTTTATATAAAAACTATTTTTATACACTACCCCATATCATATGTAGGAGAAAACCTTGTCTTTTGTAGAACCGTAAAAGTGTTTTGTAAGCAGTCTGAAGAATTTGTTGTCGCTATATCATTTTTTCTATTTTATCCACATCGTGTTTTTAGCCATGCCCACTTTTTTGGGGATTTAAGTTTTATGGATAGGATGGGTAGGGTATTCAACGACCCGCACAGCGGATTGTAGCCTTCTCATATGTTTTTAAATTCTTTACGGTTGGGCAAAAAATTAGTTTTTCCAAAAAGGGAGCGTGGCAGTGTGCGGATATCAAAAATTTTTACACTTGTTCTGCTGGGAGCAACAAAGAGCACGTGTACCAAATACCAACCTTATAGCTCAAAATTTAAGACAAAAACTACTGACGGACGGACTAACAGACATGGCTAAATCGACTCAGCTAGCGATTCTGAGTCGATCCATATACTTTGAGGTATATTTAGCTAAAATATTTCTCTACGTTATAAAATAAGTATAAAACATATGAGAAGGCTACAATCCACTGTGCGGATCGTTGAATACCCTATCCCATCCTATCAGTAAAACTAAAATCCCCAAAAAAGTGGGCATGGCTAAAAACACGATGTGGATAAAATAGAAAAAATGATATAGCGACAACAAATTCTTCAGACTGCTTATAAAAAAAACTTTTACGGTTCTACAAAAGACAAGGTTTTCTCCTGCATATGTTATGGGGTAGGGTATAAAAATGGTTTTTATATAAAAACGCCCCCAAAAAGTGGGCGTGGGTTAAAATTGTCTATTGACGAAATGTTCATATTTATATTAATAATAATTCTGCATCAAAAGTTTCTTAGAAAACTTTAAAATTTGACCGAAAAACGTTTTTTATTAAAAACGCCCCAAAAAGTGGGCGTAGCAAAAAACTTTATATAACCGAAATACAGATATTCAGATTGTCTAAATATGTTGTTCAGAAAGTTTTTTAAAATTCCTTATGGTTTGGCCAAAAAATATGTTTTTCTAAAAAGGGGGCGTGGCAGTGGGCGGATTTAAAAAACTTTTAAACTTGTTCTGCTGGGAGCAACAAAGAGCACGTGTACCAAATTTCATCCTTCTAGCTCAAAATTTAAGGCCCAAAAACTGGTGACGTACGGACGGACGGACGGACAGACATGGCTAAATCGAATCAGCTATCGATTCTGAGTCGATCCATATACTTTGAGGTATATGTAGCTAAATTATTTCTCTATGTTACAAACTATGTATCAAAACTAATATACCCCTATGGGATAGGGTATAAAAACATATGGAAAGCTACAATCCGCTGTGCGGATCGTTGAATACCCTATCCCATCCTATCTGTAAAACTCAAATCCCCAAAAAGTGGACATGGCTAAAAACACGATGTGGATAAAATAAAGAAAATGACATGGTGACAACAAATTCTTCAGACTGCTTACAAAAAACTTTTACGGTTCTACAAAAGACAAGGTTTTCTCCTGCATATGTTATGGGGCAGTGTATAAAAATGGTTATACCCTATCCCATAGGGGTATATTAGTTTTGATACTTAGTTTGTAACATAGAGAAATAATTTTGCTACATATACCTCAAAGTATATGGATCGACTCAGAATCGCTAGCTGAGTCGATTAAGCCATGTCTGTCTGTCCGTCCGTCCGTCCGTCCGTCTGTACGTCACCGATTTTTAGGCCTTAAATTTTGAGCTAGGATAATGAAATTTGGTATATAGGATCCTCGTCTCTGCCTACAGAACAAGTGTAAAATTTTTGAAATCCGCCCACTGCCACGCCCCCTTTTAAGAAAAACTCAGTTTTTGACCAAACCGTAAGGAACTTTAAAAAAGTTTTTGAACAACATATTTAGACAATATTAATATCTATATTTCGTCCATATAAAGTTTTTTGCCACGCCCACTTTTTGGGGGCGTTTTCAATTAAAAACTGTTTTCGGTCAAATTTTAAATTTTTCGAAAAAAGTTTTGATGCAGAATCATTAACATTATTAATATGAACATTTCGTCTATATACCATTTTAACCCACGCCCACTTTTTGGGGGCGTTTTTATATAAAAACCATTTTTATATAAAAAACGTATTTCAGTCAAATTTTAAAATTTTCGAAAAAAATATTGATGCAGAATCATTAGTAATATAAATATGAACATTTCGTCCATAGACCATTTTAACCCCTGCCCACTTTTTTGGGGCGTTTTTATATAAAAACCATTTTAATACACTGCCCCATAAAATATGCAGGAGAAAACCTTGTCTTTTGTAGAACCGTAAATGTTTTTTGTAAGCAGTCTGAAGAATTTGTTGTCACCATGTCATTTTCTTTATTTTATCCACATCGTGTTTTTAGCCATGTCCACTTTTTGGGGATTTTAGTTTTACAGATAGGATGGGATAGGGTATTCAACGATCCGCACAGTGGATTGTAGCTTTCCATTTGTTTTTATATAAAAACGCCCCCAAAAAGTGGGCGTGGGTAAAAATGGTATAAGGACGAAATGTTCATATTAATAATGTTAATGATTCTGCATCCACATTTTTTTCGAAAAATTTAAAATTTGACCGAAAACAGTTTTTTTATTGAAAACGCCCCCAAAAAGTGGGCTTGGCAAAAAACTTTATATAGATATTAAGATTGTCTAAATATGTTGTTCAGAAACTTTTTTAAAATTTCTTTCGGTTTGGTCAAAAACTGAGTTTTTCTTAAAAGGGGTCGTGGCAGTGGGCGGATTTCAAAAATTTTTACACTTGTTCTGTAGGCAGGGACGAGGATCCTATATACCAAATTCATTAGACATGGCTTCATCGACTCAGCTAGCGATTCTGAGTCGATCCATATACTTTGAGGTATATGCAGCTAAATTATTACTCTATGTTACAAACTAAGTATGGGATTTTATATACCTAAACATTTGTATACCCTATCCCAAGGCATTTGCATAGAAATACGTTGTTTTTGTCGAACCACAATAGGTTTTGATAAACTGTGTTGCAACAATGTCATTTTCTGTATTTCATAGCTATAAAGCCTACATTTTGAGGTTATTAATTTTAAGGATGGGATGGGATAGGGTATTCAACGATCCGCACAGCGGTTTGTAGTCTTCTCATATGTTTATACCCTATTCCATAGGGGGGTATATTAGTTTTGACATTATGTTTGTACCATAGAGAAATAATTTCGATACATATACCTCAAAGTATATGGATCGATTCAGAATCGCTAGCTGAGTCGATTAAGCTATGTCTCTCTGTCCGTCCGTCTGTCCGTCTTTGTGTCACCGATTTTTTTGGTATATAGGCTCTCTGGCCGACGAAGCAGAACAAGTGTAAACATTTTTGAAATCCGCCCACTGCCACGCCCCCTTTTAGAAAATCGTAGTTTGAAGCCAAACCGTAAGGAATTTCAAAATACTTTGTGAGCAACATATTTAGATAATCCTAATATATATATATCGTCCTTACAAAGTTTTTTGCCGCGCCCACTTTTTGGGGGCGTTTTTAGTACAAATAGCGTTTTGTAAAAATTTTAAAAAGTTCCAAAAAAACTTTTGATGCAAATACTTCCGTAATGATAAAATAAACATTTTGTCTATAGAACATTTTCACCTACGCCCACATTTTGGGGGCGTTTTCTCACAAAAAACCATTTGTATACCCCATCCCAAGGCATTAGCAATAGAAATACGTTGTTTTTTGTCGAACCACAAAAGATTTTGATAAACTGTCTGAGCAATATATTGTGACAATGTCATTTTCTGTATTTCATCGCCATAAGGCCTATATTTTGAGGATATTCATTTTAAGGATGGGATGGGATAGGGTATTCAACGATCCGCACAGCGGATTGTAGCCTCTCATATGTTTGTTTATACCCTATCCCATAGGGGGGTATATTAGTTTTGATACTTAGTTTGTAACATAGAGAAATAATTTTGCTACATATACCTCAAAGTATATGGATCGGCTCAGAATCGCTAGCTGAGTCGAATTAGCCATGTCTGTCTGTCCGTCCGTCCGTCCGTCCGTCCGTCTGTCTGTTCGTCAGCGGTTTTTGGGCCTTAAATTTTGAGCTAGGATAATGAAATTTGGTATATAGGATCCTCGTCCGTGCCACCAGAACAAGTGTAAAAATCCGCCCACTGCCACGCCCCCTTTTTAGGAAAACTTATTTTTTGGCCAAACCGTAAGGAATTTCAAAAAAGTGTCTGAGTAGCATATTTAGACAATCCTAATATCTATATTTCGTTCATACAAAGATTTTTGCCACGCCCACTTTTTGGGGGCGTTTTTAGTAAAAAACGCTTTTTGTCCAAATTTTAAAACTTTCGAAAAAAATTTTGATGCAAATACTTCCGAAATGGTAATATTTTTTTTTTTTTTTTTTTTTAATTCTGACCTGCCTAAGCAGTAATATACACATCGACCTAAAAGATCTATTGTGCTTGCCGTCAGATGCTTTTTAGGTTAGTAGCGCTTCTACTTTCCTAATGTAGCTGATAATACTTTCAGCCGAAGATTTCCTCAATTCTTCGGGACTTAAGAATTCCCTGAAGAAAGATTCTCTTCTCATACCGTAAAGGGCCGGGCATTCACATATGATATGCTCGGCTGTTTCGTCTTCTTCTAGACATAGTCTGCACTCCGGTGAGTCGACTAGACGCATTTTGTTTAGGTGATATCGAAGACCGTGATGACCAGTTAGGTAGCCTACTAAGTTTTTGATATCGTGCCTGCGAAGATTTAGTATCTTGTCGGCATCTGATTTGAAGGGCTGAATAGCTCTTTTGGCCTGTCTTAGGCCTGGGATGTTTCCCCAGTATGAAACACATCTGTTTTGTTCCCAGTTTTTTATAACTAGATTTATGGCTGATTTGGGGATTGCACAGAAGGGTTCAGGTCCAATGAAGGGGGTTTCGGAACCTTTTCTGGCTAGTTCATCAGCTTTTTCGTTACCTTCAACTCCCTTATGTCCGGGGACCCACCATAGTTTGGTTTTGTTCCTGGAACTGAGTGTTTGGAGGGAGTTGAAGCAGTGTAGTACTGATTTGGAGTCAATGATATGTGAGCTAAGGGCTTTTATAGCTGCTTGACTGTCCGTGAATATATGGATGTTTGCGCCTTTAATACCTGAGTTGTGTATTAGGTTTGCGCATTCTTTTATGGCATGGAGCTCAGCTTGGAATACACTAGGGTTTTTTCCCATAGGTATTGAGATGTTTTTATTTGGTCCATGTATGCCAGCTCCTACCCCTGAGTCCATTTTAGAACCATCCGTATACCACTTTAGGCCGTTTAGGCAGTTTGGAGGGTTGTTGCTACACCATGCTTCTCTGGTTGTGATCTCCGTTGAGAATCTTTTGTCGAAGCATAGTGTCTTTGGTAAGCGGTCTGTAACCGCACAGATCATGTCAAGTTCTGGAAGTTCGGAAAGAAGTTCAATTAGTTTTAGATGTTCACTAATGTTTAATTCTTCCGCTTGTGTCAAACTTGCTGAGCTGCGAATTGCCACTTTTTTTATATAAATGTGGAGAGGTGTTAGTCCTATTATGGCTTCCATAGCCGCCGTGGGACAGGTACGCATAGCTCCGGTAATGCCCAGACAGGCAAGCCGTTGTACCTTGTTTAATTTATTTATAGTTGTTTTTTGGGTGCCTTTGTTCCACCATACTATTGAAGCGTATGTTATAATGGGCCTGACCATGATCGTGTAGATCCAGTGTGTGGTCTTTGGAGAGATTCCCCAGGTTTTGCCATACAATCTTCGGCAGGCCCAGAAAGCTTTGGTTGCTTTTTGAATTTTGTTGTTGATGTGGGAGTTCCAGCTTAGTGTTTTATCGAGGATCACTCCAAGATATTTTACTTCGTTGGAATACTCAATGTATGTACCATTAATTGAAATTTGGGTAAGATATAATTTCCTCCTTTTTGTAAAAGGGACGATGATAGCCTTGCTGGGGTTTATTGAGAGACTTTCTTTATTACACCAGTCTATGACTATCTTAAGGGCGTTTTGCAAACGTGTTGTAACTTCGTTTGGTTCTTTGCCCTTTATTATGATGACTAGGTCATCGGCGTATCCAATTATATTGAAACCTGCATTACTTAGGTCTTGAAGTAGGTTATCGATAACCAGAGACCATAGTAGGGGTGAGAGTACTCCTCCCTGAGGGCAGCCTTTAACGGCTGTTACTGATACTGAGGTCTGTGCTGATTAAGCAGTTATTTTCCGACTTTCAAGCATCGCTTTGATCCATTTGATGGTGGGATGATCTATTCTTCTATGAGTCAAAGCATTTGATATGGAGTCATATCCAGTGTTGTCAAAAGCGCCCTCTATGTCTAGGAAGGCACATAAAGCTACTTCTTTGTTTTCGTATGCACTTTTTATTTGTGATGTTAAACTTAGAAGTGCTCCTTCCGTGGATTTACCTTTTTGGTAGGCGAATTGACATGGGTGCAGAGGAGTGCTTTCATTTAAGCACTCTCTAATGTGTACGTCAAGTATTCTTTCCATTGTTTTCAGGAAAAACGATGTTAAGCTTATTGGACGGTATGATTTAGGTAGTTCTATTGGTTTGCCTGGTTTGGGGATAAATACCACGTTTACCTCCCTCCTACCGGTAATATTAACATTTTGTCCATAGATCATTTTCACCTACGCCCACATTTTGGGGGCGTTTTCTTACAAAAACCATTTGTATACCCCATCCCAAGGCATTAGCAATAGAAATACGTTGTTTTTTGTCGAACCACACAAGATTTTGAGAAACTGTCTGAGCAATATATTGTGACAATGTCATTTTCTGTATTTCATCGCCATAAGGCCTATATTTTGAGGATATTAATTTAAAGGATGGGATGGGATAGGGTATTCAACGATCCGCATAGCGGATTGTAGCCTCTCATATGTTTTTCATGTTAGTTTGTGGTGAATTTTATTATCGAGCTTTTCTAGTTCTTCGAAAATGGCTTATTAATGCTGCTTTGTTCTTCAAGCCTCGCTAGAATTAAAGAGGAGGCTTGTGAGACTGGGTCCGGTGAGGTAATCGTATTAATTTGATTTGTTTCTTGTGACACAGCTTGAGCATACGTTTGCGCATTTGTATTTCCGTTATTTTTTGAAATTACTGTTCGTACTTTGTCTTGTCCTTTATAAGGGTTTTCTTTAGATGGTCTTGGTTTTGCTTTACCTTTTTCTGCTTGGATGCAGGTTTTTGTAGAGGTGGTTTTTGGTTCGAGCGCATAAGTTTAGTAAAATTAATTCCCCCCGAGAAATACAAGAATTAGTAAGACAAAAAAGAAAAGCTCTTAAGAGATGGCACCAAACTCGTGCCCCGCAAGATAAAACACATCTCAATCGGTTGAGTAATTTGCTATCAAATTCGATTAAAAATTTTAAAAACCATGCAGTAGCAACTTATCTGCAAAGCCTAACCGCTGGAAAGGAATCGAATTATTCGCTCTGGATAGCAATTAGAGTCATTAAACGCCCAAAAATCGCTGTGCGCCAATTAGGGTAACTCAAGACGTTTGGGCAAAAAGCGATAAGGAAAAATCTGACGTTTTCGCCTCACATCTTGAGGAAACATTTAAGCCATTTGATGGTCCAGCGCAAAATGAAAATATTAATATATTCGAGAGTACAACCGATAATAACATAGTAAGATATGCAAGTACTGCCGAGCTTAAACGGGAAATACAGAAACTAAAGCCTAAAAAAGCTCCGGGTTATGACCTGATTACAGGAGAACTTTTTAAAATGTTGCCTCGGAAAGCAACTAAGTAACTAAGCTTCTTTTTATTATAAATGCAGCAATCAGATTAGAATACATACCAAGACAGTGGAAAGTTGCGGAAATGATTATGGTTCTAAAACCAGAAAAATCACCAAATGAAATAAAATCCTACAGGCCTATTTCACTTCTTCCAATCATTTCAAAAGTTTTTGAACGGATATTACTCGGTCGCTTACACCACATAATTGTACAGAAACGTCTTTTACCTGACCATCAATTTGGGTTTAGAAGTAAACATTCAACGGTGGACCAAGTACATCGAATTACAGATGTAATTGAGAAAGCTTTCGAAGAAAAGAAAATTTGTTCAGCCGTATTTCTTGACGTGTCGCAAGCTTTTGGAAAGGTGTGGCACAAATGCCTTACTTATAAACTAAGTCAAGTTCTGCCAGAACAATTATATAAACTCCTCGTGTCGTATCTTGAGCATAGACTCTTCCGTGTGCAACTTGGAAGCGAATATTCCAACTTCAATGAAATAATGGCAGGTGTACCGCAAGGAAGCGTCCTTGGACCAATCCTGTACCTCCTATTCACTCGTGATATCCCACAAACAAACGAAACAATAGTTGCAACGTTTGCTAACGATACTGCTATACTAGCAGTTGGCACAACAATAGAGGAAACAAATATCAAATTACAAAACGCTCTTAACGAGGTTAATGAATGGACTAAATCCTGGCGGATTGCACTCAATGAGAGCAAATCGATCCATGTAGATTTTTCGTATAAACGGACAAACAATTTGCCTGTATTTCTATATACGGTTCGAGTCCCGTTTACAAATGAAGCGAAATATCTCGGTATGACGCTCGATGCAAAATTAAAATGGAAGTCGCATGTAAAAAAGAAATGCGAAGAACTTAAGAATAAATACAGAGAACTGTACTGGTTGCTCGGAATATGGAAAATGCGAAGAACTTAAGAATAAATACAGAGAACTGTACTGGTTGCTCGGAATATATTCGAAGCTTAACCTTGATAACAAGCTGCTATTATACAAGCAAGTTCTAAAACCGGTTTGGACACATGGTATACAACTATGGGGTTTTACCAGTGAAACGAATCTAAACATTCTACAAACTTTTGAAAACAAAAAGTTAAGATCATTCGTCAATGCGCCGTGGTACCTAAGGAACGAAGATCTACGCAGAGATCTTGGTATTCCCGCGGTTAGAGATGCAACAAAAAATTTTGCACGAAAACATAAAAAACGTTTATTAGGACACGTTAACACAACAGTCCTCCAAATTCTTGACGAAACAAATATATTGCGGTGTCTTCAAAGAACTAAACCCTTAGATTTGGCCCGATAATAACACACCGCGCTATAAATTGTGGAAAAAGCAGGAACTCTCAAAGGAAAGTTACCTGCCAAACATATTATATACTCGTGATAAAAAATTGCTGGATAAGTCGAATACTTTGTTGCAATAGATAGCTATACAAAATGGGTGGTGGTTTTAGTGAGTAAAAATCTCACACTACTTTGGCCACGTGCTCATCGTGTCTATGAAGATTTCCACCAGCCCACGGGGAAAAAAAATAAGTTTTTGTTGGGTATAGCGCCTTATTTGTAGATATTTAGCAACTTCGCATCCTCGATAATTGGCTTGGTGCTTAACGTTGCAGTTTGTGCAAATAGGAGGTGCATGCTTACTTAAGTTACACGCTTCCGACAAGTGTTTTCCCGAGCATTTGACACACCTCTGTTATTTTTGGCAAAAGGCTTGCATATGGTCAAAACCTTGGCAGCGTTTGCACTGTAGGATGGTTTCTCTGTTTTTACGCAGAGGTTCAATTTTAACAACCGCGTTGAAAATAGTTCTAATTTTATAAATTTCTTCTGTATTCTCAGTATTATCGAAGCTTAGCGTGAATATGGGAAGGCAGCGCTTAGCTACGATTTGCTCATTCTGATCATTATGTGTCTCCTTCTTTATGATGTTGACGCCATCAATAATTTTAAAGCACCTATATTTTCAACTCATTAACAATGACTTCTTTAAGACATCAGGAGTGTAGTGGGTATATTAATTTTGATACGTAGTTTGTAACATAGAGAAATAATTTAGCTAGATATATATTAAAGTAGACTTAGCCATGTCTGTCCGTCGGTCCGTACGTCACCAGTTTTTGGACCTTAAACTAATATAAACATTTTTGAAATCCGCCCACTGCCACGCACCCTTTTTAGAGAAACGTACTTTTTTGGTCAAACCGTAAGGAATTTTGAAAAAGTATCTTAATATATTATATATATTTCGTCCTTTCATATTATTTTGCCACGCCCACTTTTATGGGGCGTTTTTAGTAAAAAAAACCTTTTTCGGTCAAATTTTCAAATATTCGAAAAAACGTTTGATGCATAAACTTAAAAAAAATATGAGAAGGCTACAATCCGCTGTGCGGATCGTTTAATACCCTATCCCATCCCATCCTTAAATTAATATCCCCAAAATGTGGTATTTATGGGCATAAAGTATTGTTATATATATTGTGATTGCATAAAGTATTGTAAATAACGTTGTCACTACATAATGTTCAGAAGGTTTATCAAATTATTTTATGGTTCGACAAAAAACAACGGTTTTCGATTGCATATGCCTTGGGGTAGGGCATACAAATGGTTTTTGTAAGAAAACGCCCCTAAAAAGTGGGCGTGAGTTAAAATGGTCTATTGGCGAAATGTTCACATTAATACTACCACTGATTGTGCATCAACACTTTTTTCTAAAATTTTAAAATTTGACCGGAAAACTTTTTTTTATAAAAAACTTTATGTTGACGAAATATAGATACAGTGGTGGTCCAGTATAACGAATGATATAATGTCCAGGTTTATTCGTTAAATCGAAAAATTCGTAATATCGAGCACATTTTACTTGAACGAAACGTTAAATAAAATGTGCTAATATTGTTTCTATTCATACGATTTTTTCATTTATTCATAAGTTAAAAAAAAAAAAACTTTTCAAAGTAAAAAGTAAAAAAGTCTGGATACTCTTATTAATTTTTTGAAAAGAAATCACCAATAAACGTTTGTTTTCGTGAACTTTGAACAGAGCAATATACAGCTTTTTCCTGAAGGCTTCTTAAGACAAATATTTTGTTATGTTCAACGTTGCTTTCTTCGGCCCATTTAATACACGTGTTAAAATTCTCAACCGCATCAGTATGTTTATACCCTATCCCATAGGGGGTATATTAGTTTTGATACTTAGTTTGTAACATAGAGAAATAATTTAGCTACATATACCTCAAAGTATATGGATCGACTCAGAATCGCTAGCTGAGTCGAATTAGCCATGTCTGTCTGTCCGTCCGTCCGTCCGTCCGTCCGTCTGTTCGTCACCGATTTTTGGGCCTTAAATTTTGAGCTAGGATAATGAATATTGGTATATAGGATCCTCGTTCGTGCCACCAGAACAAGTGTAAAAAATTTTGAAATCCGCCCACTGCCACGCCCCCTTTTAAGACAAACTCAGTTTTTGGCCAAACCGTAAGGAATTTTAAAATAGTGTCTGAAAAACATATTTAGAGAATCGTAATGTCTATATTTCGTCAATACAAAGTTTTTTGCCACGCCCACTTTTTGGGGGCGTTTTTCATAAAAAACCTTTTTTGGCCAAATTTGAAAATTTTCGAAAAAAATTTTGATGCAAAATCATTCGTAGTATTAATATGAACATTTCGTCAGTAGACCATTTTAACCCACGCCCACTTTTTGGGGGCGTTTTCCTACAAAAACCATTTGTATGCCCTACCCCAAGGCATATGCAATACAAACATATGAGAGGCTACAATCCGCTATGCGGATCGTTGAATACCCTATCCCATCCCATCCTTTAAATTAATATCCTCAAAATATAGGCCTTATGGCGATGAAATACAGAAAATGACATTGTCACAATATATTGCTCAGACAGTTTCTCAAAATCTTTTGTGGTTCGACAAAAAACAACGTATTTCTATTGGTAATGCCTGGGGATGGGGTATACAAATGGTTTTTGTAAGAAAACGCCCCCAAAATGTGGGCGCAGGTGAAAATGATCTATAGACAAAATGTTTATATTACCCTTTTGGAAGTATTTGCATCAACATTTTTTTCGAAAGTTTTACGAGGATCCTATATACCAAATTTCATTATCCTAGCTCAAAATTTAAGGCCTAAAAATCGGTGACGTACAGACGGACGGACGGACGGACGGACGGACGGACAGACAGACATGGCTTAATCGACTCAGCTAGCGATTCTGAGTCGATCCATATACTTTGAGGTATATGTAGCAAAATTATTTCTCTATGTTACAAACTAAGTATCAAAACTAATATACCCCCCTATGGGATAGGGTATAAAAATTTGGACAAAAAGCGTTTTTTACTAAAAACGCCCCCAAAAAGTGGGCTAGGCAAAAAACTTTGTATGAACGAAATATAGATATTAGGATTGTCTAAATATGCTGCTCAGACACTTTTTTGAAATTCCTTACGGTTTGGCTTGAAACTACGTTTTTCAAAAAGGGGGCGTGGCAGTGGGCGGATTTCAAAAAATTTTACACTTGTTCTGCTTCGTCGGCCAGAGAGTCTATATACCAAATTTCAACACTCTAGCTCAAAATTTAAGGCCCAAAAATCGGTGACACACAGACGGACGGACGGACAGACAGACATGACTTAATCGACTCAGCTAGCGATTCTGAATCGATCCATATACATTGAGGTATATGTATCGAAATTATTTCTCTATGTTACAAACTTAATGTCAAAACTAATATACCCCCCTATGGGATAGGGTATAAAAACGTTGTTTTTTGTCGAACCACAAAAGAATTTGATAATCCTTCGGAACAATATGTTGTAACAACGTCATTTTCAATACTTTATGACCATAAAGACCATATTTTGGGGATATCAATTTTAAGGATGGGATGGGATAGGGTATTAAACGATCCGCACAGCGGATTGAAGCCTTCTCATATGTTTTATTTTCTTAACAGAGTTTGGACCCGTTTCTGAGGACCTATCATCTTCATCACTGTCAACATTAACAACATCGTTTTCTTGAAATGTGCTGGTACGACTATCTTCTGCAAGAAACATTTCAGCATTGTTCCAAGACTCCAAATCCTCTCCAGTGAAGTTAGCCTAAAGTACATTACATATGTAATGCAAAATGTATAGCTTATATAACAATACCTCATTTGAAAGTGATTCTAACCCCTGGGAAAATATTTTGGATAAGAGTCAAAGTGTTTGTTACTACGACCATCTGATCTTGGCTCCGTAAAACTGACAGGGGAATATCATCCTCCTCATCAAACTCCGTATCCGGCATTGGAGCTAATATATTTTTCCAGCACTTGTGAAGCACAACCGCTGATACATTGTTCCATGCCAAGGCAATGAGTGAAACAGCCTCAAAAAGATTGAGCTCCTTCAGAGCATCTGTTATGCCTTTTCCCGAACTCACAGTTTTGCTCAGCAAGCTACTTCTATAAAATAGCTTAGTTAAGCGGATCGCATTCTGATCCATTGGTTGGATCAATGGTGTAACATTAGGTGGCATGTACACCACCCAAATTTTTCCATCGGCCGTTTCTTTTACTAATTCCTCTTCGGGAGGATGACTAGGCGCATTATCTAGAAGCAACAAAGCCTGTATTGGTAGATTTTGCTCTTCCAGAAACTCTTCAACCTATAAAAAATAAGTAGGTACATAGAATTAAAGAACAATTTGTATTTTTTTTTAATTTCAAACCTGTGGTATAAAATTCTTGAAAAACCAAGTTTTGAAAAGACCAGCATTCATCCATGCAGATTTAGAAAACGCATAGTCAATTGGTAGAGTTTTATTTTTAAAAGAGCGCGGCTTTCTTGACTTCCCGATTATAAGTGGCTTTATTTTTTTTTTAAACCAGTAGCATTCGAGCATGCAAGGAACGTAAGGCGTTCTTTGGAAATTTTCCTCCCTGGAGCGCTTGCTTCTCCGGCATGAACATACGTACTGTCTGACTGCATTTTCCAATAAAGACTAGTTTCGTCGGCATTGAATACCGCGATTTTTGAGAACCTTGACTCCATTTTTCTTAATGGTACAAATGCTCGATTTTGGAATTGCAACCTTCTTTGAAATGTCCTTAAGTGGGACTCCCTTATTGCACTCGTCAATGATTTTTACTTTATCTTGAAGCGAAAGGCGTTTGCGAGTTAAAGACATTTTTACCAATTTTACCGAACTACTAGGGCAAGAAAAGAACCCGACCGATATCTTTTGAAAGACGCGCCTACTAAACTCGTTCTTACTCGAAACTTAGATTCATATGTAGATACCAAATGTGCATGTGCCCCAGACAAAACAAACAAGAACAAACTTGAAAGCATTGTGAGTGCAAATACACAATAACAAAAGGTTATACGTAGTAGCTAACAGTTTTACAACAGGCCCATAACCATACATACATAAATTCACAATCCAGAGAGTTGCTTTACACCTGCCTACATATGTATGTACATACATATATGTTTAACAGAAACATTCGTTATATCGAATGTCAACGCTTTTTTTCATACGTTATATAGAGACACCAATGGAATTGAAAAAAGTGTACGTTATATCGATCATTCGTTATATCGGCATTCGTTATACTGGACCACCACTGTATTACGATTCTCTAAATATGCTGCTCAGACACTTTTTTAAAATTCCTTACGGTTTGGCCAAAAAAAAACGTTTCCCTAAAAAGGGGGCGTGGCAGTGGGCGGATTTTAAAAATTTTTACACTTGTTCTGGTGACTCAGATCTGGACAAGGATCCTATATAGCAAATTTCATTATCCTAGCTCAAAATTTAAGGCCCAAAAAATCGGTGACGAACAGACAGACAGACATGGCTAATTCGACTCAGCTAGCGATTCTGAGTCGATCCATATACTTTGAGGTATATCTATGTAGCAAAATTATTTCTTCTTGTTACAAACTATGTATCAAAACAAATATACACCCCTATGGGATAGGGTATAAACATAGAGAATGATGCCTCTACAAATGCATCACCAACTAGGGATGTTTTAGAACACCCTGTCGATACCGACACGACACCTGCCAATCGGAAAGGGTCAGAAATCAGCGATTTCGAGATGATGAGCCTAGAAGAGAAATTGTCTCATCTATCTACGGCATCAGTATACTCTCGGATGAATTGCATCCGGAATATACAGACGCGCCGGAGACCCCTGGCAAATCGGCTCAAACTGATTCCAAGCGTATCAGGTTCACGCCCGCGGAACAGCGTCGTTTCAATAGAGCGCTGAAACAGGGTAGCAGCATAGAGCAAGCTCGCATCTTTGCAAAAACAAATGATGATGCTCTTCCAGAAGCCAAACGCATGAGATCTGAGGACAACACACCACCTCAGTCCGAAGCGAAACGAGCTCGCACTGGGAAAACAACCGCTGACAGAACCACCTATAGAGATATAGCGAGCTATGTCAGATTGGGTGTCGTACCAGTCGATATCGATCGCAATCCTCTCACAAATGAACAAATGGTTCAGATACAAGATCGAACTGCGCGACGGGGATGCAAAGCCAGCTTTCCGCGGGACAACTTTCAAAGCCGGATGACTCTTGTGAGTATGTGCGGACATCACCACTTCAGAGTGGATGAAAACAATCTTCCTCAAACTGAAGGAGAAATGCGAGTTAAGCCTTCCCGCAGAGTACCGGAGTCACGAATGAGAGAATACTGGCAATACTAGACGGTCAAAACAGAGACCTAAATACGAGAACGTGGAGAGTTCTTGAAAGATCGGACGAGAAAGACGTCGCTCACATGGTCTTTGCAATAAACGATAGTGCGATGCGTAAGCTTGCGGAGCTCAAGGGGATGGTCTCATATAGATTTGGACAAATCAAGATCATCCTTAAGGGATCCGACAAGTCTGCAATTCAGGCCCAAAAAAATAGTGACACTGACACTGATACAAAGAAAAAGTCGCCACAAAAAACAAGCGCTAGCTCGTCTCAACCAGCAGCCAGTATTAGTACTGCCGCCGGATGCGATATAAAGAAGACTGGCTCACTGCCTACGACAGTATCGCCAAACGTCCCTAGTACGAGCAACGTAAACATCAGCTAGCAACAGTTGAGACCGAAGCTAGCTGCGTAACGGGCGCAGGAACGGCAAAAACACGGACAGCGAAAAAACGGTCCGAGAGATAGGAACGAATGTCTCTCTCATCAGGGTATCGCACGGAGAAGAGGCGACAGCAAGCCTTATAGGGTACAAAACCCTGAGCACGGTAGGAAACGATGACCACCCTACTAAATGTGCTGCAGGCAAACCTGCACCGAGCTATAGGTGCCTCGGACACCTACAAGCAAAGATGTGCCGAAGGGAACATCGCTCTAGGTTTAATCCAGGAGCCATTGGCAACAGAGGGTAAGATATTTGGTTTACAAAGTAAAAACATATGAGAGGCTACAATCCGCTATGCGGATCGTTGAATACCCTATCCCATCCCATCCTTTAAATTAATATCCTCAAAATATAGGCCTTATGGCGATGAAATACAGAAAATGACATTGTCACAATATATTGGTTAGACAGTTTCTCAAAATCTTGTGTGGTTCGACAAAAAACAACGTATTTCTATTGCTAATGCCTTGGGATGGGGTATACAAATGGTTTTTGTAAGAAAACAGCCCCAAAATGTGGGAGTAGGTGAAAATGATCTATGGACAAAATGTTTATATTACCATTTTTTTCGAAAGTTTTAAAATTTGAACAAAAAGCGTTTTTTACTAAAAACGCCCCCAAAAAGTGGGCGTGGCAAAAAACTTTGTATGAACGAAATATAGATATTAGGATTGTCTAAATATGCTACTCAGACACTTTTTTGAAATTCTTTACGGTTTGGCCAAAAAATAAATTTTCCTAAAAAAGGGGGCGTGGCAGTTGGCGGATTTCAAAAATGTTTACACTTGTTCTGGTGGCACGGACGAGGATCCTATATACCAAATTTCATTATCCTAGCTCAAAATTTAAGGCCCAAAAATCGCTGACGAACAGACGGACGGACGGACGGACAGACAGACAGACAGACATGGCTAATTCGACTCAGCTAGCGATTCTGAGTCGATCCATATACTTTGAGGTATATGTAGCAAAATGGGGATCAAATATAGAAAATGACATTGCCACAACAAATTTTACGATTCTACAACAGACAAGGTTTTTCTCCTGCATATGTTATGGGGTAGTGTATAAAAATGGTTATTTTTATATAAAACGCCCCCAAAAAGTGGACGTGGGTTAAAATTGTCTATAGATGAAATGTTTATATTAATATTACTAGTGATTCTGCATCAACATTTTTTTCGAAAATTTTAAAATTTTACCGTAAAATGTTTTTTATTAAAAACGCCCCCAAAACGTGGGCGTTGCAAAAAAAAACTTTACGCATGGTTCGATTTGCTCTCATTAAGTGCAATCCGCCAGGATTTAGTCCATTCATTAACCTCGTTAAGAGCGTTTTGTAATTTGATATTTGTTTCCTCTATTGTTGTGCCAACTGCTAGTATAGCAGTATCTTCAGCAAACGTTGCAACTATTGTATCGTTTGTTTGTGGGATTTCACGAGTGAATAGGAGGTACAGGATTGGTCCAAGGACACTTCCTTTCAATTATTTCTTTGAACTCGGAATATTCGCTTCCAAGTTTCACACGGAAGAGTCTTTGCTCAAGATACGACACGAGGATTTTATAACGGGTCCGCGATCTAACTTTTTTTTTCAGCTCATGTCTGATTTGACAGATAATTAGTTTTATCCCTCCGCTGAATGAATATGGTGGTGTATACGCTTGAACAACGCTGGGAAATATTGCGACATTACTTTGAAAATCATGGTAATGTTGCAGAATGTGTGCGAAAATTGCGTACGGATTTTGGAAGAAGAGAAGCACCGTCAGCTCCGTATGTTCGTAATTTTGATCTTGGCGGGTATGTAAACAAGCAAAATTGTCGCATTTGGGGCACAGAAAACCCGCACGCATACATTGAAAAGCCGATACACCCAAAACGAGTCACTGTTTGGTGCGGATTTTGGTCCAGAGGCATAATTGGTCCGTTTTTCTTCGAAAATGAGCAAGGAGTAGCCGTTACAGTTAATGGCGATCGTTATCAGCCCATGTTGAACGAATTTTTGTTCACAAAAATTGAAGAGGATGATATTGGCAACATTTGGTTTCAACAGGATGGCGCTACGTGCCACACAGCCGAAGCTACACTCGATGTTTTGCGCCCTGTTTTTGAAGATCGCATTATCAGCCGCAGAGCTGATGTCGTTTGACCACCTCGGAGCTGCGGTTTGACACCGTTGGACTATTATTTGTGGGGTGCCGCAAAAGATAAGTGTTACGCCGACAAGCCAGAGACAATTGACGCTTTAAAGCACAATATTCGTGAAGCCATTGGTAAAATACAGCTGCACACTAGATAATGTGCTTAAAAATTGGACGGATCGTGTAGGCTAGTGCATGGCCAGCCGAGGCAGCCATTTGAATAAAATTATTTTTCATTATTAACCGGAAGGATTGTACTTTCAAATAAAAAAACAAATTTGAGAAAATATTGAGTAGTTTTTTTTATAGCATTTTCAAAAAAAAAAAGTTATTTGCTGGACCCTTAAGAAGGATGAAATTTGGTACACGTGCTCTTTGTTTCTCCCAGCAGAACAAGTGTAAACATTTTTAAAAAAACTTTTTTTTTGGCCAATCATAAGGAATTTTAAAAAAGTGTCTGAAAAGCGTAGCTATATTCCGTTCATAAAAAGTTTTTTGCCACGCCCAATTTTGGGGGCGTTTTTAATAAAAAACGTTTTACGGTCAAATTTTAAAATTTTCGAAAAAAAATTTGATGCAGAATAATTAGTAAAATTAACATAAACATTCCGTCTTTAGACCATTTTAACCCACGCCCCCTTTTAGGGGGCCTTTTTATATAAAAACCATTTTTATACACTTCCCCATAACGTATGCAGGAGAAAAACCTTGTCTCTTATAGAACCGTACAATTTGTTGTGAGATTGTAATTTTCTACATATAATCCCCATCGTGTTTTAAGCCATGTCCACAAATGGGATGGGATAGGGTATACATCTATCCGCACAGCGGATTGTAGCCCTCTCATATGTTAATACCCTATCCCATAGGGTATTAGTTTTGATACTTAGTTTGTAACATAGAGAAATAATTTAGCTACATAACTCCATAACTGGAGAATCGCTAGCTGAGTCGATTAAGCCATGTCTGTCTGTCCGTCCGTCCATCCGTCCGTCTGTACGTCACCGATTTTTAGGCCTTTAATTTTGAGCTAGGTTAATGAAATTTGGTATATAGGATCCTCGTCCGTGCTTACAGAACAAGTGTAACAATTTTTAAAATCCGCCTACTGACACGCGCCTTTAAAGAAAAACTCAGTTTTTGCCCAAACCTTAAGGAATTTCAAAAAGTTTCTGAACATCATATGTAGATAATCTTAATATCTATATTTCGTTTATATAAAGTTTTTTGTCACGCCCACTTTTTGGGGGCGTTTTTATATAAAAACCATTTTTATACACTACCCCATAGCATATGTTGGAGAAAAACGATGTTTTTTGTCAAACAACAATAGATTCTGATAAAATGTTTGAACAATATATTGTTAGAATGTCATTTTCTATATTATAGGCCCTTAAAGTCCACTTTTTGGTGATATTAATTTTAAGGATGGGATGGGATAGGGTATACAACGATCCGCACAGCGGATTGTAGCCTTCTCATATGTTTATACAATATCCCATAGGGGTATATTAGTTTTGATATATAGTTTGTAACATAGAGCAATAATTTAGCTACATATACCTCAAAGTATATGGATCGACTCAGAATCGATAGCTGAGTCGATTTAGCCATGTCTGTCCGTCCGTCCGTACGTCACCAGTTTTTGGCCATTAAATTTTGAGCTAAAATGATGAAATTTGGTACACGTGGTCTTTGTTGCTCCCAGCAGAACAAGTGTGAACATTTTTGAAATCCGCCCACTGCTACGCCCTCTATTCAGAAAAACGTGTTTTTTGGCCAAACCGTAAGGAATTTAAAAAAAAAGTCTGAAAAGGGTTATAACCATATTTCGTTCATATAAAGTTTTTTGCCACGCCCACTTTTTGGGGGCGTTTTTAATAAAAAAACGTTTTACGGTCAAATTTTAAAATTTTCGAAAAAAAATTTGATGCAGAATAATTAGTAATATTAATATAAACATTTCATCTATAGACAATTTTAACAAACGCCCACTTTTTGATGGCGTTTTTATATAAAAACCATTTTTATATACTACCCCTTAACATATGCATTAGAAAAACCTTGTCTTTTGTAGAACCGTGAAATTTGTTCTGACAATGTCATTTTCTATGTTTAATCCCCATCGTGTTTTAAGCCATGTCCACTTTTTGGGGATATTAGCTTTACAGATGGGGCGGGATAGGGTATTCAACGATCCGCACAGTGGATTGTAGCCTTCTCATATGTTCTATATTATAGGCCCATAAAGCCCACTTTTTGAAGATATTAATTTTAAGGATGGGATGGGATAGGGTATTCAACGATCCGCACAGCGGGTTATATTAGTTTTGAAACATAGTTTGTAATATAGAGAACTAATTAAGCTACATATACCTCAAAGTATATGGATCGACTCAGAATCGATAGCTGCGTCAATTTAGCCATGTATGTCCGTCCGTCCGTCACCAGTTTTTGGGCCTTAAATTTTAAGCTAGAAGGATGATATTTGGAACACGTACTCTTTGTTGCTTCCAGCAGAACAAGTGTAAACATTTTTGAGATCCGCCCACTGCTACGCCCCCTTTTTAGAAAAACGTATTTTTTGGCCAAACCGTAAGGAATTTTTAAAAAAAGTGTCTAAGCAGCATATTTAGAAAATCGTAATATCTATATTTCGTTCATATAAAGTTTTTTACCACGGCCACTTTTTGTATGCGTTGTTAATAAAAAACTTTTTTCGCTCAAATTTTAAATATTTCGAAAAAAAATTTGATGCGGAATCATTAGTTATATCAATATGAACATTTCGTCTATAGACCATTTTAACCCACGCCCACTTTTCGGGGGCGTTTTCTTACAAAAACCATTTGTATACCCTACCCCATAGCATATGCTGGAGAAAAACGATGTTTTTTGTCAAACAACAATAGATTCTGATAAAATGTTTGAACAATATATTGTTAGAATGTCATTTTCTATATTATAGGCCCATAAAGCCCACTTTTTGGTGATATTAATTTTAAGGATGTGATGGGATAGGGTATTCAACGATCCGCACAGCGGATTGTAGCCTTCTCATATGTTTATACCCTATCCCATAGGGGTATACCTATTAGTTTTGATATATAGTTTGTAACACAGAGAAATAATTTAGCTAGATATACCTCAAAGTATATGGATCGACTCAGAATCGCTAGCTGAGTCGATTTAGCCATGTCTGTCCGTCCGCTAGAAGGATGAAATTTGGTACACGTGCTCTCTGTTGCTCCCAGCAACCGTATGTCGCCAGTTTTTAGGCCTATTATAAAAAAAATTTTTTTGGTCAAAGTTTAAAATTTTCGAAAATTTTATGAATTTTATGCACAATCATTGGCAGTATTAATATTAACATTTCGTTAATAGCCTAAAAGCTCGTCGGACGGGGAAGTTCTTGCCTCCCACCATGCACCACCATGCTCAACAAACTTTTTATATCGTGCCTAATCAAAAAAGGAAAGAAAGAGTAAAGAAAGTTACGTTACTTGATCTCGGACGGACTAAGGGACGAGAGAAGATGATAGTAGAGAGAAGAAAAGTGAAAAGGAAGAACTGTACAATGACTTTGGCCCACTTAAAAGGATACAGCTAGGGAAAACTTCGCGAAACTAAACCTAAGCTAAACTAAACCTAAAACTAAACTTAAATTTCAAAAATAAACCCTATATCTAAAAATAAAACTATGCTAAAATACCCTAATACGAAAATAAAAGATTTCCCAAACATTTATCCTTCATAGCAGGTTCACTGGATTGAGATCCGAAATAAGCCAGTTGTTATGGCAAAGTTGGCCTACCCACCCCTCGTGTCGAAACACGACCGTCGCTATCACCCTGACCGATATTTCGGATAATAGCCCCTATAGACAGCTTCCAGTCACATCCATCCGCGCGCAAATAGTCGTCAAGTCATGTCGTCGTCGTTTGTTAATGTCGCGTTATGTCATGGTCTACCTGTAAAGGGACGGCCTTCCCAGAAAATCACACACCAAACAAAAATCGCACTAGCCCATGTATATCATGATGAACGCAAATAGAGAAAGCGTTACAGATACAAGAGTATCTACACTCATTAGTGCCAGTTTTATTTGAAATTGAAATAAAATTAAAAAAAACTAAGATAAAAATTCAAAAAAAAATCTAAATAAAAAGGAATTCAAAAATAAAATTTAAAAACTTAAACTATGAAATGAACTATATAACTAAAATTTAACTTAAAACAAGTGTATCTAACTTCTCTTTTATAAAAATTTAATATAAGTGGCAATATAACTTTTAGTACTCACTCCTTTACAAACGTGTTGAAGAAAGTCCTCCGAAGTCCTGCCGGCAGCACCAGAAGAAGACTCCTGAAGCGGTATTATTCGTCGCTTCCGCTGAAAACGCGCACTTAAATTTTTGTAAAAGTTAAAAGAGAAATACACCACTAGCCCTAACCTTACGTTAATTCAAAAAAAAAAAATCCAAAAAAAAAACTAAATTAAAATCTATCTGGCACTTCACAATATATCTTTTAAGTTATTGCTGCTACTGCTGCTGTTGATGTTGTTGTTGGCGATTCAGTCCCATGAAGCTCCTCAATGGGACACAGAAAATTCGCACTTGGACCGTCGCTGATGGCGTGTTCCTTGGAAATCCTTGGATTCCTTGGAATCACCCACTATTTCGGCGAAGACGGTTCCTATGCGTTGATTGAGGACTGGTGGTTGTTGAGGACACTGGCCAAGAAGGGTCTTCAGCCGATGGAAACCGTTTGTTGCCGTTGTAGCGGTCAATAAAGTTGAGGGCAATTCGTGGCGGCGCCGCTATTTTTGATCAGCTACTAAACGGTCCTCGGTCTTACGTCACCCTTCTTGCACCCAAAATGTGGCGCGGCGCAGTTTCCCTAAAATAGCCGGCCCACAAAAGCGAGGTCCGACTCTGCAACGAAACTATGACA
Source organism: Rhingia campestris (assembly GCA_932526625.1). Lineage (NCBI taxonomy): Eukaryota > Metazoa > Arthropoda > Insecta > Diptera > Syrphidae > Rhingia > Rhingia campestris. The sequence goes on from OW052185.1 coordinate 66,100,550, forward strand.
CCTGCACTCCTACACCTTCCTCTATTTCCACCAGTTAATCTTCTAGGTCCAAATAAAAATTTACACCCACTGAAAATTTCCTTTAAGTGCACTTGCACAGTACTTTTTTCTTTTATTCCCAAAAATCTCGCACTCAATAGCTCTTGGCAGCCGTCCACTCTCAATCTTATTCAATTGATTGTGAGCTTGAGCGGGATCGTCGAATTCAAATTTTTATACCCTATCCCATAGGGGTATATTAGTTTTGATACTTAGTTTGTAACATAGAGAAATAATTTTGCTACATATACCTCAAAGTATATGGATCGACTCAGAATCGCTAGCTGAGTCGATTAAGCCATGTCTGTCTGTCCGGCCGTCCGTCCGTCTGTACGTCACCGATTTTTAGGCCTTAAATTTTGAGCTAGGATAATGAAATTTGGTATATAGGATCCTCGTCTCTGCTTACAGAACAAGTGTAAAAATTTTTGAAATCCGCCCACTGCCACGCCCCCTTTTAAGAAAAACTCAGTTTTTGACCAAACCGTAAGGAATTTTAAAAAAGTTTCTGAACAACATATTTAGACAATAATAATATCTATATTTCGTCTATATAAAGTTTTATGCCACGCCCACTTTTTGGGGGCGTTTTCAATTAAAAACTGTTTTCGGTCAAATTTAAAATTTTTCCAAAAAAATTTTGATGCAGAATCATTAACATTATTAATATGAACATTTCGTCTATATACCATTTTAACCCATGCCCACTTTTTAGGGGCGTTTTTATATAAAAACCATTTTGATACACTACCCCATAACATATGCAGGAGAAAACCTTGTCTTTTGTTCTATTTTATCCACATCGTGTTTTTAGCCATGCCCCCTTTTTTGGGGATTTTAGTTTTATGGATAGGATGGGATAGGGTATTCAACGATCCGCACAGCGGATTGTAGCCTTCTCATATGTTTGTCTTACAATTTCCCCTGCCTTTGTCTTACCCACCTTTCCTATTATCGTCTCTGTTATTTTACCCTTTTTTTTGCAATGTCGAGTACGGTTGGTCTTGTCTAATTCTCTCCTTTAAATTTTTCGGTTATCATAACATTCGTTTTCTTTATTGGAATGAGTATGGAGGGGTAATTGTTCCCTATCCTCAATTCCTATCCTATCATCAATACATTTAAACATACTCTCTATTCCTAACACTAATTATTGCACTCATATAATCTTAATAACTAAATACGTAACATAACTTAAGACATAAGACACGACTTTATCGACAAATAATGTTTTGATCATCCATATTAGTGTGGAACGCGCTCCACAATTGCATTCCACAAGTGCATTCCAGGATGGCCTTCCACTAGAGTGGAACTGTCAAAACAAAACCAAAACAAACAACATTTGCAATTTTGCACACTTGTGCTGCAATAATTTTAAAGAAATACAAAAAGAAAATGAAACATATGAGAAGGTTACAATCCACTGTGCGGATCGTTGAATACCCTATCCCATCCTATCTGTAAAACTAAAATCCCCAAAAAGTGGACATGGCTAAAAACACGATGTGGATAAAATTAAGAATATGACATGGTGACAACAAATTCTTCAGACTGCTTATAAAAAACTTTTACGGTTCTACAAAAGACAAGGTTTTCTCCTGCATATGTTATGGGGTAGGGTATAAAAATGGTTTTTATATCAAAACGCCCCCAAAAAGTGGGCGTGGGTTAAAATGGTCTATTGACGAAATGTTCATATTTATATTACTAATGATTCTGCATCAAAATTTTTTTAGAAAATTTTAAAATTTGACCGAAAAAACGTTTTTTATTAAAAACGCCCCCAAAAAGTGGGCGTGGCAAAAAACTTTATATGAACGAAATACAGATATTCAGATTGTCTAAATATGTTGTTCAGAAAGTTTTTCAAAATTCCTTATGGTTTGGCCAAAAAATACGTTTTTCTAAAAAGGGGGCGTGGCAGTGGGCGGATTTCAAAAATTTTTACACTTGTTCTGCTGGGAGCAACAAAGAGCACGTGTACCAAATTTCATCCTTCTAGCTCAAAATTTAAGGCCCAAAAACTGGTGACGTACGGACGGACGGACAGACATGGCTAAATCGACTCAGCTATCGATTCTGAGTCGATCCATATACTTTGAGGTATATATAGCTAAATTATTTCTCTATGTTACAAACTATGTATCAAAACTAATATACCCCTATGGGATAGGGTATAAAAATCGGAAAGGATAAGGACAAGGATAGAAGGAACACGGAAGGAACTGTCTTGGACCAGGTAAGAAGGAATTTCATCATATTGGAGGTCTCAAATTGAGTGAAACAACTTAGGTTTTTACCAATTAGAAATCTCCAGTTGTATTATTGTGATTTTCGGGGTTGTTATACCCTATCCCATAGGGGTATATTAGTTTTGATACTTAGTTTGTAACATAGATAAATAATTTAGCTACATATACCTCAAAGTATATGGATCGACTCAGAATCGCTAGCTGAGTCGAATTAGCCATGTCTGTCTGTCCGTCCGTCTGTTCGTCACCGATTTTTGGGCCTTAAATTTTGAGCTAGGACAATGAAATTTGGTATATATGATCCTTGGCCGAGTCACCAGACCAAGTGTAAACATTTTTAAAATCCGCCCACTGCCACGCCCCCTTTTAGAAAAACGTGGTTTTAAGCCAAACCGTAAGGAATTTCAAAAAAAAGTGTCACCAACATATTTAGACAATCCTAATATCTATATTTCGTCCATACAAAGTTTTTTGCCACGCCCACTTTTTGGGGGCGTTTTTAGTAAAAAAACGTTTTTTGTCCAAATTTTAAAACTTTCGAAAAAAATTTTGATGCAAATACTTCCGCAATATTAATATAAACATTTTGTCAATAGATCATTTTCACCTACGCCCACATTTTGGTGGCGTTTTCTTACAAAAACCATTTGTATACCCCATCCCAAGGCATTAGCAATAGAAATACGTTGTTTTTTGTCGAACCACAAAAGATTTTGAAAAACTGTCTGAGCAATATATTGTGACAATGTCATTTTCTGTATTTCATCGCCATAAAACCTATATTTTTAGGATATTAATTTTAAGGATGGGATGGGATAGGGTTTTCAACGATCCGCATAGCGGATTGTAGCCTCTCATATGTTTAATGTTAATTTTTATACCCTATCCCATAGGGGTATATTAGTTTTGATACATAGTTTGTAACATAGAGAACTAATTTAGCTATATATACCTCAAAGTATATGGATCGACTCAGAATCGATAGCTGAGTCGATTTAGCCATGTCTGTCCGTCCGTCCGTCCGTCCGTCCGTCCGTACGTCACAATAATACAACTGGAGATTTCTAATTGGTAAAAACCTAAGTTGTTTCACTCAATTTGAGACCTCCAATATGATGAAATTCCTTCTTACCTGGTCCAAGACAGTTCCTTCCGTGTTCCTTCTATCCTTGTCCTTATCCTTTCCGATTTTTATACCCTATCCCATAGGGGTATATTAGTTTTGATACATAGTTTGTAACATAGAGAACTAATTAAGCTATATATACCTCAAAGTATATGGATCGACTCAGAATCAGTAGCTGAGTCGATTTAGCCATGTCTGTCCGTCCGTCCGTCCGTCCGTCCGTACGTCACCAGTTTTTGGGCCTTAAATTTTGAGCTAGAAGGATGAAATTTGGTACACGTGCTCTTTGTTGCTCCCAGCAGAACAAGTGTAAAAATTTTTGAAATCCGCCCACTGCCACGCCCCCTTTTTAGAAAAACGTATTTTTTGGCCAAACCATAAGGAATTTTGAAAAACTTTCTGAACAACATATTTAGACAATCTGAATATCTGTATTTCGTTCATATAAAGTTTTTTTGCCACGCCCACTTTTTTGGGGCGTTTTTAATAAAAAACGTTTTTCGGTCAAATTTTAAAATTTTCTAAAAAAAATTTAATGCAGAATCATTAGTAATATAAATATGAACATTTCGTCAATAGACCATTTTAACCCACGCCCACTTTTTGGGGGCGTTTTTATATAAAAACCATTTTTATACCCTACCCCATAACATATGCAGGAGAAAACCTTGTCTTTTGTAGAACCGTAAAAGTTTTTTATAAGCAGTCTGAAGAATTTGTTGTCACCATGTCATATTCTTAATTTTATCCACATCGTGTTTTTAGCCATGTCCACTTTTTGGGGATTTTAGTTTTACAGATAGGATGGGATAGGGTATTCAACGATCCGCACAGTGGATTGTAGCCTTCTCATATGTTTATACCCTATCCCATAGGGGTATATTAGTTTTGATACTTAGTTTGTAACATAGAGAAATAATTTTGCTACATATACCTCAAAGTATATGGAACGACTCAGAATCGCTAGCTGAGTCGATTAAGCCATGTCTGTCTGTCCGTCCGTCCGTCCGTCCGTCCGTCCGTCCGTCCGTCCGTCCGTCCGTCCGTCCGTCCGTCCGTCTGTACGTCACCGATTTTTAGGCCTTAAATTTTGAGCTAGGATAATGAAATTTGGTATATAGGATCCTCGTCTCTGCCTACAGAACAAGTGTAAAAATTTTTGAAATCCGCCCACTGCCACGCCCCCTTTTAAGAAAAACTCAGTTTTTGACCAAACCGTAAGGAATTTTAAAAAAGTTTCTGAACAACATATTTAGACAATATTAATATCTATATTTCGTCTATATAAAGTTTTTTGCCACGCCCACTTTTTAGGGGCGTTTTCAATAAAAAACTGTTTTCGGTCAAATTTTAAATTTTTCGAAAAAAATTTTGATGCAGAATCATTAACATTATTAATATGAACATTTCTTCTATATACCATTTTAACCTACGCCCACTTTTTGGGGGCGTTTTTATATAAAAACCATTTTTATACACTACCCCATAACATATGCAAGAGAAAACCTTGTCTTTTGTAGAACCGTTAAAGTGTTTTGTAAGCAGTCTGAAGAATTTGTTGTCACTATATCATTTTTTCTATTTATCCACATCGTGTTTATAGCCATGTCCCCTTTTTTGGGGATTTTAGTTTTATGGATAGGATGGGATAGGGTATTCAACGATCCGCACAGCGGATTGTAGCCTTCTCATATGTTTATACCCTATCCCATAGGGGTATATTAGTTTTGATACTTAGTTTGTAACATAGAGAAATAATTTTGCTACATATACCTCAAAGTATATGGATCGACTCAGAATCGCTAGCTGAGTCGATTAAGCCATGTCTGTCTGTCCGTCCGTCCGTCCGTCCGTCCGTCCGTCCGTCCGTCCGTCCGTCCGTCCGTCCGTCCGTCCGTCCGTCCGTCCGTCCGTCTGTACGTCACCGATTTTTAGTCCTTAAATTCTGAGCTAGGATAATGAAATTTGGTATATAGGATCCTCGTCACTGCCTACAGAACAAGTGTAAAAATTTTTGAAATCCGCCCACTGCCACGCCCCCTTTTAAGAAAAACTCAGTTTTTGACCAAACCGTAAGGAATTTTAAAAAAGTTTCTGAACAACATATTTAGACAATATTAATATCTATATTTCGTCTATATAAAGTTTTTTGCCACGCCCACTTTTTAGGGGCGTTTTCAATAAAAAACTGTTTTCGGTCAAATTTTAAATTTTTCTAAAAAAATTTTGATGCAGAATCATTAACATTATTAATATGAACATTTCTTCTATATACCATTTTAACCTACGCCCACTTTTTGGGGGCGTTTTTATATAAAAACCATTTTTATACACTACCCCATAACATATGCAAGAGAAAACCTTGTCTTTTGTAGAACCGTTAAAGTGTTTTGTAAGCAGTCTGAAGAATTTGTTGTCACTATATCATTTTTTCTATTTATCCACATCGTGTTTATAGCCATGTCCCCTTTTTTGGGGATTTTAGTTTTATGGATAGGATGGGATAGGGTATTCAACGATCCGCACAGCGGATTGTAGCCTTCTCATATGTTTTTTCTGCTCTTTCATGCGATCGTACTAGATTGTCAAATATTTTACTCCGGATTAGCTCTTATTTATCTGTTTTGTCTATCACTTGTGTATCCATGTCTTTGGTGTTGTCAAGTCTTCGGATAATTTCATATGTACTTGCAAGTTGGATCATGTGTGTACCGAACAGTGCGTAGTAAGGCTCGAACATCGTCGCATCATGTACCACACTCCTCAATGAGAACGCCGCATCGCTAACCAATCTGTCCCAGTTCTTTTGGTCGTCTTTCAGGTAAGACCTGATCTTGGCCAAGACGGACGGGTTAACCCGTTCGGACGCATTGGCCTGAGGCGAGTAGAACGCGGTGCGAACGTGTCTGATGCCATATTTACGAAGTAAGCTGGCGAACAGTTCTGATACGAACTGCTTTCCGTTGTCTGAGTGAATAAACTCTGGTACACCAAATGCATGGAACACATTCTCTTCTAAATACCTCACTACCTCAACTGCCGTTGCTTTCTTGATGGGTTTAAGGAAAATAAACTTGCTGAAATGATCTAAGACTATGAATATGTGAGTGTTTCCGTTCTTTGTTCTTAGGTAGGGTCCTAAAAAGTCTATATATAGTCTTTGGAAGGGTCGCTGCGTAATTGTCTGTTGTCCCATCGGCGGTCGAGAGATCATGTTCATGGGTTTGCTACATTTGCAAGTATCACAAGCTTTGACATAGTTTTGTACTTCACTAGCCATCCCCGGCCAAAAGTACAATTGCGTTAGCTTGGCTAAAGTCTTGTGTATGCCACCATGTCCCGCTGATGGTGAATTGTGGGCAGATTCTACAAGTCCCCCACGCAACTCCCTCGGTATCAAGAGCTTCCAGGCCCTGTCTTCTTGGATCGCGTCGCCTGTTCGTATATCTGTTCGTTTGTAAACAAATCCATCAGAAACGCATAAGTCGGGTAGTTTGTCTTGTCGGTCGTCAACGGTTTTTCTCAATTCATGATACTCTTCAGAAGAAAAGTATGGTGAATTGAGATCAACATGGAGGATTTCAAATTCGGGCATGAGCTCTTCCATATGGATGCGTGAGAGAGTGTCAGGGACTACGTTTTGGGTACCCTTCCTATGCTCGATCATGAAGTCGAAGCCCTAAAGTTTCAGACTCCATCTGGCCAAACGTCCAGACAGATCCTTTTGGGTCATCAACCACTTCAGACTCGCATGATCGGTAATTATAGTGAAAGGTAAGCCCTCCACATAAGCCCTGAACTTCTTCACTGACAGAACGGCCGCATAGCATTCAAGTTCCGTTACGCTATAATTTCGTTGTGCGGAATTAAGCTTCTGGGACATGAATGCTATCGGTCGTTCCTTATTCTCCGCATCCGTCTGGAAAATAAACATTCCCTACTCCTGTGGTCGAAGCGTCACACTGTATGTAAAAGGGCTTTGAAAAATCAGGATTTGTCAAATGGGTGCGGACACCAAAGTCGCCTTAAGTTGTTCGAATGCGTTAAGCGCTTCTTCTGTCATCTTGAAAGTCTGTCCTTTCTTAAGGCAGTCCGTCATTGGTGCGGCCATTACCGCGAAGTTTGGCATGAATCGCCGGTACCAGCCTGTCATTCCCAGAAACCGACGGAGTTGTTTGGGGGTCTTCGGAACTGGGAAGTTCTCAACCGCCGATACCTTGTCTGGGTCCGTTCGTAGGCTTCCATCACCGACTATGTACCCCAGATACTTTATCTCCCTATAGCAGAACTTGCTCTTCTCCACATTTATTGTAAGCCCCGCTTCCCTAAGGCACTTTGCTACCTCTTCTAGCGCTCTGACATGGGACTCAAAATCCGGAGAGCAAACCAAGAGGTCATCGAGGTAGACAAAGACATACTCTCTCAATCGAGCGGGTATGACTTTATCCATAAGTCTACACATTCTCTGGGCGGCGTTGCACAAACCGAACGGCATCACTGTGTATTGGTACAACGGTCGTCCAGGGACTGTGAAGGCCGTCTTCTCCCTTGATTTGCGCTCCAGAGGTATCTGCCAGAACGCATCCTTCAAATCTATCCCTGAGATAAACCTTGTGTCCTGGAGCCTACTGAGAAGACCTTCTATGTGGGGGAGGGGATAAGCATCCTTTTTGGTCACTGCGTTTACTTTTCGAGAATCCAGACATAACCTATTTTTGCCGGGTTTCCTCACCAAGACTACTGGAGAGCTCCAGGCACTGTTGCTCTCCTCGATGACTCCTACGGAGATCATCCGATCTAACTCGTCATATAGGAGCTTCTGTATCGCTGGTGAGATCGGGTAGTGTCTCTGTTTAATAGGCATTTTTTCATCTTCTACCTCTATAATATGCTCTTCGAGGCGAGTCTTTCCCAATCCCAGCTCTGCGAAAGAGGGGAACAACTGCCTAGCTCTCTCCAAACCTTTAGCCTGTCGGTGAGAGTGACCGGTGACCCATCTTCCGTCGGTGATGGAATGTCGAGTTCGTTGATTACGTTTGGAGCAACCTTAAACAACTTCCAAAAATCAACCCCAAGATACAGTGTCTGTTGCAGGTTTGGGACCACGAATAGCTCTATTTTATGGGACTTACTTCCCCATGTGACTGTAGTCATAAATCGTCCCAGTATTCGCTGTTGGTTTCCGTCTGCCGTTCGTAATTCTGTAGTCATGTTGGTCATCCTGATGTTGTGTCTGTTTACAAAGTTTATTGCACCTTTCCCTATACAGCTTATTGAAGCTCCACTATCTAATAGGCCCATGAATTCTTCACCTTCTATCTTCACTTTTGCATAGGGCCTATTATCGTCGTTGATGGTTATTACCGAAGCAACTATGTTTTTTATTCTTCGTCTATTTATTGCACATCTTTCCCTCAGTTTTTGTATTTTTTGTAATTTCTTGTACTCTTCACCGACAGTGTCACTTCCTCACCGAAAATTCTTCGCATTGCTTCCTTATACTCAACGAGACGTTGGTGTAGACTTTTTCGCCTCGGATAGGTCTTATTCTTTTCTCGATCTCCTGTGCCTCGTCTCTTCAGGATCTGGATTGGTCCTGACTCTCCGGGAGAGTGAAATTCATCGGCGGTTTGCTCCCGGAAGCAACGCCGATCTTCAGGTTTCCCTGACACTTTGCACAGTTGAACGTGATGTTGCCAACCCCACAGCTAAAACAAGTTAGAGTATGGAAGCTGGAAGGACATGTCGGTGGCGTCGTTGTAATCTTTTTTGTTGCGTCAGTATGTGTTTTGTAAGGTTGGTCATTTCGAATTGCTTTGTCCGTCCTAGAAAAGTTTGTTTGACGGTTTGTCCTAGTATTTTGGAGGGCAGCTATCTCCAAATCGTCTTCGTCCGTTTCTGTTTGCTGCTCTTCGTTTGTTGCGCACCCAGTTTGTGTCTCGATTTCTGTTACTTGTCGTCTATACTTTAGGTCCCTAGTCGTCAGGTATCGTTCGGCTCGTTGACATTCTTCTCTTAGATCTTGGATACTCTTAATGAGCGTCCGAAGATCAGCGTCGCTACACTGTCTTTGATGTTCTGTCTCAATATATCGACGAGGTCGCGTTCGTGAGGTCTGTTTGTCATTTGCACAGTAAGTGAACGTACGTCGCTGTAAAACTCGTCGAATGTCTCATGGGGCAATTGTCTTCTGTCCATTATGCTACGCAGGATTTCGTGGTCCCTTTTTCCTTGACCAAATTGTCTACGCAATTCGTCCTTAAGGTCAAAATAATTTAGGCCTTCGTCGCGCTCATTTTCTTGGAGGAATTGCCAATACCATTTTTCTGCTAAACCTGAAACTTAGTGGTGGAACTGGGAAAATAGTTGGGTTTCGGAAATCCCACATTTTCGTTGCAGGGTCTCTATACGAAAAATAAAACTTTCTACGGACATTGCTTTTGCGCTCCGTCAAACTTTACGCCCCATTTATGAACCGGAATTTCGGTTTTCCGCCCTACATCTTGGAAGAAATGGGGTTCCGTTTCATCGGTACGATGGGGCATTGTCGTAGGTTGGTTTTTGTTCTGTCTGTGTCTAGTCGTCTCTTGGAGTCTGTTAGTCGTGTTGGGTGTGTCTCTTGGCGTTGCAACGGAGAGTTCCAGGTCGTTAATCTTGTTATGAAGGACCTTAATGTTGTCTTGAAAAGACGCCGTTAGCTCCTTCATACTCTGGGTGAACGCTGTCATCACAACGCCCTGGTTCTCCCGTACAGCGCTAGAGACAAACTCTTGAATCGGTTGCGTTATTTGTTGTTCGTTTTCTTTAGTCTGTCCCCTCGTTCGTAAGTCGTCTTCGTCGAGGTCTAATGGTTGGCGTTGTTGTTTTTCTATTATTGCGTCCTGTCGATGTATCGGAGCCCGTTTCTGAGTAGACGTTAGTTGTGTTCTTGTGTCGTGTCCTTGTTCGTAGCGTTGTTGTTGTTGTTGATGTCCTGGCTCCTCTTCTGATTCCTCAGATATCGCCCTCATGGGAAGCGCCAGCTTAGTAGTGTTCGTTGTGTCAGTCGTAATGGTCTTCTTTCGTTCTCTGTTGTCTGGGCTAAAGTTGAGTAAGTCGTATGAGTACATGGTTAGGTCTGTCAGGTCAAATAGCGATGATCTTCTACCACTTCGACTTTGCCCTTCAATTCGACCTTTACCCGCCGTGCCTTTAGGGACTGCCCCTAAGCTTCTGGATTCGTCCATTGAAGCAACAACTAACAGCTGCACCCTGGCCGAAATAAAATTTTGTTTGCCTCAAAATAGCGTATTGAAACTCCCCAAAATTTCAAAAATTGTTGAGGGTAGACGCTTTTAAAAGAAAATTAAAATTCAAAATAATTCAAAAAAAGATAAAAAAATTTAAAAAAATTTCGAAAGGTTTCAAAGAAATGTAAAACAATAATAAATATTCAAACGTTTCAGAAAAATGTTTCAAAAAAAATTGTTTTAATTAACCAATCAGATCTAAGAAATCCTAATTCGATATGGATATTAAAATTCAGTTTCAAAACTAATGTTTTCAATAAAATAGCTTAACTAATGGGTTTTACTAAGTCTTTCTTATTCTTCTCTATAATACTTGTATTGGTGTGTGATTCCCTGTTCCAGTTCTCCGCAACACTCTCTACAGGATTGTTGGTCTGTATTGTCACTGTTTGTAGCCGTTGAAAGTTTGTACCGTATCGATGTGACTGGTACTTCGGATCCCCCAGCGAGTATTGTAGTATATACTTCCTTTCTCTACCCCACTGGCATCTGGCTGTACCAAATATCAGGTTGGCAAGAGCCTTCAGAATATACCCCAACACGGCTCAAGTTTCAAAGTCAATCGCTTACGCCTCACGACGAAGCAGGCCTGGACCTTACTTCCTCGGGTAGCAGTCAGCTATTTGACTTATCGCCTTGAGCCCGCTTCTGATTTTATTGTAGACCTTCGATTAGCTCACTAGATCCGCTGGCTAAACGCCTAAGGATTGGATAGCAATCTTCAGTCTACTCCAATTTCAGAAGCCTAAACAGTCATTGAACAGCAAAGATTTGACAGGAAAGTAAAATTCAAGAGATAAAAAATCGCGTTGAGGCTATTGCAAGTCTAAGGTGATGACCTTCTAATGAAAATCGTCCCCTTAAAGTAGCAATTAGGCCTCATAGCCAAAAACGTTGGGCGCCATTGTTGTGAGCTTAGGATGGGCCACAGAGGCAACTTCAGTGCAGGTGAGGTAGGCGCGGCACGCTCGCGGTTGCTCGGCTAAGCTCGTCGGACGGGGAAGTTCTTGCCTCCCACCATGCACCACCATGCTCAACAAACTTTTTATATCGTGCCTAATCAAAAAAGGAAAGAAAGAGTAAAGAAAGTTACGTTACTTGATCTCGGACGGACTAAGGGACGAGAGAAGATGATAGTAGAGAGAAGAAAAGTGAAAAGGAAGAACTGTTCAATGACTTTGGCCCACTTAAAAGGATACAGCTAGGGAAAACTTCGCGAAACTAAACCTAAGCTAAACTAAACCTAAAACTAAACTTAAATTTCAAAAATAAACCCTATATCTAAAATAAAACTATGCTAAAATACCCTAATACGAAAATAAAAGATTTCCCAAACATTTATCCTTCATAGCAGGTTCACTGGATTGAGATCCGAAATAAGCCAGTTGTTATGACTGGAAGCTGTCTATAGGGGCTATCATCCGAAATATCGGTCAGGGTGATAGCGACGGTCGTGTTTCGACACAAGGGGTGGGTAGGCCAACTTTTGCCATAACAACTGGCTTATTTCGGATCTCAATCCAGTGAACCTGCTATGAAGGATAAATGTTTGGGAAATCTTTTATTTTCGTATTAGGGTATTTTAGCATAGTTTTATTTTTAGATATAGGGTTTATTTTTGAAATTTAAGTTTAGTTTTAGGTTTAGTTTAGCTTAGGTTTAGTTTCGCGAAGTTTTCCCTAGCTGTATCCTTTTAAGTGGGCCAAAGTCATTGAACAGTTCTTCCTTTTCACTTTTCTTCTCTCTACTATCATCTTCTCTCGTCCCTTAGTCCGTCCGAGATCAAGTAACGTAACTTTCTTTACTCTTTCTTTCCTTTTTTGATTAGGCACGATATAAAAAGTTTGTTGAGCATGGTGGTGCATGGTGGGAGGCAAGAACTTCCCCGTCCGACGAGCTTAGCCGAGCAACCGCGAGCGTGCCGCGCCTACCTCACCTGCACTGAAGTTGCCTCTGTGGCCCATCCTAAGCTCACAACAGCAGCATATATAGAAAATCGTTATATCTATATTTCGTTCATATAAAGTTTTTTACCACGGCCACTTTTTGTATGCGTTTTTAATAAAAAACGTTTTTCGGTCAAATTTTAAATATTTCGAAAAAAATTTTGATGCAAATACTTCCGTAATGATAAAATAAACATTTTGTGTATGTATCATTTTCACCTATACCCACTTTTTGGGGCGTTTTATTACAAAAACCATTTGTGTGCCTTACCCCAAGGCATATGCAATAGAAAAACGTTGTTTTTTGTCGAACCACAAAAGGTTTCGATAAACTGTCTGAACAATATGTTGTGACAATGTCATTTTCTGTATTCCATCGCAATATAGCCTACATTTTGAGAATATTAATTTTAAGGCTGGGATGGGATAGGGTATTCAACGATCCGCTCAGCAGATTGTAGCCTTCTCATATGTTTATACCCTATCCCATAGGGGTATACTAGTTTTGATACATAGTTTGTAACATAGAGAAATAATTTAGCTACATATACCTCAAAGTATATGGATCGACTCAGAATCGATAGCTGAGTCTATATAGCCATGTCTGTCCGTCCGCTAGAAGGATGGATTGCAAAAATTTTTGAAATCCGCTCACTGCCACGCCCCCTTTTTAAAAAATCGTAGTTTTTGCCCGAACCGTAAGGAATTTCAAAAAACTCTCTGAGACGCGTATTTAGAGAATCGTAATATCTATATTAAGTTTATACAAAGTTTTTGCCACGCGCACTTTTTGGGGGCGTTTTTAGTAAAGAAACTTTTTCGGTCAAATTTTAAAATTTTCGAAAAAAATGTTGATGTAGAATTATTAGAAATATTAATGTGAACATTTCGTCTATAGACCATTTTCACCCACGCCCACATTTTGGGGGCGTTTTCTTACAAAAACCATTTGGGCATACCCCAAGGCATATGCAATGGAAAAACGTTGTTTTTTGTCGAACCATAAAATAATTTGATAAACCTTCTGAACAATATGTTGTGACAACGTCATTTTCAATGACCATAAAGACCACATTTGGGGATATTAATAACCGGTGCTTAAGGATAGTGATGCGATTATATGAGGACACAAGCGTTCTCACTCTAGCCTCTCACTATCAACTCCTACTTCGACCTCCACGCTGGTGACTATTGGGTGCCTAGTACCTCGACTGGAGATGGGGTATTAAACCCCTGTGGAAGGTCGTTGGTGGCAGCAAACAAGAGAGAGCAGCGGAGGAATTCCCTAGATGGAGTCAACGGTAGCGCCTACAGCTCCAGTTTGATCGAACTGGTAGTGAAATCCTGCTTCGACATATTTGAACAACAGGTCTATAGGGATTTCCAATACTGAGCCAGGGTATCGGAAAAGAGTTGGGGGCGGAGGAGCCCTCAATGGGTCAACGGCAGCGCTCATACCCCAAAATGGGCTACTGACATCGGTACTTTTTCCGGCCCGCTGTCCTAGGGTCAAAACAAGGGCCTGGCCCTCCAGGTTGGAGGTTGTGCTTTGGGTTAACTACCCATCCACGGAAAAAACTATTGTTACGAAGCAACCAATAGCCTCGGAAAAGACTGATATTATTGTTGACGACCATGCTGAACGAAAAAAGGACAACGACGTTCGTATCTGCACCTGGAATGTGAGAACATTAAACAGGAGAGGTACAGGCGAACAAATAGCGGAAGCCCTAAACTGCTACAAAGCAGACATTACTGCCATCCAGGATGGGCCGGGCTAAAAGAGAATGCAAAAATGTGACATCTACTATGGACCGTGTTATAGTGAGCAGAAACAGCGAGGCAAGAAGTCTTATATTTTCAAGACATTAGCGAACGCGTTGTAACAATCCACATCAAGGGTAAATTCGCCAACATAAGCCTTACATGTGCTCATGCTCCGACGGAGGAAAAAGATGATATAACTAAGGATTGCTTCTACGAGCTCCTCGACAAAACCTATGAGCGACTACCAAAGTACGATGTTAAAATCGTGCTGGGAGATTTTAACACAAAAGTAGGAAGAGAAGACATCTTTAGCAGTACTGTCGGAAAATATAGCCTACACGAGAACACATCTGGTAACGGACTTAGGGTTCGCTACGGAACGAAATGCCACTATAGCCAGCACACGGTTTCCTCACCTCGATATCCACAAGGGGACATGGCGGTCTCCAGATCAATGAACAGTCAACCAAATTGATCATATTGCGATAGACAAGAGGCACGCATCCAGTATTTTGGATGTCCGAACATTCCGAGGGGCTAACATCGACTCGGACCACTACCTTGTTGTAGCCAAAGTAAGGATGCGGATATCCACCACGCCACAAAAAAACAGCAATACTGTGAAAAAATGTAATGTCGAAAGACTGCAATCGCCAGAGACCGCCAAGACCTTCGCGAAACGCGTATCCCTTAACCTCTCGACTCACAACAAACCACCAGCATCTAATGTCGAAGAACAATGGCAACAATGCCAACAAGCCATTAGATCAGACGCAAATGATGTGCTAGGTTTCTCGCGGCACCAGCAAGAAACCCCTGGTTTGACGAGGAATGCCGACAGATGCTCGCAGCCAAGAGAGAGGCCTACAAGGCTAAGCTGCAGGCGAAGACGAGAGCTGCCATTGAGCTCTATAGGCAAAGAAGAAGGGAAGAACATCGGCTTTTCAGCAAGAAGAAAAAAGAGCAAGAAAAGCGCGCGATCGAGGATATAGAGAGGTGCCACTCCAGGAACGATGTTCGCAAGTTTTACCAAAGTGTAAAACGTCAAAGCCAAGGATACAAGGCTCGAACAGAATCCTGTAGAGATGAACAAGGAAATATTGTAGTTGAGAAACAGTCGATGCTGAGGATATGGAAGAACCACTTCTGAAGACTGTTAAACGGCGATGACGAATAACATTCCGCTGTCAGGCAGAACGAACCATTTAATATTGGCAACGACAGCGAAAACTGCCAACCACGCGACCTAAGTGAAGTGAGGATAGCTATATCTAAACTCAAGCTTAAAAAGGCCGCCGGAAATGACGGCCTTACCAAGTCGGAGATGACTTGGTAAGCAACATCCACCAACTCATAAGCCAAATCTGGTCGGCTGAAAGCATGCCTGAAGAATGGAACCTCAGCATCGTTTGCCCGATCCATAAAAAAAGAAGACCCTCTGAACTGCGCAAACTACAGAGGCATACGTCTACTCAAAATCGCTTACAGATCCTATTTGCCGTAATATGTGAACGCTTGAAACCGTTTACCAACAACCTGATCGGTCCTTATCAATGTGATTTTAGGCCAGGAAAGTACACAATCGATCAAATTTTCACACTTCGGCAGATCCTGGAAAAATCCCAAGAAGTCCAAATCGATACCCTATTTATCGATTTCAAAGCCGCATACGACAGCATTTATAGAGACGAACTATACAGAGCCATGTCTAGTTTTGGTATAACGTCCAAACTCGTCCGTTTGTGTAGGATGACGATGGAGAATTCTCGCTGCACTAACAGGGTCGGAAACGACCTCACCGACACATTCGATACCAAAAAAGGATTTAGGCAAGGCGATGCACTGTCATGTGACTTTTTCAATTTGATTCTTGAGAGGATTGTGCAGAACTGCAAAAATGGGCTTAGCAGTAAATAAGGGTAAGACTATGAATATGCTGTCAACACGAAACGACACACAACACCGAGGAATTGGACAGAACGCCACCATTGACAGATATAACTTTGAGGTAGTACGGGACTTTGTCTACCTCGGCTCCGTTATTAACTCTGACAACAACATCTCGTCAGAAATCGAACGAAGAATTATTCTTGCCAATCGCTGTTTCTTCGGGCTAAGAAGGCAATTTAGTAGTAAAGCCCTCACTCGAACTACTAAGGAGATCCTATATAAGACCCTCATCATCCCAGTCTACGGCGCTGGAGCATGGACCGTATCAAAAGCGGATGAAGAAATCCTTGGTCGATTCGAGCGAAAAATTCTTCGGAAAATCTTCGATCCCGTTTGCGTTGACGGGCTATGGAGACGAAGATTCAACCACGAACTATACGAGCTGTACAGCGACATACCCCTAGTCAAAAAACTCCGCATTGAACACCAGTACTCCGGCTCGCAGAGTCTTTGATTCCCAGCCAGACGTCGGACGCAGTAGAGAAAGACCTCGCCTTAAGTGGCGCGCACAAGTAGAAACCGACCTCAACCAACTTGGAGTGCGCAACTGGAGGCAGTTAGCTAAGGACCGGGCTAATTGGAGAGGCATATTGGTTGAGGCCCAGGTTCATCCCGGACTGTAGCGCCACTTCAGAAGAAGACGAATATGGTGGAGTATCGCTCTTATTCGCATTAACAAAGCGGAACTTTTATATTCTTGGCTGCTGAAATCTGGCAAGCAAAATTGTGTTACATGTTTTCGCCAACGGCAAACTACAACTAAACTGATGGGAAATTTACATGTGGAACGTATACGACACTCACGACTATTTAGTAAAGTGGGTTGCGATTACGCAGGTCATATTACAGTGCGTCTTAACCTTAGACGAAATCCTCGGTTTGTTAAAACCTACATCGCCTTACTCATCTGCTTCGTAACAAAGGTTTTACATCTCGAACTTTTTTGAGACTTATCATCCATTGCGTTTTTACAGGCTCTAGATCGCTTCGTCGCGCGTCGCTGTAAACCCTCCGAAATTTGGTCCGACAAAGGAACCAATTTCTATCTTGCGAAACGGATGTTAAACGAGATGTATGAACTCGTATGTAGCCAACAACACCACTCAATAGTCTTATATTACCTGTCAAAGGAAAACATACAGTGGAAATTTATTCCACCGTCATCTCCTCACTAAGGAGGCCTATGGGAATCCGGCGTTCGCTCAGTAAAGTTACATTTAAAACGCGTTACTGGCGACACCAAACTAACATATGAGGCAATGTATACACTATTGACGAAAATCGAAGCCGTAATAAATTCTTGACCAATGATGCAAACATCGGACTCTGAACAACTTGCCCTTGCACCCTCTCATTTTTATACCCTATCCCATGGGGGTATATTAGTTTTGATACTTAGTTTGTAACATAGAGAAATAATTAAACTACATATAACGGGTGATTTTTTAAGAGGTTTAGAAAACACAAAAAATTCGAAAAAATGAATGAAATATTTATTTGAATCGATAGTTTGAACCTTGCAATTTAATGTTTAAAGACAATTTCATGCAAATGTTGACCGCGGCTGCGTCTCAGGTAGCCCATCCGCTGAGTCCAATTTTGGCATACTCTTTCACACATATCGGCCGGTATCTCACGAATGAATGCATGGATGTTGGCTTCCAGTGCGTCAATCGAAGCGGGCTTGTCCCTATAGACATTAGCCTTGAAAAAAATAATCTAATGGTGTCAAATCGCACGATCTAGGCGGCCAATTGACCGGCCCGAAACGTGAAATTAACTGTTCACCAAACTCGCCTCGCAATTGCGCCATTGTTTCGCGTGCTGTGTGGCATGTGGCACCGTCTTGTTGAAACCACATATCATGCAAGTCAAGAACTTCCATTTCGGGCAAAAAAAAGTTTGTTAACATCGCTCGGTAGCGTTCACCATTGACAGTAACGCTGCGATTCGCATCATCTTTGAAGAAATATGGCCCAATAATGCCGCCGGCCCATAAACCGCACCAAACAGTGGCTTTTTCGGGATGCATTGGTAGCTGTTGCAATGCTTCTGGCTGATCTTCACTGCAAATGCGGCAATTTTGCTTATTTACGTACCCATTCAACCAAAAATGAGCCTCATCGCTGAACACAATTTTTCGATAAAAAAGCGGATCCTCGGCCAGCTTTCCAAGAGCCCATTCACCAAAAATTCGGCGTTGTGGTAGGTCGGCTGGCTTTAGTTCTTGCACCAGCTGTATCTTAAAAGGCTTTACGCCCAAATCCTTCCGCAAAATTTTCCACGTAGTGCTGTAACAAAGGCCTAACTGCTGGGAACGGCGCCGAATCGACATTTCGCGGTCTTCTGTCACACTAGCTGATACGGCCGCAATATTTTCTTCACTACGCACAGTACGAAAACGTGTTGGTGGTTTAATGTCCAACAAAGTAAATTTGGTGCGAAATTTGGTCACAATCTTCCGAATAGACTGCTCAGAAGGTCAAGAATGCCGATCATAAAATGGAAGCAGCGCGCGATGAACATTTCGAACCGAGCACGAATTTTGATAGTAAAATTCAATAATTTGCAAGCGTTGTTCATTTGTAAGACGATCCGTGGTTAAATTGCAAACCAAACTGAAGCTGTTTGACAGTGACACAAGGTACTAAACACACGTCAGCTGTCAAAACCAGTGTTGCCAAAACCAAACCAGCTAAAAAATCACCCGTTACCTCAAAGTATATGGATCGACTCAGAATCGCTAACTGAGTCGATTAAGCCATGTCTGTCTGTCCGTCCTTCCGTCCGTCCGTCCGTCTGTACGTCAACGATTTTTAGGCCTTAAATTTTGAGCTAGGATAATGAAATTTGGTATATGGGATCCTCGCCCGTGCCTACAGAACAAGTGTAAAAATTTTTGAAATCCGCCCACTGCCACGACCCCTTTTAAGATAAACTCAGTTTTTGGCCAAACCCTAAGGAATTTTAAAAAAGTGTCTGAGAAGCATATTTAGAGAATCGTAATATCTATATTTCGTCAATACAAAGTTTTTTGCCACGCCCACTTTTGGGGGCGTTTTCTATAAAACATTTTTTTTTGCCAAATTTGAAAATTTTCGAAAAAAATTTTTATGCAAAATCTTTGGTAGTATTAATATGAACATTTCATCAGTAGACCATTTGAACCCACGCCCACTTTTTGGGGGCGTTTTCCTACAAAAACCATTTGTATGCCATACCCCAAGGCATATGCAATACAAAAACGTGGTTTTTTGTCGAACCATCAAAGAATTTGATAATCCTTCGGAACAATATGTTGTAACAACGTCATTTTCAATACTTTATGACCATAAAGACCATATTTTGGGGATATCAATTTTAACGATGGGATGGGATAGGGTATTAAACGACCCGCACAGCGGATTGTAGCCTTCTCATATGTTTTAATCGGGGAAGCATATACAGCTGTTCCCCAACCAGATGTTCATACTCCCCCTATATCCATAAATACTAATTGGTCTCTTTTGCAGGCAATGTTGCAGAGCTTTTGGAAACGGTGGCATGATGAATATCTGAACGACCCAAGTGGAGACATTCTCAGCCCGATTGTAAGGTCGATGATGTTGTTCTTTTGAAGGAACCCAAACTACCACCGTCAAAATGGATTCTCGGACGCATCATCGAAATACACATTGGAACTGATAAGAAGTGCGGAGTTGTGATCATTCTTACCAAATTTGGAGACTACGTGAGACCTATTACATATAAAGGTTTTTTTTTTCGTGGGCTGGTGGAAATCTTCATAGACACGATAAGCACGTGCCCAAAGTAGTGTGCGATTTTTACTCACTAAAACTACCACCCATTTTGTATTTCTATTGCAACTAAGTATTCGACTTATATAGCAATTTTTTTATCACGAGTAGCTATATAATATGTTTGGCAGGTAACTTTCCTTTGAGAGTTCCTGATTTTTCCGCAATTTATAGCGCGGTTTGTTATTATCGGGCCAAATCTAAGAGTTTAGTTCTTTGAATACGCCGCAATATATTTGTTTCGTCAAGAATTTGGAGGACTGTTGTGTTAACGTGTCCTAATAAACGTTTTTTATGTTTTCGTGCAAATTTTTTTGTTTCATCTTTAGCCGCGGGAATACCCGCGGGAATACTCTGCGTAGATATTCATTGAAGAATGATCTAAACATTTTGTTTTCAAAAGTTTGTAAAATGTTAAGATTCGTTTCACTGGTACAACCCCATAGTTGTATACCATATTATGTCCAAACCGGTTTTAGCACTTGCTTGTATAATAGCAGCTTGTTATCAAGGTTAAGCTTCGAATATTTTCCGAGCACCCAGTTCAGTTCTCTGTATTTATTCTTAAATTCTTCGCATTTCTTTTTTACATGCGACTTCCATTTTAATTTTGCATCGAGTGTAATACCGAGATATTTCGCTTCATTTGCAAACGGGACTCGAACCGTATTTAGTAATACAGGCAAATTGTTTGTCCGTTTATACGAAAAATCTACATGGATCGATTTGTTCTCATTAAGTGCAATCCGCCAGGATTTAGTCCATTCATTAACCAAGTTAAGAGCGTTTTATAATTTGATATTTGTTTCCTCTATTGTTGTGCCAACTGCTAGTATATCAGTATCGTCAGTAAACGTTGCAACCTGACCTGATGGCCAGGTAAAAGGCGTTTCCGTTCTATTATGGGGTGTAAGCGACCGAGTAATATCCGTTCAAAAACTTTTGAAATTATTGGAAAAAGTGAAATAGACCTGTAAGATTTTATTTCATTCGGTGATTTTCCTGGTTTTAGAACCATAATCACTTCCGCGACTTTCCACTGTCTTGGTATGTATTCTAATCTGATTGCTGCATTTATAATAAAAAGAAGCTTTTAAGAAATTCTCCTGTAATCAGGTCATAACCCGGAGCTTTTTTATGCTTTAGTTTCTGTATTTGTCGTTTAAGCTCGGCAATACTTGCATATCTTACTATATTATTATCGGTTGTACTCTCGAATATATCAATGTTTTCATTTTGCGCTGGACCATCAAATGGCTTAAATGTTTCCTCAAGATGTGAGGCAAAAACGTCTTGAGTTACCGTAATTGGCGGCACAGCGATTTTTGGCCGTTTTATGACACTAATTGCTTTCCAGAGCGAATTATTCGATTCCTTTCCAGAGGTTATTCTTTGCAGATAAGTTTCTACTGCATGGTTTTTAAAATTTTTAATCGAATTTGATAGCAAATTACTCAACCGGTTGAGATGTGTTTTATCTTGCGTGGCACGAGTTTGGTGCCTTCTTTTACGAGCTTTTCTTTTTTGTCTTACTAAATCTTGTATTTCTCGGGGGTATTTAATTTAACTATAGCTCACAATTT
Organism: Rhingia campestris; assembly: GCA_932526625.1. Taxonomy (NCBI): domain Eukaryota; kingdom Metazoa; phylum Arthropoda; class Insecta; order Diptera; family Syrphidae; genus Rhingia; species Rhingia campestris. The sequence goes on from OW052185.1 coordinate 66,122,302, forward strand.
TGTTCTGTTGAGGAGATTTATAAAGGAGTCAACTGCGACTTCGAGTTCCAATGAGGTTCTAAGCGGAACACCCAGTCGGATGTTATGTTCAATATCGTTTTCGAAACCTTCCCAGTCGGTTTTCCCGTTTGTTAATCTGGGTGGTTTTTCATTTATAAACAGTGACTCGCTCATTGTTAAAATGACTGGAGAATGATCAGAGGAAAGATCAAAGCATTCTTCAACTTTGATTCGATTGGACGGCAGACCTTTTAAAATGAAAAAAATCGATCAAATCCGGTATTTTTCAAACATCAGTTGGCCAGTAAGTTGTTTTTCCCGTAGAATGAAATTCAGTATTGTACTTTCTACCTACATCATAAAGCATCCTAACTTTCTGTGATATGCATCTAGATCCCCAGAATGTATGTTTTGCATTAAAGTCCCCTCCGATGACAAAACGTTGTCCAAGGGAATTAAGCAAGTTTTCAAAGGGAATTTTTTCAACCTTGCATCGTGGTGGGCAGTAAATAAACGATATCTGCAGAAAGGATTGTCTGCTTTTGACTTGTATAGCGCTAACTTGCATTGTTTCGATTTCTAATTTAAGATCAATCGAATGTTCGATACACTCTCTTATAACTCGTTATATAGTGAGGCTCCACCTCTAGCCTTATTCGATGGATGTAGAGCATGATAGTCGAGGTAATCATTAAGGTCGAATTACTCATTGCGTGAGTTTCGGATATTAAACAGATGTCTATAACTTTTTCCTGCATAAATAATTCAAGTTCTCCAAGTTTTGCCAAAGGCCATTGGCATTCCACGTAAGAATTTTATGCGAATACTATTTTCGAGCTTAACGAGCCTGTCAAAAATATGTTTATACCCTATCCCAAAGGGGTATATTAGTTTTGATACTTAGTTTGTAACATAGAGAAATAATTTAGCTACATATACCTTAAAGTATATGGATCGACTCAGAATCGCTAGCTGAGTCGATTAAGCCATGTCTGTCTGTCCGTCCGTCCGTCCGTCTGTACGTCACCGATTTTTAGGCCTTAAATTTTGAGCTAGGATAATGAAATTTGGTATATGGGATCCTCGCCCGTGCCTACAGAACAAGTGTAAAAATTTTTGAAATCCGCCCACTGCCACGCCCCCTTTTAAGATAAACTCAGTTTTTGGCCTAACCGTAAGGAATTTTAAAAAAGTGTCTGAGAAGCATATTTAGAGAATCGTAATATCTATATTTCGTCAATACAAAGTTTTTTGCCACGCCCACTTTTTGGGGGCGTTTTCTATAAAAAAAAAAACCTTTTTTGGCCAAATTTGAAAATTTTAATGCAAAATCGTTGGTAGTATTAATATGAACATTTCGTCAGTAGACCATTTTAACTCACGCCCACTTTTTGGGGGCATTTTCCTACAAAAACCATTTGTATGCCCTACCCCAAGGCATATGCAATACAAAAACGTGGTTTTTTGTCGAACCATAAAAGAATTTGATAATCCTACGCAACAATATGTTGTAACAACGTCATTTTCAATACTTTATTATTATATTAGAAAGACCATATTTTGGGGATATCAATTTTAAGGATGGGATGGGATAGGGTATTAAATGATCCGCACAGCAGATTGTAGCCTTCTCATATGTTTATTCGTTTTGCTTTGTTCCTCAAGTTTTGAAAGAATAATCGAAAATACATTTGAAACTGGGTCAGGTGAGATATTTTTTTGGGCGTAATTAGATACTGTAGCTTGAGCATATGTTTGTACGTTTGGTTCCGGATGTACAAGATCCGAACGGATATCTGATGGCCGCGTAGTTTGTGCAAATTTAGGTTTTTCGATTATGGCTGCTTTGTCTAAGAAATACTATTTATCGGAATTTTAGGTTTTTGCTTGTTTAAATTTAAATTCTGTAAATTAATACTATTAAATTTCGTCCGTCTTTTTTGCAACTCTTTAGCTACTTTGCAAGCGCGATAATTTGCCGGATGATTGCCTTTACAGTTAATGCAGAAAGCAGGAGTTTCCTTATCTGACATACATCTACCGTCAGATGATTTCTGGCACATTTTACACACCGCGGTCCTTTTATATACCCTGTCCCATATAGGGGGGTATATTAGTTTTGATACATAGTTTGTAACATAGAGAAATAATTTTGCTACATATATATCAAAGTGTAAACATTTTTGAAATCCACCCACTGCCACGCCCCCTTTTTAGAAAAACGTAATTTTTGGCAAAACCGTAAGGTATTTTAAAAAAGTGTCTGAACAGCATATTTAGAGAATCGTAATATCTATATTTTGTTCATATAATGTTTTTTGCCACGCCCACTTTTTGGGGGCGTTTTCAATAAAAAACTGTTTTCGGTCAAATTTTAAATTTTTCGAAAAAATGTTTGATGCAGAATCATTAACATTATTAATATGAACATTTCGTCTTTATACCATCTTAACCTACGCCCACTTTTGGGGCGTTTTTATATAAAAACCATTTTTATACACAACACCGAAAAAATTTCATTGGTAAAATCAACTATTTTCATTAGTTGAAAATGCGTCAACTAAGGAACTATATCAATTCAACTAAGGTTTCGTTGTCAATTTTTTTATCAAAAAGTTAGCACGTTCATTACTTGATTCAACAACCCCATACTTAATTTTGTGTTTAAGCTAACACATGCTATGTTTAACCAATCACATTAATGTTTGCCTGAACACTGTCTGTGATCGTAATTTGATCACGAATGTGATCCTTTCCGTAAAGTGTTCGTTATAAGGTTATCACGTACATTGTTTGATTTTACAACCCCCTTGTTGATTTTACGTGATAGGCCTATCACGTGAGCTTCATAATTAACCACGACAAAGTTTACTTGATAACTCATGTGATCAAAAATGATGACAAACTTTGTTAGTTAAGCACGGTCCGTGATGGCAAAAGTATAATTTATGTGATTATTCCAGAAGCAATATTTTTGTTCACCAACTTTTGTGTTTACCTCTCAATGTTTGTGATCAATGTCAAATGTTCAAATTTTAGAACATTCACGATAATAATATTCTAACACGTCTTATATTTGGTCCCAATATTACTTACCTGATATATCAAATGTTAAATTGTACATAATGCATAAATAATACAGAAACTTTAACAATTTCTCAAACAGTTTTATTTATTTTATAATCATTATACCCTATCCCATAGGGGTATATTAGTTTTGATACTTAGTTTGTAACATAGAAAAATAATTTTGCTACATATACCTCAAAGTATATGGATCGACTCAGAATCGCTAGCTGAGTCGATTAAGCCATGTCTGTCTGTCCGTCCGTCCGTCCGTCTGTACGTCACCGATTTTTAGGCCTTAAATTTTGAGCTAGGATAATGAAATTTGGTATATAGGATCCTCGTCCGTGCTTACATAACAAGTGTAACAATTTTTAAAATCCGCCTACTGACACGCGCCTTTAAAGAAAAACTCAGTTTTTGCCCAAACCTTAAGGAATTTCAAAAAGTTTCTGAACATCATATGTAGATAATCTTAATATCTATATTTCGTTTATATAAAGTTTTTTGTCACGCCCACTTTTTGGGGGCGTTTTTATATAAAAACCATTTTTATACACTACCCCATAACATATGCAAGAGAAAACCTTGTCTTTTGTAGAACCGTTAAAGTGTTTTGTAAGCAGTCTGAAGAATTTGTTGTCACTATATCATTTTTTCTATTTATCCACATCGTGTTTTTAGCCATGCCCCCTTTTTTGGGGATTTTAGTTTTATGGATAGGATGGGATAGGGTATTCAACGATCCGCACAGCGGATTGTAGCCTTCTCATATGTTTATACCCTATCCCATAGGGGGGTATATTAGTTTTGATACTTAGTTTGTAACATAGAGAAATAATTTTGCTACATATACCTCAAAGTATATGGATCGACTCAGAATCGCTAGCTGAGTCGAATTAGCCATGTCTGTCTGTCCGTCCGTCCGTCCGTCCGTCTGTCTGTTCGTCAGCGGTTTTTGGGCCTTAAATTTTGAGCTAGGATAATGAAATTTGGTATATAGGATCCTCGTCCGTGCCACCAGAACAAGTGTAAAAATTTTTGAAATCCGCCCACTGCCACGCCTCCTTTTAAGGAAAACTTATTTTTTGGCCAAACCGTAAGGAATTTCAAAAAAGTGTCTTTGTAGCATATTTAGACAATCCTAATATCTATATTTCGTTAATACAAAGTTTTTTGCCACGCCCACTTTTTGGGGGCGTTTTTAGTAAAAAACGCTTTTTGTCCAAATTTTAAAACTTTCGAAAAAAATTTTGATGCAAATACTTCCAAAATGGTAATATAAACATTTTGTCCATAGATCATTTTCACCTACGCCCACATTTTGGGGGCGTTTTCTTACAAAAACCATTTGTATACCCCATCCCAAGGCATTAGCAATAGAAATACGTTGTTTTTTGTCGAACCACACAAGATTTTGAGAAACTGTCTGAGCAATATATTGTGACAATGTCATTTTCTGTATTTCATCGCCATAAGGCCTATATTTTGAGGATATTAATTTAAAGGATGGGATGGGATAGGGTATTCAATGATCCGCATAGCGGATTGTAGCCTTCTCATATCTTTATACCCTATCCCATAGGGGTATATTAGTTTTGATACATAGTTTGTAACATAGAGAAATAATTTAGCTAAATATACCTCAAAGTATATGGATCGACTCAGAATCGGTAGCTGAGTCGATTTAGCCATGTCTGTCCGTCCGTCCGTCCGTCCGTCCGTCCGTACGTCACCAGTTTTTGGGCCTTAAATTTTGAGCTAGAAGGATGAAATTTGGTACACGTGCTCTTTGTTGCTCCCAGCAGAACAAGTGTAAAAATTTTTGAAATCCGCCCACTGCCACGCCCCCTTTTAAGAAAAACGTATTTTTTGGCCAAACCATAAGGAATGTTGAAAAACTTTCTGAACAACATATTTAGACAATCTGAATATCTGTATTTCGTTCATATAAAGTTTTTTGCCACGCCCACTTTTTGGGGGCGTTTTTAATAAAAAACGTTTTTCGGTCAAATTTTAAAATTTTCGAAAAAACTTTTGATGCAGAATCATTAGTAGTATAAATATGAACATTTCGTCCGTAGACTATTTCAACCCAGCCCACTTTTTGGGGGCGTTTTTATATAAAAACCATTTTTACACACTACCCCATAACATATGCAGGAGAAAACCTTGTCTTTTGTAGAACCGTCAAAGTTTTTTGTAAACAGTCTGAACAATTTGTTGTCACCATGTCATTTTCTTTATTTTATCCACATCGTGTTTTTAGCCATGTCCACTTTTTGGGGATTTTAGTTTTACAGATAGGATGGGATAGGGTATTCAACGATCCGCACAGTGGATTGTAGCCTTCTCATATGTTTATACCCTATCCCATAGGGGTATATTAGTTTTGATACTTAGTTTGTAACATAGAGAAATAATTTTGCTACATATACCTCAAAGTATATGGATCGACTCAGAATCGCTAGCTGAGTCGATTAAGCCATGTCTGTCTGTCCGTCCGTCTGTACGTCACCGATTTTTAGGCCTTAAATTTTGAGCAAGGATAATGAAATTTGGTATATAGGATCCTCGTCTCTGCCTACAGAACAAGTGTAAAAATTTTTGAAATCCGCCCACTGCCACGCCCCCTTTTAAGAAAAACTCAGTTTTTGGCCAAACCGTAAGGAATTTTAAAAAAGTTTCTGAACAACATATTTAGACAATATTAATATCTATATTTCGTCCATATAAAGTTTTTTGCCACGCCCACTTTTTGGGGGCGTTTTCAATAAAAAACTGTTTTCGGTCAAATTTTAAATTTTTCGAAAAAAATTTTGATGCAGAATCATTAACATCATTAATATAAACATTTCGTCTATATACCATTTTAACCCACGCCCACTTTTTGGGGGCGTTTTTATATAAAAACCATTTTTATACCCAACCCCATAACATATGCAGGAGAAAACCTTGTCTTTTGTAGAACCGTAAAACTGTTTTGTAAGCAGTCTGAAGAATTTGTTGTCACTATATCATTTTTTCTATTTTATCCACATCGTGTTTTTAGCCATGCCCACTTTTTTAGGGATTTTAGTTTTATGGATAGGATGGGATAGGGTATTCAACGATCCGCACAGCGGATTGTAGCCTTCTCATATGTTTTTATTTAATTTCGTTACACTGATGTCAGGTGTGGGGTTATGTGCTGCTTAAATTCGCACCTCACTCGGACAAAAAAAATGGAACCTCCAAACAATTCAAGTAAAAAGTCCGTCGATGACACGTTAAAAAGGGAAATGCTTTCCCGCATAGACGCTTTTGAAGTAACCGTGACTACGTTTTGGGAAAACAAGTTCGAGGAGTGAAAAAAGGAACAGCAACAGACAGATGTGACTTTTCGCGAGAGGTTGGACAATTTGGAAAATTCTGATAAAACAAATTTAAACATGATGCTAGGCCAATGCTCGGCACAACACGTACAGAACTCTCCTTTAGCAGCAGTAGCTTCAGTTAACCTCTCTCCATATCCAGAACCAAGAGTAGCTGCGTTTCCAGCTAATTCAACGAGAAATGATGACATCGAAACAAAAGAAGGAAGCAACAAAAACAATTTCCCTTGTGTACTACAGCCTTTTGATGGAACTGGCGCATAGGGTGACTACGAACACTAATTATACCCTATCCCATAGAGGTATATTAGTTTTGATACATAGTTTGTAACATAGAGAAATAATTTTGCTACATATACCTCAAAGTATATGGATCGACTCAGAATCGCTAGCTGAGTCGAATTAGCCATGTCTGTCTGTCCGTCCGTCCGTCCGTCCGTCCGTCCGTCCGTCCGTCTGTCTGTTCGTCAGCGGTTTTTGGGCCTTAAATTTTGAGCTAGGATAATGAAATTTGGTATATAGGATCCTCGTCCGTGCCACCAGAACAAGTGTAAAAATTTTTGAAATCCGCCCACTGCCACGCCTCCTTTTAAGGAAAACTTATTTTTTGGCCAAACCGTAAGGAATTTCAAAAAAGTGTCTTTGTAGCATATTTAGACAATCCTAATATCTATATTTCGTTAATACAAAGTTTTTTGCCACGCCCACTTTTTGGGGGCGTTTTTAGTAAAAAACGCTTTTTGTCCAAATTTTAAAACTTTCGAAAAAAATTTTGATGCAAATACTTCCAAAATGGTAATATAAACATTTTGTCCATAGATCATTTTCACCTACGCCCACATTTTGGGGGCGTTTTCTTACAAAAACCATTTGTATACCCCATCCCAAGGCATTAGCAATAGAAATACGTTGTTTTTTGTCGAACCACACAAGATTTTGAGAAACTGTCTGAGCAATATATTGTGACAATGTCATTTTCTGTATTTCATCGCCATAAGGCCTATATTTTGAGGATATTAATTTAAAGGATGGGATGGGATAGGGTATTCAATGATCCGCATAGCGGATTGTAGCCTTCTCATATGTTTATACCCTATCCCATAGGGGTATATTAGTTTTGATACATAGTTTGTAACATAGAGAAATAATTTAGCTAAATATACCTCAAAGTATATGGATCGACTCAGAATCGGTAGCTGAGTCGATTTAGCCATGTCTGTCCGTCCGTCCGTCCGTCCGTCCGTCCGTACGTCACCAGTTTTTGGGCCTTAAATTTTGAGCTAGAAGGATGAAATTTGGTACACGTGCTCTTTGTTGCTCCCAGCAGAACAAGTGTAAAAATTTTTGAAATCCGCCCACTGCCACGCCCCCTTTTAAGAAAAACGTATTTTTTGGCCAAACCATAAGGAATGTTGAAAAACTTTCTGAACAACATATTTAGACAATCTGAATATCTGTATTTCGTTCATATAAAGTTTTTTGCCACGCCCACTTTTTGGGGGCGTTTTTAATAAAAAACGTTTTTCGGTCAAATTTTAAAATTTTCGAAAAAACTTTTGATGCAGAATCATTAGTAGTATAAATATGAACATTTCGTCCGTAGACTATTTCAACCCAGCCCACTTTTTGGGGGCGTTTTTATATAAAAACCATTTTTACACACTACCCCATAACATATGCAGGAGAAAACCTTGTCTTTTGTAGAACCGTCAAAGTTTTTTGTAAACAGTCTGAACAATTTGTTGTCACCATGTCATTTTCTTTATTTTATCCACATCGTGTTTTTAGCCATGTCCACTTTTTGGGGATTTTAGTTTTACAGATAGGATGGGATAGGGTATTCAACGATCCGCACAGTGGATTGTAGCCTTCTCATATGTTTATACCCTATCCCATAGGGGTATATTAGTTTTGATACTTAGTTTGTAACATAGAGAAATAATTTTGCTACATATACCTCAAAGTATATGGATCGACTCAGAATCGCTAGCTGAGTCGATTAAGCCATGTCTGTCTGTCCGTCCGTCTGTACGTCACCGATTTTTAGGCCTTAAATTTTGAGCAAGGATAATGAAATTTGGTATATAGGATCCTCGTCTCTGCCTACAGAACAAGTGTAAAAATTTTTGAAATCCGCCCACTGCCACGCCCCCTTTTAAGAAAAACTCAGTTTTTGGCCAAACCGTAAGGAATTTTAAAAAAGTTTCTGAACAACATATTTAGACAATATTAATATCTATATTTCGTCCATATAAAGTTTTTTGCCACGCCCACTTTTTGGGGGCGTTTTCAATAAAAAACTGTTTTCGGTCAAATTTTAAATTTTTCGAAAAAAATTTTGATGCAGAATCATTAACATCATTAATATAAACATTTCGTCTATATACCATTTTAACCCACGCCCACTTTTTGGGGGCGTTTTTATATAAAAACCATTTTTATACCCAACCCCATAACATATGCAGGAGAAAACCTTGTCTTTTGTAGAACCGTAAAACTGTTTTGTAAGCAGTCTGAAGAATTTGTTGTCACTATATCATTTTTTCTATTTTATCCACATCGTGTTTTTAGCCATGCCCACTTTTTTAGGGATTTTAGTTTTATGGATAGGATGGGATAGGGTATTCAACGATCCGCACAGCGGATTGTAGCCTTCTCATATGTTTTTATTTAATTTCGTTACACTGATGTCAGGTGTGGGGTTATGTGCTGCTTAAATTCGCACCTCACTCGGACAAAAAAAATGGAACCTCCAAACAATTCAAGTAAAAAGTCCGTCGATGACACGTTAAAAAGGGAAATGCTTTCCCGCATAGACGCTTTTGAAGTAACCGTGACTACGTTTTGGGAAAACAAGTTCGAGGAGTGAAAAAAGGAACAGCAACAGACAGATGTGACTTTTCGCGAGAGGTTGGACAATTTGGAAAATTCTGATAAAACAAATTTAAACATGATGCTAGGCCAATGCTCGGCACAACACGTACAGAACTCTCCTTTAGCAGCAGTAGCTTCAGTTAACCTCTCTCCATATCCAGAACCAAGAGTAGCTGCGTTTCCAGCTAATTCAACGAGAAATGATGACATCGAAACAAAAGAAGGAAGCAACAAAAACAATTTCCCTTGTGTACTACAGCCTTTTGATGGAACTGGCGCATAGGGTGACTACGAACACTAATTATACCCTATCCCATAGAGGTATATTAGTTTTGATACATAGTTTGTAACATAGAGAAATAATTTTGCTACATATACCTCAAAGTATATGGATCGACTCAGAATCGCTAGCTGAGTCGAATTAGCCATGTCTGTCTGTCCGTCCGTCCGTCCGTCCGTCCGTCCGTCCGTCCGTCTGTCTGTTCGTCAGCGGTTTTTGGGCCTTAAATTTTGAGCTAGGATAATGAAATTTGGTATATAGGATCCTCGTCCGTGCCACCAGAACAAGTGTAAAAATTTTTGAAATCCGCCCACTGCCACGCCCCCTTTTTACGAAAACTTATTTTTTGGCCAAACCGTAAGGAATTTCAAAAAAGTGTCTGAGTAGCATATTTAGACAATCCTAATATCTATATTTCGTTCATACAAAGTTTTTTGCCACGCCCACTTTTTGGGGGCGGTTTTAGTAAAAAACGCTTTTTGTCCAAATTTTAGAACTTTCGAAAAAAATTTTGATGCAAATACTTCCGAAATGGTAATATAAACATTTTGTCCATAGATCATTTTCACCTACGCCCACATTTTGGGGGCGTTTTCTTACAAAAACCATTTGTATACCCCATCCCAAGGCATTAGCAATAGAAATACGTTGTTTTTGTCGAACCACACAAGATTTTGAGAAACTGTCTGAGCAATATATTGTGACAATGTCATTTTCTGTATTTCATCGCCATAAGGCCTATATTTTGAGGATATAAATTTAAAGGATGGGATGTGATAGGGTATTCAACGATGCGCATAGCGGATTGTAGCCTCTCATATGTTTATACCCTATCCCATAGGGGGGTATATTAGTTTTGATACATAGTTTGTAACATAGAGAAATAATTTAGCTACATATACCTCAAAGTATATGGATCGACTCAGAATCGATAGCTGAGTCGATTAAGCCATGTCTGTCCGTCCGTCCGTCCGTCCGTCCGTCCGTCCGTCCGTACGTCACCAGTTTTTGGGCCTTAAATTTTGAGCTAGAAGGATGAAATTTGGTACACGTGCTCTTTGTTGCTCCCAGCAGAACAAGTGTAAAAATTTTTGAAATCCGCCCACTGCCACGCCCCCTTTTTAGAAAAACGTATTTTTTGGCCAAACCATAAGGAATTTTGAAAAACTTTCTGAACAACATATTTAGACAATCTGAATATCTGTATTTCGTTCATATAAAGTTTTTTGCCACGCCCTCTTTTTGGGGGCGTTTTTAATAAAAAACGTTTTTCGGTCAAATTTTAAAATTTTCGAAAAAAATTTTGATGCAGAATCATTAGTAATATAAATATGAACATTTCGTCTATAGACCATTTTAACCCACGCCCACTTTTTGGGGGCGTTTTTATATAAAAACCATTTTTATACACTACCCCATAACATATGCAGGAGAAAACCTTGTCTTTTGTAGAACCGTTAAAGTTTTTATACCCTATCCCATAGGGGTATATTAGTTTTGATACATAGTTTGTAACATAGAGAAATAATTTAGCTACATATACCTCAAAGTATATGGATCGACTCAGAATCGATAGCTGAGTCGATTTAGCCATGTCTGTCCGTCCGTCCGTCCGTCCGTCCGTCCGTCCGTCCGTCCGTCCGTCCGTCCGTCCGTCCGTCCGTACGTCACCAGTTTTTGGGCCTTAAATTTTGAGCTAGAAGGATGAAATTTGGTACACGTGCTCTTTGTTGCTCCCAGCAGAACAAGTGTAAAATTTTTTGAAATCCGCCCACTGCCACGCCCCCTTTTTAGAAAAACGTATTTTTTGGCCAAACCATAAGGAATTTTGAAAAACTTTCTGAACAACATATTTAGACAATATTAATATCTATATTTCGTCCATATAAAGTTTTTTGCCACGCCCACTTTTTGGGGGCGTTTTCAATAAAAAACTGTTTTCGGTCAAATTTTAAATTTTTCGAAAAAACTTTTGATGCAGAATCATTAGTAGTATAAATATGAACATTTCGTCCATAGACTATTTCAACCCACGCCCACTTTTTGGGGGCGTTTTTATATAAAAAACATTTTTACACACTACCCCATAACATATGCAGGAGAAAACCTTGTCTTTTGTAGAACCGTCAAAGTTTTTTGTAAACAGTCTGAACAATTTGTTGTCACCATGTCATTTTCTTTATTTTATCCACATCGTGTTTTTAGCCATGTCCACTTTTTGGGGATTTTAGTTTTACAGATAGGATGGGATAGGGTATTCAACGATCCGCACAGTGGATTGTAGCCTTCTCATATGTTTTATAAGCAGTCTGATGAATTTGTTGTCACCATGACATTTTCTTTATTTTATCCACATCGTGTGCTTAGCCATGCCCACTTTTTGGGGATTTAAGTTTTACAGATAGGATGGGATAGGGTATTCAACGATCCGCACAGCGGATTGTAGCCTTCCATATGTTTATACCCTATCCCATAGGGGGTATATTAGTTTTGATATATAGTTTGTAACATAGAGAAATAATTTTGCTACATATACCTCAAAGTATATGGATCGACTCAGAATCGCTAGCTGAGTCGAATTAGCCATGTCTGTCTGTCCGTCCGTCCGTCCGTCCGTCCGTCCGTCCGTCCGTCCGTCCGTCCGTGTGTCCGTCCGTCCGTCCGTCTGTCTGTTCGTCACCGATTTTTGGGCCTTAAATTTTGAGCTAGGATAATGAAATTTGGTATATAGGATCCTTGGCCGAGTCACCAGAACAAGTGTAAAAATTTTTGAAATCCGCCCACTGCCACGCCCCCTTTTAAGAAAAACTCAGTTTTTGACCAAACCGTAAGGAACTTTAAAAAAGTTTCTGAACAACATATTTAGACAATATTAATATCTATATTTCGTCCATATAACGTTTTTTGCCACGCCCACTTTTTGGGGGCGTTTTCAATTAAAAACTGTTTTCGGTCAAATTTTAAATTTTTCGAAAAATATTTTGATGCAGAACCATTAACATTATTAATATGAACATTTCGTCTATATACCATTTTAACCCACGCCCACTTTTTGGGGGCGTTTTTATATAAAAACCATTTTTATACCCTACCCCATAACATATGCAGGAGAAAACCTTGTCTGTTGTAGAACCGTAAAATTGTTTTGTAAGCAGTCCGAAGAATTTGTTGTCACTATATCATTTTTTCTATTTTATCCAAATCGTGTTTTTAGCCATGCCCCCTTTTTGGGGATTTTAGTTTTATGGATAGGATGGGATAGGGTATTCAACGATCCGCACAGCGGATTGTAGCCTTCTCATATGTTTTTAAATAATTTACATACACGTACATAAATCTACTAGTACAAAGATATTTATGACGACTTGTAACATAAATAAAATTATATTTTTAAAAAAATTTTAGGAAAGTAAATTTTTTAACATTTGGACCATCAAATTCATTAATTTTAAAAATGTAATAATTGTCAGTGGTTCCTAGTACTTCAAATGAACTAAAACCGTAATAATAATTACCTGATCTTCGTTGAATCGCTCCTTTATTCTTCCGGCAATGTAGGCGAATTCTTTTCTAGTTATGGGTTTTTTGTTTTTGAATAAACCACGACGAAATACTTTTTAAAGATTGTTCTGGAAGTTTCCCCAATTCTGTTATGTTGTTCGAAGTCTTTTATAACATAGTTGCCCGATGGAAATGATCGAAGTAGTTCATCAATATCCAACGATATTAAACAGAAAATCGTATGTAAACATTTAAGAAAAATGAATACATAAGTACGTATAGAAATTTTGGAAGAAATGTTAGAAAAAAAAAACATGCGCAGGAGGAAAGAAGTAGAATGAATTGTTAGTATACAATTTGTCCGAAGCCTATACTCGGGGAAGGCGGATTTGATGTAGATGGTGAAGCTATTGATGAAATGTCGGAGCCTTTTTCTGTTGTCGTAGAACGCTGAATTATATATTCCAACAATTTTTGGTTTACAAGTAATTGTTGTACTTGGTGTTCATGTATTTCTTCTAATACATTTTTCCCATATTTCACTACCGACTCAGATGGAGCAAATATTTCCTAAAAGAAAAAGAAAAGCGATAAAATAAAAATGTATTGACTGTAGGATTGCGAACTGCTTACGTTTTTAATTCGCCATTGACGGAGTTGGTGCTTAAATTCTGCTCTTACTCCTATTGATTTGCTTGCAAAGATATCTTTAAGATCATCGTTGTCAATGAACTTCAATACTTCTACCGTAACGTCCATGCTCACAAAATATTCATACAGGTCACAAAACCTCATGAAGACAGCAAATTCCTCAATACGTGATTGGTATTATTTTCACTGACATTTTCTTTATCGCGTGCGCATTCCGGTATTATATTATAATTTGGCGATATTTCACCAAGCACAAGATAATCAAGTGAACTATTTTCATCAGCCACAGTATCTATCACATTCACATTAAACTCATCTTCTTCCGAGAAAAAATCTTCAACACCCTCCATATTTCACCGAGCACAAGATTTTAATTTTTTGTAGTTTATATTTAATAAATAACAGAGTCTTTTATAGTTTGACACTCGTTTTTCAAAAATTTTCACTGATTTGTTTAACACTTACTAAATTATACACCTTATCCGTAACAAGTCCACTGAAAAGTGACGATTATCAGCCATCGTCGACACCGATGACTGGATTATGCCACACACACTAAGAATACCTGTCTTAACATGATAATACTTGTGTTCATGTGATCACGTTTGTTGTCAGTCAACCACAGAACAATGTATTATGAGTATGTTTGTGATACAATGATCCTTTTTATACCCTATCCCATAGGGGTAAATTAGTTTTGATACTTAGTTTGTAACATAGAGAAATAATTTTGCTACATATACCTCAAAGTATATGGATCGACTCAGAATCGCTAGCTGAGTCGATTAAGCCATGTCTGTCTGTCCGTCCGTCCGTCCGTCCGTCTGTACGTCACCGATTTTTAGGCCTTAAATTTTGAGCTAGGATAATGAAATTTGTTATATAGGATCTTCGTCTCTGCCTACAGAACAAGTGTAAAAATTTTTGAAATCCGCCCACTGCCACGCCCCCTTTTAAGAAAAACTCAGTTTTTGACCAAACCGTAAGGAATTTTAAAAAAGTTTCTGTACAACATATTTAGACAATATTAATATCTATATTTCGTCCATATAAAGATTTTTGCCACACCCACTTTTTGGGGGCGTTTTCAATTAAAAACTGTTTTCGGTCAAATTTTAAATTTTTCGAAAAAAAATTTGATGCAGAATCATTAACATTATTAATATGAACATTTCGTCTTTATACCATTTTAACCCACGCCCACTTTTTGGGGGCGTTTTTATATAAAAACCATTTTTATACACTACCCCATAACATATGCAGGAGAAAACCTTGTCTTTTGTAGAACCGTAAAATTGTTTTGTAAGCAGTCCGAAGAATTTGTTGTCACTATATCATTTTTTCTATTTTATCCACATCGTGTTTTTAGCCATGCCCACTTTTTTGGGGATTTTAGTTTTATGGATAGGATGGGATAGGGTATTCAACGATCCGCACAGCGGATTGTAGCCTTCTCATATGTTTGTAGTAAAAATTGAGTGACATACATAGTAACATTGAGAATGTTTATGCTTCTTTGAACACGTTTGTGGTTGAACTAACAGTTATGAGGTTATTAAACAATATTTGCATTGTATGTTGAGTACGTTTGTGATGGTTTTATTACATATGTAGTAATCGTTTTAAGGAAAGGAAATACCTACAAATTTACGTTGTAACTGGGCTATATCTGTGTTTATTTTTTGATCAGGTTTGTGATGGCTCAAACCATTTTGTGTTCAAGAAATCACATTTTCATTTTTCTTTAAGTATGTTTGTGATACATTTTTTATTTTTTGAAGCCGGTCAAGGGCTGACATAGTAAAAATGTAATGTTATCACTTTCGTTATTGATTAACCATTTTTTTAATTACGGAATTATTGATGTACACAGAAATAATACTTGAAGCAATCACAAACGTTTTTAAACCAAATATTTTCGTGATCGTATAAATAATTTTGTTCAACAATGTTTTATTAGTTGAATTAACAACGATTCCTTATTTGAATCAATCACAAACGTATTTAATTTCACCATTTTTAACCAATTTTTGATCTATCACGAATCATAGTTAATTCAACTAATGAATTTTTTTTCGGTGTACCCCATAACATATGAAGGAGAAAACCTAGTCTTTTGTAGAACCGTAAAAGTGTTTTGTAAGCAGTCTGAAGATTTAGTTGTCACTATATCATTTTTTCTATTTTATCCACATCGTATTTTTAGCCATGCCCACTTTTTTTTGGGATTTTAGTTTTATGGATAGGATGGGATAGCGTATTCAACGATCCTCACAGCGGATTGTAGCCTTCTCATATGTTACAAACTATGTATCAAAACTAATATACCCCTATGGGATAGGGTATAAAAAGGGGGCGTGGCAGTGGGCGGATTTCAAAAATTTTTACACTTGTTCTGTAGGCAGAGACGAGGATCCTATATACCAAATTTCATTATCCTAGCTCAAAATTTAAGGCCTAAAAATCGGTGACGTACAGACGGACGGACGGACGGACGGACGGACAGACAGACATGGCTTAATCGACTCAGCTAGCGATTCTGAGTCGATCCATATACTTTGAGGTATATGTAGCAAAATTATTTCTCTATGTTACAAACTAAGTATCAAAACTAATATACCCCTATGGGATAGGGTATAAAAACCGATTTATAATATTTTACAATATTCTCAAGCTCGATGACTATTGCTATATAAGAGCGCTTTATTGGGTGAATACTTAACCTTTTAACGGACGAATAGACATGGCTTAATCGACTCAGCTAGTGATTCTGAGTCGCTCCATATACTTTGAGGTATATGTAGCTAAATTATTTCTCTATATTACTAACTATGTATCAAAATTAATATACCCCTATATTAATTTATTTGGGAATTTAGAAAAAATGTTTTTGTTTTTGTTCGGAGCCCTCTTACATTTTGGTAGTAGAGGGACAGCTTTGTAGTTTTTTGAAGTAGGACTGTTTTCTTTGCGGGTTACTTTTCGCGGCTTAAACTCATTAACAATTGTATTTGAAGGCCATGAGTTACTGTTGCATACCGTTTCAAAGAGACCAGCAGGAACAAGTATTTTAAATGACGAAACGAATCAGATAATGGGAAAACGGTAACGGGAGAAGGATCAGCCTGAGAGGACTCGACCGACAAATTTTGAACGTCATTTGTTTTGTTTTGATGTTGGCTTCTCAAATTTGAGCGCTTAGCTCTCGGATTTGCCAACGATGAATTGTTGACACGTTTTCGCTTTGCTGTGACAGTTTTATCGTTGGATGTTTTGGAAGGGCTGGATAGAATAGACGTGGTTACAGAATCACTTATCTTTTCTGTTTTATCTAACGAGGTTTGTAAAGACTCTGTAGATGTGGAGGCATCACATGACTCACATGGGTCTGAGAAGGAAGACACAGTGGATAATGTGTGATTAAAACTCTCAAACAAGTCTTTAAAGCCTTTTGAGAGCTTTGCAATGTCAGATTTAAATATCGACATTTTAAAGGCGAGACTGGACAAAGATAATTTTCGGCAAGCAATGCAATACCAAAAAGTTCCCTCTGTTGAGTTTACCTTGTCCATAAATGCGTTGGTAGATCCAACGCACTTCGCATGAAACATTTTACCACAAGGGCCATAACAGGCGAAGAGAGCGGTAGTGGGGTTCTTTGTTTCAGTGCATTTATTAGCCCCGCAATCCATAATTTTATAAATATAATAAATTTGTTATGGACCGAAAAGAAAATCTATTGAATTAACAAAAAAAAAAAAAATTGTTTGTTGTGGGATTTGAACCTGCGAACTTAGGGTCTGTGACAAATGTCTTACTAGCTACGCTAAACAAGATAATTAAAACTATTATTCAGAACTATGATTAAACAGGTAATAGTGGGAGGAGTCAGAATTACACAAAGAAAAACGAATAATAACATGTAACTGTAGTTTATATATGCTACAAGCAAAACAAACAAAAAAAAAAACACACACACCGCTTACCACTGAATAAGCAGTTTAATAGAATTGATACGATATTCTTTTTTTTAGTTAATTTTAATTACTTACTTAAGTGGCGCTACAGTCCGGGATGAACCCGGGCCTCAACCAACATGCATCTCCAATTAGCCCGGTCCTTAGCTAACTGCCTCCAGTTGCGCTCTCCAAGTTGGTTAAGGTCGGTTTCTACTTGTGCCCACCACTTAAGGAGAGGTCTTCCTCTACTGCGTCCGACGTCTGGCTGGGAATCGAAGACCCTGCGAGCCGGAGTATTGGTGTCCATTTGTTCTTCATCTTAAACGTCCAATGCGGAGTTTTTTGACTAGGGGTATGTCGCTGTACAGCACGTATAGTTCGTGGTTGAATCTTCGTCTCCATAGCCCGTCAACGCAAACGGGACCGAAGAATTTTTCTCTCGAATCGACCAAGGATTTCTTCATCCGCTTTTGATACGGTCCAAGCTTCAGCGCCGTAGAGCAGGACTGGGATGGTCAGGGTCTTATATAGGATCTCCTTAGTAGTTCGAGTGAGGGCTTTACTACTAAATTGCCTTCTTAGCCCGAAGAAACAGCGATTGGTAAGAGTAATTCTTCGTTTGATTTCTGACGAGATGTTGTTGTCAGAGTTAATAGCGGAGCCGAGGTAGATAAAGTCCCGTACTACCTCAAAGTTATATCTGTCAATGGTGACGTTCTGTCCAATTCGTCGATGTTGTGTGTCCTTTCGTGTTGACAGCATATACTTTGTCTTACCCTCATTTACTACTAAATCCATTTCTGCCGCTTCCTTCTCTATACTAGAAAACGTGGCTATGACATCACGTTGAGTCCTACCAATGATGTCAATATCGTCGGCGTTTGTTAGTAGTTGCACCGATTTTTGGAAAATTGTGCCTCTGGTGTTGGCTCGGGAGTTTTGCACAATCCTCTCAAGAATCAAGTTGAAGAAGTCACATGTCGGTGATTTCGTTTCCGACCCTGATGGTGCAGCGAGAATTCTCCATCGTCATCCTACACAAACGGACGAGTTTGGGCGGTATACTAAAACTAGACATGGCTCTGTATAGTTCGTCTCTATAAATGCTGTCATATGCGGCTTTGAAATCGATAAATAGGTGGTGGGTATCGATTTTTTGGGTTTTTTCCAGGATCTGCCGAAGTGTGAAAATTTGATCGATTGTGGACTTTCCTGGCCTAATACTACACTGATAAGGGCCGATCAGGTTGTTGGTAAACGGTTTCAAGCGTTCACATATTACGGCAGATAGGATCTTGTAAGCGATGTTGAGTAGACTGCCTCTGTAATTGGCGCAGTTCAGAGGGTCTCCTTTCTTGTGCATCGGCCAAACTATGCTGAGTTTTCATTCTTCAGGCATGCTTTCAACCGACCAGATTTGGCTTATGAGTTGGTAGATGTTGCTTACCAAGTCATCTCCGCCAGCTTTATAAAGCTCAGCGGGAAGGCCGTCATTTCCGGCGGCCTTATTAAGCTTGAGTTTAGATATAGCTATCCTCACTTCACTTAGATCGGGTGGTTGGCAGTTTTCGCTGTCGTTGCCAATATTGATTGGATCGTTCTGCCTGACAGCGGAATGTTGTTCGTCATCGCCGTTTAACAATCTGCAGAAGTGGTTCTTCCATATCCTCAGCATCGACTGTGTCTCAACTACGATATTTCCTTGTTCATCTCGACAGGATTCTGTTCGAGCCTTGTATCCTTGGCTTTGACATTTTACACTTTGGTAAAACTTGCGAACATCGTTCCTGAAGTGGCACCTCTCTATATCCTCGATCGTGCGCTTTTCTTGCTCTTTTTTCTTCTTTCTGAAAAGCCGGTGTTCTTCCCTTCTTCTTTGCCTATAGAGCTCAATGGCAGCTCTCGTCTTCACCTGCACCTTAGCCTTGTAGGCCTCGCTCTTTGCTGCGAGCATCTGTCGGTATTCCTCATCAAACCAGGGGTTTCTTGCTGGTGGGCGCGAGAAACCTAGCACATCAGTTGCGGCTGACCTAATGGCTTCTTGGCATCGTTGCTATTGTTCTTCGACATTAGATGCTGGTGGTATGGTGTGAATCGAGAGGTTAAGGAATACGCGTTGCGCGAAGGTCTTGGCGGTCTCTGGTGATTGCAGTCTTTCGATATTTAATTTTTTCACAGTATTTCTGGTTTTTTGTGGCGTGGTGGATATCCGCATCGTCACCTTGGCTACAACAAGGCAGTGGCCCGAGACGATGTTAACTCGGAATGTTCGGACATCGAAAATACTGGATGCGTGCCTCTTGTCTATCGCAATGTGATCAATTTGGTTGACTGTTCGTTGATCTGGAGACCGTCATGTCCCCTTATGGATATCGAGATGAGGAAACCGCCATTTCGTTCCGTAGCGAAGTCAATTAGCTTAAGTCAGTTACCAGACGTGTTGTCGTGTAGGCTATATTTTCCGACAGTACTGCTACCTTTGCGTTAAAATCTCCCAGCACGATTTTAACATCGTACTTTGGTAGTCTCTCATACGTTTTGTCGAAGAGCTCGTAGAAGAAATCCTTAGTTATATCATCTTTTTCCTCCGTCGGAGCATGAGCGCATATAAGGCTTATGTTGGCGAATTTGCCCTTGATGTAGATTGTTACAATGCGTTCGCTAATGTCTTGGAAACATAAGACTTCTTGCCTAAGTCTGGCACTTATAACATATCCGCATCCGAATATTCGTTGTTTCTGCTCACTATAACACGGTCCATAGTAGATGTCACAGTTTTTCATCCTCTTTTTGCCCGGCCCATCCCATCGTATTTCCTGGATGGCAGTGATGTCTGCTTTGTAGCAATTTAGGGCTTCCGCTAGTTGTTCGCCTGCGCCTCTCCTGTTTAATGTGCTCACATTCCAGGTGCAGATACGAACGTCGTTGTCCTTTTTATACCCTTTCCCATAGGGGTATATTAGTTTTGATACATCGTTTGTAACATAGAGGATTAATTTTGCTACATATACCTTATAGTATATGGATAGACTCAGAATCGCTAGCTGAGTCGATTAAGCCATGTCTGTCTGTCCGTCCGTCCATCTATCTGTCTGTTCGTCACCGATTTTTGGGCCTTAAATTTTGTGCTAGGATAATGAAATTTGGTATATAAGATCCTTGCCCGTGCCGCCAGAACAAGTGTAAAAATTTTTGAAATCCGCCCACTGCCACGCCCCCTTTTAAGATAAACTCAGTTTTTGGCCAAACCGTAAGGAATTTTAAAAAAGTGTCTGATAAGCATATTTAGAGAATCGTAATATCTATATTTCGTCAATACAAAGTTTTTTGCCACGCCCACTTTTGGGGGCGTTTTCTAT
The DNA here is from genome assembly GCA_932526625.1 of Rhingia campestris. NCBI lineage: Eukaryota > Metazoa > Arthropoda > Insecta > Diptera > Syrphidae > Rhingia > Rhingia campestris. Next base: position 66,143,366 of record OW052185.1, read on the forward strand.
AAAAAAAATTTTTTTGCCAAATTTGAAAATTTTCGAAAAAAATTTTTATGCAAAATCATTGGTAGTATTAATATGAACATTTCATCAGTAGACCATTTGAACCCACGCCCACTTTTTGGGGGCGTTTTCCTACAAAAACCATTTGTATGCCCTACCCCTAGGCATATGCAATACATAAACGTGGTTTTTTGTCGAACCATAAAAGAATTTGATAAACCTTCTGAACAATATGTTGTGACAACGTCATTTTCAATGCTTTATGACCATAAAGACCACATTTTGGGGATATTAATTTAAAGGATGGGATGGGATGGGAAAGGGTATTAAACGATCCGCATAGCGGATTGTAGCCTTCTCATATGTTTTTTAGTAAAAAACTGTTTTTTTTACAGACTACTACACAGACTACAACTAGTGGGCGTGGCAAAAGAATGTCTATAGACAAAATATAGATAACAAGATTGTTTAAATATCGTGTTCAGAAACTTTTTCAAAATTCCCTACCGTTTAGCCAAAAACAACGGTTTTCTTAAAAGTGGGCTTGGCAGTGGGCGGATTAAAAAAAACTGCACTTGTTCTGCTGGGAGCAACAAAGAGCACGTGTACCGAATTTGATCGTTATAGCTTAAAATTTAGGGCCAAAAAATCAGTGACGTACATACGGACGGGCTGACGGACAGACATAGCTAAATAGACTCAGCAAGCTATTCTGGGTCGATCCATATACTTTGAGGTATATTTAGCTTAATTATTTTTCTATGTTACAAACTATGTAGCAAAACAAATATACCCCTATGGGGTAGGGTATAAAAACCACCAGCAAATTATAAGACTTTGTTTTGAGAATGGCGCGAGGATTGCCGCTAGAGAGCATCATTGCCACGCACTGATCACACACCCGGAATACGTAATCGTTTATCGCATATCAACTGCGCAGTGGGCTGTTTGTTTTGTGTATCGAGTGCGTGCGCGCTCAGATGAATACGGTTAACGTGCGTGATGGGAAAATCATTGCGGATCAAATGGCTGGTCAAATGGAGAACGAGATGAGCTCGTGCCATGATTTCTTTAAAGTCGAATGAGGTTTACAAGGAAAAGAAATTATGAGGTGTAGGTTTAATTGATTGGTTGAATTGTATAATATAAATGGCCTGACATGACTTGTACGAACTGTCGCTGATATTCAAAATATTCGTTGAGTCGTTTTAAATTGAACGAGTTACATATTTTCACAAACAAAATATTAACCGCTTAATACTAATGACCCCGAAATGCTTAAACTTCGTCCGATACTGATCTTCCCCGCAGGGTATAATTTGCTACATGAACAAATTCATGCTGAGAAGCAACTAAAAGTCTGGGAAATACATAATTTTACAATCGGCAACCAAGCGCTAAACAAAAGACGACATCGACGTGTGTAACGACACCTGAAATGATAAAATGGACATAAGCTATATTTTGTATATAGTTATAATCATGTCAAAACATATTCTGTTACTTTTATTTATCTAGTACTAACCAATATTCTTAATTTATAAATGTGTGTCACTTTGCACAACTCTAGTATATCATTTTGAAATCTTACATTCTTTTTAAGTCATAACTTTGAGAGTAAGAACAATAAAATTCACTCTTTGTTAAACCACCAACGCCTGTAGACCATCGTAGAGGACATCTCGAATCGTTCGTCTTTTTTTTCCTCCTTTCACATATAATTACCGGTCATTCGTTTGGGAACCATTTTTATTTAATAACACCATGTTCACATTTAAGCCCTTTTTTTCTTTACCAAATCAATTCAATTCAAATTCTTACAATTCATTGATTTGAAATCAATCGTCGTTCTCAAACAATGAACTATCCGACTTAACCGTTCCTACTGTTTTCTAGAAACATCTCACCCACAAAAGATTTTATATCACTTTTCACACCATGCGGTTATTTCCTGGTTACAGATATCACATACTGAATACTCGCACGTTCACTTGCGGCCCATTCTCCACCTTGGCCTTACATATACCTACCTCAATGTGATTTCTTTTTTTACGATAAGCACTATTTGCCGGAGCTCATTACAGTGTTTACCCTCTCTTCACCGAAATTGCTCACTTCTGCTGTACTTCGAGAAATGTAATTTTCTTTTTCAAACTGCATTGTTGCGATGTCATCCACCTATCGACATTCTTTTTCGCATATTTCTGACAATGAGATAGCGACGATTCAACGACTCTATGCATTATCAACAGGTCTAGCACGTTCATATAGTTTTAGCGGAAAGTCCGATTGTTAAGTCGAATGCGCGTGAACTGTACAATCGCACGACTGTAATTCAGACATTCCGTGATTCCGTTCAAAGGAAAGAAAAGACCCAACATACTACTACGATATCCGTGGTCTGAGTCAATTAATGGAATTAAGACATTTTACCTGCCAACAAGTACCAGTACTCGAGAATCGTCATGGACATCATTGAATAATGTCGAAATGCCCAACCCATCCCATGGCCAACCTTCAGCCCACCACATCCCATCGCAGATAATAAAAATAATCGCCTAACAGAAATGCAATTATTCGAAGATAAAATTGTAACTCCGGTCCATGTTTCCCCATCACTCCGCTGGACTATGCATCGTTCCAGAGATGGCTCTACCTCTGCCTCGTGCTATTCGCGTATTGCGCAAAAGATATTTAACGTCGTTAAAATGCGTATCTGCTGCTTTTTGCGGGCAAACTGATACGCGGATTTAATTACCAACAATAATCATAAATATTTTCTATCGTCTTGTGCGTGCCAGCAGCCGATGTCGACGCAATGTCACCAGCCACATCGATCGAATCATATCAATGACCAAGGATAGCCGATGCCTCGCTATATCGGGTCGCGAAGTGAAGCCCAGGAAGGATGTACATTCACCATCATCGCGCGCTGTCATTATGTAGGCATCAGGGCAACATAAAATGTGCACTGGGAGCTGGCATCGCAGGTACCAGACCTGGGAGACACCAGGCGCTGTATTGATCTGGTTTGGCTAGAGCGCGCGCGCACACATAGACTCTGCGGTACCATCTTTGGAAAAGATTTCTGGGTCTTTCATTCTGTAAACATTCCACTAGCATCTGGAATGATGCGACGACAAAAACTGAAAGAAACGAGAAAAATGAATGCCGAGGTGAAGTGACTGTGCATGCCGAAGCTGTGTGCCGCAAAGATTCATTGAGAAAGGAGTGCTTTGTTGACATATCAAGTACATGGGCGCGGGTTTTTACGCACTATAGACTTGAGAAGTGCAACGCGTGTTGTTTGTATACTCTCTGCGTGCACGGCTTTTAATGAATGTTTTCAGTGCAAGCAATAGTTGTTTGGAACTAAAACTAAACTAAAAATCTTTAAATGGGAACAGCCATAGCATTGGCGAATAGATAAAGTCGTTCTGAACATAGGGCCGGCAAACAGATCGGATATTCAGGAGGAACAGTAGAGGTATTTATAAAAATCAGAAACGAAAGAGAGAGGCGAACAAAGGGGAGAATATATCTTCCACGATTATAATGTAATCAAGGCAATATTTCGCTGTCACTTTGTTGTCAATTTAGAGAAGCAGCCGTTGGTCGTGTTCCTTGTTTTAGTTTTAGTCAGTTAACTTTGATGAAGCTCTGTTCTTTTTGGTCAATCTACCATTTTAGTCAAGTGACATTGGAGGAGAAATTACTGACGAAACAAGTTAAACAGTTTACCAATAGCATTCAGATATGAGTGAAACTGTTTATTTGAATCGACCTTTTAAGGAAGTGATTTTTTATTTCAGTAAAATTACCCGATAGTATAGGTTCATTTAAGTTATTATTTACTTTTTGATAAAGAATAATTATCTATATATCTACATACATATTATATATATAAAGTATAGTGTCGTAAGTTACTACGCTTTTAACTCAAGAACGCCTGGACCGATTTCGATGATTTGCACCAATTCGGACTTGTCTCCGGCCAAACAAGAAGAATACCCAAAATTCTCGAAAAATCCCCAAAAAAATTATGAAACATTTTGTATGGAGCGATTTTACGACACCATCTTCATGATAGATGACGATTATTGTTAAATCGAAATCAAAACGCAACTGTTTAATTAACAAATTACAAGCAATTTATTACGACCTTCACGGCTCAAGTTTAAGAAAATACTACTTAATATTATATTTTAGTAGTGGACTGTAGTAGAGCAATTTTAAATAAATGTACAAGATTTTTACAAGGTGTAACAACAAAGTGTTGTAAGGATATGATTACATTGAGATTTAGATTAGAATACAATTCAATATTAAACATGCCGCCACCTCTGAAAGATCGGAGATTCTTTAAGATACATCTTCGAATGGGAGTGGTGCAACCTTATGTATAGCTCTCGATATGGTGCCGTTCTTAGTTTTTATGCCTATAACACGAACATGACCGTCCTTTCCTTTGATAGTATCTACAATACGCCCAAGAAGCCATTTTTGAGGTGGCAAATTATCGTCAGACACCAAAACCAACATTCCAAGATTCAAGTCGGCAGATGATGAGTTCCACTTATAGCGATGCTGTAGCTGTGTGATGTATTCCTGAGACCATCGCTTCCAAAAATGTTGACGGATAGCACTAATTTGTTGCCAGCGAGATAGTGTCGACACCTTAGTGAAATCGGACTCCAAAAATGAATTGAGGGGACTACCTATAATAAAGTGCCCAGGTGTCAACACTTCTTCATCACTGGGATCTGCTGTTAATGGCGTCAGAGGCCTCGAGTTAAGAATAGCCTCAATTTCAGCTGCTACAGTTGAAAGCTCCTCAAAAGTAAAGGTGAATGGAATGCATTGCCTGTACAACAGACTTTTCGCCGACTTAACCGCTGACTCCCATAAACCGCCGAAATGCGGAGAACGAGGTGGGATGTGGTGAAACTCGATATTATCCTCTGCGCAACTCTTATGTATCGAAGATTGAGTGTGTTCATTATAGAATTTTGTCCGCAATTCTGCTAATTCATTTCTAGCTCCCACGAAATTTGTGGCATTATCGCAATAAAGATGACGACAAATTCCACGACGGGCTATAAACCTTTTTAAGGCTCCCAAAAAACCTTTGGATGATAAGTCAGACACAATTTCTAAATGTACAGCCTTAGTTGCAAAGCATACAAAAACTGCCATATATGATTTTGTTATGCGGCATCCACGAATCCTCAAGGTGGTTTGAAATGGACCACAAAAGTCTACACCCGATGTCAAAAATGGACGGGTACTACGTACTCTGCAGGCTGGGAGATCACCCATAATTTGTTGCCGCAACTTTGGCCGCATTCGAAAACACCGAAGACAATTATGAACAACGTTGGTCGCCAAATTTCGTGCATCTATTATCCAAAACCTTCTCCTTGAAAATGACACCAACGCCTGAGCTCCTGCATGCAAATTTTTCAAGTGTACATCATTTAAGTAGCAACGAACGAATGGATGTGATTTCGGCAATAATATTGGGTGTTTAACATCATACGGCAATTCTGCATTTTCAAGTCGTCCGCCAACCCGTATCAAAAAAGGCACCACCGAATCAGATTGAAGAAATGGATTCAATTTTTTTATTCGACTTTTAGGACTGACAAACGTATTCCTTTGCAAACTCGCCAATTCACTGGAAAACTTACTTCTCTGAATACAAAATACGATTTTGATCAAAGCAGCTTCGTACTCTTTGACTGAAAATTCACCTATGTGCAAACTTTCATTTTTATATTTTAGTAAATATTTCGCCTTTAGTTGTTCAATAAATCGATTACAGTAGGCGAAGACCCTGATAGTTTTTTTGTAATTGTTTATGTATTTGCATTTTTCAATTAAATCATTGGAATCGTTTTGCGAGCTGTCTTTTCTGCTAGTTGACGCGAGAAATATTGAATTTTTCTTTCGCCGGTCCGGAACATTATCTCTGTTTCGTTTGGTATTCGCTGGCCATTGATTTGAATGCCTTTGCAGAAATTCTGGACCATGAAACCAGAAGGACTGAATCAAATTCGCGACAAGTGCTCCTCGAGATACAATGTCCGCCGGGTTAGATTTGCCGTCGACATGCCTCCATATCGCTCCAGCTGTCAACTCTTGGATAATAGACACCCTATTGGCAACAAATGTGTTCCAGGAGGATGGATGATCAGCAAGCCAGTCAAGAACAACTTCTGAGTCCGTCCACAAAATTGTTTGATCGAAATTATTTCCAACAGCATCCAACACACGATGAAGTAATTTCGAGAGAAGTAACGAGGCGCACAATTCCAGCCTAGGTAAACTTTGTGTGGACACAGGCGCCACTTTGGATTTCGCACTTAATAAATGTACAGATACATTTTCACACAAGTCTTCAATACGAACATAGAGGCAGCATCCATATGCTTTTTGTGATGCATCGGAAAAACCATGCAGTTCGCAACGTTTATAATTTTTTGAGAAAATGTATCTTGGAATACGCACCTTTGTAAGTTCGCCCAGCTGAGATCGGTACTTAATCCACTCCCTTTGCAGGTTATCAGAAATCTCCTCATCCCAGTCCAGCTTAGCAATCCACAGGCGTTGGAGAAATATTTTTCCAAGTACTATGACCGGGTTAACTAACCCCAGTGGATCAAACAGCCGGGCTACATCAGCTAATACTGTTCTTTTTGTGAAGGTATCGACACATTCAACCCCTTCCAATGGATTAACGAATTGAAATTCATCTTTCGAAGGTTCCCAAACTATACCAAGAGCTTTGATGACATCGCTCTCATTTATCCGTAGTGTTTTTTCGCGATAAGATGCAGGAATCCTGTCCATCAGTTTGGTCTCGTTGGAATACCACTTCTTAAGTTCAAGTCCAGCGCTGTTTAAAATAGATTCTATCTGAAAACGAACTTCTTCAGCTTCTTCTAGTGTATCTGCACCAGAGATTAAATCATCGATGTAGAAATCTTTTTTGATGGCAGCAGCTCCGATTGGAAATTGTCCTTGGAATTTATCCGCTAGGTATACTAAGCATCGGGTTGCATGATATGGGGCTGATGAAGTTCCATATGTTACTGTCATTAATCTGTAAACTTTGATATCCATGTTTGAATTTTCTCTCCACAAAATTCCTTGAAAGTTTGTATCTATAGGCCGAACGAAGATTTGCCTGTACATTTTTGGAATATCCGCAGTTAGACAGACTTTGTGCGAACGAAAACGAAGCGAAATGGAGTACAAATCTTGTTGCACTGTTGGACCCACCATCAGGATGTCATTCAGAGATACGTTGGATGAAGTTCGACACGAGGCATCAAAGACAACCCTCAGCTTTGTCGAAGAGCTATCAGGGCGTAAAACAAATTGATGGGGCATGTAGTACTTGATATCAGAAATTTCTTCTCGTGGAACTTCTTCCATGTGTCCAAGGGACTCATACTCCCGCATAAAAGCCAAATATTGGTGTTTAATTTCTGGTAGCCTATCGAGTCGTCTTTCTAAGGATACAAATCTCTTCTCCGCAACTCTCCTCGAATCACCTAGCACATCCGTATTGTCCTTAAATGGCAACTGCACCACAAGCCTACCGTCTGTTCTTTGAAAAATTGTTTTGCAAAATGCATCTTCACATGCTATCTGTTCTTCAGTCCAATTTGGAATAGCCGTAGTCACATCTTCTACTGCAAAAAATCGCTCGAACATATCACTCAATGAATAGTCTGAGGTCGTGGCAGCTTTTTGTGAATTGTTGTTGTTGTCGAAATTCGATACAATACTGCAAATTTGATTGACGGCGCTAAGAGGGATGAACTTTCCAACGACAGTCCACCCAAGTACTGTATTTTGCAGTGTAGGTAGTTGTTCACCCAGCTTAATCTGGCCATCGGCTAAAAGATCGAAGAAAATATCGGCTCCAATGAGCATATCGATTCGTTGAGGCCTGTTAAAGCTGGGATCAGCGAGTTCGATGGTTGGCGGTATACACCAATCCCTGACATCTATTCGAACGTCAGGCTGATTCGACGTTATAGATGGCAAAATACAAAATTCAAGATTTATTTCGAACTTATTTATCCGTGATTTCACTGAGGCGAATGTTCTTTGACGTGCAGAAAAATGAATGTTTCCAATTCCACTAAGTTCTCCGTTGAAATTAATACGCTCCAACCGCAAACGCTGAGCTAAACGCTCCGAAAGCAAATTTAGTTGGGAGCCTGAGTCCAAGAGCACCCTAGTGGGAATGTACTCGCCATCTGCGCCTTTCACTTTCACAACGGCTGTAGCCAAAAACACGTGACTCGATGAGCACTTCTGCATATTGATGGAATGTGATGCAGGGTTTGCTGGTGTATTCGCATCGACTGGCACTTGTGGATCCATTGCATTATTTTCCACAGTCTTAATAATGGATTGAGACTGTCTTGTAATGGATTTTGAAGTTGAAGGTTGCGGTTGAAACCGATGTAGTATTGAATGGTGTGGATCACTACAAACTCTACACTTCGGCGATAAGCAGTCCTTAACTCCATGACCAAGTTGCAAGCAGTTAATACATAGGCCTAGTCGTTTGACGGTTTGAAATCGTTGATATACCGGGAGTTTGATAAATTTTTTGCAGTCGGCTATATTATGGTGTAAGAAATTACAAAAAGAACAACGAACATCTGTAATGGTTAAGGTGTTTACTTGTCGATTTTTATTTCTTCCTTGATCAGTAGATGTGGGTGGTTTTGAAGACGACGATGGTGGCTTACCCTGAGATTCCCTTATGTCGAGATGTTGACTTCTTCTGTTGAGAAACGATGAACATTGTTTCCAGGTTGGAAGTTTGCTTAGCTCTACGGTGTCTTCCCATTTTGCGTATGTTTCGTGGTCCAACTTAAGTGAAGCGATGTGAATCAGAAGCGCATTGACGATATCGGCGTCTGTTCCTAACGATCGTAACGCTCCAATGTGTCCATCGACAGCGTCAACGAACCGCCGAAGTTGAGCTCCAGAATTTTTCGAGACTATTGGTAAGTGATATAACCCTCGTATATGGGTTTGAAATACGATGCATATGTTGTCATATCGTTGCTTCAGTAATTCCAGGGCTTTAACATAATTTTCCTCTGTGACATCAAGCGACTTTAATGTCAATTTGGCTTCTCCTTTTAGACACTCATCCATTAGTACTTGGAACTTTCGAATTGTTGGAATATTCTTGGAGTCGATAGTGGCATTGAACTGCTGAATAAAGTTGTTATATTCTGTATATTCTCCACTGAATGTAGGAGGCTTGACTTTCGGCAGATCGTCGATGTATGAGGACGATTGAGTTACAACTACTGGGTTAGCTGAAATTTGTTTTAGATTGGAAATGCGAGTAAGAATTTTCGATTTAAGGGCGCAATACAAATCTTCAATACCTGCCCTGTATTCTTCCTCATTTGCATCTCCAGGAAGAAGTGTGTCAATAGCATCCTGGGTGACGAGATAACTTGAAAAATATCCTTCCAGCAATTCAAGTCTGCAATTAAGATCGGTGATATTAAGTTTGCTATCTTCCTGGATTATTTTTCCAATCCTTGTAATATATCCCTTTCTCGAACCACGAGATGCTTTTAATTGTTCTATGGTAGGTTCCATTGGCATTTCACAACTACTGTCAAACTCTTTTGTGAAAAAGAGGTAGCAATAGAAATGGGAAATTTGTTCGAGAGTTGGTACTGCTTGACTCCTTTATTTAAAAGAGTACGCAATAGTGTGGATGATAGGAATGATGCGACAATATGCGTTGCTGGAATGCTGTTGCTGTAGCGTGCCCTTTTTTTTTTTTTTTATAGAAAAGGTGATGATACGAGTGTGCAGTTGCAAACTAGTGCTTCACTCTTTTGGCAAACGATGAGTTGCAATTTTATGGAAACTCTATATACTTCTTGTGGATTTACGTATGTATTGCCCCAGCGACAATTTCCCGCTCAACTAATTTATTCGCGATGAGAATAAAGAAACAATACACGTAAATATGTGCGAAACGATTTATATGAGGCGATTAGAACCGATAACGAAGTGTCTATTGAACCGAAAATGAAGAGAATATTTTCTAAACTATGCGGATCGATGGACCAAATGTTAAATCGAAATCAAAACGCAACTGTTTAATTAACAAATTACAAGCAATTTATTACGACCTTCACGGCTCAAGTTTAAGAAAATACTACTTAATATTATATTTTAGTAGTGGACTGTAGTAGAGCAATTTTAAATAAATGTACAAGATTTTTACAAGGTGTAACAACAAAGTGTTGTAAGGATATGATTACATTGAGATTTAGATTAGAATACAATTCAATATTAAACAATTATGTTTACGTTACGTTTTGAACATTTTTTTTGGATGCATAAGGCGGAACTGGGAAAAATTTCTCAATTCGCTAATTCTCGCCGAAATACGATCAAATAGTGGCATCGCATTGGCCTTTGCATCATCTGGCATTGCAGCAACTTTATTGGATAAAGCCAGAACAGCTCTTTCAACATTTCAGCTGCCTCTGAATATTCGAAGTAACCCAGATGAAGTGTGCAACATAAAGAAACAATTGTCGAAGGGCAAAGTGCTGAAATCATGCAAAATTATCACATTCTCGAAATAATTGTTAGATATCGGTGATGGAAAAGATGCTGTCTATGAAAATACTGATTTCATAAAATTGCCCACCGATTTCTTCACAATCGTTGATACGCAAAATGCTCTCATTGACTGGATATTCCCCGATGTACGTACACAAAAAGGCAGAGAGAGACATTTTGGCTGGATATGCTAGGCATGCCACCACACCTTCTACGAAATTTAGAAGTTGGATATCCGGTTATTTTACTTCGAAATTTGAACCCACCACGGTTCATGTGAAAAAAATTAATGAAAAACATTTTTAAGATCACTTAAGTTGTGATCTGCGTTGTTCCATCCGCTTCGAAAATATGTTTGCTCCATCCCGAATTGCAGCAGAAACCGAACGATCGGCGCTACAACTTTCATTGCTAGCTCCGTCAGGTCCTCGTAATAGAAGCTACCAAGGAGTTTGTTGCGGCTGTTGCAGATCGCGGGACGGGTGTGAGGTTTCCTCCTCGACTTCTGGGTCGCCTTTTCTGCATAGTTTTTGTGAGTCAGCTAGTCCGATTCTATGGGAGTGCTTACTGAACAGGTTTTGACCTGTTATCACTCTTAGCGCTATAGAAATGGAAACTATGTTTAGAGCTATAAGCTTGTTTGATTTGCTACCGCTTATTTCCGGTCAAAGATCTTTGGAGTGTTTGCATGAGCTGATGTTATGCCACCTAGATTTTGTTGGCCTTTGCGTGTATCTAGTTATTGCCTGTTTTTTAGAAGTAAGTGGGTTTCTAACCCTGCTGTCGCATAAGCAGATGCAGCTGGACGATCCTAGTCTAGCTAACTCGTCTGCTTTCTCATTTCCTGAATTTTTTTTTGTTTTCCGTTTGCTGGTGGAAATCTTCATAGACACGATGAGCACGTGCTCAAAGTAGTGTGAGATTTTTACTCACTAAAACCACCACCCATTTTGTATTTCTATTGCAACTAAGTATTCGACTCATCTAGCAAATTTTCTTATCACTAGTATATAAAATGTTTGGCAGGTAACTTTCCTTTGAGAGTTCCTGATTTTTCCGCAATTTATAGCGCGGTTTGTTATTATCGGGCCAAATCTAAGAGTTTAGTTCTTTGAATACGCCGCAATATATTTGTTTCGTCAAGAATTCGGAGGACTGTTGAGTTAACGTGTCCTAATAAAAGTTATTTATCTTTTCGTGCAAAATTTTTTGTTTCATCTTTAGCCGCGGGAATACCCAGATCTCTGCGTAGATAGTCGTTCCTTACGTACCACGGTGCATTGACGAATGATCTTAACATTTTGTTTTCAAAAGTTTGTAAAATGTTTAGATTCGTTTCACTGCTACAACCCCATAGTTGTATACCATATGTCCAAGCCGGTTTTAGCACTTGCTTGTATAATAGCAGCTTGTTATCAAGGTTAAGCTTCGAATATTTTCCGAGCAACCAGTACAGTTCTCTGTATTTATTCTTAAATTCTTCGCATTTCTTTTCCATTTTAATTTTGCATCGAGTGTCATACCGAGATATTTCGCTTCATTTGCAAACGGGACTCGAACCGTATTTAGAAATACAGGCAAATTGTTTGTCCGTTTATACGAAAAATCTACATGGATCGATTTGCTCTCATTAAGTGCAATCCGCCAGGATTTAGTCCATTCATTAACCTCGTTAAGAGAGTTTTGTAATTTTATATTTGTGTCCTCTATTGTTGAACCATTAGAACCATAATCACTTCCGCGACTTTCCACTGTCTTGGTATGTATTTTAATCTGATTGCTGCATTTATAAAAAAAGAAGCTTAGTTAATGCTTTCCGAGGCAACATTTTAAGAAGTTCTCCTGTAATCAGGTCATAACCCGGAGCTTTTTTAGGCGGCTTTAGTTTCTGTATTTGCTGTTTAAGCTCTGTTGGAGTAACATTACTTGATCCTTATTTCTTTTATATTCAATCTGAATTCATACACTTTGCATTTTTTTTGTTTGTTTCTTAACAAAAAAACTTTATGAATTATAAAATAAATACTTTCAACCACCCTGTAATTTCAGTAACCAAATGTCTAATCATTTGCTGTCTCTTTTAATAGTTTTTTTTTGGCTTTACGAATTTGACAGTTTTGAGTTATATAGCTATATTGAAGTAATGAAGAGTGGTGGTTGCACGCGTTTTTGTTTCGTTCTCCGTAAAACGAATTAAGGTTAAGTTCTTTTAAATAAAGTTTAAGAGTTTATTGATAAATCTGTTTTATTGTTCGCTCGATCCTCAGGCAGTCTGACTGAAGTCGTTGCATGTGTATAAGTGCAACTTACAAATAAAATTAAAAAAAAATTGAACTACGCCATCGTCTGCGGATTCTCTCCCAGACATTCTGCGATAAAAGATTGATGCCTCCTGTGAGGACTGTCTGCGATCGCTAGAGCACAACATAAGAAACAATTCCCAATTTGTATTTTTCTCGAATTGAAGCAACCACCACCTCATACCGACATAAAGAGCATCGCATTGTGTCCACCAGCACGAGGCTGGACATAAACACAAATTTGCACAGAACATTGCATTGCGTCAGTCACCACGGCATACCGACATACCTACCTATATTTCAGCCTGTGTAGAACATCGTCTTTCATAAAGCAATACGAGGCTGGACAAACCCTCCGCTCGACATAGACTATTGGATTTCATCATACAACACGCCGCATCATAAGCTGAATACTGTCACAGCCCTTTTCATCATTCACTGCGTAGCTGGACATAGCATCAACATCGGAATAAAGGTAAGTGCATTTTGATTATCATTGTGATTTGGTTATTGTATTTGATTAAATGGCGGAAGAGAAACCGGACTGCTGCGCAGCAGCCTATATCAGTGAACAGACAGCTCTTTTATCTTCGGTGAACAAAACAATTATCAACTTTAAAAAGGATTCACCTAGTCGCAAAACTAAGGCATATTTTCAAATTCGTTTGGAATCTTTGGAATCACTGCGGACGCAGTTTCGTGAAACGCATGAGAATCTTTTGCCACTACTTGCAGAAGAAGATGTACATAAATATTATGTAGAGCCAGAAATACGGGACAAATTTGATGAAGCGTACATTCAGGCTGTGTCTTTAATTCGCGACGAATATTCGTCGGCATTCCCATCTTTGCCGACAAGTGATGCTAACAATACATCTTCGCCCACTGTAGTTGCAACCACAAATCATGTCACCAATACCACTGATGCGCCTCTACCCGAAGTCAAGCTACCAACATTTAACGGAAACTATGTCGAATGGCCGACTTTTAAAGAAGTATTTTTATCTAGGGTTCACAACGGTGAACGACTCACAGACTATCAACGTTTTCACTATCTTAAAGCAGCATTATCTGATGAAGCAGCGCAGGATATCGAACATCTCGGTTTCATTGGAGAAAACTATCAAAGTGCATGGGCTATGCTACTCAATATCTACGACAACAAAAGAATCCTATTCTCTCATTATATGGATGTATTCGATCAACAATGTGTGGTACCTCGCGACGATCCAATAGCGTTGAAAAGGTTTACGCAAACTTGTCGGTCCTGTGTAAATTCTATCAAGAAACTAGGAGTGAACATCGATAAGCAAAGTCAAATACTTGTGCATTACATGCTCAAAAAGCTGCCTAACGTAATACGGACTGAATGGGACAGAGCGTTGCGTAAACAGAAGCATATTCCAAACCTTACTGAGCTCTGTGAATATCTAGATGATCATTATCAAATGATGATTACGTCATCAAAATCACATACATTGCCCAAACAAACAAATGTGCAGGCTACTCGTCGTAAGCCCGAACCTCCGGCTACACAAACCAATAGAAGAGAGACAAAGTCATACCACGTATTAAAACAAAGCACTCCATGTCCAATTTGTACAAAAGCAGATCATCCAGTTCGCGAATGCTCGGTATTTCTCAAGATGAGCGTCCCAGATAGAAAAGCGGCCGCTGAAAAACATAAGTTATGTTACAATTGCTTGGGGTATAATCATTTCTCCACGAAGTGCAGTAGTCGCAGAAACTGTTTAACCTGCAGAGGTAGACATCATACTCTAACTCACGAAGATCGGAATGAGGCAGCATCCAAAACATCCATGCATTTGATTCCGGTAAACGATGGTAAAGAACCTAACAGCATTCCAAAGCATAACACTAAGACCGCTACACAAGCCATCGATTCAACTTCGGTACATTTTGATGTTTTGCTACCAACTGCAGTTGTGGTTGTTGACACTCTTTCCGGTCAGAAACTATTCTTCAGAGCATTTCAGAGCATGCCTGAGAAACGAGTGTTACCAAGCCCTTGGGCGCATTTAGATGGGTTAGAACTAGCTGACCCGAAATATTTCGAGCCACAACAAGTCGACTTTCTCCTCGGGAATGATGTTTATGATAACATAATTCTCAACGACACTCGTCGAGCATCTACAGGAGAACCCATAGCTCAAAAAACTACGTTGGGGTATGTCATATCAGGAAAGGTATGTAAACAATCGTTTCCGATCATTAGCAACTCATTATACACACACCTAGAAGTCGATAACATCATGCGAAGATTTTGGGAGATTGAAGAGTTGGCCGATCAGCGACCAGTATCAAAACAAGATCAATGGTGTGAGACCTTCTACAAAGAAACACATCTTCGAATGGAGAATGGTAAATATCTTGTCCGTTTACCGCTTCTATCGCAAATAGATCCTAACTGCGTCATCGGAACATCGAAGTGTATAGCATTAAAAAGATTCTTATAACTTGAACGTCGGTTAACGCACGATCCATCACTTAAGAAAGTATATCAACAAACTATTGAAGAGTATCTACAGCTTGGACAAATGATGTGTGTTGGCACACCAGAAGAGCATCATCAAGTCACTGCTGATAATATGGTATTCTCCACTTCTTGTTACCTACCACATCATCCCATTATTAAAGAGTCATCCTCCACCACGAAAATACGTGTGGTCTTTGATGTCTCGGCTAAAACACGGAACGGCAAATCCTTAAATGACATCTTAGCTGTCGGTCCAGCACTGCAAAATGATTTGTCAGCAGTCCTAATGAATTGGCGTATTTATACCCTATCCCATAGGGGTATATTAGTTTTGATACGGACGGACGGACGGACAGACAGACATGGCTAATTCGACTCAGCTAGCGATTCTGAGTCGATCCATATATTTTGAGGTATATGTAGCAAAATTATTTCTCTATGTTACAAACTATGTATCAAAACTAATATACCCCCCTATGGGATAGGGTATAAACATATGAGAAAGCTACAATCCGCTGTGCGGATCGTTGAATACCCTATCCCATCCTATCCATAAAACTAGAATCCCCAAAAAAGTGGGCATGGCTAAAACACGATGTGGATAAAATAAAAAAAATGATATAGTGACAACAAATTCTTCAGGCTGCTTACAAAACACTTTTACGGTTCTACAAAAGACAAGGTTTTCTCCTGTATATGTTATGGGGTAGTGTATAAAAAGTGGGCGTGGGTTAAAATGGTATAAAGACGAAATGTTCATATTAATAATGTTAATGATTCTGCATCAACATTTTTTTCGAAAAATTTAAAATTTGACCGAAAACAGTTTTTTATTGAAAACGCCCCCAAAAAGTGGGCGTGGCAAAAAACTTTATATGAACGAAATATAGATATTACGATTCTGTAAATATGCTGTTCAGACACTTTTTTAAAATTCTTTACGGTTTTGCCAAAAATTACGTTTTTCTAAAAAGGAGGCGTGGCAGTGGGCGGATTTCAAAATTTTTTACACTTGTTCTGGTGACTCGGACAAGGATCCTTTATACCAAATTTCATTATCCTAGCTCAAAATTTAAGGCCCAAAAATCGGTGACGAACAGACAGACGGACGGACGGACGGACGGACGGACAGACAGACATGGCTAATTCGACTCAGCTAGCGATTCTGAGTCAATCCATATACTTTGAGGTATATGTAGCAAAATTATTTCTCTATGTTACAAACTATGTATCAAAACTAATATACCCCCCTATGGGATAGGGTATAAACATTTTTATACACTACCCCATAACATATGCAGGAGAAAACCTTGTCTTTTGTAGAACCGTAAAAGTTTTTATACCCTATCCCATAGGGGGGTATATTAGTTTTGACATTAAGTTTGTAACATAGAGAAATAATTTCGATACATATACCTCAAAGTATATGGATCGATTCAGAATCGCTAGCTGAGTCGATTAAGCCATGTCTGTCTGTCCGTCCGTCCGTCCGTCCGTCCGTCTGTGTGTCACCGATTTTTGGGCCTTAAATTTTGAGCTAGAGTGTTGAAATTTGGTATATAGACTCTCTGGCCGACGAAGCAGAACAAGTGTAAAATTTTTTGAAATCCGCCCACTGCCACGCCCCCTTTTTGAAAAACCTAGTTGAAAGCCAAACCGTAAGGAATTTCAAAAAAGTGTCTGAGCAGCATATTTAGACAATCCTAATATCTATATTTCGTTCATACAAATTTTTTTGCCACGCCCACTTTTTGGGGGCGTTTTTAGTAAAAAACGGTTTTTGTCCAAATTTTAAAACTTTCGAAAAAAATTTTGATGCAAATACTTTCGCAATGGTAATATAAACATTTTGTCCATAGATCATTTTCACCTGCGCCCACATTTTAGGGGCGTTTTCTTACAAAAACCATTTGTATACCCCATCCCAAGGCATTACCAATAGAAATACGTTGGTTTTTGTCGAACCACAAAAGATTTTGATAAACTGTCTGAGCAATATATTGTGACAATGTCATTTTCTGTATTTCATCGCCATAAGGCCTATATTTTGAGGATATTAATTTTAAGGATGGGATGGGATAGGGTATTCAACGATCCGCACAGCGGGTTGTAGCCTCTCATATGTTTTATAAGCAGTCTGAAGAATTTGTTGTCACCATGTCATTTTCTTTATTTTATCCACATCGTATTTTTAGCCATGTCCACTTTTTGGGAATTTTAGTTTTACAGATAGGATGGGATAGGGTATTCAACGATCCGCACAGTGGATTGTAGCCTTCTCATATGTTTATACCCTATCCCATAGGGGTATATTAGTTTTGATACTTAGTTTGTTTATACCCTATCCCATAGGGGTATATTAGTTTTGATACTTAGTTTGTAACATAGAGAAATAATTTTGCTACATATACCTCAAAGTATATGGATCGACTCAGAATCGCTAGCTGAGTCGATTAAGCCATGTCTGTCTGTCCGTCCGTCCGTCCGTCCGTCTGTACGTCACCGATTTTTAGGCCTTAAATTTTGAGCTAGGATAATGAAATTTGGTATATAGGATCCTCGTCTCTGCCTACAGAACAAGTGTAAAAATTTTTGAAATCCGCCCACTGCCACGCCCCCTTTTAAGAAAAACTCAGTTTTTGACCAAACCGTAGGGAATTTTAAAAAAGTTTCTGAACAACATATTTAGACAATATTAATATCTATATTTCGTCCATATAAAGTTTTTTGCCACGCCCACTTTTTGGGGGCGTTTTCAATAAAAAACTGTTTTCGGTCAAATTTTAAATTTTTCGAAAAAAATTTTGATGCAGAATCATCAACATTATTAATATGAACATTTCGTCTATATACCATTTTAACCCACGCCCACTTTTTGGGGGCGTTTTTATATAAAATCCATTTTTATACACTACCCCATAACATATGCAAGAGAAAACCTTGTCTTTTGTAGAACCGTTAAAGTGTTTTGTAAGCAGTCTGAAGAATTTGTTGTCACTATATCAATTTTTCTATTTATCCACATCGTGTTTTTAGCCATGCCCCCTTTTTTGGGGATTTTAGTTTTATGGATAGGATGGGATAGGGTATTCAACGATCCGCACAGCGGATTGTAGCCTTCTCATATGTTTATACCCTATCCCATAGGGGGGTATATTAGTTTTGATACTTAGTTTGTAACATAGAGAAATAATTTTGCTACATATACCTCAAAGTATATGGATCGAAACAGAATCGCTAGCTGAGTCGAATTAGCCATGTCTGTCCGTCCGTCCGTCTGTCTGTTCGTCAGCGGTTTTTGGGCCTTAAATTTTGAGCTAGGATAATGAAATTTGGTATATAGGATCCTCGTCCGTGCCACCAGAACAAGTGTAAAAATTTTTGAAATCCGCCCACTGCCACGCCCCCTTTTTAGGAAAACTTATTTTTTGGCCAAACCGTAAGGAATTTCAAAAAAGTGTCTGAGTATTATATTTAGACAATCCTAATATCTATATTTCGTTCATACAATGTTTTTTGCCACGCCCACTTTTTGGGGGCGTTTTTAGTAAAAAACGCTTTTTGTCCAAATTTTAAAACTTTCGAAAAAAATGTTGATGCAAATACTTCCGAAATGGTAATATAAACATTTTGTCCATAGATTATTTTCACCTACGCCCACATTTTGGGGGCCTTTTCTTACAAAAACCATTTGTATACCCCATCCCAAGGCATTAGCAATAGAAATACCTACGTTGTTTTTTGTCGAACCACACAAGATTTTGAGAAACTGTCTGAGCAATATATTGTGAGAATGTCATTTTCTGTATTTCATCGCCATAAGGCCTATATTTTGAGGATATTAATTTAAAGGATGGGATGGGATAGGGTATTCAACGATCCGCATAGCGGATTGTAGCCTCTCA
This sequence comes from Rhingia campestris, assembly GCA_932526625.1. Lineage (NCBI taxonomy): Eukaryota > Metazoa > Arthropoda > Insecta > Diptera > Syrphidae > Rhingia > Rhingia campestris. The sequence continues at coordinate 66,162,697 of OW052185.1, forward strand.
TATGTTTATACCCTATCCCATAGGGGGGTACATTAGTTTTGATACTGTAATATGTTCTGGAAGTAATGAAACAACTTCCCGTTAGAAAAACCTTTAACCCACTTTGACTGCGCAAGCGAATAGCTTTAAGCGTTAATCCAAAAGCTAAAGAGCTCTGTGGGACGTCAATAGGTGGGTGTCAGGAGTGAGAAACACTCAGTTTGAGTTTCAGAATGAATCTAATCTTTATTTCAAAAAGTATGTTCTTATATACTAAATTATTATCTATGCTTCGCATATTGAACACTACGCACCACACACAGAGATAGGAATTTCATCCCTTATCTATACTTGTACCCGATACTAGAATATCATGTAACCCAACTATATTTAGATAATGCATTCCGTTGCATTTTATGGGCTACGCTCAATTGTGTTTAGTTCAAGATAAACCAAGTGGTTTATTTTTGTTGTGTGACACCTGTTTGCTATTAGTGTTCATATTACGAGCGTCTCTTATCACAAAGATAAGTGGTCGCTGGTGCATATCCTTCACACCACCCTTCCTGGGGAAAAAGAAGAAATCATGACATGTTTTGATTACTTCTTTTCCGTGCCACTCATACATAAAGGTATCTTTGTATTATATTGTTTATATTATGTTTTTGATATTCATACTGATAAATTATTTTACAAATTTTTGTTTTGTTTATGAATTGTATGTGAAATGATTAATAAAATGTTATAACGTTATTTTAATATAGTTTCTAATTTGATTTAGTACATTCATTCATTCAATCTCATTTAAATTTATATGTTTTTTTTTCATAGTTTATTATTTAATGTGATACATTTTTTTACATTAGATTGTTTATTACTAATTTTGTTAACTAGCTATGCTAGCTTCATTGTATTTATTTTTCAGTAATGTTTATTATTATTTACATAATTCTTTTTCAAAAATATTTATTTTATACAAAGTGTTTATTATATTACAAACATAGTTATTTCATTACCAAGTTATTTGTCATTTTGCCAAAATTATTTATTATTTTACAAAATATGTATTATGTTACCAAATACTTATTATATTACAAATGATTTATTTTGAAAATATTACAAAATATATGTAGTTTTATTAAAAACTATTTATTATATTACAAAATTATTTATTACGAAAATGTTTATTATTTTACAAGATTATTTATTATTATACGAAATTATTTCATGTTTTAAAATGCAGGGCTTTTCTCCCTCCTTTTTTTAAATTAAATAGTCTGTGTTTATATTATAGATATACATATATGTGAAAAATGGCTTAAATCTATTTTTATGTACTGTCATTCTTTTATTTTCATATTTAATATCGCAGTTAACTCGGGTTTGCGACAAAATTTCATAATGACCTATACGTACTGGATCTAGTTTTTTTTCTAGCCTCATTTCTCAGTATCTAATACCAAACTTGCTATTTCAAAATTTGAAACTTTTGCTTTAAGATCAGTATCATATCTGTCTTTCCTAGCGTTTTTCTTCCATATTAAGGTTTCTCGAGCATCTCTATGGGCAACTTATAATTTATGTTTCAAGTCAATTGCTTTCGTACATTTTTGGTAGTACATTTTGTAGATGTAAAATTAATTTTTTATCAAAACTATCTATATATTCAGCCGTTGTTGTAATTGCAATTAGCTATCTTTTTGGCTGTATGCGTTTTCTTTTGACACATTGGGCAGTGCTTAACGTATGTCGTCACATCGTTTTGCATCCCTGTCCAAAAATATTTCTTTCTAATATTTCTTAACATTCGATTTATCCCAGCATGTCCACTTCTTGGAAGCATATTATAGTTGTTGAGTAATAGGTTTATTTTGCAAGGGTCTGTAATTTTCGTTATATTGTTTAAAAGGTGAACTATAATTTTTATTTCTTTAAATATTCCTTCTATTCTTGTCTTTAATATATTAATTTTCTCTTTTTGATGGCCATCTGAGAGCTTTAATAATTCTTCTTTAGTTATATAAACTTTTTTAATTGATAGAGGTCCGCAAATTTTACGCACGTCCCTCAACAACATTTTGTCAAATGATGCCGATCGGGCAGTAGTGCTATTCTTGGATTCATCTTTATTAAATAACGGTACACAATTTTTCTGCACGTCCCTCGACAACATTTTGTCAAATGATGTCGATCGGGCATTTGTGCTTATCTTTGACCGATTTAAAACTAGACAACTACTGTCTGGTATATATGCCAAAATTTGATTTGGACTTACTACTCTAGTACCCTTTAATTTTGCAAAATCTTTATCGTCTTCCATGAAACTATTTACTATTTTCAACTCCACTATTTTTAATCCCTTTTCTGGGGGCTTTAAAAGCTTTCTTATAATTTTTTCTTTGCTTTTATTTTGTTTAGCAGAATTTTTCTCCTGTTGGTTTGAATTGTTTTGTGTCCTAGTTGTAACACAAACGTAAATTTTGTTCTCAATCGATCGTATATCGTTTTCTTTAGATTTAGTAGGTTCCATATTTTTGGGATCATAAGAACTTGATCTTTCTGCATTTCGGAAGTCACTTCTCTTATTATAATTATAATATCGTCTCGATCTATTATTGAGAGAGTTATTATTACATATTTTCATATGATTATTATAATTATTTTCCCTATTCTGATAGCTATTAAGATTATTATTATAGTATATGCTACCAAACGTTTTGACATTTTTATGTCTAGGGTAACTATTATATATATGTAAACGTTTTTTGAAAATTTTAGAACTACCAAAATTATGGAATATATTTTCATTACATTGCATCTTTATGCCTTCGTAATTTCTCCTTGATTGTTTAAGAAATCTACCGTATCTATCAAATAGGTGTGAAGTCGTACATGGATCAATTTCCAACAAGTGCTCGATGGCATCTTTCATGCTAGTATGTCGAGCACAATCAAGAATTAACTTGTATCGATCATTAACTCCTATTTTTAAATATGCTAACCCTCTTAGTTCATTTGCGGCAGTTAAAATGGATCGATATTTTTCACCTAGCTCGACAACTTCTAGTTCTATCATTTTGGTAACTAAACATTCTATTGCGATTACAAATTTGTTTATAGGTCTATTACCTTGTCGTGTTCTACTTAGTTTTGATAGAATGCTTTCGATTGTTTCTCTGGGTCCGCATTTTTTTAATAAAATTGTTTTTAGATCACTGAAAGTAACAGGTTTTGCAGATCCTAACTCTGTAAATGCTTTTCCTTGTATCTTACACTTGTGTACAAATGTAATCAAAGTAGATTTAGCAGTTTCACTCAGAATATCATGATAAAATTCTATAGAATTTAAAAAATGCCTTAAATTTTCTGCTCTTTTTGATTCTTCTTCTAATCTAAGCACAGGTAACGTTTGTGCCGTACAATAATCAAAGTTTGCCATTTTGAATTGTATTTTGCTTTTAATTTTACTAATTAATCTTTGTATTGCAAGTTTAATTTAAATATAATAATTATTATAAGTTTTACTTTTACATGATTTATCAAGTGTAACAAATTTGCGGTACTATGTATAATTTTTTTTTTAAATGCTTAATATGATTTTTATTTCTTCATTTATCTTTATTTATTTTTATGTTTTGATTATGGTGAATTTTTATTCGATTTATTGCTGTTAGATTATATTGCCATCTATGCAAGTTAATATTGTACGCCCAACATTTTTCTGCGAGGATCCTCTGTGGGCATATGTCTGCAGATTTTTCGGTGATGTACATTTGTAAAACGTTCTTCTTCCTCTTCACCATCATCATCCTCGTCGGTATCTTCATCAGTCATGTCCATAATACTTCTATTCTAGTTTGGTGGGTTTGCTTCGTCTATAAGGTTTTTGTCCAAGAATAAAGACTGTTTCGTTACCCTTGTAACTGAAGTATCGTAGCAAAGTGGGTACGGTTGCTTCCTCGTACACGCCTACTTCTGAGCCGGTCAAGCTCTTCTTTATAGTACGTCATTTGGTCGTTGTCGCTCGCTTCTTCGCTAGTCTTTTGCGAAGATGGCAGGATCGCCATGTAATATGTTGTGGAAGTAAGGAAACAACTTCCCATTAGAAAAACCTTTAACCCACTTTGACTGCGCAAGCGAATAGCTTTAAGCGTTAATCCAAAAGCTAAAGAGCTCTGTAGGACGTCAATAGGTGGGTGTCAGGAGTGAGAAACACTCAGTTTGAGTTTCAGAATGAATCTAATCTTTATTTCAAAAAGTATGTTCTTATATACTAAATTATTATCTATGCTTCGCATATTGAACACTACGCACCACACACAGAGATAGGAATTTCATCCTTTATCTATACTTGTACCCGATACTAGAATATCATGTAACCCAACTATATTTAGATAATGCATTCCGTTGCATTTTATGGGCTACGCTCAATTGTGTTTAGTTCAAGATAAACCAAGTGGTTTATTTTTGTTGTGTGACATCTGTTTGCTATTAGTGTTCATATTACGAGCGTCTCTTATCACAAAGATAAGTGGTCGCTGGTGCATATCCTTCACAATACATAGTTTGTAACATAGAGAAATAATTTTGCTACATATACCTCAAAGTATATGGATCGACTCAGAATCGCTAGCTGAGTCGAATTAGCCATGTCTGTCTGTCCGTCCGTCCGTCCGTCTGTCTGTTCGTCACCGATTTTTGGGCCTTAAATTTTGAGCTAGGATAATGAAATTTGGTATATAGGATCCCTGTCCGAGTCACCAGAACAAGTGTAAAAATTTTTGAAATCCGCCCACTGCCACGCCCTCTTTTTATAAAAACGTAATTTTTGGCAAAACCGTAAAGAATTTTAAAAAAATGTCTGAACAGCATATTTAGAGAATCGTAATATCTATATTTTGTTCATATAATGTTTTTTGCCACGCCCACTTTTTGGGGGCGTTTTCAATAAAAAACTGTTTTCGGTCAAATTTTAAATTTTTCGAAAAAATTTTTGATGCAGAATCATTAACATTATTAATATGAACATTTCGTCTTTATACCATTTTAACCCACGCCCACTTTTTGGGGGCGTTTTTATATAAAAACCATTTTTATACATATGAAGTAGAAAACCTAGTCTTTTGTAGAACCGTAAGAGTGTTTTGTAAGCAGTCTGAAGATTTAGTTGTCACTATATCATTTTTTCTATTTTATCCACATCGTATTTTTAGCCATGCCCACTTTTTTTTGGGATTTTAGTTTTATGGATAGGATGGGATAGGGTATTCAACGATCCGCACAGCGGATTGTAGCCTCTCATATGTTTATACCCTATCCCATAGGGGGGTATATTAGTTTTAATACTTAGTTTGTAACATAGAGAAATAATTTTGCTACATATACCTCAAAGTATATGGATCGACTCAAAATCGCTAGCTGAGTCGATTAAGCCATGTCCGTCCGTCCGTTCGTCTGTACGTCACCGATTTTTAGGCCTTAAATTTTGAGCTAGGATAATGAAATTTTGTATATAGGATCCTCGTCTCTGCCTACAGAACAAGTGTAAACATTTTTGAAATCCGCCCACTGCCACGCCCCCTTTTAAGAAAAACTCAGTTTTTGAACAAACCGGAAGGAATTTTAAAAAAGTTTCTGAACAACATATTTAGACAATATTAATATCTATATTTCGTCCATATAAAGTTTTTTGCCACGCCCACTTTTTGGGGGCGTTTTCAATAAAAAACTGTTTTCGGTCAAATTTTAAATTTTTCGAAAAAAATTTTGATGCAGAATCATTAACATTATTAATATGAACATTTCGTCTATATACCATTTTAACCCACGCCCACTTTTTGGGGACGTTTTTATATAAAAACCATTTTTATACACTACCCCATAACATATGCAAGAGAAAACCTTGTCTTTTGTAGAACCGTTAAAGTGTTTTGTAAGCAGTCTGAAGAATTTGTTGTCACTATATCATTTTTTCTATTTATCCACATCGTGTTTTTAGCCATGCCCCCTTTTTTGGGGATTCTAGTTTTATGGATAGGATGGGATAGGGTATTCAACGATCCGCACAGCGGATTGTAACCTTCTCATATGTTTATACCCTATCCCATAGGGGTATATTAGTTTTGATACTTAGTTTGTAACATAGAGAAATAATTTAGCTACATATACCTCAAAGTATATGGATCGACTCAGAATCGCTAGCTGAGTCGAATTAGCCATGTCTGTCTGTCCGTCCGTCCGTCCGTCCGTCCGTCCGTCCGTCCGTCTGTACGTCACCGATTTTTAGGCCTTAAATTTTGAGCTAGGATAATGAAATTTGGTATATAGGATCCTCGTCTCTGCCTACAGAACAAGTGTAAAAATTTTTGAAATCCGCCCACTGCCACGCCCCCTTTTAAGAAAAACTCAGTTTTTGACCAAACCGTAAGGAATTTTAAAAAAGTTTCTGAACAACATATTTAGACAATATTAATATCTATATTTCGTTCATATAAAGTTTTTTGCCACGCCCACTTTTTGGGGGCGTTTTCAATTAAAAACAGTTTTCGGTCAAATTTTAAATTTTTCTAAAAAAATTTTGATGCAGAATCATTAACATTATTAATATGAACATTTCGTCTATATACTATTGTAACCCACGCCCACTTTTTGGGGGCGTTTTTATATAAAAAACATATGAGAAGGCTACAATCCGCTGTGCGGATCGTTGAATACCCTATCCCATCCTATCCATAAAACTAAAATCCCCAAAAAGGGGGCATGGCTAAAAACACGATTTGGATAAAATAGAAAAAATGATATAGTGACAACAAATTCTTCGGACTGCTTACAAAACAATTTTACGGTTCTACAACAGACAAGGTTTTCTCCTGCATATGTTATGGGGTAGGGTATAAAAATGGTTTTTATATAAAAACGCCCCCAAAAAGTGGGCGTGGGTTAAAATGGTATATAGACGAAATGTTCATATTAATAATGTTAATGGTTCTGCATCAAAATTTTTTTCGAAAAATTTAAAATTTGACCGAAAACAGTTTTTAATTGAAAACGCCCCCAAAAAGTGGGCGTGGCAAAAAACTTTATATGGACGAAATATAGATATTAATATTGTCTAAATATGTTGTTCAGAAACTTTTTTAAAGTTCCTTACGGTTTGGTCAAAAACTGAGTTTTTCTTAAAAGGGGGCGTGGCAGTGGGCGGATTTCAAAAATTTTTACACTTGTTCTGGTGACTCGGCCAAGGATCCTATATACCAAATTTCATTATCCTAGCTCAAAATTTAAGGCCCAAAAATCGGTGACGAACAGACAGACGGACGGACGGACACACGGACGGACGGACGGACAGACAGACATGGCTAATTCGACTCAGCTAGCGATTCTGAGTCGATCCATATACTTTGAGGTATATGTAGCAAAATTATTTCTCTATGTTACAAACTATGTATCAAAACTAATATACCCCCCTATGGGATAGGGTATAAAAACCATTTTTATACCCTACCCCATAACATATGCAGCAGAAAACATTGTCTTTTGTAGAACCGTAAAAGTTTTTTATAAGCAGTCTGAAGAATTTGTTGTCACCATGTCATTTTCTTTATTTTATCCACATCGTGTTTTTAGCCATGTCCACTTTTTGGGGATTTTAGTTTTACAGATAGGATGGGATAGGGTATTTAACGATCCGCACAGTGGATTGTAGCCTTCTCATATGTTTTTTTTTGTTTTTGTGTGTTTATACCCTATCCCATAGGGGTATATTAGTTTTTTATACTCTATCCCATAGGGGTATATTAGTTTTGATACTTAGTTTGTAACATAGAGAAATATTTTAGCTACATATACCTCAAAGATATGGATCGACTCAGAATCGCTAGCTGAGTCAATTAAGCCATGTCTGTCTGTCCGTCCGTCCGTCTGTACGTCACCGATTTTAAGGCCTTAAATTTTGAGGATATTAATTTAAAGGATGGGATGGGATAGGGTATTCAACGATCCGCATAGCGGATTGTAGCCTCTCATATGTTTTTGTTTAGCGTTTCTTTTAATAAAGTATCTCTTTATACCCTATCCCATAGGGGTATATTAGTTTTGATACTTAGTTTGTAACATAGAGAAATAATTTTGCTACATATACCTCAAAGTATATGGATCGACTCAGAATCGCTAGCTGAGTCGATTAAGGGTAGGTGTCCCATGCAAAAATAGGTTGGAGTTTTGCGCAAAATTGTGTAGCGCTTACAATTTTCCGAATATTTAAATGAAATAAACGGTGATCGATTGGAAATATGTTAAGCAAAGTACTTGTTTAGCATTAAGAAAATATTAAAATATCTTTGGGCCTCAAAATCGCCTGAAATGTAGAAAAACCATATAAAAAAGTTAGATTCTATTTGTGACCGTTTTCTATATCTTTAAATACATATTTTTTATTTATTTTATATTTTTTGTCTACAGACAATAGATTTGCACAGCTAATGAGGGTCTTATTTTTTTGTGAATTTTAGTATTTATCCCGAAAAAAATGCACAAAACTATGAAAAAACATATGAGAGGCTACAATCCGCTGTGCGGATCGTTGGATACCCTATCCCATCACATCGTTATTATAAATATCCTCAAAATATAGGCCTTATGGCGATGAAATACAGAAAATGACATTGTCACAATATATTGCTCAGACAGTTTATCAAAATCTTTTGTGGTTCGCCAAAAAAACAACGTATTTCTACTGCTAATGCCTTGGGATTGGGTATACAAATGGTTTTTGTAAGAAAACCCCCCCAAAATGTGGGCGTAGGTGAAAATGATCTATGGACCAAATATTTATATTACCATTGCGGAAGTATTTGCATCAAAAATTTTTTCGAAAGTTTTAAAACTTGGACAAAAAGCGTTTTTTACTAAAAACGCCCCCAAAAAGTGGGCGTGGCAAAAAACTTTGTATGAACGAAATATAGATATTAGAGTTGTCTAAATATCCTGCTCAGACACTTTTTTGAAATTCTTTACGGTTTGGCCAAAAAATGAGTTTTTCTAAAAAGGGGGCGTGGCAGTGGGCGGATTTCAAAAATTTTTACACTTGTTCTGGTGGCACGGACGAGGATCCTATATACCAAATTTCATTATCCTAGCTCAAAATTTAAGGCCCAAAAATCGGTGACGAACAGACAGACGGACGGACGGACGGACGGACGGACGGACGGACGGACGGACGGACGGACGGACGGACAGACAGACATGGCTAATTCGACTCAGCTAGCGATTCTGAGTCGATCCATATACTTTGAGGTATATGTAGCGAAATTATTTCTCTATGTTACAAACTAAGTATCAAAACTAATATACCCCCCTATGGGATAGGGTATAATAAGGTAAATTTACAAAGTTTAACTAGATATAACTTCTAAAGTATAAAAGGTAACGAAGTCAAATTAGCTTTTTTACAAAGCTAATAGATATGTGCATATACCGTTTTTTTTTTTTTTTTTTTTAATTTTGTACAGTAATTTTTTGGTGACAAAATGGAAAAAAGGTGGTTTTTTTTTAAACGTTTTGGGTTTTTTGGCTGGGAAATCGATAGTTATATTTCCTAATTTTTGGAAATAATTTTTTAACCAAGCGACAATATATAGGGCACAACGTATCGGTCTTAAAAACATGTTTATACCCTATCCCATAGGGGGGTATATTAGTTTTGATACTTAGTTTGTAACATAGAGAAATAATTTTGCTACATATACCTCAAAGTATATGGATCGACTCAGAATCGCTAGCTGAGTCGAATTAGCCATGTCTGTCTGTCCGTCCGTCCGTCCGTCCGTCCGTCCGTCCGTCCGTCCGTCCGTCCGTCCGTCCGTCCGTCCGTCCGTCCGTCTGTCTGTTCGTCACCGATTTTTGGGCCTTAAATTTTGAGCTAGGATAATGAAATTTGGTATATAGGATCCTCGTCCGTGCCACCAGAACAAGTGTAAAAATTTTTGAAATCCGCCCACTGCCACGCCCCCTTTTTAGAAAAACTCATTTTTTGGCCAAACCGTAAAGAATTTCAAAAAAGTGTCTGAGCAGGATATTTAGACAACTCTAATATCTATATTTCGTTCATACAAAGTTTTTTGCCACGCCCACTTTTTGGGGGCGTTTTTAGTAAAAAACGCTTTTTGTCCAAGTTTTAAAACTTTCGAAAAAATTTTTGATGCAAATACTTCCGCAATGGTAATATAAATATTTGGTCCATAGATCATTTTCACCTACGCCCACATTTTGGGGGGGTTTTCTTACAAAAACCATTTGTATACCCAATCCCAAGGCATTAGCAGTAGAAATACGTTGTTTTTTTGGCGAACCACAAAAGATTTTGATAAACTGTCTGAGCAATATATTGTGACAATGTCATTTTCTGTATTTCATCGCCATAAGGCCTATATTTTGAGGATATTTATAATAACGATGTGATGGGATAGGGTATCCAACGATCCGCACAGCGGATTGTAGCCTCTCATATGTTTATACCCTATCCCATAGGGGGGTATATTAGTTTTGATACTTAGTTTGTAACATAGAGAAATAATTTCGCTACATATACCTCAAAGTATATGGATCGACTCAGAATCGCTAGCTGAGTCGAATTAGCCATGTCTGTCTGTCCGTCCGTCCGTCCGTCCGTCCGTCCGTCCGTCCGTCCGTCCGTCCGTCCGTCCGTCCGTCCGTCTGTCTGTTCGTCACCGATTTTTGGGCCTTAAATTTTGAGCTAGGATAATGAAATTTGGTATATAGGATCCTCGTCCGTGCCACCAGAACAAGTGTAAAAATTTTTGAAATCCGCCCACTGCCACGCCCCCTTTTTAGAAAAACTCATTTTTTGGCCAAACCGTAAAGAATTTCAAAAAAGTGTCTGAGCAGGATATTTAGACAACTCTAATATCTATATTTCGTTCATACAAAGTTTTTTGCCACGCCCACTTTTTGGGGGCGTTTTTAGTAAAAAACGCTTTTTGTCCAAGTTTTAAAACTTTCGAAAAAATTTTTGATGCAAATACTTCCGCAATGGTAATATAAATATTTGGTCCATAGATCATTTTCACCTACGCCCACATTTTGGGGGGGTTTTCTTACAAAAACCATTTGTATACCCAATCCCAAGGCATTAGCAGTAGAAATACGTTGTTTTTTTGGCGAACCACAAAAGATTTTGATAAACTGTCTGAGCAATATATTGTGACAATGTCATTTTCTGTATTTCATCGCCATAAGGCCTATATTTTGAGGATATTTATAATAACGATGTGATGGGATAGGGTATCCAACGATCCGCACAGCGGATTGTAGCCTCTCATATGTTTTTTTTCTTCTAACATATTTAAATGTGCAATTCAATATGACATTATTTGCAATGCCGCTGTGAAAAAAGGACAACCAAAATGATTCCGACATATTTTTTTTATTTTTTTTTGGTATTTGTATTATTTAATTCAAAATATAAAATAGTTTTTTTCCACACGGTTTTTCAAATTTTGATGTTAGAAAAGTGGTCTATTTTACGTTTTTTACATAAAAACATATGAGAGGCTACAATCCACTGTGCGGATCGTTGAAAACCCTATCCCATCCTATCTGTAAAACTAAAATCCCCAAAAAGTGGACATGGCTAAAAACACGATGTGGATAAAATAAAGAAAATGGAATGGTGACAACAAATTCTTCAGACTGCTTATAAAAAACTTTTACGGTTCTACAAAAGACAAGGTTTTCTACTGCATATGTTATGGGGTGGTGTATAAAAATGGTTTTTATATAAAAACGCCCCCAAAAAGTGGGCGTGGGTTAAAATGATCTATTGACGAAATGTTCATATTTATATTGCTAATGATTCTGCATCAAAAGTTTTTTCGAAAATTTGAAAATTTGACCGAAAAACGTTTTTTATTGAAAACGCCCCCAAAAAGTGGGCGTGGCAAAAAACTTTATATGAAAGAAGTACAGATATTCAGATTGTCTAAATATGTTGTTCAGAAAGTTTTTCAAAATTCCTTATGGTTTGGCCAAAAAATACGTTTTTCTAAAAAGTGGGCGTGGCAGTGGGCGGATTTCGAAAATTTTTACACTTGTTCTGCTGGGAGCAACAAAGAGCACGCGTACCAAATTTCATCCTTCTAGCTCAAAATTTAAGGCCCAAAAACTGGTGACGTACGGACGGACGGACGGACGGACGGACGGACGGACGGACGGACGGACGGACAGACATGGCTAAATCGACTCAGCTATCGATTCTGAGTCGATCCATATACTTTGAGGTATATGTAGCTAAATTATTTCTCTATGTTACAAACTATGTATCAAAACTAATATACCCCTATGGGATAGGGTATAAACATATGAGAGGCTACAATCCGCTATGCGGATCGTTGAATACCCTGTCCCATCCCATCCTTTAAATTAATATCCTCAAAATATAGGCCTTATGGCGATGAAATACAGAAAATGACATTGTCACAATATATTGCTCAGACAGTTCCTCAAAATCTTGTGTGGTTCGACAAAAAGCAACGTATTTCTATTGCTAATGCCTTGGGATGGGGTATACAAATGGTTTTTGTAAGAAAACGCCCCCAAAATGTGGGCGTAGGTGAAAATGATCTATAGACAAAATGTTTATATTACCATTTCGGAAGTATTAGCATCAAAAGTTTTTTCGAAGGTTTTAAAATTTGGACAAAAAGCGTTTTTTACTAAAAACGCCCCCAAAAAGTGGGCGTGGCAAAAAACTTTGTATGAACGAAATATAGATATAAGGATTGTCTAAATATGCTACTCAGACACTTTTTTGAATTTCCCTACGGTTTGGCCAAAAAATAAGTTTTCCTAAAAAGGGGGCGTGTCAGTGGGCGGATTTCAAAAATTTTTACACTTGTTCTGGTGGCACGGACGAGGATCCTCTATACCAAATTTCATTATCCTAGCTCAAAATTTAAGGCCCAAAAACCGCTGACGAACAGACAGACGGACGGACGGACGGACGGACGGACGGACGGACGGACGGACAGACAGACATGGCTTATTCGACTCAGCTAGCGATTCTGAGTCGATCCATATACTTTGAGGTATATGTAGCAAAATTATTTCTCTATGTTACAAACTAAGTATCAAAACTAATATACCCCCCTATGGGATAGGGTATAAAAAGATCGAATTCACGCACACAAAGAAGTTTGTTTCAAAATAATGTCACTAGGTGGTGAGTTGGTGACGTGGACATGGTATAATACAGATCGTTACAATATTGAAATGTTTGCTATCGCTGCTGATGAATTGTTTTGTATGCATATGTTTGCACGTGACAGAAAGGGTTGAGTGGGAAGTAAGTCAAAGTGTACTTGTGTGTATGGTGTACTTATGTGTGGGATAAAATGACCGTTAAATTCCCGTTCGCAAGAGGTAACAATTTATAATTGTTTGTTTCAGTTTGAGATTTTGTACCCTCAGTTGAAATCAAAATTCTGTCCATGAAGTTCAGTAAATGTAAAAAAAAATCTATTATTGTGGCGAACATTTTTGTGAATAGTAAAGTGTTGTTTACTGTGTTATTTTTTTGCGGCAAATTCATCTGTGACACAACTTAAAAAAAAAACTAATTACATATATAAATAAAATGCCTTCAAATAAGGGGAAATCGTTTCATTATGGCAAAAAAAAACATCCAAACCCATCAAAAAAAACAAAACAAAAGGTAAGCAGGTTGTTTTTAACAAGTTTCAACGTCTATCGATATATTCGCAAACCGTTATATGGGAAGTATAGGGATGCAAACAATGCATCGATGTTATTTGGGGCGATGTTTTACATCGATGTTTTTTGGTTTTTTGTCACTCAGAATTTTGAAAAATCTCTCCATTTTTAATTTCCACGATTTCACCCGCTAAATTGTTTTTAACTTCCGATATACCTAGGAACTTTAGGGCAAGTTGTTATATTATTTTGTTAATTTAATTGTTTATGTTATTTTTTATATTGTATATACATATGTATATTATATGTATATATATATAATGTCTGAACAACACTACTTACTAATTTAATTTTCCGAAACTTTACAATTTACATATTGATTGAAGGTATGTTGTAAAAAATCGTGTTTCGGAAGATCTTTCTTCAACGTCAACAACATTGACGAACGTTGAAATTGAAAGTGATCACGTAAAACATCAGGGTCAGGAATTTGAAATTCCTATGGAGGTGGACATTACAGTGAAGGACAACTGTAGTTTTGTTCCGGAGGGCAGGCGTATAATTGATTTAAATACATTTCTCAATAGTTTAAAAAACATTTCGCTGCACGGAAAAACGTTTGGGTGCACATTAAATAATGTAGTACTTATTAAAGAAATTCACCAAGGAAATGACATACCCGAGCATTCATGCAATAAGAGCCACATCGGCCCATCAACTAAAATGGAGTCTGACATTTTGGTAGATGGTTTTAAGTTTTGCTATTCAAACTACGGAGTAGTTTTTGATAAATTTATTGCTGATGGCGACAGTAACGTTTATAAAAAACTTTTAGAAGCCAAGCCTTTTCCCAACTATACCATCCAAAAAATTGAGTGTGTGAACCATTTATTCAGAAACCTTCGCAAAAAACTTATAAACTTATCAAAAAATACAAAGCATAATATAAAATGCCGACAAATTCTTTCATCCTCAATAGACAATTTTATAAAAGGAATTAAGTCCGCAACTCAATACCGGAAAAACAGTGCCTGCCAGGAGGATGAAAAGCTAAATTTATTGAAAGCTGATATTTTAAATGTCCCTTACCATGTTTTTGGAAGTCATTCAAAATGTGCTCAGTATTTTTGTGCCGGTGTGAACATTGAAGAAAAGAATAACATAGAAAAACTCGAAACCGATGGACTTCTAGAACACATCAAATTGTACATATCGAGAATGATTCAAAATGCCCAAAGTTTGCTTTGCGGGTATAATTCAAATGTTTGCGAGCAGTTTAACAGTGTTGTTTGCCAATACGTAGGTGGAAAAAGAATCAATTTCTCTTTAGGCCAGTCTTACAGCAACAGGTGTGCGTTAGCCGTTGTACAATTTAATTCGAAAAGAGCGTTTACCGAATTTACTAAGACCAGCAATCACAGCGTGAGCACACCAAGTAAACAACTTTCAGTTCGAACGGAAACCAAAAAACTCAATGAACTAAGAAAGAGAAAACTATTTCGCAATAATAATAAACCTGCTCCAAGAAAAAGAAAACGAAGAGCTCCAGCCGACAAAAATTATGGTAATGTTGATGACATTGCAGAAACGTGCGACTTACAACCCGAAGACATTGAAAAGAAGAAAAAAGAAATTGAAGAGCGCTTAGAAAAGAACTTCAATTCTAGATGCGAAATAGAAGAAAAAACAAGAGACCAGGCAAGCTGCGGAAATTGGCATGAAATAAGAAAGGAAATGGTGACAGCTTCAAATTTCGGAAAAATCTGCAAAGTCAGAACCGTTGCCAGTTACCATAATATTGTGAAAGCTTCTCTTTATGGAACATTTACTTCTTCTAGTGTCGTATGGGGCAAAGAGAATGAGAAAAAGGCTATAGAAAAACTTCAAGAAGAAGCACATATAGAAGTTCAAAAATGCGGCTTTGTAATCGATAGTGAGGTACATTTTCTAGGCGCAACGCCAGATGGTATTGTTGGAGAAACCGCAATATGTGAAGTGAAATGTCCCTCGTCTTCAAAAAATATGAATATAGACGAAGCTGTAAGTCTGAAAAAAATTACTTACCTACAAAAACAAGTGGATATATGGCAACTTAAAAAAACCCACGACTACTATTATCAAGTTCAGGGCCAACTACATATTACTGGCCGACAAACGTGCTATTTTGATGTATGGACTTCCTGTGATTTTGTATGGTTTACAATTGAAAAAGACGAAGAATTTTGGGACACAAAAATAAAGGAAAAATTAATTTTGTATTACCAAAATCATCTGCTTTTGGAGCTGTGTGACCCCAGAATTCCAAGAAAAATGCGCGTATGGAACACATAAATCAACACATAAACATAATATAATGGTACATAATGTGGCTATTTTTACTGTATCTTTAACTGACATATTTATTATTTTTAATGAATTAATAGCAAACAACGACCACGACGAATGACTGAAGTTTCTTGGAACAACGTTGGGAATATTTCAGGTTTTTTAGTACAAAAGGTAAAAACATTTTCTGTTCAAGTTTTTTGTTTTATTAATAATCAATAATATTTGTTTCCTTTTTTTCATCTTCGTTTACTACTTACCTTGACGTGGTGAAGATGCTCAGTATGTTTTTTTAAATCCGTGGTTAAAGAACAGAAGCGAAAAAGTAGTAGTAGGTAAACATAGGAGAAAAATGTGTGTTTCGTTTGTTTATATGTATGTATAAAGTTTTAGATGCCAAGTATTCAAACTTTACTTTAAAATTCGACTCAAATAGTATTTGTTTGGTGAATTTGACACCTTGAACCTACAAAAATTAATTATAGCGGTTAAATTAACTTTCGTAAACTTCTTTTTTTATATAAGGTGCTTAGGTACCTTCATAACGAGCATTGATAGAAGATGGGGTGACAATTACCTAGATAAATATCTATCATTTTTTGTTATTTGATTTGAAAATTTTCATCCTACTATTGTTGCGACGAGAATCAGTAGAACTATTGTCTACCGTCCTATTATTTGAGTAATCGAATTTTCATCCAAACAAGTGTTTTCCTACATCTCATAAATTAAGAAAAAAGTTAACCTAGGTAAGGTTTACACATTTTTTTATAAGATATACAATGAAAACCTCAAAAACTGCTTTTACACCTCGCTGCGCGGCAGCCAGCAACAATTTTATCCTTTTTTTCACAATACATATTCACATTCACACCAAATCTGAAAGAAAATTACAAAACAAAATATGTACACCAAACCAACCCTCAACTTGATTTTTTTCCTTCTCTTTCCATATTTGTTTTCAAGTTATTTGCTTCGTGTCTGTATATTGCATATGTAGGTAGGTAGGTATAGTCCGTCCCATAAAAGAAGAAAGATCCCATTTAAGGGAAATTTTCTCTTTTAAGGTATTTTTGATCGCATGAAATTGTTAATGCTTTTCTGTACTTTATCTTTTTTGCAGCGATATTGGAAAACGTAATTGTTTTATTATTAATACGTGTTTTAACTGTCATTGAGTTTCACCAATAAATTATTGTAGTAACTCATGAAAAAAGTTTCATGCACGAAGTAGAACATTACATTCAAGAAAATAAAGAAATAATAAAAAATATCAAAATTGACATAAAATAATGTAAAGCAAAGAAAATTAATACGTATCAAAAAAATATATTGTTTGAAAAAATAAATAGTTGAGATTTTATATAGAGTTATAAATAGTGTTTTTTTTTTCATAAAAAGTTATTTGTTTTATAAATAGTGGATAATATTAATCGGAATCCGTTGTGTCGGATTCAAAATCATCTCCATCAGATGAATCATCTGCTGGGTGTATAACAATTCTTTCAGTTATTCTATCCCATGCAATTTCTGCGCGATGATATTCATCTTCTGTGCGTATTGCTTTTTCACAAACAGAGTTCCAATTTTCCGGAGTTATTTTGTTGAATTCTTCTTCCGCAATATTTTTGACATCGTCCAGTTTAAAAGTTGTATTTCTTGCTGCTACTCTGCTTTTTACTATTCGCCATATATTTTCTATAGGATTTAGGTCCGGATGATAAGGGGGTAATCGTAAGACTTCATGGCCTGCACTCCTAATGATGTCATCAATTTGAAGCTTTCGGGAGGACTTGTTTTGTTTTATTAATCCATATAGCTGTACTTTGCAGCTAGCTGGTTGGTGAGGTATTTTGTTTTCGGATAGCCATTTAATCATATCAGCCTTTAATGATGACGAGTTGGGGACAGTACCATCAATTTTATTGTGATATGTTGCATTGTCCATAACAATAACTGACGGTTCTTCTAAGTAACAAAGAACTTGTTCCCTTAACCATTTTGAAAAGTTTTCGTAGTTCATCTCATTATGGTAGTCACCAGTCTTGCTTCCAGATTTAAAAAGCAGTAGTCCATTTCTAACAAATCCTCCTGTTCCACCAGCATGAGCTATAATCAACCGTGATCCTTTGGAAATATTTGACTTTAAGCCGTCCAAGCTGCCATCTGTCCAAGTATTGGGTCGAGTA
The DNA here is from genome assembly GCA_932526625.1 of Rhingia campestris. Taxonomy (NCBI): domain Eukaryota; kingdom Metazoa; phylum Arthropoda; class Insecta; order Diptera; family Syrphidae; genus Rhingia; species Rhingia campestris. Next base: position 66,180,918 of record OW052185.1, read on the forward strand.
TGTGTGCTATGAATATAACTTTCATCTATATAAATAATTGCGTAGCCTTTCTCTCGTACTTGGGCAATATACTCGTAGCGTTTAAGTTTTATATCCGTTCGTTCGCATAAAATTCTTCGGTTGTTCTCTGTTTTTTTTAAATCTGTATCCATTGTATTGTAAAACCCTGTGTAAAGATGATCGGCTCATGTTGATCTGCAAATCCGAAGCTATTCGTTGATTCAGTGCATTTAGTGTAATTACCATTTTTTCTTCTTTATGAAAATTTTGAATTATTCTTTTCATTACGCTGATGTCAAAGTTGCCCAGTACGGTGACATAATGGTTGTGAGGTCCTTTTTAACTTTCTCTTACAAAGAGAAAGATATTGTTTTCGTGAAAAATTTCGACCTCGAGATTTTGATTGATTCTAACATTACGATGATAGCGGAGCCTAAAAAAGTGGTTTTTGGAATTCCGTCCGTCGGTCCGTCGGTCTGTCGGTCCGTCGGTCCGTCGGTCCGTCGGTCCGTCTGTCCGTGATGGTCTCCCCAGCCTAAACGGCTAGACCGATTTTCTTCAAACTTCGTATACAAGCTAGTTTTAGTCATAATTCTAGGCCATTTTTTTTGTTTGCTTTTAGCCATGTTAATAATCGTACCTGCCATATAAAAATTACACATAACCTCAATTTTCTCGTAAACGGCTCTAACGATTTTGATTAAACTTTATATATACTATAACCATATTAGCTTCAACAAAACTGCATACCCAGTTTTTTCGAGAAAATCCATATAACGGATTTTGTCATTTAGGCCATATAAGGAAAATTGATAATTTCTCGCAAACTATTATGTCAAATTGAATGAAATTCAATATATATACTACTATTACAGCTTGAAGCAATTCCACATAATTAGGTTTAGCCCAAATATCACTAAACGGAATTTTCAGTTTTGGCCAATAACGGAAAATCATTATTATTCACATTGACATCGATTTCTTCAAATATCGGAGTAAACGTTCGTATAAACTCATTTCGACATTATTTATATCATTAATCAAAATGCGTACTATTTGATCTAACGCCTAACTCGCTGTGAAAGAGAAAGTTGCGTACGACCCAGTCGTGCACCCACCACTCGTTTTTTTTGGACTTCTGACTTTACCGCTTCTTTCATACTCTTTAAAAATCCTCCATATTGAGCTTCTGGATACTCCTGTTATTTTGGATGATTCATCAATAAATTTCCAGCTCTGAACTCTCAAATGTGTTTCGGCCTTCTCCATCTCATGTTTTATAACGTTGATGATAACCGCTCGTGTTTGCTTGCTTAATACATATTTGAGAAGTGCAACACCCAGCAAATTTCCCTTTTCTTTGGGGTGGGTTAAGTGTATCTATTGCATGCGCCAACGACGGTTCTGTGTGGACAATCAGTCATTCCTCGATCGTCGATCGAGAGAGATGTTTTCGCAAGCCGGGGTATGCTTGCTTTATGAAATGCGCACACATTTTTTTTAGCTGTAGTTTTTGTTGGAAAAGTAGTTTTGCTTTCTCTAAGAGAATAAAATCACTGATGTGAAGAGACCTGCGCAAGATATTTTCAGGTACTTTGGGACGGGCTATATATGTAATATTAGTCTGCGCTTGCTACTTTTTGTCTTTTCCTTCAGTTTTCGTTTGCGTTGAAGCAAAGAGCACATGAGTAAAATTAAAGAGAACTTACCAACACATTCAAATGCATTTACATGAAATTTGAGTTGGTCGGTCTGGGACACCTACCCTTAAGCCATGTCTGTCTGTCCGTCCGTCCGTCAGTCTGTACGTCACCGATTTTTAGGCCTTAAATTTTGAGCTAGGATAATGAAATTTGGTATATAGGATCCTCGTCTCTGCCTACAGAACAAGTGTAAAAATTTTTGAAATCCGCCCACTGCCACGCCCCCTTTTAAGAAAAACTCAGTTTTCGACCAAACCGTAAGGAATTTTAAAAAAGTTTCTGAACAACATATTTAGACAATATTAATATCTATATTTCGTCCATATAAAGTTTTTTGCCACGCCCACTTTTTGGGGGCGTTTTCAATTAAAAACTGTTTTCGGTCAAATTTTAAATTTTTCGAAAAAAATTTTGATGAAGAATCATTAACATTATTAATATGAACATTTCGTCTATATACCATTTTAACCCATGCCCACTTTTTGGGGGCGTTTTTATATAAAAACCATTTTTATACACTTCCCCATAACATATGCAGCAGAAAACCTTGTCTTTTGTAGAACCGTAAAAGTTTTTTTATAAGCAGTCTGAAGAATTTGTTGTCACCATGTCATTTTCTTTATTTTATCCACATCGTGTTTTTAGCCATGTCCACTTTTTGGGGATTTTAGTTTTACAGATAGGATGGGATAGGGTATTCAACGATCCGCACAGTGGATTGTAGCCTTCTCATATGTTTATACCCTATCCCATAGGGGTATATTAGTTTTGATACATAGTTTGTAACATAGAGAAATAATTTAGCTACATATACCTCAAAGTATATGGATCGACTCAGAATCGATAGCCGAGTCGATTTAGCCATGTCTGTCCGTCCGTCCGTCCGTCCGTACGTCACCAGTTTTTGGGCCTTAAATTTTGAGCTAGAAGGATGAAATTTGGTACACGTGCTCTTTGTTGCTCCCAGCAGAACAAGTGTAAAAATTTTTGAAAGCCGCCCACTGCCACGCCCCCTTTTTAGAAAAACGTGTTTTTCTGCTAAACCATAAGGAATTTTAAAAAAGTGTCTGAGAAACGTAGTTAGAGAATCGTAATATCTATATTTCGTTCATATAAAGGTTTTTGCCACGCCCACTTTTTGGGGGCGTTTTTAATAAAAAACGTTTAACGTTCAAATTTTTAAATTTTCGAAAAAAATGTTGATGCAGAATAGTTAGTAATATTAATATAAACATTTCGTCTATAGATCATTTTAGCCCACGCCCACTTTTTGAGGGCGTTTTCTTACAAAAACCGTTTGTATACCCTACCCCATAGCATATGCAGGAGGAAAACGATGTGTTTTGTCAAACAAAAAAAGATTCTGCTAAACTGTTTGAACAATGTGTTGTGACAATGTCATTTTCTATTTTATAGGCTAATAAAGCCCACTTTTTGGAGATATTAATTTTAAGGATGGGATGGGATAGGGTATTAAACGATCCGCACAGGGGATTGTACTCTTCTCATATGTTTATACCCTATCCCATAGGGGGGTATATTAGTTTTGATACATAGTTTGTAACATAGAGAAATAATTTAGCTACATATACCTCAAAGTATATGGATCGACTCAGAATCGGTAGCTGAGTCGAATTAGCCATGTCTGTCTGTCTGTCCGTCCGTCCATCCGTCTGTCTGTTCGTCACAGATTTTTGGGCCTTAAATTTTGAGCTATGATAATGAAATTTGGTATATAGGATCCTTGGCCGAGTCACCAGAACAAGTGTAAAAAATTTTAAAATCCGCCCACTGCCACGCCCCCTTTTAGAAAAAAACGTAGTTTTAAGCCAAACCGTAAGGAATTCCAAAAAAGTGTGTTTGCAACATATTTAGACAATCCTAATATCTATATTTCGTCCATACAAAGATTTTTGCCACGCCCACTTTTTGGGGGCGTTTTTTTTTATAAAAAATGTTGTTTTGGTCAAATTTTAACATTTTCGAAAAAAAATTTGATGCACAATCATTGGCAGTATTAATACCAACATTTCGTCTTTAGACCATTTTAACCCACGCCCACTTTTTGGGGGCGTTTTCTTACAAAAACCATTTGTATGCCCTACCCCAAGGCATATGCAAAGTAAGACGTTGTTTTTTGTCGAATCATAAAAGAATTTGATAAACCTTCGGAACAATATGTTGTAACAACGTCATTTTCAATACTTTATGACCATAAAGACCATATTTTTGGGATATTAATTTTAAGGATGGGATGGGATAGGGTATTAAACGATCCGCACAGCGGATTGTAGCCTTCTCATATGTTTATACCCTATCCCATAGGGGGGTATATTAGTTTTGATACTTAGTTTGTAACATAGAGAAATAATTTTGCTACATATACCTCAAAGTATATGGATCGACTCAGAATCGCTAGCTGAGTCGAATTAGCCATGTCTGTCTGTCCGTCCGTCCGTCCGTCCGTCCGTCTGTCTGTTCGTCAGCGGTTTTTGGGCCTTAAATTTTGAGCTAGGATAATGAAATTTGGTATATAGGATCCTCGTCTGTGCCACCGGAACAAGTGTAAAAATTTTTGAAATCCACCCACTGCCACGCCCCCTTTTTAGGAAAACTTATTTTTTGGCCAAACCGTAAGGAATTTCAAAAAAGTGTCTGGGTAGCATATTTAGACCATCCTAATATCTATATTTCGTTCATACAAAGTTTTTTGCCACGCCCACTTTTTGGGGGCGTTTTTAGTAAAAAACGCTTTTTGTCCAAATTTTAAAACTTTCGAAAAAAATTTTGATGCAAATACTTCCGAAATGGTAATATAAACATTTTGTCCATAGATCATTTTCACCTACGCCCACATTTTGGGGGCGTTTTCTTACAAAAACCATTTGTATTACCCCATCCCAAGGCATTAGCAATAGAAATACGTTGTTTTTTGTCGAACCACACAAGATTTTGAGAAACTGTCTGAGCAATATATTGTGACAATGTCATTTTCTGTATTTCATCGCCATAAGGCCTATATTTTGAGGATATTAATTGAAAGGATGGGATGGGATAGGGTATTCAACGATCCGCATAGCGGATTGTAGCCTCTCATATGTTTTTCAATTTGCTTTCATGGCGGATGTGGAAAAAATGTATTGCAGTATTGATGTTCATGAAGAAGATGCACAATTTCAACGTATCTTATGGCGCAATAACCCTACCGATGAACTCAAAGAGTACTTTTGTTCAACTGTCATGTTTGGTACCGGCTCTGCACCATTCACTGCTATACACACTATGCATCAGCTAGCTGAAGATGAAGCAGAACACTATCCCTTAGCTGTTGAGGTAATAAAGCAGCAGTTGTACGTTGATGATGTCTTATCGGGAGGACATTCTATTGAGCATGCTATTGATCTACAAACACAAGTGAAGGCTATGTTAAAAAGCGTTGGTTTCTTACTTCGGAAATGGGCAAGTAATCATCTCAAACTATTAGAAGCAATTCCTGAGGAGCACCGTGAAATTAAAGGTGAACTTCATCTGAATTCAAATGAGACCTTGAAAGCTCTAGGGACGTATTGGAATCCCCTTACGGATGAATTCACTTTTAGACTGAATTTTGAGATCCTAACCGAGCAATCCACTAAACGAACAATTTTATCTACGATAGCGCGTCAATTTGATCCTCTGGGTTATCTTAATCCTGTAATCATCACCGCTAAACTCATTATGCAGCGTTTGTGGGCATTTGAAAGAAAACTGGGCTGGGATGAAGCTGTACCCAAAGAAATTCAAACATCCTGGAACCAATACATCAGCAATCTCCAAGATTTTTATACCCTATCCCATAGGGGTATATTAGTTTTGATACTTAGTTTGTAACATAGAGAAATAATTTTGCTACATATACCTCAAAGTATATGGATCGACTCAGAATCGCTAGCTGAGTCGATTAAGCCATGTCTGTCTGTCCGTCCGTCTGTACGTCACCGATTCTTAGGCCTTAAATTTTGAGCTAGGATAATGAAATTTGGTATATAGGATCCTCGTCTCAGCCTACAGAACAAGTGTAAAAATTTTTGAAATCCGCCCACTGCCACGCCCCCTTTTAAGAAAAACTCAGTTTTTGACCAAACCGTAAGGAATTTTAAAAAAGTTTCTGAACAGCATATTTAGACGTTATTAATATCTATATTTCGTCTATATAAAGTTTTTTGTCACGCCCACTTTTTTGGGGCGTTTTCAATAAAAAACTGTTTTCGGTCAAATTTTAAATTTTTCGAAAAAAATTTTGATGCAGAATCATTAACATTATTAATATTAACATTTCGTCTGTATACCATTTTAACCCACGCCCACTTTTTGGGGGCGTTTTTATATAAAAACCATTTTTATACCCTACCCCCTAACATATGCAGGAGAAAACCATGTCTTTTGTAGAACCGTAAAAGTGTTTTGTAAGCAGTCTGAAGAATTTGTTGTCACTATATCATTTTTTCTATTTTATCCACATCGTGTTTTTAGCCATGCCTACTTTTTTGGGAATTTTAGTTTTATGGATAGGATGGGATAGGGTATTCAACGATCCGCACAGCGGATTGTAGCCTTCTCATATGTTTATACCCTATCCCATAGGGGTATATTAGTTTTGATACTTAGTTTGTAACATAGAGAAATAATTTAGCTACATATACCTCAAAGTATATGGATCGACTCAGAATCGCTAGCTGAGTCGAATTAGCCATGTCTGTCTGTCCGTCCGTGCGTCCGTCTGTACGTCACCGATTTTTAGGCCTTAAATTTTGAGCTAGGATAATGAAATTTGGTATATAGGATCCTCGTCTCTGCCTACAGAACAAGTGTAAAAAATTTTGAAATCCGCCCACTGCCACGCCCCCTTTTAAGAAAAACTCAGTTTTTGACCAAACCGTAAGGAATTTTAAAAAAGTTTCTGAACAACATATTTAGACAATATTAATATCTATATTTCGTCTATATAAAGTTTTTTGCCACGCCCACTTTTTGGGGTCTTTTTCAATTAAAAACTGTTTTCGGTCAAATTTTAAATTTTTCGAAAAAAATTTTGATGCAGAATCATTAACATTATTAATATGAACATTTCGTCTATATACCATTTTAACCCACGCCCACTTTTTGGGGGCGTTTTTATATAAAAACCATTTTTATACCCTACTCCATAACATATGCAGCAGAAAACCTTGTCTTTTGTAGAACCGTAAAAGTTTTTTATAAGCAGTCTGAAGAATTTGTTGTCACCATGTCATTTTCTTTATTTTATCCACATCGTGTTTTTAGCCATGTCCACTTTTTGGGGATTTTAGTTTTACAGATAGGATGGGATAGGGTATTTAACGATCCGCACAGTGGATTGTAGCCTTCTCATATGTTTATACCCTATCCCATAGGGGTATATTAGTTTTGATACATAGTTTGTAACATAGAGAAATAATTTAGCTACATATACCTCAAAGTATATGGATCGACTCAGAATCGATAGCTGAGTCGATTTAGCCATGTCTGTCCGTCCGTCCGTCCGTCCGTACGTCACCAGTTTTTGGGCCTTAAATTTTGACCTAGAAGAATGAAATTTGGTACACGTGCTCTTTGATGCTCCCAGCAGAACAAGTGTAAAAATTTTTGAAATCCGCCCACTGCCACGCCCCCTTTTTAGAAAAACGTATTTTTTGGCCAAACCATAAGGAATTTTGAAAAACTTTCTGAACAACATATTTAGACAATCTGAATATCTGTATTTCATCCATATAAAGTTTTTTGCCACGCCCACTTTTTGGGGGCGTTTTTAATAAAAAACATTTTTCGGTGAAATTTTAAAATTTTCGAAAAAAATTTTGATGCAGAATCATTAACATTATTAATATGAACATTTCGTCTATATACCATTTTAACCCACGCCCACTTTTTGGGGGCATTTTTATATAAAAACCATTTTTATACCCTACCCCATAACATATGCAGGAGAAGACCTTGTCTTTTGTAGAACGATAAAAGTTTTTTATAAGCAGTCTGATGAATTTGTTGTCACCATGACATTTTCTTTATTTTATCCACATCGTGTGCTTAGCCATGTCCACTTTTTGGGGATTTTAGTTTTACAGATAGGATGGGATAGGGTATTCAACGATCCGCACAGTGGATTGTAGCCTTCTCATATGTTTATACCCTATCCCATAGGGGTATATAAGTTTTGATACTTAGTTTGTAACATAGAGAAATAATTTAGCTACATATACCTCAAAGCATATGGATCGACTCAGAATCGCTAGCTGAGTCGAATTAGCCATGTCTGTTTGTCCGTCCGTCCGTCCGTCCGTCCGTCTGTCTGTGCCACGCCCCCTTTTAGAAAAAACGTAGTTTTAAGCCAAACCGTAAGGAATTTCAAAAAAGTGTGTTAGCAACATATTTAGACAATCCTAATATCTATATTTCGTCCATACAAAGTTTTTTGCCACACCCACTTTTTGGGGGCGCTTTTAGTAAAAAAACGTTTTTTGTCCAAATTTTTAAACTTTCGAAAAAAATTTTGATGCAAATACTTCCGCAATGGTAATATAAACACTGTCCATAGATAATTTTCACCTACGCCTACATTTTGGGGGCGTTTTCTTACAAAAACCATCTGTATACCCCATCCCAAGGCATTAGCAATAGAAAACCGTTGTTTTTTGTCGAGCCACAAATGATTTTGATAAACTGTCTGAGCAATATATTGTGACAATGTCATTTTCTGTATTTCATTGCCATAAGGCCTATATTTTGAGGATATTTTTTTTTTAAATTCTGACCTGCCTAAGCAGTAATATACACATCGACCTAAAAGATCTATTGTGCTTGCCGTCAGATTCTTTTTAGGTTAGTAGCGCTTCTACTTTCCTAATGTAGCTGATAATACTTTCAGCCGAAGATCTCCTCAGTTCTTCGGGACTTAAAAATTCCCTGAAGAAAGATTCCCTTCTCATACCGTAAAGGGCCGGGCATTCACATATGATTTGCTCGGCTGTTTCGTCTTCTTCTAGACATAGTCTGCACTCCGGTGAGTCGACTAGACGCATTTTGTTTAGGTGATATCGCAGACCGTGATGACCAGTTAGGTAGCCTACTAAGTTTTTGATATCGTGCCTGCGAAGATTTAGTATCTTGTTGGCATCTGATTTGAAGGGCTGAATAGCTCTTTTGGCCTGTCTTAGGCCTGGGATGTTTCCCTGTTAAACACATCTGTTTTGTTCCCAGTTTTTTATGACTAGATTTATGGCTGATTTGGGGATTGCACAGAAGGGTTCAGGTCCAATGAAGGGGGTTTCCGAACCTTTTCTGGCTAGTTCATCAGCTTTTTCGTTACCTTCAACTCCCTTTTGTCCGGGGACCCACCATAGTTTGGTTTTGTTCCTGGAACTGAGTGTTTGGAGGGAGTTGAAGCAGTGTTGTACTGATTTGGAGTCAATGATGTGTGAGCTAAGGGCTTTTATAGCTGCTTGACTGTCCGTGAATATATGGATGTTTGCGCCTTTAATAACTGAGTTGTGTATTAGGTTTGCGCATTCTTTTATGGCATGGAGCTCTGCTTAGAATACACACGGGCTTTTTCCCATAGGTATTGAGATGTTTTTATTTGGTCCATATATGCCAGCTCCTACCCCTGAGTCCATTTTAGAACCATCCGTATACCACTATATGCCGTTTAGGCAGTTTGGAGGGTTGTTGCTACACCATGCTTCTCTGGTTGTGATCTCCGTTGAGAATCTTTTGTCGAAGCATAGTGTCTTTGGTAAGCGGTCTGTAACCGCACAAATCATATCAAGTTCTGGAAGTTCGGATAGAAGTTCAATTAGTTTTAGATGTTCACTAATGTTTAATTCTTCCGCTTGTGTCAAACTTGCTGAGCTGCGAATTGCCTTTTTTTTTATATACATTATAATTTTTTTTATATACATTAGTCTTAGAGCTACTTTTTTAGCTTAAAGACATATATCCTTGAAGACATACAAAAGTCAGTCTTCGGGAGGTTTTTTAGATCGGGTTAAAGTCCCTCACTATTGCAGAAGGTTCCCTCGCGATAAAACCTCTGCAATGTCTTTCGATGATTTTTCCTTCCAGCGAACCCCCACAAAAAAAAAAAAAAAATATACATTAGAAGCAGGTATTTTTGAGAAGTAAAATCGATATTTTTACCGTTACACGATGGATTAGAAAAAAGATTAGAAGCAGGTATTTTTTGAGAAGTAAAATCGATATTTTTACCGTTACACGATGGATTAGAAAAAAACGACTATGGCAAATGAGAGACGATTTTGTTAGCAACAAAATATGAAATGAGTGTATAGGAGAGATTTGGCTAACGGAACTTTGAAGACAAATTGTAAAATGAGTAGAAAACACGCGGAAATAAATCGGGTCATTAGATTAGAAGCAGTTTAGTAAATATTTTTTTTTTCGGTTTAAACGGTACATATTATAAAGTAATTGTTCTTGATTGAGTATTAATAAAAATGGGAAAGAAAAAATGTTTAACAGTAGAGAAAAGGGCTAGAATCGATGTTTATTGCTCCGAAGGTATTTCATGTCGTGCTATAGCCCGAAAAATAATGCGAAGTGATCATTGTGTCAGCAATTATTTAAAAAAACCCTACGTCTTACACAAAAAATTATAAAGGAAACAATTCTTCTGCCTTAACACGCCACGAAACGCGAAATATCCTTAAATTATCGTCAAATTCAGCTTTATCAGCAGCTAAAATTAGGGAAAAAGCTAATTCGTCGTGCTAAACACTTGAACCGCCTGAAACTAAAGAAAAAAACATATGGAAGGCTACAATCCGCTGTGCGGATCGTTGAATACCCTATCCCATCCTATCTGTAAAACTTAAATCCCCAAAAAGTGGGCATGGCTAAGCACACGATGTGGATAAAATAAAGAAAATGTCATGGTGACAACAAATTCATCAGACTGCTTATAAAAAACTTTAACGGTTCTACAAAAGACAAGGTTTTCTCCTGCATATGTTATGGGGTAGTGTATAAAAATGGTTTTTATATAAAAACGCCCCCAAAAAGTGGGCGTGGGTTAAAATGGTCTATAGACGAAATGTTCATATTTATATTACTAATGATTCTGCATCAAAATTTTTTTCGAAAATTTTAAAATTTGACCGAAAAACGTTTTTTATTAAAAACGCCCCCAAAAAGAGGGCGTGGCAAAAAACTTTATATGAACGAAATACAGATATTCAGATTGTCTAAATATGTTGTTCAGAAAGTTTTTCAAAATTCCTTATGGTTTGGCCAAAAAATACGTTTTTCTAAAAAGGGGGCGTGGCAGTGGGCGGATTTCAAAAATTTTTACACTTGTTCTGTAGGCAGAGACGAGGATCCTATATACCAAATTTCATTATCCTAGCTCAAAATTTAAGGCCTAAAAATCGGTGACGTACAGACGGACGGACGGACGGACGGACCGACGGACGGACAGACAGACATGGCTTAATCGAATCAGCTAGCGATTCTGAGTCGATCCATATACTTTGAGGTATATGTAGCAAAATTATTTCTCTATGTTACAAACTAAGTATCAAAACTAATATACCCCTATGGGATAGGGTATAAACATATGAGAGGCTACAATCCACTGTGCGGATCGTTGAATACCCTATCCCATCCCATCCTTAAAATTAATATCCTCAAAATATAAGCCTTATGGCGATGAAATACAGAAAATGACATTGTCACAATATATTGCTCAGACAGTTTATCAAAATCTTTTGTGGTTCGACAAAAAACAACGTATTTCTATTGCTAATGCCTTGGGATGGGGTATAAAAATGGTTTTTGTAAGAAAACGCCCACAAAATGTTGGCGTAGGTGAACATGATCTATGGACAAAATGTTTATATTACCATTGCGGAAGTATTTGCACCAAAGTTTTTTTCGAAAGTTTTAAAATTTGGACAAAAAACGTTTTTTTACTAAAAACGCCCCCAAAAAGTGGGCGTGGCAAAAAACTTTGTATGAACGAAATATAGATATTAGGATTGTCTAAATATGTTGCTCAGACACTTTTTTGATATTCCTAACGGTTTGGCTTAAAACTACATTTTTTCTAGAAGGGGGCGTGGCAGTGGGCGGATTTAAAAAATTTTTACACTTGTTCTGGTGACTCGGCCCATGATCCTATATACTAAATTTCATTATCCTAGCTCAAAATTTAAGGCCCAAAAACCGCTGACGAACAGACAGACGGACGGACGGACGGACGGACGGACAGACAGACATGGCTAATTCGACTCAGCTAGCGATTCTGAGTCGATCCATATACTTTGAGGTATATGTAGCAAAATTATTTCTCTATGTTACAAACTAAGTATCAAAACTAATATACCCCCCTATGGGATAGGGTATAACCAGCACTTAATCACGCAAGGAAGAAACAACGTTTGTGTTTCGCGAAAGATCGCATGAGCTGGGATGTGCAAAATGCACAAATGTTTGGCGGAAGGTACTTTTTTCCGACGAAAATTAACCTAGGTGGGCCGGATGGTTATTATTATTATTTCCATGACCTGAGGAAAGAGGGGCGGTTTTTGAACCGTCACCATAGCAGAGAAGAAGGCGTAATGGTCTGGGGTTCAATTTCATTTTATGGAGCTATAGACTTGGTAGTCCAAGATACCAAAATGACTGGAAACAACTATAAAGCCTTGCTGGAATCAGTATTCCCCAAAATTGACGAGCTTTTAGGACAAATTTAATGGATTTTTCAGCAGGACAACGCCACCATACACATAGCCCGAGTGGTAAAATCCTTCATTGCGAGCCAAAACGTCCACTTTCTGCCTTGGCCACCGTATACCCCGGACCTTTACATAATCGAAAATGTTTGGGGCTAGCTTACACGTAAGGTATATGAGGGAGGGAAGAAATACGATGACAAGGAAACGCTAATTCATGCCGTAAAATTGGCCTGGAGTGAGATTTCACTGGACTACTTGGAATCGCTGTATAAATCCTTAAAAGATAGAATTTTTGAAGTTATTTTAAGGGCTAGTGGCAGCACACATTATTTAATATTTAATAAAAGCTAATATGAATACCAAAATATAAATAACTGCATTTTATTTTCATTTATTTGATGTGCTTCTAATCTAATGACCCGATTTATTTCCGCGTATTTTTTACTCAATTAACAATTTGTCTTCAAAGTTCCGTTAGCCAAATCTCTCCTATACACTCCTTTCATATTTTGTTGCTAACAAAATAGTCTCTCATTTGCCATAGTCGTTTTTTTCTAATCCATCGTGTAACGGTAAAAATATCGATTTTACTTCTCAAAAATACCTGCTTCTAATCTTATGACTCGCAGTGTAAATGTGGAGAGGTGTTAGTCCTATTAAGGCTTCCATAGCCGCCGTGGGACAGGTACGCATAGCTCCGGTAATGCCCAGACTGGCAAGCCGTTGTACCTTGTTTAATTTATTTATACTTGTTTTTTGGGTGACTTTGTTCCACCATACTATTGAAGCGTATGTTATAATGGGCCTGACCATGATCGTATAGATCCAGTGTGTGGTCTTTGGAGAGATTCCCCAGGTTTTACCATACATGCTTCGGCAAGCCCAGAAAGCTTTGGTTGCTTTTTGAATTTTGTTGTTGATGTGGGAGTTCCAGCTTAGTTTTTTATCGAGGATCACTCCAAGATATTTTACTTCGTTGGTATACTCAATGTATGTACCATTAATTGAAATTTGGGTAAGATTTAATTTCCTCCTTTTTGTAAAAGGGACGATGATAGCCTTGCTGGGGTTTATAGAGAGACTTTCTTTATTACACCAGTCTATGACTATCTTAATTGCGTTTTGCAAACGTGTTGTAACTTCGTTTGGTTCTTTGCCCTTTATGACTAGGTCATCGGCGTATCCAATTATATTGAAACCTGCATTACTTAGGTCTTGGAGTAGGTTATCGATAACCAGAGACCATAGTAGGGGTGAGAGTACTCCTCCCTGAGGGCAGCCTTTAACGGCTGTTACTGATACTGAGGTCTGTGCTGATGAAGCAGTTATTTTCCGACTTTCAAGCATCGCTTTGATCCATTTGATGGTGGGATGATCTATTCTTCTATGAGTCAAAGCATTTGATATGGAGTCATATGCAGTGTTGTCAAAAGCGCCCTCTATGTCTAGGAAGGCACATAAAGCTACTTCTTTGTTTTCGTATGCACTTTTTATTTGTGATGTTAAACTTAGAAGTGCTCCTTCCGTGGATTTACCTTTTTGGTAGGCGAATTGACATGGGTGCAGAGGAGTGCTTTCATTTAAGCACTCTCTAATGTGTACGTCAAGTATTCTTTCCATTGTTTTCAGGAAAAACGATGTTAAGCTTATTGGACGGTATGATTTAAGTAGTTCTATTGGTTTGCCTGGTTTGGGGATAAATACCACGTTTACCTCCCTCCAGGTTTGTGGTATGTAGTGGGTAGGAAAAAGTCCAAGCCTTTTTGTATAAAAGCAGGAAAGATTCGGTGTGTCCCTGGTGCCTTGTATGGTTTAAATGAGTTGATCGCCCATTTGACCTTATCCGGAGTGAAAAGTTTGCCGGATAAACTATTAATCCTTTTCAGGTTTATAGGGGTTGAGTCATCTATAATGTGTTCATGAAACTCACTTGTGATTGTAGAGCCGGGAAAGTGTACCTGAAGAAGTGTGGTCAACGTTTCTTCCCGGTCGCATGTGATTTTACCGTCCGCTTTGACTAGTAATCCCATGCAGTTTGTGGGCATGCGGGCGATGTCTTTCTCGTCCGATCATTGCAGAACTCTCCACGTTCTCGTATTTAGGTCTCTGTTTTAAAACGCCCCCAAAAAGTGGGGGTGGGAAAAAACTTTATATAAACGAAATATAGATATTACGATTGTCTAACTACGTTTCTCAGACACTTTTTAAGAATTCCTTATGGTTTGCCCAAAAAATACGTTTTTCTAAAAAGGGGGCGTGGCAGTGGGCGGATTTAAAAAATGTTTACATTTGTTCTGCTGGGAGCAACAAAGAGAACGTGTACCAAATTTCATCATTCTAGCTCAAAATTTAAGGCCCAAAAACTGGTGACGTACGGACGGACGGATGGACGGACGGACGGACGGACAGACATGGCTAAATCGACTCAGCTATCGATTCTGAGTCGATCCATATACTTTGAGGTATATGTAGCTTAATTGTTTCTCTATGTTACAAACTAATATACCCCTATGGGATAGGGTATAAACAAATCAGAACAGCGGTGGACTGTTGTAGCATATGTGAATAAAATCAACTGCACATTTGTTGTCGACACGGGGTCGCCCATTAATGCAATTCCTCTACAAATGTACCAACAAAAGTTTTCTGATATATATAAGGATGGGATGGGATAGGGTTTTCAACGATCCGCATAGCGGATTGTAGCCTCTCATATGTTCTATATTTAAATCCCCATCGTGTTCTAAGCCATGTCCACTTTTTGGGGATATTAGTTTTACAGATGGGATGGGATAGGGTATTCAACGATCCGCACAGTGGATTGTAGCCTTCTCATATGTTTAATTCTTCCGCTTGTGTCAAACTTGCTGAGCTGCGTTGTTGTGAGTCTAGGTAGGCCACGGAGGCATCCTTGATGTTGGAGAGAAGGGCACGGCACGCTAGTGGTTGCACGGCTTAACTCTTCGGACGGGGGTAGTTCTTGCCCTCTCACCAAACATCCCAGCTCAACAAACATTTTTGTTCGTGCCAGAATCAAATATAAGTAAAAACATATGAGAGGCTACAATCCGCTATGCGGATCGTTGAATACCCTATCACATCCCATCCTTTAAATTTATATCCTCAAAATATAGGCCTTATGGCGATGAAATACAGAAAATGACATTGTCACAATATATTGCTCAGACAGTTTCTCAAAATCTTGTGTGGTTCGACAAAAACAACGTATTTCTATTGCTAATGCCTTGGGATGGGGTATACAAATGGTTTTTGTAAGAAAACGCCCCCAAAATGTGGGCGTAGGTGAAAATGATCTATGGACAAAATGTTTATATTACCATTTCGGAAGTATTTGCATCAACATTTTTTTCGAAAGTTTTAAAATTTGGACAAAAAGCGTTTTTTACTAAAAACGCCCCCAAAAAGTGGGCGTGGCAAAAAACTTTGTATGAACGAAATATAGATATTAGGATTGTCTAAATATGCTACAAAGACACTTTTTCGAAATTCCTTACGGTTTGGCCAAAAAATAAGTTTTTCTAAAAAAGGGGCGTGGCAGTAGGCGGATTTCAAAAATTTTTACACTTGTTCTGGTGGCACGGACGAGGATCCTATATACCAAATTTCATTATCCTAGCTCAAAATTTAAGGCCCAAAAACCGCTGACGAACAGACAGACGGACGGACGGACGGACGGACGGACGGACGGACGGACAGACAGACATGGCTAATTCGACTCAGCTAGCGATTCTGAGTCGATCCATAT
Source organism: Rhingia campestris (assembly GCA_932526625.1). NCBI lineage: Eukaryota > Metazoa > Arthropoda > Insecta > Diptera > Syrphidae > Rhingia > Rhingia campestris. Next base: position 66,197,138 of record OW052185.1, read on the forward strand.
ACTTTGAGGTATATGTAGCAAAATTATTTCTCTATGTTACAAACTATGTATCAAAACTAATATACCTCTATGGGATAGGGTATAATTAGTGTTCGTAGTCACCCTATGCGCCAGTTCCATCAAAAGGCTGTAGTACACAAGGGAAATTGTTTTTGTTGCTTCCTTCTTTTGTTTCGATGTCATCATTTCTCGTTGAATTAGCTGGAAACGCAGCTACTCTTGGTTCTGGAAATGGAGAGAGGTTAACTGAAGCTACTGCTGCTAAAGGAGAGTTCTGTACGTGTTGTGCCGAGCATTGGCCTAGCATCATGTTTAAATTTGTTTTATCAGAATTTTCCAAATTGTCCAACCTCTCGCGAAAAGTCACATCTGTCTGTTGCTGTTCCTTTTTTCACTCCTCGAACTTGTTTTCCCAAAACGTAGTCACGGTTACTTCAAAAGCGTCTATGCGGGAAAGCATTTCCCTTTTTAACGTGTCATCGACGGACTTTTTACTTGAATTGTTTGGAGGTTCCATTTTTTTTGTACCGAGTGAGGTGCGAATTTAAGCAGCACATAACCCCACACCTGACATCAGTGTAACGAAATTAAATAAAAACATATGAGAGGCTACAATCCGCTATGCGGATCATTGAATACCCTATCCCATCCCATCCTTTAAATTAATATCCTCAAAATATAGGCCTTATGGCGATGAAATACAGAAAATGACATTGTCACAATATATTGCTCAGACAGTTTCTCAAAATCTTGTGTGGTTCGACAAAAAACAACGTATTTCTATTGCTAATGCCTTGGGATGGGGTATACAAATGGTTTTTGTAAGAAAACGCCCCCAAAATGTGGGCGTAGGTGAAAATGATCTATGGACAAAATGTTTATATTACCATTTTGGAAGTATTTGCATCAAATTTTTTTTCGAAAGTTTTAAAATTTGGACAAAAAGCGTTTTTTACTAAAAACGCCCCCAAAAAGTGGGCGTGGCAAAAAACTTTGTATAAACGAAATATAGATATTAGGATTGTCTAAATATGCTACAAAGACACTTTTTTGAAATTCCTTACGGTTTGGCCAAAAAATAAGTTTTCCTTAAAAGGAGGCGTGGCAGTGGGCGGATTTCAAAAATTTTTACACTTGTTCTGGTGGCACGGACGAGGATCCTATATACCAAATTTCATTATCCTAGCTCAAAATTTAAGGCCCAAAAACCGCTGACGAACAGAGAGACGGACGGACGGACAGACAGACATGGCTAATTCGACTCAGCTAGCGATTCTGAGTCGATCCATATACTTTGAGGTATATGTAGCAAAACTATTTCTCTATGTTACAAACTAAGTATCAAAACTAATATACCCCCCTATGGGATAGGGTATAAACATATGAGAAGGCTACAATCCACTGTGCGGATCGTTGAATACCCTATCCCATCCTATCTGTAAAACTAAAATCCCCAAAAAGTGGACATGGCTAAAAACACGATGTGGATAAAATAAAGAAAATGACATGGTGACAACAAAATGTTCAGACTGTTTACAAAAAACTTTGACGGTTCTACAAAAGACAAGGTTTTCTCCTGCATATGTTATGGGGTAGTGTGTCTAAATGGTTTTTATATAAAAACGCCCCCAAAAAGTGGGCGTGGGTTGAAATAGTCTATTGACGAAATGTTCATATTTATACTACTAATGATTCTGCATCAAAAGTTTTTTCGAAAATTTTAAAATTTGACCGAAAAACGTTTTTTATTAAAAACGCCCCCAAAAAGTGGGCGTGGCAAAGAACTTTATATGAACGAAATACAGATATTCAGATTGTCTAAATATGTTGTTCAGAAAGTTTTTCAAAATTCCTTATGGTTTGGCCAAATATCACGTTTTTCTAAAAAGGGGGCGTGGCAGTGGGCGGATTTCAAAAATTTTTACACTCGTTCTGCTGGGAGCAACAAAGAGCACGTGTACCAAATTTCATCCTTCTAGCTCAAAATTTAAGGCCCAAAAACTGGTGACGTACGGACGGACGGACGGACAGACATGGCTAAATCGACTCAGCTATCGATTCTGAGTCGATCCATATACTTTGAGGTATATGTAGCTAAATTATTTCTCTATGTTACAAACTATGTATCAAAACTAATATACCCCAATAAACATATGAGACGGCTACAATCCGCTGTGCGGATCGTTGAATACCCTATCCCATCCTATTCATAAAACTAAAATCCCCAAAAAAGGGGGCATAGCTAAAAACAAGATGTGGATAAAATAGAAAAAATGATATAGTGACAACAAATTCTTCAGACTGCTTACAAAACAATTTTACGGTTCTACAAAAGACAAGGTTTTCTCCTGCATATGTTATGGGGTAGTGTATAAAAATGGTTTTTATATAAAAACGCCCCCAAAAAGTGGGCGTGGCTTAAAATGGTATATAGACGAAATGTTCATATTAATAATCTTAATGATTCTGCATCAAATTTTTTTTCGAAAAATTTAAAATTTGACCGAAAACAGTTTTTAATTGAAAACGCCCCCAACAAATGGGAGTGACAAAAAACTTTATATGGACGAAATATAGATATTAATATTGTCTAAATATGTTGTTCAGAAACTTTTTTAAAATTCTTTACGGTTTGGTCAAAAACTGAGTTTTTCTTAAAAGGGGGCGTGGCAGTGGGCGGATTTCAAAAATTTTTACACTTGTTCTGTAGGCAGAGACGAGGATCCTATATACCAAATTTCATTATCCTAGCTCAAAATTTAAGGCCTAAAAATCGGTGACGTACAGACGGACGGACGGACGGACGGACCGACGGACGGACAGACAGACATGGCTTAATCGAATCAGCTAGCGATTCTGAGTCGATCCATATACTTTGAGGTATATGTAGCAAAATTATTTCTCTATGTTACAAACTAAGTATCAAAACTAATATACCCCTATGGGATAGGGTATAAACATATGAGAGGCTACAATCCACTGTGCGGATCGTTGAATACCCTATCCCATCCCATCCTTAAAATTAATATCCTCAAAATATAAGCCTTATGGCGATGAAATACAGAAAATGACATTGTCACAATATATTGCTCAGACAGTTTATCAAAATCTTTTGTGGTTCGACAAAAAACAACGTATTTCTATTGCTAATGCCTTGGGATGGGGTATAAAAATGGTTTTTGTAAGAAAACGCCCACAAAATGTTGGCGTAGGTGAACATGATCTATGGACAAAATGTTTATATTACCATTGCGGAAGTATTTGCACCAAAGTTTTTTTCGAAAGTTTTAAAATTTGGACAAAAAACGTTTTTTTACTAAAAACGCCCCCAAAAAGTGGGCGTGGCAAAAAACTTTGTATGAACGAAATATAGATATTAGGATTGTCTAAATATGTTGCTCAGACACTTTTTTGATATTCCTAACGGTTTGGCTTAAAACTACATTTTTTCTAGAAGGGGGCGTGGCAGTGGGCGGATTTAAAAAATTTTTACACTTGTTCTGGTGACTCGGCCCATGATCCTATATACTAAATTTCATTATCCTAGCTCAAAATTTAAGGCCCAAAAATCGGTGACGAACAGACAGACGGACGGACGGACGGACAGGCAGACATGGCTAATTCGACTCAGCTAGCGATTCTGAGCCGATCCATATACTTTGAGGTATATGTAGCAAAATTATTTCTCTATGTTACAATATAAGTATCAAAACTAATATACTCCCCTATGGGATAGGGTATAAATATGAGAGGCTACAATCCGCTATGCGGATCGTTGAATACCCTATCCCATCCCATCCTTTAAATTAATATCCTCAAAATATAGGTCTTATGGCGATGAAAAACAGAAAATGACGTTGTCACAATATATTGCTCAGACAGTTTATCAAAATCTTTTGTGGTTCGACAAAAAACAACGTATTTCTATTGCTAATTCCTTGGGATGGGGTATACAAATGGTTTTTGTAAGAAAACGCCCCCAAAATGTGGGCGTAGGTGAAAATGATCTATAAACAAAATGTTTATATTATCATTGCGGAAGTATTTGCATCAACATTTTTTTCGAAAGTTTTAAAATTTGGACAAAAAACGTTTTTTACCAAAAACGCCCCCAAAAGGTGGGCGTGGCGTTAAACTTTGTATGGACGAAATATAGATATTAAGATTGTCTAAATATGTTGCAAACACACTTTTTTGAAATTCCTTACGGTTTGGCTTAAAACTACGTTTTTTCTAAAAGGGGGCGTGGCAGTGGGCGGATTTTAAAAATTTTTACAATTGTTCTGGTGACTCGGACGAGGATCTATATACCAAATTTCATTATCCTAGCTCAAAATTTAAGGCCCAAAAATCGGTGACGAACAGACAGACGGACGGACGGACAGACAGACATGGCTTATTCGACTCAGCTAGCGATTCTGAGTCGATCCATATACTTTGAGGTATATGTAGCTAAATTATTTCTCTATGTTACAAACTAAGTATCAAAACTAATATACCCCTATGGGATAGGGTATAAAAAAGAAGAAGAAAGTTACTCTATGTTGACCACGGACGGACTTAAAAGGACTTTAAAAGGAAACATATGAGAGGCTACAATCCGCTATGCGGATCGTTGAATACCCTATCCCATCCCATCCTTTAAATTAATATCCTCAAAATATAGGCCTTATGGCGATGAAATACAGAAAATGACATTGTCACAATATATTGCTCAGACAGTTTCTCAAAATCTTGTGTGGTTCGAAAAAAAACAACGTATTTCTATTGCTAATGCCTTGGGATGGGGTATACAAATGGTTTTTGTAAGAAAAAGCCCCCAAAATGTGGGCGTAGGTGAAAATGATCTATGGAAAAAATGTTTATATTACAATTGCAGAAGTATTTGCATCAAAATTTCTTTCGAAAGTTTTAAAATTTGGACAAAAAGCGTTTTTTACTAAAAACGCCCCCAAAAAGTGGGCGTGGCAAAAAACATTGTATGAACGAAATATAGATATTAGGATTGTCTAAATATGCTACTCAGACACTTTTTTGAAATTCCTTACGGTTTGGCTTAAAACTACGTTTTTTCTATAAGGGGGCGTGGCAGTAGGCGGATTTTAAAAATTTTAACATTTGTTCTGGTGACTCGGCCAAGGATCCTATATACCAAATTTCATTATCCTAGCTCAAAATTTAAGGCCCAAAAATCGGTGACGAACAGACAGACGGACGGACGGACGGACAGACAGACATGGCTAATTCGACTCAGCTAGCGATTCTGAGTCGATCCATATACTTTGAGGTATATGTAGCTAAATTATTTCTCTATGTTACAAACTAAGTATCAAAACTAATATACCCCCTATGGGATAGGGTATAAAAAGATAGATTCAAGAAAAAGCTGAAAAGAAAATGATCAAAAACCTATGTCTATACCACTGAAAACGATTAGGAAAACTTGTTTTCAATGTTCATCAGAAGTATAGATTCGCCTCGATCCCAAAACATGCCGGTTGTTATTGGCAAAGGCTGGCCTTCCCACCCTTCAAGTCCCGAAAGACTTCCTATGGCTATCCCTCTGGCCACGTTTATGAGAGATAGCCCCGCATTCACCTCCCAGTCACAACGTCCTTAAACTTAGAAATTGTAAGTCAATGTCAAGTCCTGTCGTCGTTTGTTAATTGTCATGTCAAGTCATTGTCAATCCACCAATGGACGGCCCGAAATACCGTCAACACACCACCACGAATTGAAAATTATCAAACCATTTTTGTTGAAACAAAATTCACGAAACGAGCAAAGGTATTATTGACATTATATATTTAAAAAAAATGAAAATTTCTATTATCACAATAAATGGACTTCTGTACTTAAAAATATACTAGCTACTATTCAAAAATCAAAGAAAACTTAACAACTATTACTCACGGTAATCCTGATGAGTCTCCTCCGAAGTCCTGCCGGCAGCACCAAAGGAAGATGTCGAAGAGGATTTCGCCCAATCCGGGTTTACGCGCACAAAACTTAATAAATACAGAAATTCACTTTTCCTACTCTTAATTACAAATAATGAAAGTTACAAAAAAACTTAAACTAAAAAAAAACTATTTAAACTAATTCACTTCTGCTTCGGCTTCAAAACATTGATACATGGGGTTGGAATGGAGACGGTGCACACACTTTTCATATTCACTTCATTATTCTAAGTGTCCTTTCACTTCACATACATTTAAATTTAATTTTCTAGATGAAGAGATGTCTCGCTCTTGTAGTGGTGTAGCATCCACCAACGGGTCCTTTGTTGATGACGTCACCGTAATAAGGCCGTCACAACGGGTTGGAATATCCCCACAAGTAATGTAGCAGAGGCTCGAATTTTCCACAATAATTCTGCCTTTCTCAAGCCTACACAAATGGGGTGTTAATTATTGATGAAAACACAAACAATGCATCCACCCACCTCCGCACTAAAACTCTACCACTTCAATTTCAAGTGCTCCAATTGAATTCTCCGACTGCCACACCGTCGCCAAAACCTAATTTAAAAAAAAACTCAATTTCCTCTTCTTACAGGGTTAGAAAATATAACTCACCCTAAACAATTTAGTTAGGCAAATATTTTAACACTACACTGTACTGTAGCCAACAAAACCCAAAATTCTTTTTATTCGATCTCCGCGATGATCAGCTGTAAAAACGTCAGCCACTCGATCGTAATCTTTTTTTATACCCTATCCCATAGGTGGGTATATTAGTTTTGATACTTAGTTTGTAACATAGAGAAATAATTTTGCTACATATACCTCAAAGTATATGGATCGACTCAGAATCGCTAGCTGAGTCGAATTAGCCATGTCTGTCTGTCCGTCCGTCCGTCCGTCCGTCCGTCCGTCCGTCCGTCTGTCTGTTCGTCAGCGGTTTTTGGGCCTTAAATTTTGAGCTAGGATAATGAAATTTGGTATATAGGATCCTTGGCCGAGTCACCAGAACAAGTGTAAAAAATTTTAAAATCCGCCCACTGCCACGCCCCCTTTTTAAGAAAACTTATTTTTTGGCCAAACCGTAAGAAATTTCAAAAAAGTGTCTGAGTAGCATATTTAGACAATCCTAATATCTATATTTCTTTCATACAAAGTTTTTTGCCACGCCCACTTTTTGGGGGCGTTTTTAGTAAAAAACGCTTTTTGTCCAAATTTTAAAACTTTCGAAAAATGCAAATACTTCCGAAATGGTAATATAAACATTTTGTCCATAGATCATTTTCACCTACGCCCACATTTTGGGGGCGTTTTCTTACAAAAACCATTTGTATACCCCATCCCAAGGCTTTAGCAATAGAAATACGTTGTTTTTTGTCGAACCACACAAGATTTTGAGAAACTGTCTGAGCAATATATTGTGACAATATCATTATCTGTATTTCATCGCCATAAGGCCTATATTTTGAGGATATTAATTTAAAGGATGGGATGGGATAGGGTATTCAACGATCCGCATAGCGGATTGTAGCCTCTCATATCTTTTTATAACAAAAAGGGCACTGACCAGATAATCAATCAGCTGCTTAAACTCTTCATGCATTGCCCTGTCCCGTTCCTAATTTCTTTTCTTTTCAATTTTCTATGTATTGGTGTTCCCTTGTAACACCTATATCGTTCTCTTTCTACTTGCGAACTTTCATGTCGTCAATTCGTCTTATTCCAGTTTCTGGTCAGTTTACAATGACTGATTTTAAATAAACATAAACATAATCACAACATCTAACATCATTAAAATAAATAATAAAATAAATAAACATACATACCTACCAACTGACCTAACAAATAAATTCACAAATAAAATATGATATACATACATATTACATACCCATACCTAAGATTTGACGACATATACCCCTAAAAAATGTAAACAAACCTACAAAAAGGTACACCTAATTTCAATATCACATACTTACATACAAATTGCCTACATATTCGCCGAAAGATCTTTCGCGAAAATGATCATAGGGGAGACAATAAAACAAAAAAAAAATGTAAACAAACATCAGACACTATGAGAGAAATCGCAGTTACATCGGATTTGATGTAAGTAAATCTTTGTTTACAAATTTTTTTTTTATTCGCGTGTACTAATTACTCGTTTTTGTGTGACGTGTACAGGGAGGGAGGGACGTGGAATTAGGAGGACTTCTGAAAAGGTTTGCTAGTAAGTTAAAAATTGTATTGTTAATTATGGGGAGGTAGGAGATGTCTCAATTGGATAAACTAACGTTTTAACAATTAGAAATATCCGAGGTGTTTAGTTAGTTAGTTAGGTTAGTTTAGTGGGATTATGTACTAAACATTAATTTTGTTTTCACAGGTAGAATGATTAATAGGATGCACTTAGGAGGGAAATAGAAAATGCGAAATGCCGACGGCAAAGCGATGGATTGGGAAAGTGGTGTATTAGGACAGAGTGTACAGGAACATGCGGGGGAAGGGTAAAATTAGTCGTGTAAGGTAGTTAGAAGGGTGAGGTGTGGTTATTTTTAGTATTTTTCTCTGATAAGAATTTTATGAGAAATAAGGTTATTTCTGAATAAACTCTCCAAGATCAATTATTGTTTTTTTTTGGTCAAGTGTGGGGAAGGGCTGCCGTAACAGCGTGTTGCCACTTTTTTTATATAAATGTGGAGGGGTGTTAATCTTAGTAAGGCTTCCATAGCCGCTGTGGGGCAGGTACGCATAGCTCCGGTAATGCCCAGACAGGCAAGCCGTTGTACCTTGTTTAATTTATTTATACTTGTTTTTTGGGTGACTTTGTTCCACCATACTATTGAAGCGTATGTTATAATGGGCCTGACCATGATCGTGTAGATCCAGTGTGTGGTCTTTGGAGAGATTCCCCAGGTTTTACCATACATGCTTCGGCAAGCCCAGAAAGCTTTGGTTGCTTTTTGAATTTTGTTGTTGATGTGGGAGTTCCAGCTTAGTTTTTTATCGAGGATCACTCCAAGATATTTTACTTCGTTGGAATACTCAATGTATGTACCATTAATTAAAATAGGGTAAGATTTAATTTACTCCTTTTTTAAGAGGGACGATGATAGCCTTGCTGGGGTTTATAGAGAGACTTTCTTTATTACACCAGTCTATGACTATCTTAAGGGCGTTTTGCAAACGTGTTGTAACTTCGTTTGGTTCTTTGCCCTTTATTATGATGACTAGGTCATCGGCGTATCCAATTATATTGAAACCTGCATTACTTAGGTCTTGAAGTAGGTTATCGATAACCAGAGACCATAGTAGGGGTCCTCCCTGAGGTCAGCCTTTAACGGCTGTTACTGATACTGAGGTCTGTGCTGATCAAGCAGTTATTTTCCGACATTCAAGCATCGCTTTGATCCATTTGATGGTGGGATGATCTATTCTTCTATGAGTCAAAGCATTTGATATGGAGTCATATGCAGTGTTGTCAAAAGCGCCCTCTGTCCGTCCGTCTGTCTGTTCGTCACCGATTTTTGGGCCTTAAATTTTGAGCTATGATAATGAAATTTGGTATATAGGATCCTTGGCCGAGTCACCAGAACAAGTGTAAAAAAATTTAAAATCCGCCCACTGCCACGCCCCCTTTTAGAAAAAACGTAGTTTTAAGCCAAACCGTAAGGAATTTAAAAAAAAAGTGATTGCAACATATTTAGACAATCCTAATATCTATATTTCGTCCATACAAAGATTTTTGCCACGCCCACTTTTTGGGGGCGTTTTTTTTATAAAAAATGTTTTTTGGTCAAATTTTAACATTTTCGAAAAAAATTTTGATGCACAATCATTGGCAGTATTAATACCAACATTTCGTCTTTACACCATTTTAACCCACGCCCACTTTTTGATAAACCTTCGGAACAATATGTTGTAACAACGTCATTTTCAATACTTTATGACCATAAAGACCATATTTTGGGGATATTAATTTAATATTAATTAATTGTAGCCTTCTCATATGTTTTTTTTTTAACACTATCAGATCTGTGTCGTAGCGAGCTTAATACAAGCGCATCTACGAGCAGAGATTTGCAACAGCATATAAAATGCATCCACAGGCTCATCATTTAGTGCATTTGTTAGTGGGACATAACAAAACACTGAAGTTAGTTTGACGTCACTAAAAAAATCAATAAACGATGATATTAAACTTTATTTTTGTATTATTAACAAAACAAAAAAAAATAAACATACACTTATTAGGATTGTAGCCTTCTCATATGTTTTAATTTGATCTCAACGCCAACGTTTTCCACATACCGTGTATTTATTATAGGTAAAGGCGAATGCTGAATTGACCTTCTAATAAGTGCTGCAACACATCCACCTCTTCGATCTATTCGATCGTTTCTATAGCATTTGAATTCTGATGTTGATAAATTCATACCCTTTTTAAGGCCAGTCTCAGTTACAAATGCAACGTCAATATTACTGCAATTTAAAAAGTTAATAAATTCAATAGCTTTGTTTCGAATCCCTCTCGCATTCCAATTTACAATTTTGATGTGGTTGTCTGTCATATTTTTATTTCAGAAATGTATTATATATTAAACATATATATAAACATATCCACAAAAGACAAGGTTTTTCTCCTGCATAGTGTATAAAAATGGTTTTTATATAAAAACGCCTCCTAAAAGTAGTCGCGGGTTAAAATGGTCTTTAAAGGGAAATGTTTATATTAATGTTACTAATTATTCTGCATCAAAATCTTTTTTCGAAAATTTAAAAATTTGACCGTAAAAGGTTTTTTATTAAAAACGACCCAGAAAGTGGGCGTGGCAAAAAACTTTATATTGACGAAATATAGACATTACGATTCTCTAAACATGCTGCTCAGACACTTTTTTAAAATTCCTTACGGTTTGGCTAAAAACTACCCTGTCTGTCCGTCCATCCGTTTTTGGGCCTTAAATTTTGAGCTAGAGTGTTGAAATTTTGTATATAGACTCTCTGGCCGACGAAGTAGAACAAGTGTAAAAAATTTTGAAATCCGCCCACCAAACCATTTGTATACCCCATACCAAGGCATTAGCAATAAAAATACGTTGTTTTTGTCGAACCACAATTGGTTTTGATAAACTGTGTTGCAACAATGTCATTTTCTGTATTTCATAGCCATAAAGCCTACATTTTGAGGTTATTAATTTTGAGGATGGGATGGGATAGGGTGTTCAACGACCCGCACAGCGGATTGTAGCCTTCTCATATGTTTTTTTTATATAAAAACGCCCCAAAAAGTGGGCGTGGGTTAAAATGATCTATAGACGAAATGTTCATATTAATATTACTAATGATTCTGCATCAACATTTTTTTTCGAAATATTTAAAGTTTGACCGAAAAACATGTTTCTATTAAAACCGTCCCCAAAAAGTGGGCGTGGCAATAAACTTTATAAGAACGAAATATAGATATTACGATTGTCTAACTACGCTTCTCAGACACTTTTTTAAAATTCCTTACGGTTTGGCCATAAACTACGTTTTTCTAAAAAGCGGGCGTGGCAGTGGGCGGATTTCAAAAATTTTTACACATGTTCTGCTGGGAGCAACAAAGAGCACGTGCACCAAATTTCATCCTTCTAGCTCAAAATTTAAGGCCCAAAAACTGGTGACTGGCTACAATCCACTGTGCGTATCGTATAATACTTTATCCCATTCCACCCTTAAAGTTTGTATCCCCAAATTGTGGGCTTTATGGTAATGAAATATAGAAAATGACGTTGTCATAAGATATTGTTCTTTTATCAAAATCTTTTATGGTTTCGAGAAAGAACAACGTTTTCTATTGCATAAACAATGGGGTTGGGTATACAAACGGTTTTTGTAAGAAAACGCCAACAAAAAGTGGACGTGGTTTAAAATGATAAATCGACGAAATGTTCATATTATCATAGCCAATGATGTTGCATCGAAAGTTATTTCCAATATTTTACAAATGTATCCAAAAACGTTTTTTTATGAAACCGCCTCCAAAAAGTGGTCGTTTCAAAAAAATATAGCTATTAAGATTCTCTAAATATGTTGTCAGACACTTTTTCAATATTCCTTGAGGTTTGGTAAAAAACTACGTTTTTCTAGAATCCGCTGCTGTGCGGATCGTTGAATACCCTATCCCATCCCATCTATAAAACTAGGTTATGTTAGGGTAGGTGGCTGCACGCGGAACGCGTGCGCACATAGACCGAGAAGGTCCGTTGTGGTACCACATTGATCAAACATCTTTTCCTATGAGTCGTCTGCCTAGTTGAACCAACCCGAGCTACAAATAAAACTTCGGAGGTTCCTGATGTCAATGCTAATCAGGTCACCTAGCTTGTCGAAGAAGTAGTCTCCCAGGTGGAGTCTTCTTTTGTTGGAGAGCGCTGGACATGAACAAAGAAGATGAGTGATACCTTCCTCCTCCTCCTCGTCCATGCAGCTTCTGCAGAAGTCGTTGCTATAAAGGCCAAGTCTTTTAGCATGTAGGCCTATGGGGCAGTGTCCTGTAAGGACACCAATGATGGTGCTGATGGTGGGAGAGCGTGTCTGGCAATACATGGGCCAGATTTGCCGGGATATAAGACACGTTGTGGCGTTTGTCCATCTACAAATAGCTTTTCTGATCGCATCTAGTTTAAGTGTTGATTTGCAAGTAGCGAGGGGCATGCCTAACAGTGGCGAGGAGTCCATATAACTCGATTCCTACCGAGTTACCTTTTGAAATTCTACTTTTCAACAATGTACCAATAAAACAAGCAACATGAATCTTAATATCCCCATATAAACACAATATTTGTGTTTCCCACACCTGCACAGCACACGCAAGCCACAAATTCTATCAACAACCCCTCAACCTGCTGCAAGTCATCCGCTTTCATATCGTTCTACTGCTTTACGCACACACATACACACATCATTGCATGGTTATTCTCTATCCCATACTCCACATATTTCATAGCCCATAAGAAAGACAACTGCAAAGCGCTAGCAAAACAAAGCAAAGTGTAACCCGACAAACGCCGTGTTATAAAATATCTGGCTAGCTAGAACAAATTGGTTTTCTTTCCTTGTTTTCCCTTTATCGTTCACCGTGTTTGACTCCTCTCTGTTTAACACACGCTTTCTTATGCAAAAAAATAACCCGATGTTCAACGACTTATTGGTGAATTTTGTCTTTTCTTTTAGATTATTTCTGTTGGAAAAAATTAGTTATGAAGCAGATTGCGATGCGTAACTTAAAGAATATTTTGAGTGTAATTATTGATGTGCAATAAAAAAGAAATTTAAAACAGTGAAAAGTGTGAAAATTTTAAATTGTGGTATTTTCAGTTGAATTCAGATAATTTCAAATAGCTAATTATTAAGAGATAATGGCATTATTAACTGTAAATTGTTGTTTGGTAGATTTGCTTTTGGAGGAAGAAAATGCTTTTTGTAAGTTGAATTTTCTTAAAAAAAAAAAGTTATAGAGATAGGGCGCTCTACTCCTTCTATGAAAAAAGATTATAAGCGCAAGGATGGTCTTGTTTCGCATTTTAATGCATCCATTTACCAAAAATATACTTGGTTGACTGGCAGTTGTAAGCTTAACAAAATGTTTTGCTTTCCTTGTCTTCTTTTTTCAAATTCCCCTAGGAGCCGTACTGGCTACGCTGACATAAACAATTTAGTTAATTCCGCAAATAAACATATCAAAACGGAAAAACATATTCGAAGCTGTTTATCTTTGCACGAATTCGGCACTAATCGCATTGAAACCTCCTTAGGTAATTCCTTTGAAGCTCACAACAAAAAAGTTGATAGAAACCGTAAGTTAATGGAACGTTTTATAGATACAGTAGTTCTTTTAGGCAAACAGGAACAAGCCTTTCGGGGTCACAACGAAAAGCAAGATTCTATTAATCGTGGTAATTATGTTGAAACAATTTTATACTAATCTAAGTATGACACATTAATAGACTCCCATTTAGAACAGTGTTCAAGTGCATATCGAGTTTTTTCGGGTCTTTCAAATGACATACAAAACGATTTGATACATAGTATCGCTGCAGTGATTAAAGATGAAATTAAAAATGAAATAAGTGAAACGCGATTTGTGTCCATTATGATCGATGAAACACCAGACGTGAGCCATAGGGAACAACTAAGTGACGTATTGCGATACTTATCGGAGGAAGGAATAGAGGAAAGGTTTCTTGGTTTTTTTGACGTGAGTGAGAGTCGAAATGCAGAAGAGCTCTCAAAACACATTTTTAATATACTTGATGTATACGGTTGCAAGGAAAAGTTAATAGGGCAATCTTACGATGGTGCCGCGTTATGTCCGGGGAAGTAGGTGGAGTTAAAAAAAAGGTCCTCGATGCATGTCCAATGGCTAATTTTATTCCTTGCTACGCACATGTTTTAAATTTGGTGTTATCCCGATCACTTGAAAATATACCTGAGTTAAAAGTTTTTTTTTGGCAATATAAATACTGTAGTGCGCTTTTTCAATAAATCAACTAAACGTTCAAATCTTTTGAAACAAAAAGCAAACCGACGCATGCCGGGAGTATCAGAAACTCGCTGGCATTACCATTCACGAATAATTAACGTTATTTGTAACTGTAGATTAGATATAATTGAAACTTTTAACCAAATATTAGGCAATCCAAAAGAATGGGATAATGACGCACTTTCAATGGCCGAAAGTTTATTGCTTAAATTAGAAGGGAAAGAGTTTTGTTTTATATTGAACACGCTTTCCGAGATTTTTGCTAAAACCGATGTATTGTTTAATTTAACACAAAATAAACAAACGGATGTTGAAGTTGCTAAGCGAGAAATCGAGTGTTTTGAGTCTTGGCTTTGTACTGACTTTCTAAACAAATTTGATTCCATTTTTGAAAGCATAAACGATTGTGCTGAACCTCCACGAAAACGCAGATTACTCGATATTGATTTAAAAACTCAGATGATAAAATATCTTCTCTGATTAATTTTTTTCCTGGAATTTTCGATTTCACAGCTTTGAAAAATGAACTAAAAGTTCTCTATACTACATCTTCACTTCAACAACTTGACGTTCTAGCACTTTATAACCATTTGAGAAGCGAAATATTCCGTGAAACATTTTCCCAAATTTTAAAATTAACTGCACTATTTTTACCACTACCGCTTACTGTTGCCTCCGTGGAGAGATCTTTTTCCACTCTGAAAAGAATTCATACATATTTAAGAAATTATCAAGGAGAAAACAGGATCTCTGATTTAGCACTTTTATCAATAGAAAAGCGACTCCTTTTAAAAATGAAAAGTAGACCTAACTTTTATGAAAAAGTTCTTGCAGAATATGTTAAAAAAGATCGGAGAATAGACTTAGAGTACAAATAAAAAAATCAGTTTAGCAAAACTTTTCACAATTTTTTTAAACTTTTGCTGTTTTTAAATTCCTACTTATCATTAATATTTCCTATTTTTAACTTTTTTTGTATATATTATATGTGGATTTCTTTATTATTGTATTTATTTATTTATTTAATTTAACAAAAAGTAATTTGTGAAGTTCCTTTTTTTACCATCAATTTTCTTAAAGGTATTGCATTTGCATCTGCCAAAAAAGGTTTCTTTCGAAGCCACTTTTATTATACTTCAGGTTCATTGTAAATTTTGGCTTTAATGCCTTGAAGTATACGAAATTGGCTTGAATTGCTTTACTTATATGCGATTTGCAATACACAATATAATTTCAGAAAGCGTTTGTAGGTGCATATTTTTGCCGACTTACCATATAACATTTTCCACGCCACGCCACTGATGCCTAACGTTTCTACATGTGGTAGAATATCAAGCGTGGTACCCCTTCTGGCAAGCTCGTCCGCCCTACAATTCCCTGGGATATCACTGTGCCCCGGCACCCAAAATAGGTGAATGGTAAATAGCTCTGCCACGTCGTTAAGAGACAGTCGGCATTCGTGGGCTGATTTTGAAGTGAATGCGGTAGATCTCAAGGATTTGTTTGCCGCTTGGCTGTCACTGAAGATTGCCATGATTTCCGCCTGGAAAACGCTACAATGATTGGGAAGGCGAAAGGATATGCTCAGGTTGCGCATCTCGGAGAAGACACCTCCACCTACCCCCGCTTCAGTTTTAGACCCATCTGTGCGGATGTGAATCGAGTTGTCCAATCCAACCGAGTCTTGTTCCCAATCAAGTCGGATGGGAATTGTTGACTGGAAGTTACGATCGAAGCTGAGTTGGGTAGTGATGTGGTCGGTTTTTTTACCCTATCCCATAGGGATATATTAGTTTTGATACATAGTTTGTAAAATAGAAAAATAGTTTTGCTACATATACCTCAAAGTATATGGATCGACTCAGAATCGCTAGCTGAGTCGAATTAGCCATGTCTGTCTGTCCGTCCGTCCGTCTCTCCGTCCGTTCGTCTGTCCGTCCGTCCGTCTGTCTGTTCGTCACCGATTTTTGGGCCTTAAATTTTGAGCTAGGATAATAAAATTTGGTATATAGGATCCTAGTCCGTGCCACCAGAACTAGTGTACACATTTTTGAAATCCGCCCACTGCCACGCCCCCTTTTTAAGAAAACGTATTTTTTGGCCAAACCGTAAAGAATTTTAAAAAAGTGTCTGAGCAGCATATTTAGAGAATCGGGTTATCTATATTTCGTCCATATAAAGTTTTTTTGCCACGCCCACTTTTTGGGGGCGTTTTTTATAAAAAAACGTTTTCTGGTCAAATTTTAAAATTTGGGGCGTTTTCTTACAAAAACCGTTTGTATACCCTACCCCATGCAGGAGGAAAACGATGTTTTTTGTCAAACAACAAAAGATTCTGATAAACTGTCTGAACAATATGTTGTGAAAATGTCATTTTCTATATTATAGGTCCATAAAGCCCACTTTTTGGAGATATTAATTGTAAGGATGGGATGGGATAGGGTATTGAACGATTCGCAAAGCGGATTGTAGCCTTTTCATATGTTTTCTGTAATATTTAGATGAGTTAATATCTTTGTGTGTACACCCTGACTGGGTGTCCATTGTGATGAGGCTCTAAGTCGCACAGCTGCACAAGCTGCGGTCTGTTTGCCGAAGATGTCTAAGGGCACAAGATGTAGAATAGCATCTAGAGCTGCGGATGGGGTGGTTCTTAGAGCTGTAACGAAACTTCTACGCGAGTAAACTAAAACAGTTGTTATTGTTTGCATTCTAGCCACAGTACAATTAGTATCAAACGTGAAGATATTTTTGAGATCGATTCCCCAGTTATCAGTGAATGAATCGCTAAAATTCTTTTATAGACACACGATCCCGATACTCCTCAATACCTTCCATCTCATATGCTACCCTTATGACCATCGGCCACAGGAATCCTCAGGCCAATCCGGGCAGCAGCACATGCTCGTCCTAGCTCGTCGGATGGGGGGGTTCTTGATACCTTAGCTCTGAACTGGTGTTACGAATTGTAGACATGCCTCTGAAAAGGTGTTAGCATCAGGTAAAATTATATTTAAAAAAAAGTGTGGCACGAAAAGTTAGAGAAAGAATTGGTATAACCGTTTGTGTTTAATATCATAGTTTTCATGTTGAGCGAAAGGCGATGTCCGCTCAACTTAGTGTACCCTCCCACATCGCAAAGATAAAGCTACCTAAGCGACATCGTTGGCTACCACGTCACTCGATGTATGTATGTGGTAGCCCCTAACACAGCTCTCAAAATATCCTATACCCTAATCGTGTATAAGCTTGTAGTCATTGCATATGAACGCCGACGTCACATCCACCCTAAAACCAGTTTAATTAACACTTTTGCAGCGGGACTTCGACGAGATCCAGAGATATTGTGATGATTTGAAGTTGATTTTCAACTTCCAGAAATCGGAAACTATCCTGTTTAGGACACCGTTGTCTAGGGCCTCTAGGGATACGAGAAAGAACTGGCGCAAGCTGGTGATCGTTGGACCAAACGGACATCCACTGCCGAATAAAAGTGTAGGAAAGTACCTTGGCATCTGGCTGGATCAGTATCAATATTTCGGAAGACATGTAGATTTTGCTCTGGCGAGAGCTAGGGGAGCATTTGCCCTGACAAGACGATTGTTTTATAGCAGCCGTCTTGACAGCAGGGTGAAGGTGATTTGCTACATATCTCTTATCAGGCCGATGATTGCCTATGGGTGCCCGGTGTGGTTCACCGTTGCCCCATCTCAAATGGAAAAGATACGGGTGTTTGAGAGGCAGTGTTTGAGAAGCTGCCTTGGACTTCACAGAACACCAGTAACTAACTACACAAAATATTATTCCAACCAGGTCCTATACAACGGAGCCAACATAAACAGGATAGACAATTTTCTCGTAAAACTCATTCGGTTTCATGCGGCAAGAGCGATGACCTCGAGCAATAGTCTCATCTTTGGTGCCTTCTACCCCTATAATGAATATTTTGAAAGTGCGCGTTTAAGCGGCTTTATTCCGCCTGAAGCTTTCCTATTTTTGGATATTCGAGGGCTGATACAGGACAGATCGGCGGTTCCGCTAATCTACCACGTCTTCCGACGAACTGTACGACCGAGACGTAGTTGCTCAGGGCGGAGGAGAGCGCCTGCAGTTCAGCAGGAGTGTGTCCGATTGGGACCGTCGGAGCAGGTTACAACAGACTAGACTGCAAGACTAGTTATAGATAGTTGACTTTTATAGTGAAGTATGGCCGACTTACGTTATTATAAGGTTTTAAGGTCAGTAAGGTAAAACAGTCGGGGTGGCACGAAAAAAAAAAAAACATATAAGAAGGCTACAATCCGCTTTGCGGATCGTTTAATACCCTATCCCATCCCATCCTTAAAATTGATATCCCCAAAATATGGTTTTTATGGTCATAAAGTATTGAAAATGATGTTGTTACAACATATTGTTCCGAAGGATTATCAAATTCTTTTATGGTTCGACAAAAAACCACGTTTTTGTATTGCATATGCCTTGGGGTAGGGCATACAAATCGTTTTTGTAAGAAAACGCCCCTAAAAAGTGGGCGTGGGTTAAAATGGTCTACTAACGAAATGTTCATATTAATACTACCAATTATTTTGCATCAACATTTTTTTCGAAAATTTTCAAATTCGGCCAAAAAGGTTTTTTATGGAAAACGCCCCCAAAAAGTGGGCGTGGCAAAAAACTTTGTATTGACGAAATATAGATATTACAATTCTCTAAATATGCTACTCAGACACTTTTTTGAAATTCCTTACGGTTTGGCTTAAAACTACGTTTTTCTAAAATGGGGGCATGGCAGTGGGCGGATTTCATAAGTGTTTACACTTGTTCTGTAGGCAGAGACGAGAATCCTATATACCAAATTTCATTATCCTAGCTCAAAATTTAAGGCCTAAAAATCGGTGACGTACAGACGGACGGACGGACGGACAGACAGACATGGCTTAATCGACTCAGCTAGCGATTCTGAGTCGATCCATATACTTTGAGGTATATGTAGCTAAATTACTTCTCTATGTTAAAAACTAAGTATCAAAACTAATATACCCCTATGGGATAGGGTATAAACATATGAGAGGCTACAATCCGCTATGCGAATCGGTGAAAACCCTATCCCATCCAGTCCTTAAAATTAATATCCTCAAAATATAGGCCTTATGGCAATGAAATACAGAAAATGACATTGTCACAATATATTGCTCAGACAGTTTATCAAAATCTTTTGTGGCTCGACAAAAAACAACGGTTTTCTATTGCTAATGCCTTGGGATGGGGTATACAAATGGTTTTTGTAAGAAAACGCCCCCAAAGTATTAGCGTAGGTGAAAATGATCTATGGACAAAATGTTTATATTACCATTGCCAAATTACCAAATTTTTTTCGAAAGTTTTAAAATTTGGACAAAAAACGTTTTTTACTAAAAACGCCCCCAAAAAGTGGGTGTGGCAAAAAACTTTGTATGGACGAAATATAGATATTAGGATTGTCTAAATATGCTGCTCAGACACTTTTTTGAAATTCCTTACGGTTTGGCTTAAAACTACGTTTTTTCTAAAAGGGGGCGTGGCAGTAGGCGGATTTCAAAAATTTTTACAACGCCTACTTTTTGGGGGCGTTTTCAATAAAAAACTGTTTTCGGTCAAATTTTAAATTTTTCGAAAAAAATTTTGATGCAGAATCATTAACATTATTAATATGAACATTTCGTCTATATACCATTTTAACCCACGCCCACTTTTTGGGGGCGTTTTTATATAAAACCATTTTTATACACTACCCCATAACATATGCAAGAGAAAACCTTGTCTTTTGTAGAACCGTTAAAGTGTTTTGTAAGCAGTCTGAAGAATTTGTTGTCACTATATCATTTTTTCTATTTATCCACATCGTGTTTTTAGCCATGCCCCCTTTTTTGGGGATTTTAGTTTTATGGATAGGATGGGATAGGGTATTCAACGATCCGCACAGCGGATTGTAGCCTTCTCATATGTTTATACCCTATCCCATAGGGGTATATTAGTTTTGATACTTAGTTTGTAACATAGAGAAATAATGTTGCTACATATACCTCAAAGTATATGGATCGACTCAGAATCGCTAGCTGAGTCGATTAAGCCATGTCTGTCTGTCCGTCCGTCCGTCCGTCCGTCTGTACGTCACCGATTTTTAGGCCTTAAATTTTGAGCTAGGATAATGAAATTTGGTATATAGGATCCTCGTCTCTGCCTACAGAACAAGTGTAAAAATTTTTGAAATCCGCCCACTGCCACGCCCCCTTTTAAGAAAAACTCAGTTTTTGACCAAACCGAATGGAATTTTAAAAAAGTTTCTGTACAACATATTTAGACAATATTAATATCTATATTTCGTCCATATAAAGTTTTTTGCCACGCCCACTTTTTGGGGGCGTTTTCAATAAAAAACTGTTTTCGGTCAAATTTTAAATTTTTCGAAAAAAATTTTGATGCAGAATCATTAACATTATTAATATGAACATTTCGTATATATACCATTTTAACCCACGCCCACTTTTTGGGGGCGTTTTTATATAAAACCATTTTTATACACTACCCCATAACATATGCAAGAGAAAACCTTGTCTTTTGTAGAACCGTTAAAGTGTTTTGTAAGCAGTCTGAAGAATTTGTTGTCACTATATCATTTTTTCTATTTATCCACATCGTGTTTTTAGCCATGCCCCTTTTTTTGGGGATTTTAGTTTTATGGATAGGATGGGATAGGGTATTCAACGATCCGCACAGCGGATTGTAGCCTTCTCATATGTTTATACCCTATCCCATAGGGGTATATTAGTTTTGATACTTAGTTTGTAACATAGAGAAATAATTTTGCTTCATATACCTCAAAGTATATGGATCGACTCAGAATCGCTAGCTGAGTCGATTAAGCCATCTCGGTCTGTCCGTCCGTCCGTCCGTCCGTCTGTACGTCACCGATTTTTAGGCCTTAAATTTTGAGCTAGGATAATGAAATTTGGTATATAGGATCCTCGTCTCTGCCTACAGAACAAGTGTAAAAATTTTTGAAATCCGCCCACTGCCACGCCCCCTTTTAAGAAAAACTCAGTTTTTGACCAAACCGTAAGGAACTTTAAAAAAGTTTCTGAACAACATATTTAGACAATATTAATATCTATATTTCGTCCATATAAAGTTTTTTGCCACGCCCACTTTTTGGGGGCGTTTTCAATTAAAAACTGTTTTCGGTCAAATTTTAAATTTTTCGAAAAAAGTTTTGATGCAGAATCATTAACATTATTAATATGAACATTTCATCTATATACCATTTTAACCCACGCCCACTTTTTGGGGGCGTTTTTATATAAAAACCATTTTTATACACTACCCCATAACATATTTTTTTTTTTTTTTTTTTTTTTTTTTTTTTCCGTGGGCTGGTGGAAATCTTCATAGACACGATGAGCACGTGCCCAAAGTAGTGTGAGATTTTTACTCACTAAAACCACCACCCATTTGGTATTTCTATTGCAACTAAGTATTCGACTTATCCAGCAATTTTTTTATCACGATTATATAATATGTTTGGCAGGTAACTTTCCTTTGAGAGTTCCTGCTTTTCCGCAATTATAGCGCGGTTTGTTATTATCGGGCCAAATCTAAGGGTTTAGTTCTTTGAAGACGCCGCAATATATTTGTTTCGTCCAGAATTTGGAGGACTGTTGTGTTAACGTGTCCTAATAAACGTTTTTTATGTTTTCGTGCAAAATTTTTTGTTTCATCTTTAACCGCGGGAATACCCAGATCTCTGCGTAGATCTTCGTTCCTTATGTACCACGGCGCATTGACGAATGATCTTAACATTTTGTTTTCAAAAGTTTGTAAAATGTTTAGATTCGTTTCACTGGTACAACCCCATAGTTGTATACCATATGTCCAAACCGGTTTTAGCACTTGCTTGTATAATAGCAGCTTGTTATCAAGGTTAAGCTTCGAATATTTTCCGAGCAACCAGTACAGTTCTCTGTATTTATTCTTAAGTTCTTCGCATTTCTTTTTTACATGCGACTTCCATTTTAATTTTGCATCGAGTGTCATACCGAGATATTTCGCTTCATTTGCAAACGGGACTCGAACCGTATTTAGAAATACAGGCAAATTGTTTGTCCGTTTATACGAAAAATCTACATGGATCGATTTGCTCTCATTAAGTGCAATCCGCCAGGATTTAGTCCATTCATTAACCTCGTTAAGAGCGTTTTGTAATTTAATATTTGTTTCCTCTATTGTTGTGGCAACTGCTAGTATAGCAGTATCGTCAGCAAACGTTGCAACTATTGTATCGTTTGTTTGTGGGATATCACGAGTGAATATGAGGTACAGGATTGGTCCAAGGACGCTTCCTTGCGGTACACCTGCCATTATTTCTTTGAACTCGGAATATTCGCTTCCAAGTTTCACACGGAAGAGTCTATGCTCAAGATACGACACGAGGATTTTATATAATTGTTCTGGCAAAACTTGACTTAGTTTATAAGTAAGGCCTTTGTGCCACACCTTGTCAAAAGCTTGCGACACGTCAAGAAATACGGCTGAACAAATTTTCTTTTCTTCGAAAGCTTTCTCAATTACATCTGTAATTCGATGTACTTGGTCCACCGTTGAATGTTTACTTCTAAACCCAAATTGATGGTCAGGTAAAAGACGTTTCTGTTCAATTATGGGGTGTAAGCGACCGAGTAATATCCGTTCAAAAACTTTTGAAATGATTGGAAGAAGTGAAATAGGCCTGTAAGATTTTATTTCATTCGGTGATTTTCCTGGTTTTAGAACCATAATCACTTCCGCGACTTTCCACTGTCTTGGTATGTATTCTAATCTGATTGCTGCATTTATAATAAAAAGAAGCTTAGTTAATGCTTTCCGAGGCAACATTTTAAGAAGTTCTCCTGTAATCAGGTCATAACCCGGAGCTTTTTTAGGCTTTAGTTTCTGTATTTCCCGTTTAAGCTCGGCAATACTTGCATATCTTACTATGTTATTATCGGTTGTACTCTCGAATATATTAATGTTTTCATTTTGCGCCGGACCATCAAATGGCTTAAATGTTTCCTCAAGATGTGAGGCAAAAACGTCAGCTTTTTCCTTATCGCTCTTTGCCCAAACGTCTTGAGTTACCCTAATGGGCGGCACAGCGATTTTTGGCCGTTTTATGACTCTAATTGCTTTCCAGAGCGAATAATTCGATTCCTTTCCAGCGGTTAGGCTTTGCAGATAAGTTTCTACTGAATGGTTTTTAAAGTATTTAATCGAATTTGATAGCAAATTACTCAACCGATTGAGATGTGTTTTATCTTGCGGGGCACGAGTTTGGTGCCATCTTTTACGAGCTTTTCTTTTTTGTCTTACTAAATCTTGTATTTCACGGGGGTACTTAATTTTACTATAGCTCACTATTTTGTTCTGTTGAGGAGTATTATTCCATGCTGCTTTTTGGATGGTATTGATAAATGAGTCAACAGCGACTTCGAGTTCCAATGGGGTTCTAAGCGATACACCCAGTCGGATATTATTTTCAATATCGTTTTTGAAACCTTCCCAGTTGGTTTTCGCGTTTGTTAATCTGGGTGATTTTTCATTTATAATCAGTGACTCGCTCATTGTTAAAATGACTGGAGAATGATCAGAGGAAAGATCAAAGCATTCTTCAACTTTGATTCGATTGGACGGCAGACCTTTTACAATGAAAAAATCGATCAAATCCGGTATTTTTCTAGCATCAGTTGGCCAGTAAGTTGGTTTTCCCGTAGAATGAAATTCGGTATTGTACTTTCTACCTATATCATAAAGCATCCTACCTTTCTGTGATATGCATCTAGATCCCCAGAATGTATGTTTTGCATTAAAGTCCCCTCCGATGACAAAACGTTGTCCAAGGGAATTAAGCAAGTTTTCAAAGTCAATTTTCTCAACCTTGCATCGTGGTGGGCAGTAAATAGACGATATCTTCAGAAAGGATTGTCTGCTTTTGACTTGTATAGAGCTAACTTGCATTGTTTCGATTTCTAGTTTAAGATCAATCGAATGTTCGATACACTCTTTTATATATAGTGAGGCTCCACCTCTAGCCTTATTCGATGGATGTAGAGCATGATAGTCGAGGTAACCTTTTATTTTTAAGTTCGAATTACTCTTTGCGTGAGTTTCGGATATTAAACAGATGTCTATATCTTTTTCCTGCATAAATAATTCAAGTTCTCCAAGTTTTTGCCAAAGGCCATTGGCATTCCACGTAAGAATTTTAAGCAATCTATTCATGTTAAAGGTGGGGTACTTCTATTGCGAATACTATTTTCGAGCTTAACGAGCCTGTCAAAAATAAGTTTATTCGTTTTGCTTTGTTCCTCAAGTTTTGAAAGAATAATCGAAAATACATTTGAAACTGGGTCAGGTGAGATATTTTTTTGGGCGTTATTGGATACTGTAGCTTGAGCATACGTTTGTACATTTGGTTTTGGATGTACAAGATCCGAACGGATATCTGATGGCCGCGTAGTTTGTGGACATTTAGGTTCTTCGATTATGGCCTGCTTTTTCTTCGACATATTTTTAATCGGAATTTTAGGCTGTTGCTTGTTTAAATTTAATTTCTGTGAATTAATACTATTAAATTTCGTCCGTCTTTTTTGCAACTCTTTAGCTACTTCGCAGCCGCGATAATTTGCCGGATGATTGCCTTTACAGTTAATGCAGATAGCAAGAGCTTTCTTATCTGACATACAATCTACCGTCAGGTGATTGCCGGCACATTTTACACACCGCGGTTCTTTTTGACAATAGCTTTGCGTATGATTGTATCCTTGGCAGCGCTTGCACTGGGGAACTAGTTTGGAATCCTTACGCATAGGCTCTATTTTTACAACAATATTAAGTATTGTTTTTATTTCATAAATTTTGTTCAAACTTTCTGTTCTATCGAAAGTGAGTATAAATAAAGGAAGGCCGCGTTTTATTACATTTCCTTCGCCATCTTTTTGCTTTTGGTCTCGTTTGACAATGTTAACGGCATCTATGACTTTATATTGCCTGTTTTTCAGATCATTTACAATGTCATCCTTTAAGCACGACGCATGTAACCCTCTAGCTACAACGCGTAAAGGCCTTTCAGATTTATTTTCAAAAGAATACCATTCTATTTTATCGATATTAAGCTTGCGAGATAATAGACGGTAACTTTCAGGGTCTTTAACGCAGACTTTCCATGTATTTTTTCTTAGCGAAGTTACTTGGTAGCCCGATAATGGCAACGATTTTAGCAAGGTATGCAACTTGTTAAAGTCGTCAATACCGATCACATTAATTGGCGGTGGGGGACGTTGTTTTAGCTGTTTCGCTTTGTTAATAATCTCTTTGTCGCGGTTTATTATTTCAGGAGAGGATACAGCTTTCCTCTTTTTAACTGGTCTTTTCTTTAAGATCCAGTCAGTTTCGCGACTGAGTTCTTCTTCATCCGTGTGGTATTCCGAATTCACGGGGCCGTTTGAACTTGTTTTTGGTATTTTAAATGAACTCTTCAGAGTCATATTTTCTTCCTTTAGATGGAGAATTTCTTTACGAAGCTCTTCGCAGAGCAGTTCGACATTGTTAAGCCTTGTTCGAAGAACGTCGTTTTCTTCCTTTAGGCTCTTATTTTTCACTGAGTCTCGTTTTTCGTGGGCTGACACTTCTGGTGTTGTCGAGCTCCTTGAGACACATATATTTTTTTGAGATCCTGATGTAGGTGACCTCGTTACCCTTGAACTTTTCCCGAAAGGGTTACACATTTGCAATAATTGGCTCTCCCCAGAATCCGTAGAGCCGACCTCCGTAGAGGGTGGATTTTCCAGTGAAACTGAATTGCCACCTGGGGTAGTAAATCTTTTCGTTGTACTCATTGCATTTTTGTTGTTTGTATACGCTTTACACTCGGTATACGGGGAGTGGATTTTAGTCGCCTTCTACGACAGGCATGCCTTACCTCGGGTATATTCTGACCCATAACATATGCAGGAGAAAACCTTGTCTGTTGTAGAACCGTAAAATTGTTTTGTAAGCAGTCTGAAGAATTTGTTGTCACTATATCATTTTTTCTATTTATCCACATCGTGTTTTTAGCCATGCCCCCTTTTTTGGGGATTTTAGTTTTATGGATAGGATGGGATAGGGTATTCAACGATCCGCACAGCGGATTGTAGCCTTCTCATATGTTTATACCCTATCCCATAGGGGTATATTAGTTTTGATACTTAGTTTGTAACATAGAGAAATAATTTTGCTACATATACCTCAAAGTATATGGATCGACTCAGAATCGCTAACTGAGTCGATTAAGCCATGTCTGTCTGTCCGTCCGTCCGTCCGTCCGTCCGTCTGTACGTCACCGATTTTTAGGCCTTAATTTTTGAGCTAGGATAATGAAATTTAGTATATGGGATCCTCGCCCGTGCCTACAGAACAAGTGTAAAAATTTTTGAAATCCGCCCACTGCCACGCCCCCTTTTAAGATAAACTCAGTTTTTGGCCAGACCGTAAGGAATTTTAAAAAAGTGTCTGAGAAGCATATTTAGAGAATCGTAATATCTATATTTCGTCGATACAAAGTTTTTTGCCACCCCCACTTTTGGGGGCGTTTTCTATAAAAAAAATTGTTTGCCAAATTTGAAAAAAATTTTGATGCAAAATCATTGGTAGTATTAATATGAACATTTCATCAGTAGAATATTTGAACCCACGCCCACTTTTTGGGGCGTTTTCCTACAAAAACCAGTTGTATGCCCTACCCCAAGGCATATGCAATACAAAAACGTGTTTTTTTTTGTCGAACTATAAAAGAATTTGATAAACCTTCGGAACAATATGTTGTAACAACGTCATTTTCAATACTTTATGACCATGAAGACCATATTTTGGGGATATCAATTTTAAGGATGGGATGGGATAGGGTATTAAACGATCCGCACAGCGGATTGTAGCCTTCTCATATGTTTATACCCTATCCCATAGGGGTATATTAGTTTTGATACTTAGTTTGTAACATAGAGAAATAATTTTGCTACATATACCTCAAAGTATATGGATCGACTCAGAATCGCTAGCTGAGTCGATTAAGCCATGTCTGTCTGTCCGTCCGTCCGTCCGTCCGTCCGTCTGTACGTCACCGATTTTTAGGCCTTAAATTTTGAGCTAGGATAATGAAATTTGGTATATAGGATCCTCGTCTCTGCCTACAGAACAAGTGTAAAATTTTTTGAAATCCGCCCACTGCCACGCCCCCTTTTAAGAAAAACTCAGTTTTTGACCAAACCGTAAGGAACTTTAAAAAAGTTTCTGAACAACATATTTAGACAATATTAATATCTATATTTCGTCCATATAAAGTTTTTTGCCACGCCCACTTTTTGGGGGCGTTTTCAATTAAAAACTGTTTTCGGTCAAATTTTAAATTTTTCGAAAAAAGTTTTGATGCAGAATCATTAACATTATTAATATGAACATTTCGTCTATATACAATTTTAACAATTTTTTTGATGCAGAATCATTAACATTATTAATATGAACATTTCGTCTATATACAATTTTAACCGTCGCCCACTTTTTGGGGGCGTTTTTATATAAAAACCATTTTTATACACTACCCCATAACATATACAGGAGAAAACCTTGTCTGTTGTAGAACCGTAAAATTGTTTTGTAAGCAGTCTGAAGAATTTGTTGTCACTATATCATTTTTTCTATTTTATCCACATCATGTTTTTAGCCATGCCCCCTTTTTTGGGGATTTTAGTTTTATGGATAGGATGGGATAGGGTATTCAACGATCCGCACAGCGGATTGTAGCCTTCTCATATGTTTATACCCTATCCCATAGGGGTATATTAGTTTTGATACTTAGTTTGTAACATAGAGAAATAATTTTGCTACATATACCTCAAAGTATATGGATCGACTCAGAATCGCTAGCTGAGTCGATTAAGCCATGTCTGTCTGTCCGTCCGTCCGTCCGTCTGTACGTCACCGATTTTTAGGCCTTAATCTTTGAGCTAGGATAATGAAATTTGGTATATAGGATCTTCGTCTCTGCCTACAGAACAAGTGTAAAAATTTTTGAAATCCGCCTACTGCCACGCCCCCTTTTAAGAAAAACTCAGTTTTTGACCAAACCGTAAGGAATTTTAAAAAAGTTTCTGAACAACATATTTAGACAATATTAATATCTATATTGTGTCAATATAAAGTTTTTTGCCACGCCCACTTTTTGGGGGCGTTTTCAATTAAAAACTGTTTTCGGTCAAATTTTAAATTTTTCGAAAAAAATTTTGATGCAGAATCATTAACATTATTAATATGAACATTTCGTCTTTATACCATTTTAACCCACGCCCACTTTTTGGGGGTGTTTTTATATAAAAACCATTTTTATACACTACCCCATAACATATACAGGAGAAAACCTTGTCTTTTGTAGAACCGTAAAAGTGTTTTGTAAGCAGCCTGAAGAATTTGTTGTCACTATATCATTTTTTTTATTTTATCCACATCGTGTTTTAGCCATGCCCACTTTTTTGGGGATTCTAGTTTTATGGATAGGATGGGATAGGGTATTCAACGATCCGCACAGCGGATTGTAGCATTCTCATATGTTTATACCCTATCCCATAGGGGGGTATATTAGTTTTGATACATAGTTTGTAACATAGAGAAATAATTTTGCTACATATACCTCAAAGTATATGGATCGACTCAGAATCGCTAGCTGAGTCGAATTAGCCATGTCTGTCTGTCCGTCCGTCCGTCCGTCTGTCTGTTCGTCACCGAATTTTGGGCCTTAAATTTTGAGCTAGGATATTGAAATTTGGTATATAGGATCCTTGTCCGAGTCACCAGAACAAGTGTAAAAATTTTTGAAATCCGCCCACTGCCACGCCCCCTTTTAAGAAAAACTCAGTTTTTGACCAAACCGTAAGGAATTTTAAAAAAGTTTCTGAACAACATATTTAGACAATATTAATATCTATATTTCGTCCATATAAAGTTTTTTGCCACGCCCACTTTTTGGGGGCGTTTTCAATAAAAAACTGTTTTCGGTCAAATTTTAAATTTTTCGAAAAAAATGTTGATGCAGAATCATTAACATTATTAATATGAACATTTCGTCTATATACCATTTTAACCCACGCCCACTTTTTGGGGGCGTTTTTATATAAAAACCATTTTTATACACTACCCCATAACATATGCAAGAGAAAACCTTGTCTTATGTAGAACCGTTAAAGTGTTTTGTAAGCAGTCTGAAGAATTTGTTGTCACTATATCATTTTTTCTATTTATCCACATCGTGTTTTTAGCCATGTCCCCTTTTTTAGGGATTTTAGTTTTATGGATAGGATGGGATAGGGTATTCAACGATCCGCACAGCGGATTGTAGCCTTCTCATATGTTTATACCCTATCCCATAGGGGGGTATATTAGTTTTGATACTTAGTTTGTAACATAGAGAAATAATTTTGCTACATATACCTCAAAGTATATGGATCGACTCAGAATCGCTAGCTGAGTCGAATTAGCCATGTCTGTCTGTCCGTCCGTCCGTCCGTCCGTCTGTCTGTTCGTCAGCGGTTTTTGGGCCTTAAATTTTGAGCTAGGATAATGAAATTTGGTATATAGGATCCTTGTCCGTGCCACCAGAACAAGTGTAAAAATTTTTGAAATCCGCCCACTGCCACGCCCCCTTTTTAGGAAAACTTATTTTTTGGCCAAACCGTAAGGAATTTCAAAAAAAAGTCTGAGCAGCATATTTAGACAATCCTAATATCTATATTTCCTTCATACAAAGTTTTTTGCCACGCCCACTTTTTGGGGGCGGTTTTAGTAAAAAACGCTTTTTGTCCAAATTTTAAAACTTTCGAAAAAAATTTTGATGCAAATACTTCCGAAATGGTAATATAAACATTTTATCCATAGATCATTTTCACCTACGCCCACATTTTGGGGGCGTTTTCTTACAAAAACCATTTGTATACCCCATCCCAAGGCATTAGCAATAGAAATACGTTGTTTTTTGTCGAACCACACAAGATTTTGAGAAACTGTCTGAGCAATATATTGTGACAATGTCATTTTCTGTATTTCATCGCCATAAGGCCTATATTTTGAGGATATTAATTTAAAGGATGGGATGGGATAGGGTATTCAACGATCCGCATAGCGGATTGTAGCCTCTCATATGTTTAAACCCTATCCCATAGGGGGGTATATTAGTTTTGATACATAGTTTGTAACATAGAGAAATAATTTTGCTACATATACCTCAAAGTATATGGATCGACTCAGAATCGCTAGCTGAGTCGAATTAGCCATGTCTGTCTGTCCGTCCGTCCGTCCGTCCGTCCGTCCATCCGTCTGTCTGTTCGTCACCGAATTTTGGGCCTTAAATTTTGAGCTAGGATATTGAAATTTGGTATATAGGATCCTTGTCCGAGTCACCAGAACAAGTGTAAAAATTTTTGAAATCCGCCCACTGCCACGCCCCCTTTTTAGAAAAACTCAGTTTTTGACCAAACCGTAAGGAATTTTAAAAAAGTTTCTGAACATCATATTTAGACAATATTAATATCTATATTTCGTTCATATAATGTTTTTTGCCACGCCCACTTGTTGGGGGCGTTTTCAATTAAAAACTGTTTTCGGTTAAATTTTAAATTTTTCGAAAAAAATTTTGATGCAGAATCATTAACATTATTAATATGAACATTTCGTCTTTATACCATTTTAACTCACGCCCACTTTTTGGGGCGTTTTTATATAAAAACCATTTTTATACACTACCCCATAACATATGAAGGAGAAAACCTAGTCTTTTGTAGAACCGTAAAAGTGTTTTGTAAGCAGTCTGAAGATTTAGTTGTCACTATATCATTTTTTCTATTTTATCCACATCGTATTTTTAGCCATGCCCACTTTTTTTTTGGGATTTTAGTTTTATGGATAGGATGGGATAGGGTATTCAACGATCCGCACAGCGGATTGTAGCCTTCTCATATGTTCTTAAATTTTTTTTACTGGCCAGCAATTGTTTATACCCTATCCCATAGGGGTATATTAGTTTTGATACTTAGTTTGTAACATAGAGAAATAATTTTGCTACATATACCTCAAAGTATATGGATCGACTCAGAATCGCTAGCTGAGTCGATTAAGCCATGTCTGTCTGTCCGTCCGTCCGTCCGTCCGTCCGTCTGTACGTCATCGATTTTTAGGCCTTAAATTTTAAGCTAGGATAATGAAATTTGGTATATAGGATCCTCGTCTCTGCCTACAGAACAAGTGTAAAAATTTTTGAAATCCGCCCACTGCCACCCCCTTTTTAAGAAAAACTCAGTTTTTGACCAAACCGTAGGGAATTTTAAAAAAGTTTGTAAACAACATATTTTGACAATATCAATATCTATATTTCGTCCATATAAAGTTTTTTGCCACGCCCACTTTTTGGGGGCGTTTTCAATAAAAAACTGTTTTCGGTCAAATTTTAAATTTTTCGAAAAAAAATTTTGATGCAGAATCATTAACATTATTAATATGAACATTTCGTCTATATACCATTTTAACCCACGCCCACTTTTTGGGGGCGTTTTTATATAAAAACCATTTTTATACACTACCCCATAACATATGCAAGAGAAAACCTTGTCTTTTGTAGAACCGTTAAAGTGTTTTGTAAGCAGTCAGAAGAATTTGTTGTCACTATATCATTTTTTCCATTTATCCACATCGTGTTTTTAGCCATGCCCCCTTTTTTGGGGATTTTAGTTTTATGGATAGGATGGGATAGGGTATTCAACGATCCGCACAGCGGATTGTAGCCTTCTCATATGTTTTTTATATAAAACGCCCCAAAAAGTGGGCGTGGGTTAAAATGGTCTACAGACGAAATGTTCATATTAATACTACCAATGGTTCTGCATCAACATTTTTTTCGAAAAATTAAAATTTGACCGAAAACAGTTTTTTTACTGAAAAGCCCCCAAAAAGCGGGCGTGGCAAAAAACTCTAAACGTAATATAGATATTAAGATTGGCTAAATATGTTGTTCAAAAACTTTTTCAAAATTTTTTACGGTTTGGCCAAAAACTACATTTTTCTAAAAAGGGGGCGTAGTAAGCATCGTGTTTTAAGCCACTTTTTGGGGATTTTAGTTTTACGGATAGGATTGGATAGGGTATTCAATGATCCGCACAGCGGATTGTAGCATTCTCATATGTTTTTATACCCTATCCCATAGGGGGGTATATTAGTTTTGATACTTAGTTTGTAACATAGAGAAATAATTTTGCTACATATACCTCAAAGTATATGGATCGACTCAGAATCGCTAGCTGAGTCGAATTAGCCATGCCTGTCTGTCCGTCCGTCCGTCCGTCCGTCTGTCTGTTCGTCAGCGGTTTTTGGGCCTTAAATTTTGAGCTAGGATAATGAAATTTGGTATATAGGATCCTCGTCCGTGCGACCAGAACAAGTGTAAAAAGTTTTGAAATCCGCCCACTGCCACGCCCCCTTTTTAGGAAAACTTATTTTTTGGCCAAACCGTAAGGAATTTCAAAAAAGTGTCTGAGTAGCATATTTAGACAATCCTAATATCTATATTTCGTTTTTACAAAGTTTTTTGCCACGCCCACTTTTTGGGGGCGTTTTTAGTAAAAAACGCTTTTTGTCCAAATTTTAAAACTTTCGAAAAAAATTTTGATGCAAATACTTCCGAAATGGTAATATAAACATTTTGTCTATAGATCATTTTCACCTACGCCTACATTTTGGGGGCGTTTTCTTACAAAAACCATTTGTATACCCCATCCCAAGGCATTAGCAATAGAAATACGTTGTTTTTTGTCGAACCACACAAGATTTTGAGAAACTGTCTGAGCAATATATTGTGACAATGTCATTTTCTGTATTTCATCGCCATAAGGCCTATATTTGAGGATATAAATTTAAAGGATGGGATGGGATAGGGTATTCAACGATCCGCATAGCGGATTGTAGCCTCTCATATGTTTATACCCTATCCCATAGGTGGGTATATTAGTTTTGATACTTAGTTTGTAACATAGAGAAATAATTTTGCTACATATACCTCAAAGTATATGGATCGACTCAGAATCGCTAGCTGAGTCGATTAAGCCATGTCTGTCTGTCCGTCCGTCCGTCCGTCCGTCCGTCTGTACGTCACCGATTTTTAGGCCTTAAATTTTGAGCTAGGATAATGAAATTTGGTATATAGGATCCTCGTCTCTGCCTACAGAACAAGTGTAAAAATTTTTGAAATCCGCCCACTGCCACGCCCCCTTTTAAGAAAAACTCAGTTTTTGACCAAACCGTAAGGAATTTTAAAAAAGTTTCTGAACAACATATTTAGACAATATTAATATCTATATTTCGTCCATATAAAGTTTTTTGCCACGCCCACTTTTTGGGGGCGTTTTCAATAAAAAACTGTTTTCGGTCAAATTTTAAATTTTTCGAAAAAAAATTTGATGCAGAATCATTAACATTATTAATATGAACATTTCTTCTATATACCATTTTAACCCACGCCCACTTTTTGGGGGCGTTTTTATATAAAAACCAATTTTATACACTACCCCATAACATATGCAAGAGAAAACCTTGTCTTTTGTAGAACCGTTAAAGTGTTTTGTAAGCAGTCTGAAGAATTTGTTGTCACTATATCATTTTTTCTATTTATCCACATCGTGTTTTTAGCCATGTCCCCTTTTTTGGGGATTTTAGTTTTATGGATAGGATGGGATAGGGTATTCAACGATCCGCACAGCGGATTGTAGCCTTCTCATATGTTTATACCCTATCCCATAGGGGTATATTAGTTTTGATACTTAGTTTGTAACATAGAGAAATAATTTTGCTACATATACCTCAAAGTATATGGATCGACTCAGAATCGCTAGCTGAGTCGATTAAGCCATGTCTGTCTGTCCGTCCGTCCGTCCGTCCGTCCGTCCGTCTGTACGTCACCGATTTTTAGGCCTTAAATTTTGAGCTAGGATAATGGAATTTGGTATATAGGATCCTCGTCTCTGCCTACAGAACAAGTGTAAAAATTTTTGAAATCCGCCCACTGCCACGCCCCCTTTTAAGAAAAACTCAGTTTTTGACCAAACCGTAAGGAATTTTAAAAAAGTTTCTGAACAACATATTTAGACAATATTAATATCTATATTTCGTCCATATAAAGTTTTTTGCCACGCCCACTTTTTGGGGGCGTTTTCAATAAAAAACTGTGTTCGGTCAA
Organism: Rhingia campestris; assembly: GCA_932526625.1. NCBI lineage: Eukaryota > Metazoa > Arthropoda > Insecta > Diptera > Syrphidae > Rhingia > Rhingia campestris. Next base: position 66,231,939 of record OW052185.1, read on the forward strand.
ATTTTAAATTTTTCGAAAAAAATTTTGATGCAGAATCATTAACATTATTAATATGAACATTTCTTCTATATACCATTTTAACCCACGCCCACTTTTTGGGGGCGTTTTTATATAAAAACCATTTTTATACACTACCCCATAACATATGCAAGAGAAAACCTTGTCTTTTGTAGAACCGTTAAAGTGTTTTGTAAGCAGTCTGAAGAATTTGTTGTCACTATATCATTTTTTCTATTTATCCACATCGTGTTTTTAGCCATGTCCCCTTTTTTGGGGATTTTAGTTTTATGGATAGGATGGGATAGGGTATTCAACGATCCGCACAGCGGATTGTAGCCTTCTCATATGTTTTTTTTTGCTTTTGTGTGTTTATACCCTATCCCATAGGGGTATATTAGTTTTTTATACTCTATCCCATAGGGGTATATTAGTTTTGATACTTAGTTTGTAACATAGAGAAATATTTTAGCTACATATACCTCAAAGATATGGATCGACTCAGAATCGCTAGCTGAGTCAATTAAACCATGTCTGTCTGTCCGTCCGTCCGTCTGTACGTCACCGATTTTAAGGCCTTAAATTTTGAGCTAGGATAATGAAATTCGGTATATAGGATCCTCGTCTCTGCCTACAGAACAAGTGTAAAAATTTTTGAAATCCGCCCACTGCCACGCCCCCTTTTTAGAAAAACGTGTTTTTTGGCTAAACCATAAGGAATTTAAAAAAAATGTCTGAAAAACGTAGTTAGAGAATCGTAATATCTATATTTCGTTCATATAAAGGTTTTTGCCACGCCCACATTTTGGGGGCGTTTTTAATAAAAAACCTTTAACGTTCAAATTTAAAAATTTTGATGCAGAATAGTTAGTAATATTAATATAAACTTTTCGTCTATAGATCATTTTAGCCCACGCCCACTTTTTGAGGGCGTTTTCTTACAAAAACCGTTTGTATACCCTACCCCATAGCATATGCAGGAGGAAAACGATGTGTTTTGTCAAACAAAAAAAGATTATGCTAAACTGTTTGAACAATGTGTTGTGACAATGTCATTTTCTATATTATAGGCTAATAAAGCCCACTTTTTGGAGATATTAATTTTTAGGATGGGATGGGATAGGGTATTAAACGATCCGCACAGGGGATTGTACTCTTCTCATATGTTTATACCCTATCCCATAGGGGGGTATATTAGTTTTGATACATAGTTTGTAACATAGAGAAATAATTTAGCTACATATACCTCAAAGTATATGGATCGACTCAGAATCGCTAGCTGAGTCGAATTAGCCATGTCTGTCTGTCCGTCCGTCCGTCCGTCCGTCCGTCCGTCTGTCTGTTCGTCACCGATTTTTGGGCCTTAAATTTTGAGCTATGATAATGAAATTTGGTATATAGGATCCTTGGCCGAGTCACCAGAACAAGTGTAAAAAATTTTAATAAATTGGAACTGGCCCTCCAGGTTGGGGGTTGTGCTTTGGGTTAACTACCCACCCACAGAAAAAAAACATGGTTACGAAGCAACCAATAGCCTCGGAAAGGACGGATTTTATTGTTGACGACCCTGCTAAACGAAAAAAGGACAACGACGTTCGTATCTGCACCTGGAATGTGAGAACATTAAACAGGAGAGGTGCAGGCGAACAACTAGCGGAAGCCCTAAACTGCTACAAAGCAGACATTACTGCCATCCAGGAAATACGATGGGACGGGCCGGGCAAAAAGAGGATGAAAAACTGTGACATATACTACGGACCGTGTTATAGTGAGCAGAAACAGCGACTATTCGGATGCGGATTTGTTATAAGTGCCAGACTTAGGCAAGAAGTCTTATGTTTCCAAGACATTAGCGAACGCATAGTAACAATCCGCATCAAGGCCAAATTCGCCAACATAAGCCTTATATGCGCTCACGCTCCGACGGAAGAAAAAGATGATATAGCTAAGGATTGCTTCTACGAGCTCCTCGACAAAACCTATGAGCGACTACCGAAGTACGATGTTAAAATCGTGCTGGGAGATTTTAATGCAAAGGTAGGAAGAGAAGACATCTTTAGAAGTATTGTCGGAAAACATAGCCTACACGACAACACGTCTGGTAACGGACTTAGGCTAATTGATTTCGCTACGGAACGAAATGCCACTATAGCCAGCACACGGTTTCCTCACCTCGATATCCATAAGGGGACATGGCGGTCTCCAGATCAACGAACGGTCAACCAAATTGATCACATTGCGATAGATAAGAGGCACGCATCCAGTATTTTGGATGTCCGAACATTCCGAGGAGCTAACATCGACTCGGACCACTACCTTGTAGCAGCCAAGGTAAGAATGCGGATATCCACCACGCCACAACAATCCAGAAATACTGTGAAAAAATTTAATGTCGGAAGACTGCAATCGCAAGAGACCGCCAAGACCTTCGCACAACGCGTATCCCTTAACCTCTCGATTAACACCATACCACCAGCATCGAATGTCGAAGAGCAATGGCAACGATGCCAACAGGCCATTAGATCAGCCGCAACTGATGTGCTAGGTTTCTCGCGCCCACCAGCAAGAAACCCCTGGTTTGATGAGGAATGCCGACAGATGCTCGCAGCCAAGAACGAGGCCTACAAGGCTAAGCTGCAGGTGAAGACGAGACCTGCCATTGAGCTCTATAGGCAAAGAAGAAGGGAAGAACATCGGCTTTTCAGCAAGAAGAAAAAAGAGCAAGAAAAGCGCGCGATCGAGGATATAGAGAGGTGCCACTCCAGGAACGATGTTCGCAAGTTTTACCAAAGTGTAAAACGTCAAAGCCAAGGATACAAGGCTCGAACAGAATCCTGTCGAGATGAACAAGGAAATATTGTAGTTGAGACACAGTCGATGCTGAGGATATGGAAGAACCACTTCTGCAGACTGTTAAACGGCGATGACGAACAACATTCCGCTGTCAGGCAGAACGAACCATTCAATATTGGCAACGACAGCGAAAACTGCCAACCACCCGACCTGAGTGAAGTGAGGATAGCAATATCTAAACTCAAGCTTAATAAGGCTGCCGGAAATGACGGCCTTCCCGCTGAGCTCTATAAGGCCGGCGGAGATGACTTGGTAAGTAACATCCACCAACTCATAAGCCAAATCTGGTCGGATGAAAATATGCCTGAAGAATGGAACCTCAGCATCGTTTGCCCGATCCACAAAAAAGGAGACCCTCTGAACTGCGCCAACTACAGAGGCATAAGTCTCCTCAACATCGCCTACAAGGTCCTATCTGCCGTAATATGTGAACGCCTGAAACCGTTTACCCACAACCTGATTGGCCCTTATCAGTGTGGTTTTAGGCCAGGAAAGTCCACAACCGATCAAATTTTCACACTTCGGCAGATCCTGGAAAAAACTCAAGAAGTCCAAATCGATACCCACCACCTATTCATCGATTTCAAAGCCGCATATGACAGCATTTATAGAGACGAACTGTATAGAGCCATGTCTAGTTTTGGTATACCGCCCAAACTCGTCCGTTTGTGTAGGATGACGATAGAGAATTCTCGCTGCTCCATCAGGGTCGGAAACGACCTCACCGACACATTCGATACCAAAAAAGGATTTAGGCAAGGCGATGCGCTGTCATGTGACTTCTTTAATCTGATTCTTGAGAGAATTGTGCAAAACTCCAAAGCCAACACCAGAGGCACAATTTTCCAAAAGTCGGTGCAACTACTAGCATACGCTGACGATATTGACATCATTGGTAGGACTCAACGTGATGTCATAGCCACGTTTGCTAGTATAGAGAAGGAAGCGGCGAAAATGGGTTTAGCAGTAAATGAGGGTAAGACTAAGTATATGCTGTCAACACGAAAGGACACACAACATCGACGAATTGGACAGAACGTCACCATTGACAGATATAACTTTGAGGTAGTACGGGACTTTGTCTACCTCGGCTCCGCTATTAACTCTGACAACAACATCTCGTCAGAAATCAAACGAAGAATTACTCTTGCCAACCGCTGTTTCTTCGGGCTAAGAAGGCAATTTAGTAGTAAAGCCCTCACTCGAACTACTAAGGAGATCCTATATAAGACCCTGATCATCCCAGTCCTGCTCTACGGCGCTGAAGCATGGACCGTATCAAAAGCGGATGAAGAAATCCTTGGTAGATTCGAGAGGAAAATTCTTCGAAAAATCTTCGGTCCCGTTTGCGTTGACGGGCTATGGAGACGAAGATTCAACCAAGAACTATACGAGCTGTACAGCGACATGCCCCTGGTCAAAAAACTCCGCATTGGACGTTTAAGATGGCTAGGACATGTAGAACGAATGGACACCAATACTCCGGCTCGCAGAGTCTTCGATTCCCAGCCAGACGTCGGACGCAGTAGAGGAAGACCTCGCCTTAAGTGGCGCGCACAAGTGGAAACCGACCTCAACCAACTTGGAGTGCGCAACTGGAGGCAGTCAGCTAAGGACCGGGCTAATTGGAGAGGCATGTTGGTTGAGGCCCAGGTTCATTCCGGACTGTAGCGCCACTTAAGTAAGTAAGTAATTTTAAGGATGGGATGGGATAGGGTATTAAACGATCCGCACAGCGGATTGTAGCCTTCTCATATGTTTTTTTCTTGTCGATATGGAGGGTATAGTGACCGTGACTCCACACCAGTGGATGCGTCTGGGACGGGGTATTTTAATCTAGCGGTGGGGGATGCGGGTCGATCACTGCAAATTAAGAACACTATCAGGGTTTACTTATGTTTAAAAAGGTATCACTGCATTTACCTGTGTTTTATTTGTATGTGGATGTCAATTGAATATTTAATTTTGATGGAAGGGACCAGTACTAATATGGTATCTGTTTCCCAAAATTCCCTACAATAAACCAAATAGATGGATGGTTATGGTTTGGATGGAAACAGTTTTACCTCATAGTAAATTACCTGGTAATACAAGTCTGTCTCAACAAGTGTTCCTTTCGCTTCGACAGTTTAATAGAAAAAGAACGTGTCGGTGAGGAAATAGATTTTAATTCCTTGGCCCAATTGCATTATGTTGGCACTACTTACTACCACGATTCTTAACGAAGGATCAGCACAATTTCCTTTTTGAAATGGAATCTTTTACCATTGTGCATATGGAATTACAGTGGTGGCGAGATAATTTGGACGACGCAATGCCATCCGTAACAAACCTTCTTTGTTTACCTTATGCAATAATGAAAACAAAAAGGAAACACGGATGTAAAAGTACTGCCTTTCTCTAATTTCATTGCCTAATGTCTTTGGCATGATATCGTCCCATTAATTTTCCTTGCATGGTTTCCAAGTCATAAAGACAATTGCCAACCCGATGTCTTACTTTGCACTTTATAAACTTTGGTAAAAACTTTGATGTTTTCTGCTGTGCAAAGGAGCTTTGCTCAAAGTTTCGTCGAAATACCTCCTGACCTACCATAAACTGAATATTTCGAGCTCGGGTGCTGTACGTATTTTTGGCTTTCAGATGTGAGTTATATAAATTTTCTTTAACTCGAGATCTTAGAAGTTGGATCCGATTTGTGGACGAAATAGTTTGAACATCTGGTTCATTCAGGCAATTCAAACGACGAAGAATTGGGTATAGATTGGAATATGGGGAACACATGGTTGAAGAATGACGATCACTTCGTAGAACAGCACCTATAAAGGAAAGAATTTGTCCCACTCGGTGTGCTTGTCTTTAATAAACAAGCGAATTTTAGATATTATCTCTCGGTTGACGCGTTCTGAACTATTTGCTTGTGGAGAGTAAAGACCTGTTCGAATATGCTTTATACCGTATACATCCATTTGTTTAGAGAACTCGTTAGATATAAATTGTTTTCCGTTATCACTATGGATGTATTCCGGAGTACCAAACTGATGGAAAACATCTTTCTCTAAGTACAAACATATATCCTTTGCGCAAGCTTTTCGCAACGGTTTCAAGAACACGTACTTGCTGAAATGATCTAGAGCGATAAAGATTGTGGTGTTACCAGTTTTTGTTCTGGGATACGGCCCTAGCAGATCTATATATAGTCGCTGCATAGGTCGATCAGTGACTATTTGTTTTCCCATTTTCGGACGCATTGATGAATTCACAGGCTTAATTCCCTTGCATATGTCACATGACTTAACAAAATCCCTAACCTGTTTTACCATGCCTGGCCAAAAGTATTTAAGTCGTATGCGGAAAACAGTTTCTATTCCACCATGGCATCCAGATTCTGAGTTGTGTGCATTTTCAATAGCTTGAAGGGTAAGTTCATCTGGCAACCAAAGCCGCCAAAACCCTTCTTCTTCATCAGGATTACCTGACCTGAATCGTACACGCTTATACACAAACTCATCTGAAACAATGGTATCTGGTAAATTTGGTTGGTTTGTAATAATTGACTTTTTCAGATTTTCATAAGCAGGCGACTTAAAATGCTTGGATTTTAAATCAATTTCTGTGTATTTTGCTACTGAATTCAACTCACACATATCTAATCGAGAGAGCGCATCTGGTTCAAAGACCCTTTTCGATGTTCCATTGTGAAGTCATACGCTTGAAGCTTCAAACTCCATCTTGCTAGACGGCCACTCAAGTCTTTCTGTGACATGAGCCACTTCAAGCTTGAATGGTCGGTCACAATTTTGAAGGGCAATCCGTCAATGTAGGGTCTAAATTTTTGAACACAAACAATTGCAGCCAGGCACTCCTGTTCAGACACTGTATAATTCCTTTGTGCATTATTCAGTTTCTGTGAGACATACGCAATTGGACGCTCATTTCCATCATCATCCATTTGGTAAAGTACACCACCTACACCAGAACTGGAAGCATCACACTGTACTATAAAGGGTTTCGTAAAATCAGGCTGTGCAAGGACTGGCGCAGAAGTTAATGCATCTTTAAGATTTTGAAATGCATTTACAGCTTCAGAAGTTAACGAAAATATTTTGGACTTACGCAAACAATCTGTGAGTGGAGCCGCGAGATCAGAGAAATTTGGGATATATTGTCGGTACCACCCGGTCATACCGATAAATCGGCGGATTTGTCGGACACTTTTCGGCAATGGGAATTCCGTAATGGCTTCCAACTTCGAAGAGTCGGTTTTAAGGCAACCCTGGCCGACAATGTATCCCAGGTACTTTATCTCTCGTTGGCAAAATCGGCTTTTCTCCACATTAATTGTGTTAATTTATGTATCAGATTGTATCTGTCTAAAATTTTGTTGTTTTTAGTTAAGTTCAACTAGCTACTTTGAATTGTATATTTAAATTTATAAGCTACATATAATTGTGAATTCCTAAAAGAATCTAGTACTAGGTTAAAAGTAAAGTACGGCGAATTAGATAGCATTTGCAATTGTATTTAGTGGAGAATTTCTCTCTGAATGATTGAATTGAATGTAAGAAAGAAATGTCGATGAATTGGAAATTTAATCGTTGAGCAAGGTAGACGCGTTTTGTCGAAGTAAAATATAATCTTTATAACGTTTTGATACTTTGCGATTTAATTCCCAAGTTCCATTAAATAAGTTGTCGATGAATAATTTGTTGTCGAAATTCGTACAACTATACGAATAAACATGGTGCCAAAACCCGGGATCTTTAGATATTGAAATTCGTCGCGTATTTAAATTCCCGAACATACATAGTTGAAAGTTACGATAGAAGACAAAATTGTTGCAAATCCTAACTTTACTCGCGAGTGCAAAAAATACATAAAATAAATTCTCTGAAAAGTAAAAAATTGAGGCAAAACCAGTTACTGCCAGTAGACTAGACTGGAGCTAGACAGTTTGATCTTTGGACCTTGGACTGAAGAAACGCATCAGCATCGAAATTTACATTGGTAAACGCACGTCACGACAAAATTAAAGCTTTTCTTTCGTCACAGGCAAAGATCGTGGGGAATACCAACTTCAGACCATCTTGTAGAAGCGCAGGAAAAGTCGAAGACGGGTGAAGTGCAGATTGCGGAAGAAAGTGAGTGCGAGTGAGAAAAAGAACGAGGAGCTTTAGAAATCGTATGGTCAAAGTGTCAAGCGTCAGTTACCCCAAGGAAAAAAGGTCAAAGTTTATAACAAGTAAGTCAATGTTGCCTATATAGACTATTTGTTGTATCATCGGTAATTTGGGAAATTGTTGAGGAAGCTTGGGTTGCTGAAGTAGGTGTTGCTGAAATATTCGTTGTTGATAGCAAGTTGTTGCTGTGTTGCGGAGTTGCGGTGTTGCAGTGTTGCGGTGTTGCAGTGTTGCTGTGTTGCGGTGGTGCTGTGTTGCTGTTGCTGAAGTGATAACATTGTGTGATCTAAATAGACTTGTTGCTAGATTATTGTTGCGCTGGGCAGTTTAAATTTAAAGCATTGATAGGCAATTGTATAGACATCGGAAGAGAACATTAAAGACGTTGATGAGGGTCAGGTTAGGTTAGGTTAGGTTTACGGGTTGGTGGAGTAAAGAATTCTCTATTCCGCCACACTTAGGTCCATGTGGACCCATTGTGATACCCTTGGTGGGATTACGTCCTTCCTTATCTTTACTATGGGTTACTCCACTCTATCCAGCCATCCTGATGTTCGTAGGAACCTGCAAAGATAGGGTAATGGAATATCGGAAAGCTCTTGGATGTCTTGGAACTAGTAGCTTCCAAGTGTTCTGTTCCTCAGGTGACAGAGACTCGGGCAGTGACAGAGGAAGTGAGGTGTATCCTCGTGTGTTTCCTCATCGCCGCAGCCTCTACAGATATCGTCATCCTTGAGATTTAATTTCATTGTATGGGTTCTGAGAAAGTTCTGACCAGTTAGAGCCCCTACCAGTTTAGATAAGGAGCTTCTGTCGTACCGCAAAAGTTTTTTGATTCGGTTTCCGTTATATTCTGGCCAGAGCTTCCGAGATATTTCGCAGGTAGTCAATGACTTCCACCTGGTATTGGCTTTCATTCGGGTTTTGTATTCCACTCTTTCTCTGAGGTTACAGAGTGGTGGTTCGACCGTTTGTAGTGCCTGATCATGATCTGTAGCAGATCCATTTCTTGCCAGTTCGTCGGCCATCTCGTTGCCGTCTATGTCCCTGTGACCAGGAACCCAGCAGAGATCAGCATTATGCTGTGAGCAGAGAACTTTGAGCTCTTCGCGACAGCGGCGAACTAGCTTTGATTTAATCTCGATAGCAGATACTGCTTTTATGGCCGCTTGGCTGTCAATGAATATGGTGATATCACTGTGTGGTATTTCCATTATTGACACCAAATGAGCCGCTTCAGCGATTGCTAGCACCTCAGCCTGGAACACACTACTATGATCAGGAAGCCTGATCGATTTGTGTATTGCTAATTCCTCTGAGAATATGCCAGCACCTGTTCCACAGTCCATCTTTGATCCATCTGTGAAGATGAATATCGATTTCCTTTTTGTGGGTTCATTCTTGTCCCATTCGTCTTTGCTCGGAAACGAGCAGGTGAAGGGTCGATCGAAGTCTAGATAGGGAGATAGATAATCAGAGTTTACTACGCTCCCTACGTATTTTTTTAGGACCTGCGCATGCCCAGCGAGGCTCGGGATCCAGCTGTTTGTTTGGCTGATCCTCGAGGAGCTTTTGGCAGCTGATTCCTGCATGTATAGATAGATCCAAGGGTAGCAGATTCAGAATCACCTCCAATCCAGAGGTTGGGGTTGTTCTCATCGCACTGGTTGTCCCTATACACGCTAGTCTTTGTATTTTTGTCATTTGCTTCAAGTTGGTTGCTCTGTCTGTGGCTTGCCACTATACTGCCATATGTGAGTATTGGTCGCACGATAGCCGTATACATCCACAGGATTATTTTGGGGCTAGGTCCCCACTTTCTGCCGAATATTCGGTTACATGCGTAGAAAGCATTTGCTGCTTTCTTAACTCTTTCATGGACGTTAAGTTTCCAATTGAGCTAGAATTGTCTAGAATTATTCCCAGATATTTCGCACTTTCAGCTATTTTAAGGGGTATTTCTTCTATAGCTGGTGGTTCGAAGTGTGGTATTGTTCTTTTATTTGTGAACAGCACAAGCTCGGTTTTTTGGGGGTTGACCCCAAGGCCGCACTGCTTTGCCCACGCGTTGAGTGTCCGGAGCGAGTTTTCTAACAGCTCGCTTATGGTTGGTAAGAATTTGCCTGTCGCAAGCAATACTACATCGTCTGCGTACGCAATTACTTTAACCCCCCTGTTTTTGAATTTCATTAGTATTTCATTAACGACAAGAACCCATAGTAGAGGGGAGATGACTCCTCCTTGTGGTGTGCCCCTTGAGGCGTTTACTTTTAGTTCAGTGTCGCCCAGTTTTGCCTTGATATTCCTTTCTTTGAGAAGACTGGCCTGGTCAACGTTGGAATTCTGCAATGCCCTTTCCACTGCGCATGTTTTGACATTGTTGAAAGCTCCTTCGATATCTAGGAATGCTGCGAGTGTGTATTCTTTGTCTTTTAGAGAATTTTCTATAGCACTAACAACGTCGTGCAGTACTGTTTCAACCCCTTTGCCCTTTGTATAAGCATGTTGGGCTGGGCAGATATCATTGTAATTTAGTTTTTCACGAATGTATATGTTCATTAGTTTTTCAAAAGTCTTCAGAATGAAGGACGTAAGACTTATAGGCCTAAAATCTTTTGCAGTTGTATGGCTAGATTTACCTGCTTTGGGAATGAAGACGACCTTTACTTCTCGCCAAGCCCTTGGAATATAGCCTAATGTGTGGCTCACACGACTGCTTTTGAACAGTCGTGTGAGGACTGGTATGATCAGGGTTTTTGTCTTTTGTAGCATAATTAGATATATTCCATCGCTTCCTGGGGATTTGAAGGGAGAGAATATATCAATTGCCCAGTTTATTTTTCCTTCAGTTATGACTTCTTCTGGAGCTGTGAGAGTCGTTGAAGGGTTAAGGGTCACCTGATTACGGTCTCGACTCTGGGTACATCCCGGAAAATGGGTTTTTAGTAGGAGGTTGAGTGCGTCCGTACAGGATTGTGTCCAGTTACCATCACTATCTTTAAGATACGTTGGAACTGTAGATTCCTTAGTTAAGATCTTCCTGAGTATGGCTGATTCTGTGGTTTTTTCTATGTCACTGCAGAACGTGTGCCAGGTAGTGCGTTTAGCTCTCGCGATTGCACTTTTGAACTTGCGCTGGCTGTTTGTAAGTTTGTTACTTTGGCTGCGTTAAAGAGCGCTCTAGTCTTTCTCCTGATTTCGAGGAGCTCTTTCGTCCACCATGGTTGAGAGTTCTTGCTCTTTGGGGTCCGTAGAGGACAAGCTTTTTCGTACGCATTGTTCAGTTGTTGTAGAGTGTTACGTCTAAGACCTCACGCCTGTTCCTAACTATGAAGGTTGGTTCGTTACCTTTATTGGCAATCAACAAATTGTTTTCAATAATGAATTCAAAAAGAGACTCACCTCTGATGTTAGTGTCTGTACTGCCCCATTGGGTGTGATGGGCGTTGGCATCGCAACTTAGAATGAGGTCCCATCTTTCCCTTTCCGCTTTCTTCGTAAGAGAGCGCGTCAGCTCGGACGGTGGAGCGTCTGGAAAGTCAAACGGCATGTACACTGCTGCTAGTATCGGCGGACACTTCCCTTCCCTCTCCCATTTTACCACTGTTTGGTCTGTATTGCTGTAGCTAGATAGGAGAAATAGGTTAATCTGTTTCCTAGCAACAATACATGTGCGAATCTTACTGGTATTTGGTATATTGGTGTTATAGACCACCAGTTCCTTTGACTTCAGCCCTTTTATTTTCCCACGAATAGTCCAGGGTTCCTGGATAAGGGCGACGTCAGTGTTTGTCTTTGTCATGTGGAGAGCAAGGTTGGCACTGGCCGCCTTACTGTGATGAAGATTTATCTGCATTATCTTCATGACGGCCAGTTGACTCTCTGCTTTCCATCTTGTAGTCTGCCGCTACCAACCGAAGCTTACATCGTGTAATACCCACACGGACTTTGAAGCTTTGCTTGCGGAGTAGCGGCAGTGATTTGTGGCTTAGAAGTACGAGGACTTCCATACCACTTTCAGTGTGTTCTCCCGTTTCGAGGACTTTCCACTCCCTGCTTTCCAGTTCTGGGTTAAGGAACTGCAGGTTGCGTTCTATCCTGTCCACGGGTAGATAAGGTCCTTGTATATGTATACGACCTTTTGGTCGGGTGAGGTTGAGGATTTCTTTTCTGTCAACGACGCGCAGGTTAGCATTTGACCAAGGTGCGTCAGTATTGACGATGAAATTCCTGAACCATATAACGGTCTTAGGAACCGTGTTCCTCTGGTTTTCTTCCCGAAAACCTTCACCACCTTGATGAGGGTCAAATAGTTGATAGGATTCTGATATTGTTAAATACAAATTTCGATTGTGATCTCTTTCAATTGAACACTCGTAGTGTATCTAGAACAGTGGATAAAAACTGCAGCCCACATCTTGTTTGTGTATTGAACCACATAGACCCATTTCCACTACATAAGAGCCTTTTGGTTGAAACAATGTTGAATGAAGATGAGACCAAGAAGGATGGTGAAGGGGAGACTAGTTCGCAGGCCATGAAAAAATTGTCTGAGTTAAAAGCTTTGCGGTCGACTACCAAAGGCAGTTTGACCAGAATAAAAAAATTCGTACTGGAAAAATGCGAATCTTTATCAATGACAGAGTTAGAGTGTCGATTAGAGATTTTAGAATCCTATTTCAAACAAGCTCTGAACGTTCAAATGTCGATTGAAAGATTCGCTTTAATGGAAGAAGAAATTGCAAACGATGAATATAGAGGGGAGGTAGAAGAGCTTTATATTTGTACCAAAACAAAAATACTGGCGCGCAGAGCGCACCTCAAAGAAAATTCAAATGCTGCAGAAAATTTGAATGCAACTCTATTTCCTCAGAAGCAAGGGGTTCGATCGTCGCGATTAGAGCAAATTAAACTTCCTACATTCTCAGGAAAATTCTCAGAATATCCAAATTTTCTAGGATTGTTTAAGAGCTTGGTGGACAAAGATGATACACTTGATAATTTGCAAAAATTTAATTATTTAAAGCGTTGTTTGTCCGGAGCGGCATTAAGTGCGATTCGAGAGTATGACCTAACAGGGGCGAACTATCGAAAGGCTCTCGATCGGTTAAACCAAAGGTTTGACAACAAATGCTTGATTTTTCAAGAGCATATAAATCTCCTGTTAGACATTCCGAAGGTATCGAAAGCTACTTCATTTTCGTTAAGGAATCTTGAGGATAGTTTTAATACTCATATAAATGCAATGTTGTCCTTAGGGTGTTACAAAGACATTACCAACGCGATGCTAATATCTCTTGCGTTAGATCGAGTAGATTTAGAAACACAGGCCAAATGGCAAGAGGCGATGGATTATAACATGTTGCCATCGTGGGACCAATTTGCAAAGGCTTTAGACCATCGATGCAAAACTTTGGAGGTGAAGGATTCGAAGATGAAGCGGTCGGAGAATATAGTTGGCTCATCGGCAGCAAGAAGTGACCAGAGGACGAGAGGGCGAAACACGGGTGATACAAATCGGCGGCAGGGTAGATCAACCGCTTTAGCTGTGCAACCAGTGCAGTGCACATTTTGCAATGTCGATGGTCATAAGGTTGATGCATGCAGTGAATTTCGAGATCTGTCAGTGGCTAGAAGGTTTCAGGAAACAAAAAGATTGATGCTTTGTATCAATTGTTTAGATAAGGGTCACTCTGTTAGGAGGTGTTCGCAATCTAGATGTAGCATTTGTTCCCTACCTCACCATAAGTTGTTGCATAGATTTGACTCACCCACGACGATGACTGTGACGGAAACTGTGACCACTGGGCCCAGTGGAACACAAAATCCGCCATTTCCATCTGCAATGCTTGGTAGCACAGTAAACCAAGTACTACTTGCCACTGCGTTGATAGAAATTAGGGATCATTTCGGTGTCAATCACACGGCGCGAGCTCTTTTAGATTCTGCTTCGCAATTAAATTTCGTCACAGAGCACATGGCTCAGCGTTTGAAACTTGTAAGCACCAACACTGATCTTAAAATCAGCGGAATTGGAAATGAGGTTTCAACGATTCGAAAGGTCACTCAAGCAACTTGCAAGTCCCGAATTTCGGATTTTAAAATGGAGTTAGAGTTGTTGGTCATCAGAAACATTACCGATCTACAGCCGAGCCAGTCTTTTGCTGTCGATAGTTGGAAAATTCCAAAGAATATTGTTTTAGCAGATCCCAACTTCAATAAGGCTTCCAAAATAGATTTGTTGATAGGAGCTGAATGTTTCTTCGATCTGTTGTCGATTGGACAGATTAAAATGGAAGGAAGGCCACTGTTACAGAAAACGCTCTTTGGTTGGGTCGTGTCCGGCAAATATAATAATTCGTTGGTGCCGTGTGCGACCGTGTGCTTGGTCAGTGGCCAAGAGAAGGATGAAGAAAATCGGTTACAGGAGCTGGTGGCGCAATTTTGGGAGTTAGAAAGAGTTGATGCTAGAAGAGTATTTTTCACTCCGGAGGAAGAAAGGTGTGAAGCACATTTCGTCAAGAACACTGTGCGAGAAGCTGACGGCAGATTTCTGGTTCGATTACCATTCAAGGAGAATCCAGATGTATTGGGGGATTCATGGAGGATCGCTAGAAACCGATTTCTTTCACTGGAAAGAAGATTAGCCAGGAATCCAGAGATAAGAGTCCAATATACACAATTCATGAAAGAATATGAAGAGTTAGGCCATATGGAGAAGGTACCCGCAAGTGAAGTGGCCCAAATGAGGTACTTTTGTCCCCATCAATGCGTCATTAGGCCAGAATCTTCATCTACGAAGCTTAGAGTCGTTTTCGATTGTAGTTGTCGCACATCGTCGGATATTTCGCTTAATGAGGTGTTGTTGAAAGACCCTGTTATCCAGGATTCATTGTTTCAAATCGTTTTACGCTTTCGGTTATACAAATACGCCCTTACGGCGGATATTTCAAAAATGTATCGACAGATTAATATAGAAAAGAGCGATCGGAAGTATCAATGTATAATTTGGAGAGATAACCCCACAGATGAATTAAAGGTGTATCGGCTAAACACGGTGACCTATGGTACCACCTCAGCTCCGTTCATAGCTACCAGATGCCTAAAAATGCTAGCGGATAATAACATAGATAAATACCCATTAGGATCAAAGGTTATTAAAAATGATTTTTATATGGATGATCTAATAAGTGGGGAGATTCTGTGGAGGAGATAGAAAATATATATGAGGAGGTCAGAGACATTCTAAAGGAAGGTGGATTCGATCTACGAAAGTGGTATTCTAATGAGAAGAAGCTGTTCCAGATGGTGATAAGGAGGTTCCCTTGAGAATAAACGATTCTGATATCATCAAAACTCTAGGAATCAAGTGGAATCCATCACGGGATCAATTGCAGTACGTGATGCCAGATATCACTTTCACGAAAAACATAACAAAGCGGGTTATTTTGTCAGAGCTTTCAACACTCTTTGATCCATTGGGCTTAATTAACCCTGTAATAGTAAAGGGAAAAATTATTTTGCAAAAGTTATGGCTTACGAAGGTTAATTAAGATGAGTCAGTACAAAATCAAGTCTCTAGCGAATGGGAAGTTTTTCGAAGTCGGTTGAAGGAATTGGAAAGCATTAAGGTACCACGTTACGTACTAAAAATACATTCTAAGTCGGTCCAAATCCACGGCTTCGCAGATGCTTCGTTGCGGGCATAGGATGTTGTATCTACATACGAACAGTGGATACAAATGGTATGGTTCACTGTCATTTATTGAGCGCAAAGTCTAGAGTGGCTCCTATTAAAACCGAAAGTATTCCAAGGCTTGAATTATGTGCTGCAGAAATGCTGGTTACGTTGGTCTTGAAGATTTTGCCAAATCTAGGTATTTCCTTTGTGGACAGACTCAGAAATTGTGCTTTGTTGGTTGTCGGCTCATCCATCCACATGGGAAGTATTCGTGGCAAATCGGGTTTCGAAGATCCAAAGCGGACTTCCATCGGCAACGTGGAGGAAGGTGAGCACAAAACACAATCCTGCCGATATCGTGTCAAGAGGCGCTTATGCGTGCGAATTGTTGGAGAGCATATGGTTTAGTGGGCCCGAATTCTTGTATATGTCCGAAGACAACTGACCAGGAAAGGAAGCAGTAGCAGCCATGAAGGAAGTTCCTGGAAAACGTAAGGGAAATTTGGTAACGGTGATATCCAAAGTATCTACGGAATTTGCGGAAGAGTATCTGCAATCGAACAATTTCCAAAGGATAGTACGACGGTTTGCCTATGTGATGCTTTTTATAAATAAGCTACGAAATTCCATAAAGAAACGGCAGGAAGGTTCCAAGGACGAATTAAACATACTAACGGGAAATGTTACAAGTTTGCTGTCAGTGTCGCTAATAAATGAAGCCTTGACTCGAATAATATGGCATATTCAACAGAAAGCCTTCAACGAAGAGATTCAGGATCTAAAAACAAGTAAATCGATTAGCCCAAAGAGTTGTGTCAAAAAGCTTAATCCTTTCCTAGACGCAAACTCTTTAAAACTCCTCCGAGTTGGTGGGCGTTTGCAGAATGCGAACATTCCTTACCCTGTGAAATGTCCACTCCTTCTCCCAAAGTCTAATCTGTTTGTTAAAAATTTAGTTGTTTACTTGCACAGGAAAAATTACCATGCTGGTCCGCAAGCCCTGGTGGGTATCATCAGGCAGCGCTTCTGGGTACTAGACGCACGCAGACTGGCCAAAAGGGTTGTCGATAGCTGTATGCACTGCTTCAAATATCGGCCGAAGTTGCTTACGCAAATAATGGGAGATTTGCCCTCGGATCGAGTGCAGCCTTCCAGACCTTTTCTTAAGACCGGTGTCGACTTCTGTGGGCCATTCCATCTTACCCTTAAAAGACGAGGGCAAAGTACCTACAAAGCATATGTGGCGGTATTTGTGTGCTTTGCAGTGAAAGCAGTCCATCTGGAAGTAGTTTCGGATCTGTCCAGCCAAGGATTCATTGCCGCTTTGAAGAGGTTTGTGGCACGGCGTGGTCTTTGTCGGGATCTATACTGTGATAATGGCACAAATTTTGTTGGTGCCAGAAATGAGCTGTTGGAGTTGAGAAGACAGTTTCTGGAGCAGAAAACCCAAAACGAGATTGCGGAATGGTGCACGGTGGAACACATAGAGTTTCATCATATTCCTCCTCGAGCACCTCATTTTGGAGGTCTGTGGGAGGCAGCTGTTAAGTCAGCCAAAAATCATCTCTTTTGGACAATTTGAGGTGCCTATCTGAGCTTCGAAGAGCTTGCGACGGTAGTCGCCGATATAGAGGCCATTTTGAATTCTCGGCCCCTCTGTGCGATGTCCAGCGATCCTAGCGATGAAGCAGTTTTGACACCTGGTCATTTGTTGATTGGTGGCCCTCTTAACGCAATTACGGAACCATCAATCAGGGATGAGCGAGTTTCCGATCTCCATAGATGGCGACGATTGACTCAGGTCAAACAACACTTTTGGAGTCGCTGGTCCAAGGAGTATCTTCTCGGCTTACAAAAGCGAGTTAAATGGACATCATCAGCCGAAAACGTTAAATTGGATACTCTTGTCCTAATCGCAGATGAAAACAGTCCGTCTCAACAGTGGCTAATGGGGAAAATAGTCAATTTGGTCCCCTCAAAGGACGGCAAAGTTCGAGTAGTGGATCTTCAAACCAAAAATGGCATCTTGCGAAGAGCTATCCATCGACTGGCGCCATTACCAATGGAAAGTTAAAGTATCTCATAGATACTTCAAGGCGGGCAGAATGTTAATTTATGTATCAGATTGTATCTGTCTAAAATTTTGTTGTTTTTAGTTAAGTTCAACAAGCTACTTTGAATTGTATATTTAAATTTATAAGCTACATATAATTGTGAATTCCTAAAAGAATCTAGTACTAGGTTAAAAGTAAAGTACGGCGAATTAGATAGCATTTGCAAGTGTATTTAGTGGAGAATTTCTCTCTGAATGATTGAATTGAATGTAAGAAAGAAATGTCGATGAATTGGAAATTTAATCGTTGAGCAAGGTAGACGCGTTTTGTCGAAGTAAAATATAATCTTTATAACGTTTTGATACTATGCGATTTAATTCCCAAGTTCCATCAAATAAGTTGTCGATGAATAATTTGTTGTCGAAATTCGTACAACTATACGAATAACAAATTGTTAATTTCGCTTGCTGTAGGCATTTCGCAATCTCTTTCAACAAAAGGATATGTTCCTCAAACGTTGCTGTGCACACTAGCAGACCATCTAGGTTAACGAACACATTTTCACGAAATCGAGAGGGAATTACCCGATCCATAAGACTACTCATTCGTTGAGGGGCATTGCATAACCCGAAAGGCATGACCGTAAATTCATACAGTGGCCTACCGGATACAGCAAATGCCGTCTTTTCTTTGGACTTCTCATCTAGAGGAATTTGCCAATATGCATCCTTTAAGTCGATTCCGCTGATGAAATGTGTGTCCTTAAGTCTACTTAATAATCCGCCAATGTGCGGCAGAGGATAAGCATCCTTTTTAGTGACGCTATTAACTTTACGGAAGTCTATGCACAGTCGAATGTTACCTGGTTTTCTAACCAATACGATTGGAGAACTCCAAGGACTATTGCTCTCGACAATAACTCCAAGAGATAACATTCGGTCGAGTTCAGCATACGCTTCATCTTGACGAGGTGGTGACAGCGGAAAATGCTTCGATTTAATGGGCACAGCATCGCCTGTGTCAATAGTATGCTTTTCTAATTCAGTCTTTCCGAGGCCTAGTTTCGAAAATGATGGAAATAAATCTACAATTTTATTTAATTCATGTATATCGGATAATTCATGTTAAGAAAAAGTCTGCACTCCGGTGAGTCGACTAGACGCATTTTGTTTAGGTGATATCGCAGACCGTGATGACCAGTTAGGTAGCCTACTAAGTTTTTGATATCGTGCCTGCGAAGATTTAGTATCTTGTCGGCATCTGATTTGAAGGGCTGAATAGCTCTTTTGGCCTGTCTCAGGCCTGGGATTTTTCCCCAGTATGAAACACATCTGTTCCCAGTTTTTATACCCTATCCCATAGGGGGGTATATTAGTTTTGATACTTAGTTTGTAACATAGAGAAATAATTTTGCTACATATACCTCAAAGTATATGGATCGACTCAGAATCGCTAGCTGAGTCGAATTAGCCATGTCTGTCTGTCCGTCCGTCCGTCTGTCTGTTCGTCAGCGGTTTTTGGGCCTTAAATTTTGAGCTAGGATAATGAAATTTGGTATATAGGATCCTCGTCCGTGCCACCAGAACAAGTGTAAACATTTTTGAAATCTGCCCACTGCCACGCCTCCTTTTAAGGAAAACTTATTTTTTGGCCAAACCGTAAGGAATTTCAAAAAAGTGTCTTTGTAGCATATTCAGACAATCCTAATATCTATATTTCGTTCATACAAAGTTTTTTGCCACGCCCACTTTTTGGGGGCGTTTTTAGTAAAAAACGCTTTTTGTCCAAATTTTAAAACTTTCGAAAAAAATTTTGATGCAAATACTTCCAAAATGGTAATATAAACATTTTGTCCATAGATCATTTTCACCTACGCCCACATTTTGGGGGCGTTTTCTTACAAAAACCATTTGTATACCCCATCCCAAGGCATTAGCAATAGAAATACGTTGTTTTTTGTCGAACCACACAAGATTTTGAGAAACTGTCTGAGCAATATATTGTGACAATGTCATTTTCTGTATTTCATCGCCATAAGGCCTATATTTTGAGGATATTAATTTAAAGGATGGGATGGGATAGGGTATTCAATGATCCGCATAGCGGATTGTAGCCTCTCATATGTTTTATGACTAGATTTATGGCTGATTTGGGGATTGCACAGAAGGGTTCATTTCCATTGAAGGGGGTTTCGGAGCCTTTTCTGGCTAGTTCATCAGCTTTTTCGTTACCTTCAACTCCCTTATGTCCGGGGACCCACCATAATTTGGTTTTGTTCCTGGAATTGAGTGTTTGAAGGGAGTTGAAGCAGTGTAGTACTGATTTGGAGTCAATGATGTGTGAGCTAAGGGCTTTTATAGCTGCTTGACTGTCCGTGAATATATGGATGTTTGCGCCTTTAATACCTGAGTTGTGTATTAGGTTTGCGCATTCTTTTATGGCATGGAGCTCAGCTTGGAATACACTAGGGTTTTTTCCCATAGGTATTGAGATGTTTTTATTTGGTCCATGTATGCCAGCTCCTACCCCTGAGTCCATTTTAGAACCATCCGTATACCACTTTAGGCCGTTAAGGCAGTTTGGAGGGTTGTTGCTACACCATGCTTCTCTGGTTGTGATCTCCGTTGAGAATCTTTTGTCGAAGCATAGTGTCTTTGGTAAGCGGTCTGTAACCGCACAGATCATGTCATGTTCTGGAAGTTCGGATAGAAGTTCAATTAGTTTTAGATGTTCACTAATGTTTAATTCTTCCGCTTGTGTCAAACTTGCTGAGCTGCGAATTGCCACTTTTTTTATATAAATGTGGGGAGGTGTTAGTCCTATTAAGGCTTCCATAGCCGCCGTGGGACAGGTACGCAAAGCTCCGGTAATGCCCAGACAGGCAAGCCGTTGTACCTTGTTTAATTTATTTATAGTTGTTTTTTGGGTGACTTTGTTCCACCATACTATTGAAGCGTATGTTATAATGGGCCTGACCATGATCGTGTAGATCCAGTGTGTGGTCTTTGGAGAGATTCCCCAGGTTTTACCATACATGCTTCGGCAAGCCCAGAAAGCTTTGGTTGCTTATTGAATTTTGTTGTTGATGTGGGAGTTCCAGCTTAGTTTTTTATCGAGGATCACTCCAAGATATTTTACTTCGTTGGAATACTCAATGTATGTACCATTAATTGAAATTTGGGTAAGATTTAATTTCCTCCTTTTTGTAAAAGGGACGATGATAGCCTTGCTGGGGTTTATAGAGAGACTTTCTTTATTACACCAGTCTATGACTATCTTAAGGGCGTTTTGCAAACGTGTTGTAACTTCGTTTGGTTCTTTGCCCTTTATAATGATGACTAGGTCATCGGCGTATCCAATTATATTGAAACCTGCATTACTTAGGTCTTGAAGTAGGTTATCGATAACCAGAGACCATAGTAGGGGTGAGAGTAATCCTCCCTGAGGGCAGCCTTTAACGGCTGTTACTGATACTGAGGTCTGTGCTGATGAAGCAGTTATTTTCCGACTTTCAAGCATCGCTTTGATCCATTTGATGGTGGGATGATCTATTCTTCTATGAGTCAAAGCATTTGATATGGAGTCATATCCAGTGTTGTCAAAAGCACCCTCTATGTCTAGGAAGGCACATAAAGCTACTTCTTTGTTTTCGTATGCACTTTTTATTTGTGATGTTAAACTTAGAAGTGCTCCTTCCGTGGATTTACCTTTTTGGTTAGGCGAATTGACATGGGTGCAGAGGAGTGTTTTCATTTAAGCACTCTCTAATGTGTACGTCAAGTATTCTTTCCATTGTTTTCAGGAAAAACGATGTTAAGCTTATTGGACGGTATGATTTAGGTAGTTCTATTGGTTTGCCTGGTTTGGGGATAAATACCACGTTTACCTCCCTCCAGGTTTGTGGTATGTAACCCCAATTGAAACTAAACCTAAATAAGGCTACCATAGTGGGTAGGAAAAAGTCCAAGCCCTTTTGTATAAGAGCAGGAAAGATTCGGTCTGTCCCTGGTGCCTTGTATGGTTTAAATGAGTTGATCGCCCATTTGATCTTATCCGGAGTGAAAAGTTTGCCGGATAAACTATTAATCCTTTTCAGGTTTATAGGGGGTGAGTCATCTATCATGTGTTCATGAAACTCACTTGTGATTGTAGAGCCGGGAAAGAGTACCTGAAGAAGTGTGGTCAACGTTTCTTCCCGGTCGCATGTGATTTTGCCGTCAGCTTTGACTAGTAATCCCATGCAGTTTGTTTTATTTTTCGAGAGTGCCCTCTGGAGACGCGCCACCGCCGGAAGCTCTTCGAGTTCCTCGCAGTATTTGCGCCAGGACGCTCTTTTTGATTTTCGCAACTCTATGTTGTATTGGGTAAGTAGAGATTTATATTGGTCCCACTTTCCAGTGCGTTTGGCTTTATTGAAAAGTTTTCTTACTCTTTTACGGAAACTTTCCAGGTTATCGTTCCACCATGGTGTGCACCTCTTTGCCACAGTGCGTTTAACCTTATAGCTATTTGTAAAAGATGAGATGATAATGTCATTTAGTTGACATTGTGCGACTTCCGCTTCACTTACACATGAAGGTTTTTCTGGAAGTATGTCACATTTAATCGATAGATCTTCTCGATACGTTCTCCAATTTGTGAGTTTGTTGTCGTATTTAATCGGCGCATCCTCGGTGTTGCATCTTAATTGGAAACTTATGTGCATGTGATCCGATAAAGATGCCTCACCAGAAACGTGCCAATTTTCGACGGTGTTTTGTACAAACGGAGAAGAGATGGTAAGGTCTAAAACTTCTTCTCTTAAAACGTTTCTAAACGTGGGTTTATTACCCTTATTTAGTATAACTAAATTGTTGCTGTATAGGTAATCTAATAAGAACTCACCTCTTTTGTTTTTATCTCGACTGCCCCATATTGTGTTATGCGCGTTGGCGTCGCAGCCGAAGATAAGATGTAGTTGCTGGGTCTGGCAGTACTGGACAAGTTCCTGTACTGGGCGAGGTGGTATTTCGTCATCTCCAGCAAAGTACGCCGATGCGCATACAATTTTTTGTAGCTCTCGGCCGTTGCGTCTTTCTAAAAGGACAGCCACCAGATCTTTGGTAATGAAACCTGGAATGGGAGAGAATTTTATATCTTTTGCAACTAAAAGAGCTGCCCTTGGTCTAAAATTTCCCCGGGCGAAGATGAGCTCTCTGGTTTTACTTTGTAAACCAAATATCTTACCCTCTGTTGCCCATGGCTCCTGGTTTAAACCTAGAGCGATGTTCCCTTCGGCACATCTTTGGTTGTAGGTGTCCGAGGCACCTATAGCTCGGTGCAGGTTTGCCTGCAGCACATTTAGTAGGGTGGTCATCGCTTCCTCCCGTGCTCAGGCTTGTTATCGCCTCTTCTGCGTACGATACCCTGTTGAGAAAGACCTTCGTGTCTATCTCTCGGACCGTTTTTACGCTGTTCGTGTTTTTGCCGTTCACGCGCCCGTTCCGCAGCTAGCTTTGGTCTAAACTGTTGCTGGCTGATGTTAACGTTGCTCGTACTAGGGGCGTTTGGCGATAAAGTCGTAGGCAGTGAACCAGTCTTCTTTATATCGCTTCCGGCGGCAGTACTAATACTGGCTGCTGGTTGCGACGAGCTGGCGCTTGTTTTTTCTGACGACTTTTTCTTTTTATCAGTGTCATTTACACTATTTTTTCGGGTCTGAATTGCAGACTTGTCGGATCCTTTAAGGATGATCTTGATTTGTCCAAATCTGTATGATACCATCCCCTTTAGCTCCGCAAGCCTACGCATCGCACTCTCGTTTATTGCAAAGACCATGTGGGCGACGTCTTTCTCGTCCGATCTTTGCAGAACTCTCCACGTTCTCGTATTTAGGTCTCTGTTTTGACCGTCTAGTATTGCCAGTAATCTCTCATTTGTAACTCCGGTACTCTGCGGGAAGAAAGCTCTGACAATATGTGGTTTCGGAAAGTCTTCCTCTCCCACAAGCATTACTTCCAACTCGCATTTCTCCTTTAGTCTGAGGAAGTTTGTTTTCATCCACTCTGAAGTGGCGATGTCCGCACATACTAACAAGAGCCATCCGGCTTTGAAAGTTGTCCCGCGGAAAGCTGGCTTTGAATCCCCGTCGCGCAGTTCGATCGTGATGTCCATAATCCTCTCTTGTATCTGAACCAATTGTTCATTCGTGAGAGGATTGCGATCGATATCGACTGGTACGACACCCAATCTGACATAGCTCGCTATATCTCTATAGGTGGTTCTGTCAGAGGTTGTTTTCCCAGTGCGAGCTCGCTTCGCTTCGGACTGAGGTGGTGTGTTGTCTTTGGCATCATATTTTGTTTTTGCAAAGATGCGGGCTTGCTCTATGCTGCTACCCTGTTTCAGCGCTCTGTTGTAACGACGCTGTTCCGCTGGCGTGAACCTGATACGCTTGGAGTCAGTTTGAGCCATTTTGCATGGGGTCCCTGGCGCTTCTGTATATTCCGGATGCAATTCATCCGAGAGTATACTGATGCTGTATACAGTACTTGATTCCGAGGCTGAGTCGCTCAGATGAGACAATTTCTCTTCTAGGCTCATCATCTCGAAATCACTGATTTGTGACCCTTCCCGATTGGCAGGTGTCGTGTCGGTATCGACAGGGTGTTCTAAAACATCCCTAGTTGCTGATGCATTTGTAGAGGCATCATTCTCTATGTATTTTTCTTTAGGTAATTCAATTATTCCCACGAGTAGGCGGGATTTATTGGTCGCCCGTGGTCTACCCGTCTAACCACAGGAAGGCTATCTTGAGATCGGAGGTACCCCGGTATCCGAAATTCGCAAACTAGCGGCTTAAAACTCCCTTTTTATCCATGCATCCGTCGGCGTTTGCTGTTCCACCTTGGATTTGGGTTTAAGGGTTTTCTCCCACCTCAAACTTATGGTTCCCGCTTGTACATTTATCGTGCGTTGCAACGTGTTACGGCGCACGGTCAATATCCAAGTGGGACCCTTGGCTGAACCTAATCAGGCATGCTGATTAGTCATTTTCAGGTGGGCGCCCGCGAGAAGGACTGAAAGATGAGGATTTTGCCCAACCCAATTGGCAACAATAGCATTCCGTTTTAAGAATTCTATAGAAGCCTTCCCGAGTACGCTAACAGATGCACCTGAATCTAATAGAGAATATACTTTTTCTTTACCGATTTTAATATATAAGAACGGTCTCATATCAGTTAGGTCATCTATTAGGGTTGACTCTAATGCGTTTCTATGAGCTTTTCTATTCTGGAATCTAGTTCGACATTTTCGTATCTTTTCTGACAACATTGGGTGATTTGAAACTGCAAAAATTCTACTTTTAGCATGTTGATATCGAACGATTCTTTCATGAAGAGATAGGGGTGGATTTATATCAGTTTGAATGCTTGCATTATTTGTTTTCAGATCAGATTTTTAAATTGCATCAGGAGGAATTTCAAGGTCATCGTGAGAAAGTTTTGTATCTGTAGTTCCTCTATGATTTCCTACAGATACGTTTTGAATATCTAATGGCTCGGGGAAGGGTTTATCGAACGAGAGTCCCCGGCGGCCATCTCGCTCACATTCCTGTTTAACGAATGTTTCTTGCACTTCACTGTTGACACGTTCTTCTCACCACACCTGTAGCAGAACAAGTTTCGAATTTCCGACTCACATTCGTAGTAGCTGTGACCAATCTGATCACAGTTCCAGCACTGAAACTTGGAAGTGTCAAGTGGTTTTCTAGAACGGTCAAATCTATTAACTCCAGAGTAAGCTGCAAGTTCTGGATCCTCATCATTTTTATCCACCTGACAAGAAACGGATTCCTGTATTTCATTTACACCTCGTCGGTAACTTGGATATCTCGGCGATACTTGATGCTGCACAAAATGTTCGGCTCTTCGGGCAACGTCTCTCAACTGCTCCAAGCTACTGACCGAGTATGGAAACAAGAGTGATCCTAAGGATTCGTTGCTGTTCTTCTTCAGCAAATCAATAATTTTAACATCACTTAGAGGCTGAGCAAATCGTGAGTTCATGCGAATCATTTCAGTGAAGTAGTCATCGAAATGCTCTTTGTGACCTTGACGACGTGAAAGCATTCTAAGTAATTTTTCATGATCGTTTTCTACCTTACTGAACTCTTTTACTATGGAATATTTTAAACTATTGTAATTTGCATTTGGATTTTGTTTCAGGAAAAACCAGAACCAAGATTCTTCTTTACCTTTCAACACTACATGAAAGGATGAGAGGACATGATCCCAACTACATTGCGATCTTTCCTTCAAAGTCTCCACCTTGAAAAGAAAGTCATTGATATTTTCCGATCCGTCAAAATAAATCTGCCACTTTTCGATTTTGCAAATCGAATCTGCAGAGGAAGGTATCGAAGGTAATGTTTGATTATTCGGCTGATTAACTGGCAATACTCTATTTATTGATAAAAAGGATGCGTTGTTTAGAAAACGATCAAATTCTGCATGAACGTTTGATTGTTCTTGACGATTTGAAAGAACTTCGGGTTGACTAACACTTGGCCTATTCGAATTTAAGTTGTCTAACCTCTGAACTAATGAGTTTCTAAGTGTTCTCATCTCTTGAATAAATGCTCTGTTATTTTCTTCAAGCATACGCTGAAAAGCTGATGAAAGCACTTCAATGTCTCTATTGGCTACAGAAGCTGACTCTTGTGGGATATGAACAGATATATTATCTTGTGGACTATTGTTATTATTCGGAATACATGCTGCACCATGCTGTTCCACTGTTGGATCAATTGGGGGAGGTAAATTTGGTATATTTTGATTCATAGAATGATCAGCGTATACGTTGCTATTTTCATTTGTGGGAGTTCGAGTTACAATAGGTCTCGATGTCATAGGAGCTGGAGTTGGTGACTCACTATGGTAATTCAGAGAAAATCTGTTGGAATTACTGGAATAATTGCCTCGAGACGTAGTAGATTTTCCTCTAGCACGCGTAACTGGTCTTTTATCTTCCATAATAAATTGTTTTATTTTAAAATCCGTGTTATCAAAGTAATTTGAAAAATTGTATTCAAATTCAACCTAAACTTTTAAAGTATCTAATTGAAATATTTATACTTTCAAATTTATCGAACTAATAAAGCAAAAGGGGAAAAATTCATCAATAATTTGGGGTTTGTGTGATCGTTATTTACTTGGACTTTGAGGTATAATAATATTAAAATATTACTATTTTATTTAGATTAGATTGATAAACATCAGACAGACTATGCAAAATAAAATGCATGTTAACGCAAAACTGATTTTGTTGGGTTTGTATATAGTATAGTTTGTTATAGTAGCAACATAATTAGCACTATTAATTGCAATACTATGGACTATACTATTATTATTATTTTGTAAATATTGCAAAACATATCCATATGCAACGCCATATCCTAACGAAGGATAATGTCGGACGTATATGAACATAAAAGACAATTTAATTCTTTCGGATATTTAACAGTCGCAACGCGGATTGCAATTAAAGCTACACTCAGAGAAAATTACTATGAAAATAATGGGATTTATGATTAGATCAATCGTTTTTTACTTTTAAAATAAGTCAATGGGATGCGTACTTTTGAAATAATAATTTGTAAATTATTACAATAATGGTACGATCTTACTATAAATTCAACAGTAATTCATCAATAATTTGGGGTTTGTGTGATCGTTATTTACTTGGACTTTGAGGTATAATAATATTAAAATATTACTATTTTATTTAGATTAGATTGATAAACATCAGACAGACTATGCAAAATAAAATGCATGTTAACGCAAAACTGATTTTGTTGGGTTTGTATATAGTATAGTTTGTTATAGTAGCAACATAATTAGCACTATTAATTGCAATACTATGGACTATACTATTATTATTATTTTGTAAATATTCAAATATGCAACGCCATATCCTAACGAAGGATAATGTCGGACGTATATGAACATAAAAGACAATTTAATTCTTTCGGATATTTAACAGTCGCAACGCGGATTGCAATTAAAGCTACACTCAGAGAAAATTACTATGAAAATAATGGGATTTATGATTAGATCAATCGTTTTTTACTATTAAAATAAGTCAATGGGATGCGTACTTTTGAAATAATAATTTGTAAATTATTACAATAATGGTACGATCTTACTATAAATTCAACAGTAATTCATCAATAATTTGGGGTTTGTGTGATCGTTATTTACTTGGACTTTGAGGTATAATAATATTAAAATATTACTATTTTATTTAGATTAGATTGATAAACATCAGACAGACTATGCAAAATAAAATGCATGTTAACGCAAAACTGATTTTGTTGGGTTTGTATATAGTATAGTTTGTTATAGTAGCAACATAATTAGCACTATTAATTGCAATACTATGGACTATAATATTATTATTATTTTGTAAATATTGCAAAACATATCCATATGCAACGCCATATCCTAACGAAGGATAATGTCGGACGTATATGAACATAAAAGACAATTTAATTCTTTCGGATATTTAACAGTCGCAACGCGGATTGCAATTAAAGCTACACTCAGAGAAAATTACTATGAAAAAAATGGGATTTATGATTAGATCAATCGTTTTTTACTATTAAAATAAGTCAATGGGATGCGTACTTTTGAAATAATAATTTGTAAATTATTACAATAATGGTACGATCTTACTATAAATTCAACAGTGTTAGAATTTTGTTTCAATAGTCTGTCTTATTAACAGGTTAATAGTTTGTACCATTGTATTAATGTGATGCAACTATTTTCAATAGGATTAAAAACATATTTTATGTAAAGGGATACCATTGAACCAACAACAAAATACTAATATTTAAATCGTATTCAACAATTTACACACTATTGATTCAATAAGACTCCTATTAATTCAAAACTGTGCATCCTATTGAGATGTATATTATTTACTAACCCATAATAGGATCTAACTTTTAAATCAATTGGATCATCCTATTGTTTTAATAGCATTACCGACTTAAAACAAAAGTACTTACGATTAAAAAATAACCAATTAAACCATTGTTTTAATAATATAACTATTGATTTAAAGTGAGTGGTCCCATTGAAAGTTATAGTATTTCCTATTAAAATAATAGCGACGTTCTATAAAAACTCTTCTCTCATACTATTATTTTAATGGTATTACAGATTTAAAACAAAAGTACGTATTATTAAACAACAAGCAAATAAACCATTGTTTCAATGGTATCACTATTGATTCAAATAGGATGTTCCTATTGAAATTTATAGTATTGACTAAAATAATAATAGGACAAACTATAAAAACTATTCGATCAAACTATAGTCTTAATAGTATTACCGAGTTTAAACAAAGGTATATCCAATTAAAAAAATAACCAACTAAACCATTGTTCCAATGAGATAACTATTGATCCATGTGGTTCGCCCTATTGAAAGTTATAGTACTTACTTTTAAAATAATAGGACAGTACTATTAATGCTTGTCTATCATACTATTATATTAATGGTTTTTTTATACAACTGATAGCTTAAATATATCAATTATCAATCAATGCTATCGGAGATCAATCTGAAAATCCATCATTAGAAAACAAACAAAATAACGAATTTAGAACAACAAATATATTTTTATTTAAATATTTATATTTGTTTTACATTAAAGCAAATATTATGATAAAACGAAATAACACTTTTAAAAATAACATAAATTGCATGGTTGTAATACTTTTTAAAAAATACATTTGGAAAAATAGTTCTAGTAATAACAAAAATTATTTAAACAAAAATAAAATTTGTGTGATTTCCATAAAAAGGCCTTTAATTGTTTTTAGGATTGTTAGATTTTATTTAAATTAAAAATGGTAAAAACATAAGTTTTATTTTCTTGAAACTTTTTAAGTAAATAGTAATATTGAAAAATTAACTCAACATAAAGAAACAAAAAATATAATTTTCTTTTTCATAGGACTATTAGGAAATAATCTCTTCGAATGAGTCCATAACTTTAAGGGTGTTACAAACTTCTGAGTCAGTTCATAAAAAATCCAATTTTTGAGATTGTGCGCTTATTTTAAATGAATAACTAAATTCTTGGATGAAATATATGATTTTGATTGGATACCACACAAAAAACATTTCATTTTTTAAGAAAAAAAAATATTATTTATTATTATTGCAAGTAATTAAATAGGCCACTCCCACTAATGTTTGAGTTTTGTTCCTGACAAAAATTTAAGAAATATTTTTCAATAAATAAATAGAAACATTTACCTTCTTTAGGGTACACAAAATGCATTACGTGGAACAACTTGAAGGTAACGTCAAAACATTTAAGAAATGTGGAAAATTTGTTTAAAATGCCGTCATAAAAAGTAAAAAGTTCTTCAAGTTGATTCATTTGTGGGACTATTACTATTATTACCGGTTGAATTGTGAGTCTCTTAGAAATATATTTTTGGCGTAATATCTCAACCTTCTCTCCATATTGCGCTGCAGTGGAACAATATATAAAACAAGATTCCTGGGCGTCTTTAGTACTCGGCTTCCATTTAGCTTTTTTCGCACCCTTTTTTTTACAATTGATAATATTGATGGTTTCAACAAAGCATGCAAAAATCAAATATGATGAAGTCTCGAGAATCTAAAAAAAAAAACATATGAGAAGGCTACAATCCGCTGTGCGGATCGTTGAATACCCTATCCCATCCTATCCATAAAACTAAAATCCCCAAAAAAGGGGGCATGGCTAAAAACACGATGTGGATAAAATAGAAAAAATGATATAGTGACAACAAATTCTTCAGACTGCTTACAAACACTTTTACGGTTCTACAAAAGACAAGGTTTTCTCCTGCATATGTTATGGGGTAGTGTATAAAAATGGTTTTTATATAAAAACGCCCCCAAAAAGTGGGCGTGGGTTAAAATGGTAAAAAGACGAAATGTTCATATTAATAATGTTAATGATTCTGCATCAAAATTTTTTACGAAAAATTTAAAATTTGACCGAAAACAGTTTTTAATTGAAAACGCCCCCAAAAAGTGGGCGTGGCAAAAAACTTTATATGGACGAAATATAGATATTAATATTGTCTAAATATGTTGTTCAGAAACTTTTTTAAAATTCCTTACGGTTTGGTCAAAAACTGAGTTTATCTTAAAAGGGGGCGTGGCAGTGGGCGGATTTCAAAAATTTTTACACTTGTTCTGTAGGCAGAGACGAGGATCCTATATACCAAATTTCATTATCCTAGCTCAAAATTTAAGGCCCAAAAATCGGTGACGTACAGACGGACGGACGGACGGACGGACGGACGGACGGACGGACAGACAGACATGGCTTAATCGACTCAGCTAGCGATTCTGAGTCGATCCATATACTTTGAGGTATATGTAGCAAAATTATTTCTCTATGTTACAAACTAAGTATCAAAACTAATATACCCCTATGGGATAGGGTATAAACATATGAGAAGGCTACAATCCGCTGTGCGGATCGTTGAATACCCTATCCCATCCTATCCATAAAACTAAAATCCCCAAAAAGGGGGCATGGCTAAAAACACGATTTGGATAAAATAGAAAAAATGATATAGTGACAACAAATTCTTCGGACTGCTTACAAAACAATTTTACGGTTCTACAACAGACAAGGTTTTCTCCTGCATATGTTATGGGGTAGGGTATAAAAATGGTTTTTATATAAAAACGCCCCCAAAAAGTGGGCGTGGGTTAAAATGGTATATAGACGAAATGTTCATATTAATAATGTTAATGGTTCTGCATCAAAATATTTTTCGAAAAATTTAAAATTTGACCGAAAACAGTTTTTAATTGAAAACGCCCCCAAAAAGTGGGCGTGGCAAAAAACGTTATATGGACGAAATATAGATATTAATATTGTCTAAATATGTTGTTCAGAAACTTTTTTAAAGTTACTTACGGTTTGGTCAAAAACTGAGTTTTTCTTAAAAGGGGGCGTGGCAGTGGGCGGATTTCAAAAATTTTTACACTTGTTCTGGTGACTCGGCCAAGGATCCTATATACCAAATTTCATTATCCTAGCTCAAAA
Organism: Rhingia campestris; assembly: GCA_932526625.1. NCBI lineage: Eukaryota > Metazoa > Arthropoda > Insecta > Diptera > Syrphidae > Rhingia > Rhingia campestris. Next base: position 66,263,816 of record OW052185.1, read on the forward strand.
TTTAAGGCCCAAAAATCGGTGACGAACAGACAGACGGACGGACGGACACACGGACGGACGGACGGACGGACGGACGGACGGACGGACGGACAGACAGACATGGCTAATTCGACTCAGCTAGCGATTCTGAGTCGATCCATATACTTTGAGGTATATGTAGCAAAATTATTTCTCTATGTTACAAACTATATATCAAAACTAATATACCCCCCTATGGGATAGGGTATAAACATATGAGAAGGCTACAATCCGCTGTGCGGATCGTTGAATACCCTATCCCATCCTATCCATAAAACTAAAATCCCCAAAAAAGGGGGCATGGCTAAAAACACGATGTGGATAAATAGAAAAAATGATATAGTGACAACAAATTCTTCAGACTGCTTACAAAACACATTAACGGTTCTACAAAAGACAAGGTTTTCTCTTGCATATGTTATGGGGTAGTGTATACAAATGGTTTTATATAAAAATGCCCCCAAAAAGTGGGCGTGGGTTAAAATTGTATATAGACGAAATGTTCATATTAATAATGTTAATGATTCTGCATCAAAATTTTTTTCGAAAAATTTAAAATTTGACCGAAAACAGTTTTTAATTGAAAACGCCCCCAAAAAGTGGGCGTGGCAAAAAACTTTATATGGACGAAATATAGATATTAATATTGTCTAAATATGTTGTTCAGAATTTTTTTTATAATTCCTTACGGTTTGGTCAAAAACTGAGTTTTTCTTAAAAGGGGGCGTGGCAGTGGGCGGATTTCAAAAATTTTTACACTCGTTCTGTAGGCAGAGACGATGATCCTATATACCAAATTTAATTATCCTAGCTCAAAATTTAAGGCCTAAAAATCGGTGACGTACAGACGGACAGACGGACGGACGGACGGACGGACGGACAGACAGACATGGCTTAATCGACTCAGCTAGCGATTCTGAGTCGATCCATATACTTTGAGGTATATGTAGCAAAATTATTTCTCTATGTTACAAACTAAGTATCAAAACTAATATACCCCCTATGGGATAGGGTATAAACATATGAGAGGCTACAATCCGCTATGCGGATCGTTGAATACCCTATCCCATCCCATCCTTTAAATTAATATCCTCAAAATATAGGCCTTATGGCGATGATATACAGAAAATGACATTCTCACAATATATTGCTCAGACAGTTTCTCAAAATCTTGTGTGGTTCGACAAAAAACAACGTATTTCTATTGCTAATGCCTTGGGATGGGGTATACAAATTGTTTTTGTAAGAAAACGCCCCCAAAATGTGGGCGTAGGTGAAAATGATCTATGGACAAAATGTTTATATTACCATTTCGGAAGTATTTGCATCAAAATTTTTTTCGAAAGTTTTAAAATTTGGACAAAAAGCGTTTTTTACTAAAAACGCCCCCAAAAAGTGGGCGTGGCAAAAAACTTTGTATGAACGAAATATAGATATTAGGATTGTCTAAATATGCTACTCAGACACTTTTTTGAAATTCCTTACGGTTTGGCCAAAAAATAAGTTTTCCTAAAAAGGGGGCGTGGCAGTGGGCGGATTTCAAAAATTTTTACACTTGTTCTGGTGGCACGGACGAGGATCCTATATACCAAATTTCATTATCCTAGCTCAAAATTTAAGGCCTAAAAACCGCTGACGAACAGACTGACGGACGGACGGACGGACGGACGGACAGACAGACATGGCTAATTCGACTCAGCTAGCGATTCTGAGTCGATCCATATACTTTGAGGTATATGTAGCAAAGTTATTTCTCTATGTTACAAACTAAGTATCAAAACTAATATACCCCTATGGGATAGGGTATAAACATATGAGAGGCTACAATCCGCTATGCGGATCGTTGAATACCCTATCCCATCCCATCCTTTAAATTAATATCCTCAAAATATAGGCCTTATGGCGATGAAATACAGAAAATGACATTCTCACAATATATTGCTCAGACAGTTTCTCAAAATCTTGTGTGGTTCGACAAAAAACAACGTATTTCTATTGCTAATGCCTTGGGATGGGGTATACAAAATGTTTATATTACCATTTCGGAAGTATTTGCATCAAAATTTTTTTCGAAAGTTTTAAAATTTGGACAAAAAGCGTTTTTTACTAAAAACGCCCCCAAAAAGTGGGCGTGGCAAAAAACTTTGTATGAACGAAATATACATATTAGGATTGTCTAAATATGCTACTCTGACACTTTTTTGAAATTCCTTACGGTTTGGCCAAAAAATAAGTTTTCCTAAAAAGGGGGCAGTGGGCGGATTTCAAAAATTTTTACACTTGTTCTGGTGGCACGGACGAGGATCCTATATACCAAATTTCATTATCCTAGCTCAAAATTTAAGGCCCAAAAACCGCTGACGAACAGACAGACGGACGGACGGACGGACGGACGGACGGACAGACAGACATGGCTAATTCGACTCAGCTAGCGATTCTGAGTCGATCCATATACTTTGAGGTATATGTAGCAAAATTATTTCTCTATGTTACAAACTAAGTATCAAAACTAATATACCCCCCTATGGGATAGGCTATAAAAACCACCAGCAACGAAGTATACAAATCATTGTTCCAAGAATTAAGGGATAAATATGTAAGACTCGGATGGCAATCTTTGTTTACTGACGCCTCGAAAACAATAGACGGAGCCTCCTTCGCTGTTGTGAATGAAAATGGTTGTATTATCAGCAAGGGCCTACTTCATTTTACTTCATCTATCTTCACGGCAGAAGCATTCGCTATTCTAAAAGCAAAAGGCAAAACAATCATTTTACTGATAGCCTGTCTTCAATCAATGCGATAAAAAACACCAATAACTACTCCAATATTGTTGCAGACATCCGTGACAAACTTATAGCCAATTCAACCAAAAAGACCTAAAAAAACATATGAGAAGGCTACAATCCGCTGTGCGGATCGTTGAATACCCTATCCCATCCTATCCATAAAACTAAAATCCCCAAAAAAGGGGACATGGCTAAAAACACGATGTGGATAAATAGAAAAAATGATATAGTTACAACAAATTCTTCAGACTGCTTACAAAACACTTTAACGGTTCTACAAAAGACAAGGTTTTCTCTTGCATATGTTATGGGGTAGTGTATAAAAATGGTTTTTATATAAAAACGCCCCCAAAAAGTGGGCGTGGGTTAAAATGGTATATAGAAGAAATGTTCATATTAATAATGTTAATGATTCTGATTCGAAAAATTTAAAATTTGACCGAAAACAGTTTTTTATTGAAAACGCCCCCAAAAAGTGGGCGTGGCAAAAAACTTTATATGGACGAAATATAGATATTAATATTGTCTAAATATGTTGTTCAGAAACTTTTTTAAAATTCCTTACGGTTTGGTCACCGTTTGGTCTGTACGTCACCGATTTTTAGGCCTTAAATTTTGAGCTAGGATAATGAAATTTGGTATATAGGATCCTCGTCTCTGCCTACAGAACAAGTGTAAACATTTTTGAAATCCGCCCACTGCCACGCCCCTTTTTAAGAAAAACTCAGTTTTTGACCAAACCGTAGGGAATTTTAAAAAAGTTTCTAAACAGCATATTTAGACAATATTAATATCTATATTTCGTCCATATAAAGTTTTTTGCCACGCCCACTTTTTGGGGGCGTTTTCAATAAAAAACTGTTTTCGGTCAAATTTTAAATTTTTCGAAAAAAATTTTGATGCAGAATCATTAACATTATTAATATGAACATTTCGTCTATATACCATTTTAACCCACGCCCACTTTTTGGGGGCGTTTTTATATAAAAACCATTTTTATACACTACCCCATAACATATGCAAGAGAAAACCTTGTCTTTTGTAGAACCGTTAAAGTGTTTTGTAAGCAGTCTGAAGAATTTGTTGTCACTATATCATTTTTTCCATTTATCCACATCGTGTTTTTAGCCATGCCCCCTTTTTTGGGGATTTTAGTTTTATGGATAGGATGGGATAGGGTATTCAACGATCCGCACAGCGGATTGAAGCCTTCTCATATGTTTACTAACCCATAATAGGATCTAACTTTTAAATCAATTGGATCATCCTATTGTTTTAATAGCATTACCGGCTTAAAACAAAAGTACTTACGATTAAAAAATAACCAATTAAACCATTGTTTTAATAATATAACTATTGATTTAAAGTGAGTGGTCCCATTGAAAGTTATAGTATTTCCTATTAAAATAATAGCGACGTTCTATAAAAACTCTTCTCTCATACTATTATTTTAATGGTATTACAGATTTAAAACAAAAGTACGTATTATTAAACAACAAGCAAATAAACCATTGTTTCAATGGTATCACTATTGATTCAAATAGGATGTTCCTATTGAAATTTATAGTATTGACTAAAATAATAATAGGACAAACTATAAAAACTATTCGATCAAACTATAGTCTTAATAGTATTACCGAGTTTAAACAAAGGTATATCCAATTAAAAAAATAACCAACTAAACCATTGTTCCAATGAGATAACTATTGATCCATGTGGTTCGCCCTATTGAAAGTTATAGTACTTACTTTTAAAATAATAGGACAGTACTATTAATGCTTGTCTATCATACTATTATATTAATGGTTTTTTTATACAACTGATAGCTTAAATATATCAATTATCAATCAATGCTATCGGAGATCAATCTGAAAATCCATCATTAGAAAACAAACAAAATAACGAATTTAGAACAACAAATATATTTTTATTTAAATATTTATATTTGTTTTACATTAAAGCAAATATTATGATAAAACGAAATAACACTTTTAAAAATAACATAAATTGCATGGTTGTAATACTTTTTAAAAAATACATTTGGAAAAATAGTTCTAGTAATAACAAAAATTATTTAAACAAAAATAAAATTTGTGTGATTTCCATAAAAAGGCCTTTAATTGTTTTTAGGATTGTTAGATTTTATTTAAATTAAAAATGGTAAAAACATAAGTTTTATTTTCTTGAAACTTTTTAAGTAAATAGTAATATTGAAAAATTAACTCAACATAAAGAAACAAAAAATATAATTTTCTTTTTCATAGGACTATTAGGAAATAATCTCTTTGAATGAGTCCATAACTTTAAGGGTGTTACAAACTTCTGAGTCAGTTCATAAAAAATCCAATTTTTGAGATTGTGCGCTTATTTTAAATGAATAACTAAATTCTTGGATGAAATATATGATTTTGATTGGATACCACACAAAAAACATTTCATTTTTTAAGAAAAAAAAATATTATTTATTATTATTGCAAGTAATTAAATAGGCCACTCCCACTAATGTTTGAGTTTTGTTCCTGACAAAAATTAAAGAAATATTTTTCAATAAATAAATAGAAACATTTACCTTCTTTAGGGTACACAAAATGCATTACGTGGAACAACTTGAAGGTAACGTCAAAACATTTAAGAAATGTGGAAAATTTGTTTAAAATGCCGTCATAAAAAGTAAAAAGTTCTTCAAGTTGATTCATTTGTGGGACTATTACTATTATTACCGGTTGAATTGTGAGTCTCTTAGAAATATATTTTTGGCGTAATATCTCAACCTTCTCTCCATATTGCGCTGCAGTGGAACAATATATAAAACAAGATTCCTGGGCGTCTTTAGTACTCGGCTTCCATTTAGCTTTTTTCGCACCCTTTTTTTTACAATTGATAATATTGATGGTTTCAACAAAGCATGCAAAAATCAAATATGATGAAGTCTCGAGAATCTAAAAAAAAAAACCTTTGAGAAGGCTACAATCCGCTGTGCGGATCGTTGAATACCCTATCCCATCCTATCCATAAAACTAAAATCCCCAAAAAAGGGGGCATGGCTAAAAACACGATGTGGATAAATAGAAAAAATGATATAGTGACAACAAATTCTTCAGACTGCTTACAAAACACATTAACGGTTCTACAAAAGACAAGGTTTTCTCTTGCATATGTTATGGGGTAGTGTATACAAATGGTTTTATATAAAAATGCCCCCAAAAAGTGGGCGTGGGTTAAAATTGTATATAGACGAAATGTTCATATTAATAATGTTAATGATTCTGCATCAAAATTTTTTTCGAAAAATTTAAAATTTGACCGAAAACAGTTTTTTATTGAAAACCCCCTAAAAAAGTGGGCGTGGCAAAAAACTTTATATGGACGAAATATAGATATTAATATTGTCTAAATATGTTGTTCAGAAACTTTTTTAAAATTCCTTACGGTTTGGTCAAAAACTGAGTTTTTCTTAAAAGGGGGCGTGGCAGTGGGCGGATTTCAAAAATTTTTACACTTGTTCTGTAGGCAGAGACGAGGATCCTATATACCAAATTTCATTATCCTAGCTCAAAATTTAAGGCCTAAAAATCGGTGACGTTCAGACGGACGGACGGACGGACGGACAGACAGACATGGCTTAATCGACTCAGCTAGCGATTCTGAGTCGATCCATATACTTTGAGGTATATGTAGCAAAATTATTTCTCTATGTTACAAACTAAGTATCAAAACTAATATACCCCCTATGGGATAGGGTATAAACATATGAGAGGCTACAATCCGCTATGCGGATCGTTGAATACCCTATCCCATCCCATCCTTTAAATTAATATCCTCAAAATATAGGCCTTATGGCGATGATATACAGAAAATGACATTCTCACAATATATTGCTCAGACAGTTTCTCAAAATCTTGTGTGGTTCGACAAAAAACCCCCAAAATGTGGGCGTAGGTGAAAATGATCTATGGACAAAATGTTTATATTACCATTTCGGAAGTATTTGCATCAAAATTTTTTTCGAAAGTTTTAAAATTTGGACAAAAAGCGTTTTTTACTAAAAACGCCCCCAAAAAGTGGGCGTGGCAAAAAACTTTGTATGAACGAAATATAGATATAAGGATTGTCTAAATATGCTACTCAGACACTTTTTTGAAATTCCTTACGGTTTGGCCAAAAAATAAGTTTTCCTAAAAAGGGGGCGTGGCAGTGGGCGGATTTCAAAAATTTTTACACTTGTTCTGGTGGCACGGACGAGGATCCTATATACCAAATTTCATTATCCTAGCTCAAAATTTAAGGCCCAAAAACCGCTGACGAACAGACGGACGGACGGACGGACAGACAGACATGGCTAATTCGACTCAGCTAGCGATTCTGAGTCGATCCATATACTTTGAGGTATATGTAGCAAAATTATTTCTCTATGTTACAAACTAAGTATCAAAACTAATATACCCCTATGGGATAGGGTATAAAAATTAAATGAATTGATATACCTAAACTAAACTAAAACATAAACATATGAGAGGCTACAATCCGCTATGCGGATCGTTGAATACCCTGAACATCATATTTAGACAATATTAATATCTATATTTCGTTCATATAATGTTTTTTGCCACGCCCACTTTTTGGGGGCGTTTTCAATAAAAAAACTGTTTTCGGTCAAATTTTAAATTTTTCGAAAAAAATTTTGATGCAGAATCATTAACATTATTAATATGAACATTTCGTCTTTATACCATTTTAACCCACGCCCACTTTTTGGGGCGTTTTTATATAAAAACCATTTTTATACACTACCCCATAACATATGAAGGAGAAAACCTAGTCTTTTGTAGAACCGTAAAAGTGTTTTGTTAGCAGTCTGAAGATTTAGTTGTCACTATATCATTTTTTCTATTTTATCCACATCGTATTTTTAGCCATGCCCACTTTTTTTTTGGGATTTTAGTTTTATGGATAGGATGGGATAGGGTATTCAACGATCCGCACAGCGGATTGTAGCCTTCTCATATGTTTTAAACGCTAGTTGATTTTTATACCCTATCCCATAGGGGGGTATATTAGTTTTGACATTAAGTTTGTAACATAGAGAAATAATTTCGATACATATACCTCAAAGTATATGGATCGATTCAGAATCGCTAGCTGAGTCGATTAAGCCATGTCTGTCTGTCCGTCCTTCCGTCCGTCCGTCCGTCTGAGTGTCACCGATTTTTGGGCCTTAAATTTTGAGCTAGAATGTTGAAATTTGGTATATAGACTCTTTGGCCGACGAAGCAGAACAAGTGTAAAAATTTTTGAAATCCGCCCACTGCCACGCCCCCTTTTAGAAAAACGTAGTTAAAAGCCAAACGGTAAGGAATTCCAAAAAAGTGTCTGAGCAGCATATTTAGACAATCTTAATATCTATATTTCGTCCATACAAAGTTTTTTGCCACGCCCACTTTTTGGGGGCGTTTTTAGCAAAAAACGCTTTTCGTCCAAATTTTAAAACTTTCGAAAAAATGTTTGATGAAGATACTTCCGCAATGGTAATATAAACATTTTGTCTATAGGTCATTTTCTCCTACGCCCACATTTTGGGGGCGTTTTCTTACAAAAACCATTTGTATACCCCATCCCAAGGCATTAGCAATAGAAATACGTTGTTTTTTGTCGAACCACAAAAGATTTTGAGAAACTGTCTGAGCAACATATTGTGACAATGTCATTTTCTGTTTTTCATCGCCATAAGGCCTATATTTTGAGGATATTAATTTAAAGGATGGGATGGGATAGGGTATTCAACGATCCGCATAGCGGATTGTAGCCTCTCATATTTATACCCTATCCCATAGGGGTATATTAGTTTTGATACTTAGTTTGTAACATAGAGAAATATTTTAGCTACATATACCTCAAAGTATATGGATCGATTCAGAATCGCTAGCTGAGTAGAATAAGCAATGTCTGTCTGTCCGTCCGTCCGTCCGTCTGTCTGTTCGTCACCGATTTTTGGGCCATAAATTTTGAGCTAAGATATTTTGAGGATATTAATTTTAAGGATGGGATGGGATAGGGTTTTCAACGATCCGCATAGCGGATTGTAGCCTCTCATATGTTTGTCTATAAGTTTGTTTTTTTCCATCAGCCAGAAAATGCGCTTAGAGACTATTTTTTCCAAGATCTTAGAAGTGCAAGGAAGGAGGGAAATTGGTCGGTACCCTAATGTAGTCGAATGATCTTTTTTGGGTTTTGGTATTGGCACGCAAGTTGCAATTTTCCATGTTTGGGGGATTATTTTAAATGAATAACTAAATTCTTGGATGAAATATATGATTTTGATTGGATACCACACAAAAAACATTTTATTTTTTCTAAAAAGGCTACGGCCTTTTTATACCCTATCCCATAGGGGGGTATATTAGTTTTGATACATAGTTTGTAACATAGAGAAATAATTTTGCTACATATACCTCAAAGTATTTGGATCGACTCAGAATCGCTAGCTGAGTCGAATTAGCCATGTCTGTCTGTCCGTCCGTCCATCCGTCCGTCCGTCCGTCTGTCTGTTCGTCACCGATTTTTGGGCGTTAAATTTTGAGCTAGGATAATGAAATTTGGTATATAGGATCCTTGTCCGAGTCACCAGAACAAGTGTAAAAATTTTTGAAATCCGCCCACTGCCACGCCCCCTTTTTAGAAAAACGTAATTTTTAGCAAAACCGTAAAGAATTTTAAAAAAGTGTCTGAACAGCATATTTACAGAATCGTAATATCTATATTTCGTTCATATAAAGTTTTTTGCCACGCCCACTGTTTGGGGCGTTTTCAATAAAAAACTGTTTTCGGTCAAATTTTAAATTTTTCGAAAAAAATTTTGATGCAGAATCATTAACATTATTAATATGAACATTTCGTCTTTATACCATTTTAACCCACGCCCACTTTTTGGGGGCGTTTTTATATAAAAACCATTTTTATACACTACCCCCATAACATATACAGGAGAAAACCTTGTCTTTTGTAGAACCGTAAAAGTGTTTTGTAAGCAGCCTGAAGAATTTGTTGTCACTATATCATTTTTTTTTATTTTATCCACATCGTGTTTTTAGCCATGCCCACTTTTTTGGGGATTCTAGTTTTATGGAAAGGATGGGATAGGGTATTCAACGATCCGCACAGCGGATTGTAGCCTTCTCATATGTTTTAAACGCTAGTTGATTATACCCTATCCCATAGGGGGGTATATTAGTTTTGATACATAGTTTGTAACATAGAGAAATAATTTTGCTACATATACCTCAAAGTATATGGATCGACTCAGAATCGCTAGCTGAGTCGAATTAGCCATGTCTGTCCGTCCGTCCGTCCGTCCGTCTGTCTGTTCGTCACCGATTTTTGGACCTTAAATTTTGAGCTAGGATATTGAAATTTGGTATATAGGATCCTTGTCCGAGTCACCACAACAAGTGTAAAAATTTTTGAAATCCGCCCACTGCCACGCCCCCTTTTTAGAAAAACTCAGTTTTTGACCAAACCGTAAGGAATTTTAAAAAAGTTTCTGAACATCATATTTAGACAATATTAATATCTATATTTCGTTCATATAATGTTTTTTGCCACGCCCACTTTTTGGGGGCGTTTTCAATAAAAAACTGTTTTCGGTCAAATTTTAAATTTTTCGAAAAAAATTTTGATGCAGAATCATTAACATTATTAATATGAACATTTCGTCTTTATACCATTTTAACCCACGCCCACTTTTTGGGGCGTTTTTATATAAAAACCATTTTTATACACTACCCCATAACATATGAAGGAGAAAACCTAGTCTTTTGTAGAACCGTAAAAGTGTTTTGTTAGCAGTCTGAAGATTTAGTTGTCACTATATCATTTTTTCTATTTTATCCACATCGTATTTTTAGCCATGCCCACTTTTTTTTTGGGATTTTAGTTTTATGGATAGGATGGGATAGGGTATTCAACGATCCGCACAGCGGATTGTAGCCTTCTCATATGTTTTTTGTCTATGTTTGTTTTTTTTCCATCAGCCAGAAAATGCGCTTAGAGACTATTTTTTCCAAGATCTTAGAAGTGCAAGGAAGGAGGGAAATTGGTCGGTACCCTAATGTAGTCGAATGATCTTTTTTGGGTTTTGGTATTGGCACGCAAGTTGCAATTTTCCATGTTTGGGGGATTATTCCTTTGTCAAAGATGTTTTTGTATAAGGATAACAAATTAGTTTTAAAGCAAGGTCGACTGTTTCGGAGCATTGAGTAAGATATCCTATCAAAGCCTGGGGTTTGACCGTTAACTGAGCTCATACTACTTTCAAACTCTAAAATACTGATGGGAGATTCAATCAGCTTTGCTGAAGGTGAAATCGTGTAGCGTGGTAAAACTTTGTTAAGCGTTTGGTACTTTTCTTTAATGTACTTTGGATGAAAATTTATATCGTCATGAGATTTTTCCCAACACTCTGCAAAGTATTCATTTATTTCTACTGGGCAAGTTATGTTTGTGGAATCAGCTTTAATAACCTTAATAGTGTGGGGGATGTAATTGCCAGTTAGGGAATTTATATCAGCCCACATTTTTTTGGTAAATTTATTGAAAGAAGCAGTTTTTTCCAACTTAGCAGCTTTGCGGAATTGTGCATTTGCCTTACGGTAACTTATGAGGTTATAATCATTTGGTGATTATACCCTATCCCATAGGGGTATATTAGTTTTGATACTTAGTTTGTAACATAGAGAAATAATTTTGCTACATATACCTCAAAGTATATGGATCGACTCAGAATCGCTAGCTGAGTCGATTAAGCCATGTCTGTCTGTCCGTCCGCCCGTCCGTCCGTCCGTCCGTCTGTACGTACCGATTTTTAGGCCTTAAATTTTGAGCTAGGATAATGAAATTTGGTATATAGGATCCTCGTCTCTGCCTACAGAACAAGTGTAAAAAATTTTGAAATCCGCCCACTGCCACGCCCCTTTTTAAGAAAAACTCAGTTTTTGACCAAACCGTAAGGAATTTTTAAAAAAGTTTCTGAACAACATATTTAGACAATATTAATATCTATATTTCGTCTATATAAAGTTTTTTGCCACGCCCACTTTTTGGGGCGTTTTCAATAAAAAACTGTTTTCGGTTAAATTTTAAATTTTTCGAAAAAAATTTTGATGCAGAATCATTAACATTATTAATATAAACATTTCGTCTATATACCATTTTAACCCACGCCCACTTTTTGGGGGCGTTTTTATATAAAAACCATTTTTATACACTACCCCATAACATATGCAGGAGAAAACCTTGTCTTTTGTAGAACCGTAAAAGTGTTTGTAAACAGTCTGAAGAATTTGTTGTCACTATATCATTTTTTCTATTTTATCCACATCGTGTTTTTAGCCATGCCCACTTTTTTGGGGATACTAGTTTTATGGATATGATGGGATAGGGTATTCAACGATCCGCACAGCGGATTATAGCCTTCTCATATGTTTTTATACCCTATCCCATAGGGGTATATTAGTTTTGATACTTAGTTTGTAACATAGAGAAATAATTTTGCTACATATACCTCAAAGTATATGGATCGACTCAGAATCGCTAGCTGAGTCGATTAAGCCATGTCTGTCTGTCCGTCCGTCCGTCCGTCCGTCCGTCCGTCTGTACGTCACCGATTTTTGGGCCTTAAATTTTGAGCTAGGATAATGAAATTTGGTATATAGGATCCTCGTCTCTGCCTACAGAACAAGTGTAAAAATTTTTGAAATCCGCCCACTGCCACGCCCCCTTTTAAGATAAACTCAGTTTTTGACCAAACCGTAAGGAATTTTAAAAAAGTTTCTGAACAACATATTTAGACAATATTAATATCTATATTTCGTCCATATAAAGTTTTTTGCCACGCCCACTTTTTGGGGGCGTTTTCAACGTTTCCTGCATAACATATGCAGGAGAAAACCTTGTCTTTTGTAGAACCGTAAAAGTGTTTGTAAGCAGTCTGAAGAATTTGTTGTCACTATATCATTTTTTCTATTTTATCCACATCGTGTTTTTAGCCATGCCCCCTTTTTTGGGGATTTTAGTTTTATGGATAGGATGGGATAGGGTATTCAACGATCCGCACAGCGGATTGTAGCCTTCTCATATGTTTTTGAATGTTTTCCACGCATTTTGCTTTATTAGGCGGAGGTTGCTTAAATTTTGATTCCACCAGGGAACTGTTTTATTGTGTGTTTTGTTAGTTGTCTGGGGAATAGACAGGTTTGCTGCGGAGCGGATTGATTTGACAACACTAGCAGCGTCTCTGTTAATATTGGAGTAAGTTGGTCTGAATGATATTTGTTTCGAGACTTCGGTTTGGAACAAATCCCATTTGGCTAAGTTTGTTAAGAATTTGGGCCGGGTTTTTGGTAGTTTGAGGCTGTTACCTAGAGATATTGTGGTAAAAATTGGGAAGTGGTCACTACCGCATAAGTCATCGGAGACCTTCCAGACTGATTTTGGAGTGAGTTGTGGGGATATAAGAGTAAGGTCGATGTGGGAAAACGTTCTGTGAGTGGAGAAATGGGTCGGACTTCCGTCATTTAAAATTACTAGTCCATTGTTTGCTATGAAGTTCTCAATAAATTTGCCACGTCTGTCCATGGTAGGAGATCCCCAAGCGGGGCTCCATGAATTAAAGTCTCCTGTTAGAACGAAAGGTGTTGAGATGTTGACTAAAATATTTTCAAGATCACTAGTTTCAAATTTTTGGTGTGGTGGGATGTAAATTGATATAATAGTTAGTTTGAATTTTAGTTTTATTTCAACTGCAATCGCAGATATGTTGGAGTTTATATTGATGAATCTATGGGGGATTGTTTTATGAACAAGAAGGCATGTACCTTGTTTTGAAGTTGTGTTACAGTCTAAATTATGAAAGAAAGATGAATATTTATTTGGTTGGAAAGGTTGTTGATTATGTTTTATGTGTGTTTCTTGTATGGCAATAATGTATGGATTTTGTTCTTTTATTAGCAATTGTAGAGCATGATAGTTATTGAAGTAACCATTCATGTTCCATTGTAGAATTTTTATATCATTATAGGTGGTGGAGTCGGTCTTGTTATCTGTACGGTTTAATGTACAGACAGAAGAGCGACTGCCACCTGAAGAAATAGTGTTCCCGCGCCCCCATCGATGGCGAGAGTCCCCCCCGACATGACGGGGACTATCACCATCGTTAGAGGCGCGGGGTGTGAATGGGTTATTAGTTACGTTAAGAGTTGTCATGTTCATCATCAATATTCATTGAGTGTTGTTTATGTGTTAAAGAGTGCAATTTTGGAAGGGAGTTGTTTTGGTTGGAGCTTTTTGAATTGATTGTGTTTGCTGTTTGGGTATTTGCCGTTAAATTGTTGCGATCACTTGGAGTTATTTGTGCTCTTAAGTGGCTGTTGGATGTTTCAGTTGTATCGTTATCAGGGTTTGGGTTTGAGACTTTTGAAATATTATCTCTTTGAGTTATATTTGAGCTTTCGGTATTTGTTTCTTTGTATGTATTTGTAAATTTAATGGGATATGAGTTCTCTGCATTTTGAGTAAATTTAGAGTTTATATTTTTTTTGTTTTAAAGGGGTTTGATTGATTGGCTTCTCTTTGTTTACAATGTTATGTTCGATGGAAGAAAAAGATGTGGAGGGCATAGGGTCGGATGTATCGTGGGGAGTCAGCTTAAGTTTTTCTGAATAGAGGTCAGGGGAGAGAGTGGTAGGTATTGGGTTGCGTTCTTTCTGGATACGTCTAGCTTCGGCTAAGGTGCACTTGTTTCTGGTTTCTTACTACAAGTTTTTCTTTGCTTTGAATATATTTTGGGCAGGCTTTAGAGGAGGCGGGGTGAGGACCGGAACAATTTGCACATAGTGTCCGAGAACAACTTGTGTCGTCGTGAGGGGGGAAATTGCATATATCGCATGAGGCTGCACGTTTGCACCATTTGGTTGTGTGTCCTAGTAATTGACATTGACGACAACGCATTGGGTTTGGGACGTATTCTGATATTTTGGTTTTGTACCAGCCAATTTCGATTGTGTTAGGAATTCTTAATAAGTCGAAAGTAAGAATCATGAGACCAGTGGGAATTCTTTTGTTATCTTGCATTTTCGTGAATTTATATACGTCAGTTACGTTTTGACTTCTTAGTTCTGATATTATTTCTGTCTCAGGGACATTTATTAGGCAAGGCGCGTATGCGATGCCCTTTGAGAGGTTGAGGTTAGAGTGAAGTTTTATATTTACCGGGCAAATGTTGTCTAGTGTTTTTGATCGGGTAAATTTATCGGCTATAGTTTGATCTTTTGTTAAAATTAAAATTGAGCCGTCTCTTAACTGCGAAAATTTTTTCATATTGGGTGCTAATAGAGTCAATTGTTTTTTTCAAAATGAAAACACTGATTGATGTTAAAGATTTGGCCTCGTCTTTTGACGTTATATGCACAAAACGCGGATTTTTGAAAATTGATTTTATTGGTAGGTCTGTGAACACATTATTGGATTTTTTTTTGTCTTTTCTGGGGTGGTGGTGGAGGATCAGGGGGATCAGAGAGCGAATATTCATCGAGAATGCCATATCGGTTGCCCGATTGGCGAATAGGCTTCGACGCCATCGCGAGAGATAATTTGTTACTTATTAAATAATCACCTATTTGTTGTATATTAATTAACTGCTGATACTAAATAAGTGATTCAAGTGATAATTTGAAAGAAAAAAACAGGAGAATCGCAACGACTACTCTTTAACTCACTAGCTAGGTCTGAACGGTTCGAAGGTCAGCCGATGACTGTGAACCACATATGATAGTATCGTTGGATAGGTCTTCACTTTGTGTCCAGAAATATGAATGTCTAACAGTCTGAAATGGTGGCATTTGTGAGTAAAACTAGAAGGCTACAATCCACTGTGCGGATCGTTGAATACCCTATCCCATCCTATCTGTAAAACTAAAATCCCCAATAAGTGGACATGGCTAAAAACACGATGTTGATAAAATAAAGAAAATGACATGGTGACAACAAATTCTTCAGACTGCTTATAAAAAACTTTTACGGTTCTACAAAAGACATGGTTTTCTGCTGCATATGTTATGGGGTAGTGTATAAAAATGGTTTTTATATAAAAACGCCCCCAAAACGTGGGCGTGGGTTAAAATGGTATATAGACGAAATGTTCATATTAATAATGTTAATGATTCTGCATCAAAATTTTTTTCGAAAAATTTAAAATTTGACCGAAAACAGTTTTTAATTGAAAACGCCCCCAAAAAGTGGGCGTGGCAAAAAACTTTATATAGAGACGAGGATCCTATGTACCAAATTTCATTATCCTAGCTCAAAATTTAAGGCCTAAAAATCGGTGACGTACAGACGGACGGACGGACGGACGGACGGACGGACGGACAGACAGACATGGCTTAATCGACTCAGCTAGCGATTCTGAGTCGATCCATATACTTTGAGGTATATGTAGCAAAATTATTTCTCTATGTTACAAACTAAGTATCAAAACTAATATACCCCTATGGGATAGGGTATAATAACGGTTTTCATTGACTTCTTTAAATGTATCTTTGTCAAAATGTTCACATACATTTTTTTCATATCCACATTTATAAACACAAAGAAAAGACCTATCCAACGATACCTATTATTTGCGGTTAATACAAATTACAGTGCGGTGTTAGTCTATATGGAATAGATAAGAAAACATATGAGAAGGCTACAATCCGCTGTGCGGATCGTTGAATACCCTATCCCATCCTATCCATAAAACTAAAATCCCAAAAAAAAAGTGGGCATGGCTAAAAATACGATGTGGATAAAATAGAAAAAATGATATAGTGACAACTAAATCTTCAGACTGCTTACAAAACACTTTTACGGTTCTACAAAAGACTAGGTTTTCTCCTTCATATGTTATGGGGTAGTGTATAAAAATGGTTTTTATATAAAAACGCCCCAAAAAGTGGGCGTGGGTTAAAATGGTATAAAGACGAAATGTTCATATTAATAATGTTAATGATTCTGCATCAAAATTTTTTTCGAAAAATTTAAAATTTGACCGAAAACAGTTTTTTATTGAAAACGCCCCCAAAAAGTGGGCGTGGCAAAAAACATTATATGAAAGAAATATAGATATTAATATTGTCTAAATATGATGTTCAGAAACTTTTTTAAAATTCCTTACGGTTTGGTCAAAAACTGAGTTTTTCTAAAAAGGGGGCGTGGCAGTGGGCGGATTTCAAAAATTTTTACACTTGTTCTGGTGACTCGGACAAGGATCCTATATACCAAATTTCAATATCCTAGCTCAAAATTTAAGGCCCAAAAATCGGTGACGAACAGACAGACGGACGGACGGACGGACGGACGGACGGACAGACAGACATGGCTAATTCGACTCAGCTAGCGATTCTGAGTCGATCCATATACTTTGAGGTATATGTAGCAAAATTATTTCTCTATGTTACAAACTATGTATCAAAACTAATATACCTCCCTATGGGATAGGGTATAAAAACATATGAGAAGGCTACAATCCGCTGTGCGGATCGTTGAATACCCTATCCCATCCTATTCATAAAACTAAAATCCCCAAAAAAGGGGACATGGCTAAAAACACGATGTGGATAAATAGAAAAAATGATATAGTGACAACAAATTCTTCAGACTGCTTACAAAACACTTTAACGGTTCTACAAAAGACAAGGTTTTCTCTTGCATATGTTATGGGGTAGTGTATAAAAATGGTTTTTATATAAAAACGCCCCCAAAAAGTGGGCGTGGGTTAAAATGGTATATAGACGAAATGTTCATATTAATAATGTTAATGATTCTGCATCAAATTTTTTTTCGAAAAATTTAAAATTTGACCGAAAACAGTTTTTTATTGAAAACGCCCCCAAAAAGTGGGCGTGGCAAAAAACTTTATATGGACGAAATATAGATATTAATATTGTCTAAATATGTTGTTCAGAAACTTTTTTAAAATTCCTTACGGTTTGGTCAAAAACTGAGTTTTTCTTAAAAGGGGGCGTGGCAGTGGGCGGATTTCAAAAATTTTTACACTTGTTCTGTAGGCAGAGACGAGGATCCTATATACCAAATTTCATTATCCTAGCTCAAAATTTAAGGCCTAAAAATCGGTGACGTACAGACGGACGGACGGACGGACGGACGGACAGACAGACATGGCTTAATCGACTCAGCTAGCGATTCTGAGTCGATCCATATACTTTGAGGTATATGTAGCAAAATTATTTCTCTATGTTACAAACTAAGTATCAAAACTAATATACCCCCTATGGGATAGGGTATAAACATATGAGAAAGCTACAATCCGCTGTGCGGATCGTTGAATACCCTATCCCATCCTATCCATAAAACTAGAATCCCCAAAAAAGTGGGCATGGCTAAAACACGATGTGGATAAAATAAAAAAAATTATATAGTGACAACAAATTCTTCAGGCTGCTTACAAAACACTTTTACGGTTCTACAAAAGACAAGGTTTTTATACCCTATCCCATAGGGGGGTATATTAGTTTTGACATTAAGTTTGTAACATAGAGAAATAATTTCGATACATATACCTCAAAGTATATGGATCGATTCAGAATCGCTAGCTGAGTCGATTAAGCCATGTCTGTCTGTCCGTCCATCCGTCCGTCCGTCCGTCCGTCTGTGTGTCACCGATTTTTGGGCCTTAAATTTTGAGCTAGAGTGTTGAAATTTGGTATATAGACTCTCTGGCCGACGAAGCAGAACAAGTGTAAAATTTTTTGAAATCCGCCCACTGCCACGCCCCCTTGTTGAAAAACCTAGTTGAAAGCCAAACCGTAAGGAATTTCAAAAAAGTGTCTGAGCAGCATATTTAGACAATCCTAATATCTATATTTCGTTCATACAAATTTTTTTGCCACGCCCACTTTTTGGGGGCGTTTTTAGTAAAAAACGGTTTTTGTCCAAATTTTAAAACTTTCGAAAAAAATTTGGATGCAAATACTTTCGCAATGGTAATATAAACATTTTGTCCATAGATCATTTTCACCTGCGCCCACATTTTAGGGGCGTTTTCTTACAAAAACCATTTGTATACCCCATCCCAAGGCATTACCAATAGAAATACGTTGGTTTTTGTCGAACCACAAAAGATTTTGATAAACTGTCTGAGCAATATATTGTGACAATGTCATTTTCTGTATTTCATCGCCATAAGGCCTATATTTTGAGGATATTAATTTTAAGGATGGGATGGGATAGGGTATTCAACGATCCGCACAGCGGGTTGTAGCCTCTCATATGTTCTCCTGTATATGTTATGGGGTAGTGTATAAAAATGGTTTTTATATAAAAACACCCCCAAAAAGAGGGCGTGGGTTAAAATGGTATAAAGACGAAATGTTCATATTAATAATGTTAATGATTCTGCATCAAAATTTTTTTCGAAAAATTTAAAATTTGACCGAAAACAGTTTTTTATTGAAAACGCCCCCAAAAAGTGGGCGTGGTAAAAAACTTTATATGAACGAAATATAGATATTACGATTCTGTAAATATGCTGTTCAGACACTTTTTTAAAATTCTTTACGGTTTTGCCAAAAATTACGTTTTTCTAAAAAGGGGGCGTGGCAGTGGGCGGATTTCAAAAATTTTTACACTTGTTCTGGTGACTCGGACAAGGATCCTATATACCAAATTTCATTATCCTAGCTCAAAATTTAAGGCCCAAAAATCGGTGACGAACAGACAGACGGACGGACGGACAGATAGACATGGCTAATTCGACTCAGCTATCGATTCTGAGTCGATCCATATACTTTGAGGTATATGTAGCTAAATTATTTCTCTATGTTACAAACTAAGTATCAAAACTAATATACCCCTATGGGATAGGGTATAAACATATGAGAGGCTACAATCCGCTATGCGGATCGTTGAATACCCTATCCCATCCCATCCTTTAAATTAATATCCTCAAAATATAGGCCTTATGGCGATGAAAAACAGAAAATGACATTGTCACAATATATTGCTCAGACAGTTTATCAAAATCTTGTGTGGTTCGACAAAAAACAACGTATTTCTATTGCTAATGCCTTGGGATGGGGTATACAAATGGTTTTTGTAAGAAAACGCCCCCAAAATGTGGGCGTAGGTGAAAATGATCTATGGACAAAATGTTTATATTACCATTGCGGAAGTATTTGCATCAAAATTTTTTTCGAAAGTTTTAAAATCTATACAAAAAACGTTTTTTACTAAAAACGCCCCCAAAAAGTGGGCGTGGCGAAAAACTTTGTATGGACAAAATATAGATATTAGGATTGTCTAAATATGTTGCAAACATTTTTTTTTGAAATTCCTTACGGTTTGGCTTAAAACTACGTTTTTTCTAAAAGGGGGCGTGGCAGTGGGCGGATTTTAAAAATTTTTACACTTGTTCTGGTGACTCGGCCAAGGATCCTATATAAAAAATTTCATTATCCTAGCTCAAAATTTAAGGCCCAAAAATCGGTGACGAACAGACAGACGGACGGACGGACGGACAGACAGACAGACATGGCTAATTCGACTCAGCTATCGATTCTGAGTCGATCCATATACTTTGAGGTATATGTAGCTAAATTATTTCTCTATGTTACAAACTAAGTATCAAAACTAATATACCCCTATGGGATAGGGTATAAACATATGAGAGGCTACAATCCGCTATGCGGATCGTTGAATACCCTATCCCATCCCATCCTTTAAATTAATATCCTCAAAATATAGGCCTTATGGCGATGAAATATAGAAAATGACATTGTCACAATATATTGCTCAGACAGTTTCTCAAAATCTTGTGTGGTTCGACAAAAAACAACGTATTTCTATTGCTAATGCCTTGGGATGGGGTATACAAATGGTTTTTTTAAGAAAACGCCCCCAAAATGTGGGCGTAGGTGAAAATGATCTATAGACAAAATGTTTATATTACCATTTCGGAAGTATTTTTTCGAAAGTTTTAAAATTTGGACAAAAAGCGTTTTTTACTAAAAACGCCCCCAAAAAGTGGGCGTGGCAAAAAACTTTGTATGAACGAAATATAGATATTAGGATTGTCTAAATATGTTGTTCAGAAACTTTTTTAAAATTCCTTACGGTTTGGTCAAAAACTTAGTTTTTCTTAAAAGGGGGCGTGGCAGTGGGCGGATTTCAAAAATTTTTACACTTGTTCTGTAGGCAGAGACGAGGATCCTATATACCAAATATCATTATCCTAGCTCAAAATTTAAGGCCTAAAAATCGGTGACGTACAGACGGACGGACGTCGGAAGTATTTGCATCAAAATTTTTTTCGAAAGTTTTAAAATTTGGACAAAAAGCGTTTTTTACTAAAAACACCCCCAAAAAGTGGGCGTGGCAAAAAACATTGTATGGACGAAATATAGATTTTAGTATTGTCTAAATATGCTGCTCAGACTCTTTTTCGAAAATCCTTACGGTTTGGCTTAAAACTACGTTTTTTTAAAAGGGGGCGTGGCGGATTTCAAAAATGTTTACACTTGTTCTGCTTCGTCGGCCAGAGAGTCTATATACCAAATTTCAACACTCTACCTCAAAATTTAAGGCCCAAAAATCGGTGACACACAGACGGGCGGTCGGACGGACGGACGGACAGACAGACATTACTTAATCGACTCACCAAGTGATTCTGAATCGATCCATATACTTTGAGGTATATGCATCGAAATTATTTCTCTATGTTACAAACTTAATGTCAAAACTAATATACCCCTATGGGATAGGGTATAAAAAGCTGTAAGCAATAATAAACACGTCCGAATCAGTTTAAGGTACAACGTTTAATGATCTCTCATCTCTGTTACATACTACCAAAGAGAATATAATACATAGAGTGCGCATCTCATACAACGAAAATTTTCTATGTGGGGTAATGATATTGATACCCCAGTGTTCACATTGGTCCATCTTACGTTTGTAAGTATTTTATCAACTCAAACTCGATCAGTTTGGTGGCGTAGAGGACAGAGCGTTCGATGATTTCGGTGCGAGTTCAACTCCTGTGTTGGGCTACCCAAATTTATTTTTATTTTTTGTAACGAACTCTTTTATTGTGCATTGCGGCTGTATGTTTGCTCTTTGTATTTTTGCGCCATCTTCTTTACGTCGCATTTGATTATTAGTTGTTGGTGGTTCTTATTTTTATTTTTTCTGCAGACAGAATACAATGTTTTATTATTGCTCTTATTTCCATTTCGTTGCCCAAATTTATCGTTACAGTTTACAGGGTTCCGCGAAAGCTTGAATTAAGAATAGTAAAACACAAAAATAATTTTTGTAAGTTTGCAATTACAAACATTTTTTCGCAAAAAAATGAATAAATGAATTTTTGAAAATTGAAAAAAAACATATGAGAAGGCTACAATCCACTGTGCGGATCGTTGAATACCCTATCCCATCCTATCTGTAAAACTGAAATCCCCAAAAAGTGGACATGGCTAAAAACACGATGTGGATAAAATAAAGAAAATGACATGCTGACAGCAAATTGTTCAGACTGTTTACAAAAAACTTTGACGGTTCTACAAAAGACAAGGTTTTCTCCTGCATATGTTATGGGGTAGTGTGTAAAAATGGTTTTTATATAAAAACGCCCCCAAAAAGTGGGCGTGGGTTGAAATAGTCTATGGACGAAATGTTCATATTTATACTGCTAATGATTCTGCATCAATAGTTTTTTCGAAAATTTTAAAATTTGACCGAAAAACGTTTTTTATTAAAAACGCCCCCAAAAAGTGGGCGTGGCAAAAATCTTTATATGAACGAAATACAGATATTCAGATTGTCTAAATATGTTGTTCAGAAAGTTTTTCAAAATTCCTTATGGTTTGGCCAAAAAATACGTTTTTCTAAAAAGGGGGCGTGGCAGTGGGCGGATTTCAAAAATTTTTACACTTGTTCTGCTGGGAGCAACAAAGAGCACGTGTACCAAATTTCATCCTTCTAGCTCAAAATTTTGGGCCTTAAATTTTGAGCTAGAGTGTTGAAATTTGGTATATAGACTCTCTGGCCGACGAAGCAGATCAAGTGTAAATTTTTTTGAAATCCGCCCACTGCCACGCCCCCTTTTAGAAAAACGTAGTTTAAAGCCAAACCGTAAGGAATTTCAAAAAAGTGTCTGAGCAGCATATTTAGACAATCCTAATATCTATATTTCGTTCATACAAAGTTTTTTGCCACGCCCACTTTTTGGGGGCGTTTTTAGTAAAAAACGCTTTTTGTCCAAATTTTAAGACTT
The DNA here is from genome assembly GCA_932526625.1 of Rhingia campestris. Taxonomy (NCBI): domain Eukaryota; kingdom Metazoa; phylum Arthropoda; class Insecta; order Diptera; family Syrphidae; genus Rhingia; species Rhingia campestris. The sequence goes on from OW052185.1 coordinate 66,286,946, forward strand.
TCGAAAAAAATTTTGATGCAAATACTTTCGCAATGGTAATATAAACATTTTGTCCATAGATCATTTTCACCTGCGCCCACAATTCGGGGGCGTTTTCTTACAAAAACCATTTGTATACCCCATCCCAAGGCATTACCAATAGAAATACGTTGGTTTTTGTCGAACCACAAAAGATTTTGATAAACTGTCTGAGCAATATATTGTGACAATGTCATTTTCTGTATTTCATCGCCATAAGGCCTATATTTTGAGAATATTAATTTTAAGGATGAGATGGGATAGGGTATTCAACGATCCGCACAGCGGGTTGTAGCCTCTCATATGTTTTTATACCTTATCCCATAGGGGGGTATATTAGTTTTGATACATAGTTTGTAACATAGAGAAATAATTTTGCTACTTATACCTCAAAGTATATGGATCGACTCAGAATCGCTTGCTGAGTCGAATTAGCCATGTCTGTCTGTCCGTCCGTCCGTCCGTCTGTCTGTTCGTCACCGATTTTTGGGCCTTAAATTTTGAGCTAGGATAATGAAATTTGGTATATAGGATCCTTGTCCGAGTCACCAGAACAACTGTAAAAATTTTTGAAATCCGCCCACTGCCACGCCCCCTTTTTAGAAAAACGTAATTTTTGGCAAAACCGTAAAGAATTTTAAAAAAGTGTCTGAACAGCATATTTACAGAATCGTAATATCTATATTTCGTTCATATAAAGTTTTTTGCCACGCCCACTTTTTGGGGGCGTTTTCAATAAAAAACTGTTTTCGGTCAAATATTAAATTTTTCGAAAAAATTTTTGATGCAGAATCATTAACATTATTAATATGAACATTTCGTCTTTATACCATTTTAACCCACGCCCACTTTTTGGGGGCGTTTTTATATAAAAACCATTTTTATACACTACCCCATAACATATGCAGGAGAAAACCTTGTCTTTTGCAGAACCGTAAAAGTGTTTTGTAAGCAGCCTGAAGAATTTGTTGTCACTATATCATTTTTTTTATTTTATCCACATCGTGTTTTTAGCCATGCCCACTTTTTTGGGGATTCTAGTTTTATGGATAGGATGGGATAGGGTATTCAACGATCCGCACAGCGGATTGTAGCCTTCTCATATGTTTTTCCATAAGTTCAACTGAAATTTAAATTTCGCTCTTGTTTATACCCTATCCCATAGGGGGGTATATTAGTTTTGACATTAAGTTTGTAACATAGAGAAATAATTTCGATACATATACCTCAAAGTATATGGATCGATTCAGAATCGCTAGCTGAGTCGATTAAGCCATGTCTGTCTGTCCGTCCATCCGTCCGTCCGTCCGTCCGTCTGTTGTCACCGATTTTTGGGCCTTAAATTTTGAGCTAGAGTGTTGAAATTTGGTATATAGACTCTCTGGCCGACGAAGCAGAACAAGTGTAAAATTTTTTGAAATCCGCCCACTGCCACGCCCCCTTGTTGAAAAACCTAGTTGAAAGCCAAACCGTAAGGAATTTCAAAAAAGTGTCTGAGCAGCATATTTAGACAATCCTAATATCTATATTTCGTTCATACAAATTTTTTTGCCACGCCCACTTTTTGGGGGCGTTTTTAGTAAAAAACGGTTTTTGTCCAAATTTTAAAACTTTCGAAAAAAATTTGGATGCAAATACTTTCGCAATGGTAATATAAACATTTTGTCCATAGATCATTTTCACCTGCGCCCACATTTTAGGGGCGTTTTCTTACAAAAACCATTTGTATACCCCATCCCAAGGCATTACCAATAGAAATACGTTGGTTTTTGTCGAACCACAAAAGATTTTGATAAACTGTCTGAGCAATATATTGTGACAATGTCATTTTCTGTATTTCATCGCCATAAGGCCTATATTTTGAGGATATTAATTTTAAGGATGGGATGGGATAGGGTATTCAACGATCCGCACAGCGGGTTGTAGCCTCTCATATGTTTATACCCTATCCCATAGGGGGGTATATTAGTTTTGATACATAGTTTGTAACATAGAGAAATAATTTTGCTACATATACCTCAAAGTATATGGATCGACTCAGAATCGCTGAGTCGAATTAGCCATGTCTGTCTGTCCGTCCGTCCGTCCGTCCGTCCGTCTGTCTGTTCGTCACCGATTTTTGGGCCTTAAATTTTGAGCTAGGATAATGAAATTTGGTATATAGGATCCTTGTCCGAGTCACCAGAACAAGTGTAAAAATTTTTGAAATCCGCCCACTGCCACGCCCTCTTTTTAGAAAAACGTAATTTTTGGCAAAACCGTAAAGAATTTTAAAACGGTGTCTGAACAGCATATTTACAGAATCGTAATATCTATATTTCGTTCATATAAAGTTTTTTGCCACGCCCACTTTTTGGGGGCGTTTTCAATAAAAAACTGTTTTCGGTCAAATTTTAAATTTTTCGAAAAAATTTTTGATGCAGTATCATTAACATTATTAATATGAACATTTCGCCTTTATACCATTTTAACCCACGCCCACTTTTTGGGGGTGTTTTTATATAAAAACCATTTTTATACACTACCCCATATAACATATACAGGAGAAAACCTTGTCTTTTGTAGAACCGTAAAAGTGTTTTGTAAGCAGCCTGAAGAATTTGTTGTCACTATATCATTTTTTTTATTTTATCCACATCGTGTTTTAGCCATGCTCACTTTTTTGGGGATTCTAGTTTTATGGATAGGATGGGATAGGGTATTCAACGATCCGCACAGCGGATTGTAGCTTTCTCATATGTTTATACCCTATCCCATAGGGGGTATATTAGTTTTGATACTTAGTTTGTAACATAGAGAAATAATTTTGCTACATATACCTCAAAGTATATGGATCGACTCAG